>CM031238.1:471689080-472889080 GCA_018340775.1 Taxus wallichiana var. yunnanensis | reverse complement strand
TTTGGCGTGAGCCCTTGGAATATACCTATGCGTAGTATGAGACCACAGTATGTCTTTGTTTCGTGGTCGTTGATCTTGTTATAGAAACTGTATAAAATGATTTGGGTGATTCTTCATATTGAAATAATTGAAGGATAAAGACTTCCTGTATGCATTTTTATTTCATGTGAAAACTCTTCGAAAGTTTCGAAGCGGCCCAATAGATTCCCTTGCTTGATAAGGGTATTCGACTTGTTTTACTTGGTTGATGTTGATTGTTAACCATGAATGGCGTCTATTGATTTATCGGCCAATTTCTTGTACGTTGCTGTTGGGTTCAGTGGTTATGAGTGCAAAATCCTTAACAGTTACAGTGCGAATATATATATATATATATACTAGTGTGACTTGGACGACTCTGAGGAGTCGATTGAATAATTCATTGTATATTTTGAACCAAATATAGTTAAGTTGTAGTGACTTAATGGATGAACATGCATTTCGATCTTGTTGAACCATTGGGATCCCTTCGTGTTTTTGGGATTTTGAGTTACAGATGTTTATGTAGACATGTATATCTTCAACCTGTGCAAATTAGTATAAAGCGACTGGCTGAGAGTAATTTATTGGCTGGTTATTGTTATGCTTGGTTGATGAATGACAGTATGAATTCTTATGCATTCGCTTGAATTGATACATCCGTTTGAATCATAGAACTTCTGGAAGGGTAACCAGTACTTCTGTCTCTTTCTGAATTTGACCCTGGACACTATTTTTTGTCATTGTTGAGATCCTTAGTTTGGATGACTGTTTCGTGTTTTGACCTTGTTAGGGTAAGTCGCGAATAACGCACCAAGACTTGCATGCTGCAAGGTAAGGATCGTTTGGTTGAATTCCTTTCCTTCACTTCAGTCCGATTTTGACTGAGCAAGAATATGTATGCTATGTTTCCTTCCATTTTGATCTGTCCGATCGACTGTGCATGATTTGGAAGTACCGTGTGGGCAACATAGCATAGTCCTTTGGGAAACCTTAGATTGTTGATGCAATAGTTGTTGTTTTCAGCGATACGCTTGTAGCTCTTGTTTTCAACTGGTGATAAGCCTTACTGTGTAAAAGGAACTAGCATTGGGCTTAGGATTGATACATGATTTGTTGATGTGTTAGTTGCTATACAAGAGTTTGCTGTGTTTCTGTTCTTAGTTAAACAGTGATCTTGTTTGCGGCTTGTCTAACTTGTTCATTTATATACTGGTTGACTGTTTTCATATGTGAAGGCAGTACAGTGATGAACTTATGTGAAAGGAAGTATGAATGGTTTGGTTCTTTCTCTTCCTTTATTTAATATTATTGATAATGGACTATCAGTGGGAAATTGTTTGTAACATATTGGTGGAATCCCGAATTGTTATGTTATTTCCTTTTTGGAGAATGAAACAATCTGACCAATGTTGTGATTTTGGGTTTAATGATTGTTGTGTGCATTCGTTCCTTGTTTCTTAATATTTGATGAAATATTAGGAAATGATTAAGACTAATTGTAACAATGATAGAGTTACATAATTGTAATCATTCTGTATTACAAGGGCATAGTCTGATTATGTTTACTTATGTGAATATCTGATCTCATTTAAACAGGGTGTTTAATGAAAACAATTGATGGATTGCAATTGTTTTAAAAGTTAGTGCTTATCATGCTCGGCCATTGAACCGACTCATGTTGACTATTTTTGCGTGATGGTTGCCGTAAGAGGGTAAAAGCAATGCAGATCTGATAGGCTGATCAGATTGTTTATTTGATTTATTATGAATTACAGCTTGATTTTATGGATGTACTATATGAGAAAAGATGTTTCTTTTCCGTTAGCATTATATCAAGTATGCTGTTGCATAAAATGTAATTGTACGAGTTTCGAAAGGAATGAAAATAAGTGTTTGATACTTATGTGTTGTATTCTATTCTGAATGATGAACTTCTTCGGTTTACGTAACGAAGAGGCATAGTTATCTTTGTATAATATGGATGCTTTTGTGATTGACAATGAAAGCTTGTAAGTAATTAGACTAAATTCTTATGAGTATTTAGTAGTTCTAGTTTGCTCTGGCAAAAGCAATATTGTAATTTAATTATTGTCTCTCTTGGGGATAGGTTAAAATTGAGCCTAAAAGATAACGCTAAACAAGTTGGATTGAATTACTAATCCCTAGTCCTAAGTATAACAGGACAATAGTAAATTGGATTCTAAATCATTTATATCTTTAAACTAAAAAGTATGATATAAATTCAGTTAAGAGAACTGATAGGCAATCAATGGAGATCAGATGGCATTCTCAAGCATTGGTTATGAGAAATTGTCCCGTTCTGTTGCTTTGGAATCAGGTGTATTCTAATGACTCCTTGATGAGAGCGTGACCGTAATACCTCTACCTGTAATGAGTCTTTTAGAGGAGGGTCGTCTTAAGACAAAGAATCCAGGGATTTGGAAAGGCTAACCTTAGGGAAAAGTCTTTAAAGTAATTTAATCTCTAGTGCGTAACGCTTGTTTTTGGGTAGATCTTCTCGAGGCGGATTTAAAGGATGACGACATAAGGTCGACTGCAGGGCTGTACCTCCGAGAAGATTAGGATCTTCTCGAAGTTACAACAATGCAGGTGACTTATGGCGACACCCTTTGCATTGATCGCTAAGATTTACACTTGATTTCGCACGAGTTACCTTGGGACCGATTAAGAACGTGGCCATGTTATAAGATCGCCTCGAGATTTGGGTATCATGACACACCGTTGAATTGCAAGGTTGAACCAAGATGTCCTCATATCCCTAATCCTCGTAGGCATCCATATAACATTATCACCTTGTTAATCTCGCCTCCGAGTGATTCAAATTGTGAAAGAAAGGACTCGATGAGTCAAGATAAGACATTCTATATAACATATGAATGGGGTGAAGGACGTATTCCAGATTGGACGAGTATGCCGTTAAGGAATACGAGACATGAACAAGATGTTTCAAATCTTTGGCCAAAGTATCGCAAGTCTGTCTGATTGCGTTGTCCTAATTCACCTAGTCTAAGGGATGAGATGCCGATGAATAATGGTAATATGAGCTTATTCATTAGATTCCTTAGACAGAGCATTCTCAATCCCAGATTAGGGAAGAGAACCGCCAGAGTATTGTGTTAAATAAAAACACTAACTCTTTTTACTCATGAATAGATCGGTAGATTACCGAGTCATGGAATGAATAGATCGGAGGTATTCCGAGTCATTACAAATGCATATGGTTATGCATTGTTATATAAATGGTTATTTGAATTGTGAGTTCTAAATTATGTATTTAGAACCAAGATGCAATTATCAAAAAAATTTGACTTGTTCTATTGTCTAAAATGAGGATGTTACAGGTCAAACAAGCCTTGACTTATCCAAAATTCACTCCCCTATAATTAGAGCTCAATCACACCTTGAACAACAATTTTCTTGCAAAGACAACATTTCACCATTGTTAGAAAACTCTCAACAACCTTCCTTTGTGAAAACTTCACTGAGAAGGAAATAAAGTGTCTTCATGGAACCTAAGCACTTGCATCATCTTACATATTGAGTTATACTAAGATCCCCCTCAATATCACTTCCACCAAAAAGAAATGAGCTCATACAAGCCTTTAGGTAGCTATCAAGGAGCAAGAACACGTTTTCAATGTTTCACAAGTAACAAAGGCCTCCATCAACTACCATTACTTGCAAAATTATGAGTAGATGAAAGAACATACCATTGAAAATGATAATTTTATTTGGAACATGACACATCTCTAACACCTTCTAATTCTACCTTATTCAAGACCTTTTAATTATTGTAGGTATTCATCTTCCACTTGGAGCAACAATAATCTTTCTCAAGAACACTCCTATTGAAAACACATAATGAATTTTCCAAAGGCATTGGAACACTTCAAGGGCACAACATAGCTATGATCATCACCAAAAACATAAAAAAACTATCCCGAGAAGCCATCATTCATACTTTAGACACAATATGCTTTGTTCTTGTCTCAGTAGCATGCACTTTTAGCACAAACCATGGTGAAAAAAAAACCCAATCTACCTCTCAAAAAGTTTGATTCATATCAAACAATTTGTATAACATTAAATCCTTTCATATACTATGTCAAAACTAGAGTACTTTATCAACACTTTGAAACATCCAAGAGTTAGGGTTTTAAAGACCAAACCCTCTTCACTGTGCACCATGAGTAAATTATTTAACTCTGTCATACATAACTGAGAATGTACACTTATTTGAAGCTCCAAACTTTCACATCATCTAACTCCACATGTCTAGATGATAAGTACAAAATTTAAACAAAAATTCCATCATTAGTGCCTTCAAATATGATTTTCCATTAAAATAATTATTTTTACTATGACAAAACATTGTATGGGGTAGAGCATCTTCAAAGAGCATTATATTCCTTTTAGATAACTTCAAAAACTCATCAAGAACATTGAGAAACATTCTTCAACCATCTAATCACCTTTCAACATGGATCTGAAGCTAAGATCATACATGAGTTCATCTTTATTTACTTAGAAACACCCTATTCTAAGGACACTTGAGAAATAATTAGTCCTTCTGACCATTGTAAGTCTTCAATTTCTCCTAACATAGACCAAGAATTGCCAATTTCACTTACTCACTACCTTGAACTAGTCTCCAAAATTTTCACACTTACCTTGTAGGGGTTTATTGATATTCTCATGCCAAGCTATATGATCATCTAATAATACCCTTGAACACACAAATTGAATTACCTTGATTCATAGTTTACTTGGCATTCTTTAGCTATTACCAGACCTTTAGAGTCTTACTACAACATGACAAGGTTAATTTCTTCAACCCTATCTAGTAGGTGCTCTCTTTTGGTCCTCAACCTTTCCTTGAACTAAAGATAGCCTTGAAAAACACAAAAACCTTGATTACTTAACCGAGAGGCTTGATTTGACATAATACTTGAGCATCTACAGGGGTTTTGACCATCAAACCCTTACTAAGATTCTCACTTCAAACTTTATACCTTTTACATGTTTTCACATTGTCCTTGTAGCTTACTATGGAAATTTTCCACCTGATATCTTACTGTAGCATTTCATTTCTTCATTGCACAGGTCCTTTATACAAAAAGGCAATATGCCAAATCTCTCACATTGAAAATAATTACACATAAACATGTAGCAGAGCATTGTATCATGAGTTTTACATCTCTGTTTTGACTTGTAGAACATCTTCAAGTTGTGTTTCACCAACAGAGTCTTCCTTTGGATGATCATAGTGTCAATTCTTTCCTCATGTCTTCAAGAAATTCATTGATGTCTGATGTCATCACACCATAGTGGAATTTTTCTACTAGTCATGCCATACCCTATAGGCATACTTCGATAGAGAATTTTTCTTGTCTTTGACCTTCTCTAGCACATTTTTATCCTTTAGCATTTCCTTGGCATTTTATATGATTCTAAGAAACTTTGACAACTTTGACTAATATAAAATCAAACTACGGACTTCAATAAAAATTATGCCATGTTGTGACACATTTAGAACATACTTAGGGACCCAAAAATATATTTGATGACATACTTAGAGATCTCAAACTCTTTTATACAGTGACATAGACTTCACCAATAATGAACAATATTTAAGTGGATAAAATGCCTCAAGATATTGACTACACATGAGAATTCATATGCAATGTAATAGATTCCAAAAACTTTGAGCACATTTGAGACTCAAACACATATATGGAAATGGGATACACTTATCAAGACCCTGGTAACTCCTTGTGACATCATGAAAGCTTAGACAAGACTCAACATCCTTCACAAAATTGAGAGATTGAAACATATACCGGCCGATTGATAAAATATTTTATGGACTCATAATGAAAAATGACAACTTCTGAGATAATTTTAAATATTAAGGATTCTAGACATACTTAATGCAAGCCATTAAAAATCTTGACAAAGAATGAGAAATCAACAACAACACAAGGACTTGTTAAACATACATCATGAGCTCAAAGACCATTATAACATGAAAAATAGACTCAAGAACATGTACAACCAACTCACACCATGATGATGCAAATACAGATCATAAGAACATCATACATGTACAACTAGTAACTCAAGACTATGAACAAGACTCCTTACACAAGAACATCCATCATGTACCAAAAATATCATGAGCAAGAGAAAAAAAATGACATACCTTGACCTCATCAAGGAGATATAAGATGACTTAGACAACTACCCGTCTCCCGAATGCTTCATATGCACCCATACCTTTAAGAAGCATAATGAAGGCATATTATCACTAAGAAGACCTAAAATAAGGTCTTGAATAGGTCATAATCCCATTTAGATGCTTGAGAAAATCTTTGTTCTTATCTTTTCTGATCTAAGCATCATTTTTTTCTCTTCATTGCATTACTTCCAGCTATTAATGAGACACCAAGGTCTCTTCTAGGTTCAAAAGTTCTTCTAGGACCATTATTTTGTACTCTAGGCCTCTAAAACCCACTTCTTTGCTCTCTAGGTCCTTGAGAATTCTTGTTATGACTTGAATAAGCTTGATAACAATTTCTTGCAACATGACCAACTCTGTTACAGTTATAACATACCACTGAATTTTGTCTCTTGAAGCCTTCATCTTGATTTTTTGATCCATACAAATAGTACCTTGTAGTGTGACCTTGTTTATTGCACTTGTAGCATACTATCTTCTTAGAAAACTCATTTTTATTGTCTTTCCATAGCTAAGAATCTCTAGGATCAAATCTCTTGACAAACATCCTCTTACTTTTTCTAGGCTCAAACACTCCTAGATTCCATCCATAATCCTTGGCTTTGTGACCATATTCACAACATGAATTACATTCACCATTAAAGGATCCTACACCATTCTTAGAAGACTTTGTCTTGCATTATTTAGCTCTATGACCAAAAACATGACATAAGAAACAATATCCATTGAATGATCTTTCATACCTTGATGCATTAGGCTGCCTAATAGGCTTGGTATTGTTAGCATATGGATTTGCACACATGTAAATGACATGCAACAATGTGGGAATGAAGTCCCTCCTCAATGAAGGTGAGGCTGCCTTTATTGAAAACCAAAACTGTATTTACATCTATACATTCAAAATTGTATGTGGGGGGTGTTTTGGAACATCAATGGAAAGAAAAGTGAATGAGGGAGATGGAATGGGATGAAGGAAAGGAGTGAAATGGAATGAACTAAAATAACATGCAAGAGTTAGGCAAACACAGAGAATAATATTGCACAAAGAAGAAATATGAATAACTAACAAAAATAAAACAGAGTTTGAGTTAGCCAAACAAGAACGTGTAAAAGGGAACACACATGAGCAAATAGATAATCGAGCTTGATCACCGTGAACTAGAACAACTGATTAATAATGTTGACAATAAGATCAAAGATAATATTTTCATGTAATATTTCAAACACCTAACATCTAATGAACATAAGAACATCAAATGTTACAAGAGACAATGAATGAGACACAAATTTCGTATTTCATTAACTCCAAAATGTTTTCACAAAAGAACAAAAAGTTTCTTCCTCAAACAAAGCTTACAAAAAGTATTTTCTTCTCCTCTCTCAAAGTCACCCTTTACAAATGAGCCCTCACTTCCTTTTATAACCCAAAATTGGTCACAAACTAGTTAGGGTTTTACATGATCATTAAATAAGGCACTTAAGTGACCTTTGAATTTTTCAACAACTTTATTAAAGACAACTCAAAAATAGAAATTACTTAAAATATCCATTGTTTCCCAAAACAAATGACAACACCTTTTAAAATATACAATAATAACTAGTGCCTTATCCATTAAAATGGGGTCCACCTATCTCAAGTGTATGAGAAATGGACTCTCCCACTTCATTAGATACCAAGAAAATCAACTCCCTGAACCACCGGTGAAATTAGGATCTGCCGTTTTTGCCATTTGAAAGGATCTAAACCTTCCCAAATTTTCAAACATATTTTCTTCTTCTGGAGGTTCACTTGGTCAAAGAATAGCCTCACAAAATACCTACAATTCAAGAATTCTACTTGGAAAATTATTTAAATTAACAATTTTGGATCGAGCATTGTCAAATAAGTTCTTTAATTTGATGCACCGCTCCATTAAAACTGACAAGAAATTGTTGGTGAGAGTGTACATGTCCTTAAACAATTGTGAAAATTTCTCTTCCACTTACTCCGATGAACACCTTTGATTATGCTCATTTATGAGGTTACAAGGAATCTCAGCCATGAATTCCTGAATCAAGGAGAGTGAAGTGAAGGCTTCATTGCACATGCTTTCATAAAGGATCATAGAATCCTTGAGAAGAATTTTTCTTGATTTGAGATGCGAGACACAAAGAAAACGTTTCCCTCGATGTTCAAATTCAAGAATTCCTTCATAGCTAAAAAATCGAAGATTCCATACTTGTCATCTCCTATAAACTGGGCAATATCTCATCCAAATTTGATATAGTAGAAACAAAATTTTCTTTGAAAGAAAGAATTGGATCAAGATACACACTGACATCTTCATGAAGCTTAACCGCAGTCTTGATCATCCCCTGGCCTAAAACGAGAATCTCTGAAAGCCAAGTTTTAGTGACATGGCCCAATGTGTTTATTTCCTTTGACAAATTGAGAGTATCTTCATCTGGGGCAGCCACTGCATCAGGTATTGGGAAGGTGGATGATATGGGATTTATCAAATGTTGAACATATTCCACCAATTGATTCTTTTCGGCCTTGAGCTGAGAGTTTTGAGACTTGTATTTCTCAAGTCTCTTTAGCATGATATCAATTGAATCTCGAGCCATCGCCATATCACTTTCTAATATAGATATTTCAAGTCCAAGTCTAGAAACTTTATAGTCGGTAGTGTTCATAGCATCGTGCTCTTTATCCACTTGTGGAATGGCAAGGTCTGCAAATTTGTTTCCACCATTATTTGAGAAAGAAGCTTAGGCTTCTTAGGAATGGCATCATTCAAAAGTTTGAAAAGGGCATCAAAATCAATGTCAATTGGCTTGACAACTCTCTTCCTTTTCTTTGCTTTGAAATAAACCCAGGAAGGAGTATCATTCACTTTTTAGCATACAAAATCCTCGAGTGTGAATCAAAATTCTCATTATTCTCGACATCATGAGATCTTGAATGAGTCCTATGTATGACCTTGATTTGAGGAGTAACAACCTAGATATCCACTTCCTAATTATTCAGGATATTTTGGGAAATCCCTTCATGAACTACATGCTCTGAAGTGTTTGATATTTGAATTACCTGCACCTAAGTGGATGCTTGTTTGAAGCATGGCTAAGGATCATTTGTTAGTAGATTTTGAGCACTATTAATGATGTGGGTAGAAGAATCTCTACTCGAGGTAGAAAATCCAGACACATGCTCTCTTCCTTCTTCGGGTTTGGATCTTTAGATCTTTCTCCTTGTTGCACGTTACTTGGAAAACTAGATTTTGGAAACCACTCCTTTCTTTCTTGTTGTGTATGATTGGATGGTAATGAGGTTGATCGATAAGAGACTTTGGTCCAATGGAGGCCCCCTCATATTGGAAATTTTTGTGATCTTGAAACATGATCTAGAATTGATTGCAATTAGGTAAGCTCTCTCATACCAAGATATGCTTCTTTTAATAATTGGTTGGTTCTTTCCATCAAGAGAAAATTCATCTCTTTTGGTCCATTCAATTCAAGAAAATGGGGTAAAAGTAATCGCGCATCATATGAGGGATCAATGAAATCCTCATCATCATTTATGAATGAATTGGGAGGGCCCTTGATGTGGAAGGTCTTGATCTGAGCAAGTGTTAGGCGAGAGTACTCTCATCTTCTTACCTCATGTTCATCTCGAACAAACAGCCCATAAATCTTCCATGGTAGGATTATGTTGATACTTTGCTCCCAGAATATTTTGCATATATCCATTGATATCAAACTAGGCTCTCTTCACATATGGATGGATGGTTATGAGAGAAAACTCTTTTTCCATGAGTTGTGCACTGAAAATATTTGGACATTGGTATTCCCCAATTTGAATTGGGAAATGAATTCCTAAACGGTGCTTGTCACTAAGAAGGCAGTGAACTTGGAATAATTTTCGTGCCAAATCCATTAATTCCCATCTATCACTGACGTACTTAGGAAGTTTCCATGGGGTACTAGCAAAGCAACTCATGCGAATGTAAGAAAAAGAAAAAAATGAATAAACCAGGTTCCCCATTGGGAAATGACACTCATGGCTTCTTTAGAAAACCTTTCCTCAGTATTCTAATTTAGGTTCCGGATCACATGGAAGGTGAATGTATTGTTGACTCTTCTAAAATGGTGAGAAATATTTTTGAAACTGAGTTGAGGGTAATAATGAAAAACACTATTTGATGGCCCCATGACTCCTCTTGTTTCAAGTCTCGAAAATAAATTTCTTCTCACTTCCGCATGAGTCGATATGATGTTATGTAGAAGCATCTAGTCATCTTAACTTCTATCAATTGTTTGTGAAGGGTTTTATTGATGATGGTGGCCCAATTCATAAACTCTTTCTTTGCTAGGATGATATAAATAAAATGATACATCCATGGGTGGAAAATCCTAGCAGAAGGCATACCAAAAACTCGACTTAGGAGAGTGATCATATCCCCGATTTCTTCCACAAACTCAACGCAGTATAGTTCTTTGGGAAGCCTAAAAATTCAAGGTCTCTTGGTCACTAACTAGTTGTTATTAACCATCTTGCTCCATCTCAAGGGTTCTTCATCCCAGAATTCTTGTGCTGACTGACGAGTGATATCCACATTCTCGAGAAATTCGGGTATGCCGAGAAATTCCTCAATGTGCTCTAGTGTGATTAAGAGGAAAGGCTTGTGATTATCTTTAAAAATTCCTCATCTCTTAGGATCATAATGCTCCATGCAAGCAATAACCAATTCTAGAAACTGTACTAAGACAGAAATGTTGTTGCTTGGGGTAGACCACTATGGTAAAGTCTATCTGAGAAAATGGTTTTACCTTCAGTTTTCACCCACTTGTAGAACTGTTGCACGTTGATGTGACCCAAATTTGTATCAGTGATGTTTTCATATGCTGACTTAATGGAACTGGGAGGAATAATTCCTTGAAATTCATACTTCAGGGTAGATTTGTTTGATTTCTCCACTGGCTTCCTCGATCTCCCTGTAGATTTGTTAGATTTTTTGGCCATTATGAATTTCACAGAAGAATGACTTAGGCATGCAAAATAATGCAAGCGGGATTGGATCTCAGTCTCTACGAAACACCGTCGATGCAAGAGAAATATGTTCCATTTTAATATTATTATTATTATTTTAAAATAATAATAATAATAACAATAATAACAATAACTTGATCCAGTTACAAATTTTTTGATTCCGGTGATGATTATTTATTTTTAATTTAAAATAAACAAAATCGCCCGATTTTAATATCCTGATTTTTTATTAAATTTGTTGGAATCAAATTTCTCCTTGGTATGTGAAAATCACCCGATTCTAATAATCCCGCAATTTGATATTTACTTCTTCGGTGTGATCTTCTGGTCAATGCGTGAATCCTCCTGAGAACGCGTGATTTCTTGTGGCGGAAATAGAAAATATCTAATCTTTATTAAGCTGGAAAAAAATGTTTTTTTTTTTCAAAATTTATTATTTTCTATTGGCTATGCGTAGAGATCTTCTATTCTTGCACATGGCTGCTACTTGGTGCATGTGATTTGTAAACTGTCCCCTCCTTCTACTTTTGGCTAATGTGTGAAAAAATGTCTTTTCCTCCCCCCAAGGCATGGACTCTCCTGCTTTCCTCACGTGTGATCTTTAGTGGAATTTTCTTGGTAGAATGCATGGGGATCTCTCTTGCTAGACTGTATTTTTTCTTCTTTTTAGCATATGTTTTTAAGTTGTTTCTTTCTCCAATGTGTTGAAAAATCTTTTCTCTCTTGTCTTCTTTTTCTCCCCAGGAGTGGTGTACTTCTTGCTACTGGCTGGGCGTTGAAAATTGTTTTCCCTCTCCTTGGCGTGGCTTCTGCTGGGTTTTGGCTGTGCATGGGAGCTTGCTACAAAAACAAACAAAAATAGAGAAAAAATGCATGAAATTCAATCCATGTGTGGGAGCTACGCCTTCTCCTTTAGAAACCTGCATGGAATTTTTTTTTTTTGTCTTATGCGCAAACTTCTTGCTTGTCTTTTTCTCCCCAAGGCATGGAATCTCCTTTGGATTGGCATGGGATCAGTGACAGTGTGTGGGATTTGGTTTTCTCCCCCACATTGTCTCTTGCTCCATGCATGAGACTTAAACTTTATTTGTTGTCCTCTTTCCTGGCTTTTTTGTTTGGACTGTTCCTCTTCAAAAACATGGGTAATGATCTTTTCTCTCTCCCTGCGTGGGAACTTGTCTTTTACCTCCTCATCCCTTGCATGTGTGGAAAGATTATGGTGCTTGGGATCTTTAAAAATATTCTTTTATATTTAATACAACGCTCTCCTTTTAATATTTTTTTTTCTATGCGTGGAAAGCTTCTGCGTTCTCCTCCTTCAGACTGTGTAGATAGATGATGGATATTTCTCCTTCTTGGCGTGATTTTCTCTTGTATTTCTTCTTCAAAATGGCATTCGTAGTATTGTGGGATGTGATAAAATATTATGTCCTTCAGAAGAAATAAGAAGCAATCGAAAGCACAACTATTTCCAATGAGTTTTACGGAGGAAGTTATGATGATTAATCCAACTTCCCATCTTCTTGGGTAGTGTAATTAAGTGCCATGGGGAAATGGGGAAAGCAACAGCCAATTGCCAATGGGAATGGAAAAGTGGGTCATCAAGATCCGTTCAATTTCCCCATGTGGGAAATTGGGACATTTCTTTCCCGTTAGCTAATCCATGATTTGGCAAATGGTGGAAAAAATCTCACAAGTAGGAAATTAAAAGAAGATTGCCAGAAAGGGAAATCCAGTTCGGGAAGCCAAATTGGCATTCTCGGCAGTTGGAAGCATAAGCTTACTTCCCGGTAATAAAATAAAAATGTGTCGAATGAATTTTTCAATTAATATTTATTTAATTAAATACTCCCAAGTTATTTAAAAATTAATTTTATCAAACAAAGGGCAATTAATTAATTAATTTTAATGTATTTTAATGCAATTTAAAGCCTGGAGGAGTTCTCACCCGAAAAGGATGAAACGAAGACCGAAACGATCACAAAAAGGGGACGGTTGTCATGAGGGTGATAAACCTTGCAAAGCAACACTTTTGAAAAACTTCAAAATTTCCATTTTTAAAATTTTATATATATATATATATTTTAATTTTGCGAAGTCAAAATGGTGATAAAAGGTATTCTCATTTTACTTGGAGTGAATGACCTTATTTTATTCATTTCTTGAAACCATGTCCTCTTTCCTTAATTCATTGTCCTTAAGGTATTCCTTGAATCCAAAAATAGGCTTATCACCTTCTGGTCTTTGTTGGTTAAGAAGATTGTCTAGGTTATTTTCCCTTTTCTCAAATATTTTCAATTTGCTTGAAACTAGATCAAGTCTTGAGTGTAGAGATTTCATACCATCTTTATACTTGATACACTCATCCTCCTTAGTCTTTATTTTATCATTAATCAAAGTAGCTTGTGATTTTAGTTGAGTACATTCTTCCTCGTTGACCATTAGGGTTTCAGACACACTTTCCAATTGATATTTCAAATCCTTTATGACTTGATCATGCTTCATCTCCATATCCTTGAATTGGATTTTATATTCCTCAATTCATGATTGAGATATTTCATTCCTTCTTCTCAAAATGGCCACAAGGTATGTATACTTACCCATTGCTTGTGTTTCAAAGGATATGCTTCAAGTCGAAACTTCGCAAAAAGGACCAACTCGATACCAATTACTAGAAACATAAGGGAATGAAAGGAGGAGTGAATCATTCCTAAAATTGCTTAAATAAAATTTTAGATTATCATATATTCACCATTAACATTTATCCATCCATCAATGTGTGATTAGAAACATAAAACATTCAACCACATAGGCACAATCAAGATATCATACATATAAACACAAGATATAAGTGGGAAACCCTCATGGGAAGAAAAAACATTGAAAATATGCTTATATTACATAAATAAAAGATATTTAGTGAAGCAAAAATTTAAAACGACAAGTAAACCTTGATTACTCGTGAGGCACCAACCCATAAGGAGCACCAATCCCTAGTTTAGTAGAGCACCGACCATACAAAGAGCACTAACCCCTAATTTAGTGAAGTACCAACTCCAAATGGAGGCTAAAACCCCATAAAGATGACCAAACACCAAATCAGCCACATGAATATATCTAATCTTTTATTTTTCTGTGGCCACAATTGATGGATATCACAATTTCATCTCACAAACCCTAGCTCACACACTAGGTTGTCAAACTTAAACTATCTTGATATTTCTTCACTTGTATTTTCTCTAACTTCTTACTATCATGCCTTAAATAGATCTTCATCTTGTAATAATATTCCTCAGCCTTCAAATCATGCTCTCATACCTGCAAAATATCTTCCTCTAGGTTGCACACCTTCCCTCCTACAACACTAGTTCAAAAATGAACCAAATAAGCACTTAAATATGCTTTTATTCCTCCCAAAACAAAATATGGTGGTACCTAATGATAGTTTAAACCCATAAATATCTATAAAATTCATAAATTTTATTTACAATATTCATATATGACCTAAGTAGTTCAGCCTAGCTAAAACCCTCAATACATGTGCCAAAAATGGTTCAAAACCCCATAGACACATTCTTAAAAATGCCCTTACATTAAATGTATACTTTGTCATGAAAAAAAACCTTTACATATGAATAAAATATCATAATAAATTCAAACATGGTTGTAATTAATATCAACTAATAAAATTATTCCATTTATCGGGCCTAATTCCTTTACAAATCTCAAAATAACCATTTCCCGCACCCTTCAACACCCTAGAAAATTTATCTAAACATCAAATAATCACTTCTACTCAACAAAAAAATGCCATATGACCACTAAAAATAAATGAGAGAACCTGTAGAAAACATATAAGCAAGTTATAAGTCATGAAACAACCTTCAATTCAAATCACAACAACATTTTCCTTCACCAAATCAACATGCTAAAAAATATGTTTTGAAAGGTTAGCTCATAAAATAACTTATAAAAACATTGAAGATCTAAAAATTAATTCATTAGATGAAAAATTAATCCTTCTACATATTATAGGTGATAGGAAGCATCACCCAATCCATCTAATGCTTCAAACAACATCAAACTTGCACGAAAAAAGCATGTTATCTTAAACTTACAAAGATATTCTTGCTCAAAGAATGACCAGGAAATCAATAAAATGACCTCATCATGAGGAAATCCATATATCAATGCAAATATCTCTGAACATAATTTCCAAAACAAATTTAATAATCTCAAAACCCCACCGTAGCTCAAGTTATGACCATTTTACTAAACCCTGCTATTTGAGATTTCAAAACTACCCTTTGACTAGTTGTAGTCTTTTTATACACTTAGATTAGCGGTAAAATCCCATGCACACCAAAAAATATCACCTAGCGGGCACTTTGAGAGCTCACATGAGGCATGTGTGGGCATCGAGTTTCTCCTTCATGTGAGTCTTGTGAGCATACATCATCTTATGACATATATTCAAGTGCAAATGAATAAAAAAGAACCGTGCATCATTTTGAGAACCTAGGACGAGTTATCACTCCATTGCATCCATAAAAGAGAAATAAAAAAAATATATAGAAATGATTCATACATAAAGGAAATGCATAAGGATTATACTCATGAACACATATATGATTCAAAACAAAGTCTTATATTCATATTGATGAGTCCAATAACCACATTACATTCCTTGAGGTCATAACAGACCCATATAACAATGTATAGAAAATTCATGCATTAGAACTACACTATGTCCTTCACATTACAAAGATGAATACAAACCCATCCCTCTAAATATGTCATCACTCCTATATTTTCCTAATCCCAACCCATAGAATCCTCCATGGTATTTCTACAGCTTCACCTCTTTTCCAATGTACTATCCTCTCTGCATCTCTTCTCTTCGCACCCTTCTACTATCCATTCCCCTCAATATATAGCCATTCTACCTTCACCGCCATGCCTTTTGAGGTAATAGATCAGCTGCCAAGTGTCCAAGTGGTCCTTCAATGGAGCATACATCCTTTTATCCGAGCTCTCCACTTTGTGTAATGATGTTCTTTTGGAACCTTCCATCGCATGCATAGAATATTCCCTTTTTATCCTATAGTTGTCAGGCTTGCACCTTATCCAATTTGCATGCTAGACGGGTCATGATTTTCTCATGTGCTCCCTAGAAATTTGAATATGGCCAAGTCCTAAAACCTATCTTTCCTTGTGCGTGTGTCGTGTGTTTTTAACACCCTGCTAGAACCTTTCCCTGCACAATTTCAACTCCGTGTGCCCTTCTTCAAATAGGTCCCACGTGACCACATGCCTTCTTATACTTAGCCAAATTCTTGGGCCCAACATCACCCCACACTACACCTATTATCCATCCTTGAAAACACAACTTGTTTAATAGAATAAAGAATGGTAAGATCTTAAAATGGGTGGAAAGAAGGAATAAAGGAATGAAGAATTAGGAGAAAGAATGAAAGAATGGGGAACTTGTTTATTGTTGAAGGAGGAGAGGGAAATCCTTCCCTATCTCGTTGTCTATTCTCCCAATCGTAGATCTTGTTCTAAGCTTACTAATAGAGGTCACCTACCGGGTGCTCACCTCCTCAAAACTCATCTCCTCCCTTTGGTGCTCATGGTCTCAACAATACCCTCCAACTGTTTCCCCAAGTTTTCAAGCGCATCCATCATGTGGGTGATTTGGGGGTATAATTCCTTTAGCCATATTTTGATTGAGCCTTGCAGGGTCTCGATTGCTTCTGACTTCTTCTCCACCTCGGCCAGGATTTTATCTCTTTCTACTCTATTCCCCTTATTTTTCTCTTAGAAATCCTTGAGTTCTGTTTCATGGGTGGCAACTAATATGCTTTCCACTCTATCTCGTATCCACATAGTTGTCATAAGCATCTTCATGACTTGCGATGGAATTTACTTCTACAAGAAGTTCGAGTGTATCAAGCCACAATCTCAAAAAACCTTCATCTTGTTCTTTTTTATTGGTGTGGCTATGCCTATTTTGCAAACTCTAAAGCAAGTGGTTGCCCTTCCATTGTGAGAATGTGAGTCAAATCCTCTAGAAATTGCAAGGCTGATTCATACTTCTGCTTGGGTGGCACTAAGTCGGGGTGCTTCAGGACAATGGCATCTATAATCATTTCCACCTTCTTAGAGACTTTGCGCACATTTCATTTTTCTTCTTTCTTCTCACGCCTATCTTTGAGCACTGATCAAATCCTCTTGCTTTAGGTCCTTTCTCTTCTCCATGAGCTCCTTCTTTTTCTTCTCCAATTCCTCCTCCAAGAATCTCACTCTATCATTTCTCCAAATAGTCTAGCCTCAATTTTGACTGAAACCTTGTTAAGTGCATTACAAAATTGTTCATCTGATAGCTTCTGAGCATTCACCAATGGATTTATTCCTTTGGTTTCTGACACCTTCATTAGTGCTCTCTGGCTTAATTCAAACTCAAGTTCATCTACGTGAGACTCGAATGCCCAAGATAACATCTTCTGGTTTGGGGATACATGCCTTCTTCATCAAATGATGACATAGCTAGGAGTTTCTCTATTGGTACGGTGCTCTAGAAGCACACACATAGTACCTTGATAGGATCATCAATATATCCCATTCCCTTCCCTTGTTCCACCACTACACATTTCCCACCTTTTTACGTAGCTTTTGGGAAGCTTACTACCAATTTAGGATCCCCACCCATGCTACCATACTCCTTCCCAATGCTTTCTTCTTCCATATCCTTCATAATTTCATCTGCACTCCTCTCCAAATCCTATTCCACCAACTCCTTCATGATGCCCGCCACTTCTCTCTCCATGGCTTTCTCCACTTGCTCCTTGGTGAGGCTTGGGGTTCTTTGGTTTTTGGTGCTTACTTCTTCACTCACCCCCTTGCCTTGATCCTTTGCTTCTTCCTCATCATTATTCTCCTCATCTTCCTTGTTATATTCCTCTTCACCTTCCTCCTCCTCCGAGTCATGTACATCATATACTGGATGGTATTCACCTCCTTCAGGCTCGTCATCATCCTTGTTGCCAATGTAGGCATCTAAACTTTTTGTCTCCTCTGAGTCTACCTCTTCTGTCACCTTCTGCTTCTTCCTTACTGGGGATTCTAGTACAAGAGATTCTTCCTTTTCTTTTTCTTTACTAGGTGACATATTCCTTGGTGACTCCTCATGTGTGAGGGGATCTTCCTACTCTAGTGCTTCTTCTCCTTGGGTTTTTACTTGATGGGAGACTTCTTCCAGCATGCGTAAGTGCTAGGCTTAGCGTTTGCTTTCGGCACACTGATAGATTACACTGTCTACACACTCAGTGTTTTCTTCTCTTTCCCCTCTTCTTTCTCTCTTCTTTGACACGGGATTCTTTCTCCCTGTGGGGTTTTCTATAATGGAGACATAACTCTCTAGGTAGGCACATTTCTCAAAATTTGGCCTTATGCACAGATACACCCTTTTTGTGGTCATTTCGGTGATCAACAACGTCATGGGCTTCATCATTTGCACTTCATGGGAGACATACTTCTCCAATTATGAACAATTTTTAGGGTACACGAGCTTTTGGTGCAGCTTGCATTGGTCTTGGTCCACCTCACTAAGGTCAAACCTTAGTCTTTTGGCTTCCTTGAACTGTTGACTCCAACTTGGAAGTATTGCATGGTGAAGGAGAAGGGTAGCTTGCACCATGGACCCTTAGTCCCATTTGTCAAAGTGAACCTACCAATGCAGAAGTGTTGGTAAAATAAAAATTCTTCTTCTCCATCCATGAGCACAAGAAACTACTCTGGGATCCTCCACTCTTCCCTAAATGCGTCACACATTCGTTTATACCACTTCTCTAGGCGTGCCTTGTGAGCGGTCATCATGGTTTCACAAGTGTATTTTTAAAAACTTTTTGCGGGCAAGGGGTTCTCTTCTAGATAGTCCCAAAAAAATTCTCCAGCTCATCTAGTACTCTAATCTTTGAAAAGACAATGGTGAGGAGGACGTTACCAAATAGTATCTTCTCTCCTTCCTACACACTTGCTTATGATTTCATCCGCAATGAAAGTGGACAAATCATAGATGGTTCCCTCTGATATCTTCTAGCATACATTTAACCATGCCTTATTCACTTGCGTCCATCATTATTGATCATTAAGATTAGTCACCAAGTGTGTGGCCATCCTCATAATAGGGTCTGGAATCTCTATGATGTCAAAGTATCGTGAACCCTTCTTGTAGTCATATCTTTGCTATCGTTTCCTTGATAGCCTCCTTGTCGCTTATATCATCATATATAATTTCTCCTTCACAAATAAGGTCTGTGAACTTTGATATCAATTGTGGTATTAGGTGCATCTTATGCCATACCAAATAGAAGTGATCCTCATGCATGCATGACATCAACCATTGATAAAGGCACTCAAGATTTCTAGATTAAGGCAACTCATACAGTTGCAATAACCCTACCTTCTCCAATTTGAGTTTCACCTCGTCGTTGTATATAGGCATCCCATCTAGTGTCCTTTTGTTAGTTGGACGAACCAAATCTAACATTATTTCCTTCTTAGTTTTGCTCATGTGATGGTTATAATTGCTCACGACCATTTTTCTTAAGTGTGACACCCACTCCTTTCCTAGCAATACTCCATCTAGGTATTACATTTCTATGTACCATTCTTCATTGGATCTCATGATGACATCAATTTTCTTTCCTTTTCCCTTGCCCTTCGGTTTCTTTAGTGAAATGGTTTCCTTTTTGGGTGTCATGATTTATGTTGGGATAAACTAAGAACTCCTTACTCTTCTATGCTAATCTGCTTAAATCCAAATTCAACTCTAAAGCTCAACTCCTAGAATAAATCCTTCTATCTCTGTTCCCTAGCTACCAAACCCTAACTAGGAAAACCTTCCACAAGACAATGCACTTCAAACAACCTTTTCTCATGCCCATGTACTCCTTCCTTCTAGTTTGCAGATCTACTCTAGTCACACACTTAAATTCTTAGGATTCTTCTTCCTTCACACAAATTTCTCTCTGGATGCCCTAGTTCGCAAGAGCACTTCAACTTTGCAATAACAAGGTAGAATAATGACTTTCTCGACCTTATATTTATAGTTTTTTCTTCCCTCTAGCAATAAATGTTATGCCACCTACCAATGTACTTTAACATTAAATGTGGATTTTTCCACTAAGCTAACTTTAAGTGCCCTTACCCACGTGCCACATCCTACGTAAAATCCTTTACAACCTTCTGGTGCACAAAAATCCAATTTGACTGAAGACTCTTACGTGCACGTCTACAACACCGAAGGCACTTTTTTTTCCTTTAATTTATTTTTTCCTTCACCTATCTCATGTTGTTTTTACACTTTTCATCCTTTGTACGTGGTCTTTATTACAGCCTTCTTGACACCATAATTCATTATCCACTATTTCCCCACACACTTTCTTAGCCTTACGCACTTCCTTCTACTAGGACACTCAACTTGTATAACATGCCTATACTTTAATTTGCATTACTCCACCTGACACTAAAAATATGCGCAAATCCTCTGCGTATGCACAACCTTGGAAAAATAATGTGGTTACTGGTGGATAAGGTGCAAAATGAAAAAAAAAAAGAAAGGAACAAGCAATGAGAAATGGAAACACAAGAAAAGAAAAGAATAAGGGAAAATTCTAAGATAATTGGAAATAATTCCTTATTAAAAACACCAAGAAGACTTATTTATGGTAGGGATTCAACCTACTCCCATTGAAATGACCTAGAAATCCCATCCTATCTAGTGCTTGAATCGGTAAGCACCAAATAAAGAATGTACAAGATGATGTAAGGTACAACCCAATGGAATTTTAACTTCCCACGATGGCATACATACTTGAAATCATACAACAACACCATCTGCCCAACCTCAAACTTCTTGTTCTTGATATGATGATCATGCCATGCCTTTTGTCTTGATTTTTCTATCTTCTGACTCCATCTTGAAAGTGATCACCTTTAGTCAAACTACTTCAAATTACCAATCCTCTCTTCCAGTAGCTTGTTCATTAGCTAACCCTCCTTCATGCGCTATACACAATGATGGTAACATGAATTCAAATAGAAAAATAGCCTCCACGCCAAACACCAATTGAAATGGTGTGGCCTTTTTCATCCTCTTGTAGGTTTTCCTACCCATAGAATGGTTGATACCTTGTCATCCCAATCTTGTCGTCTAACATCACGATATTATTCAATGCGTGAATTAGTATTTTGCTAAATGGCTCAGTAGTTCCATTTGGTTGAGGATGATAAGGGGTAGTCTTGTGACGGGCCACCATAAATTCTGCTAATAGAATCATGACCGTTTCATTAAGAAAATGTGTACCTTGATCACTTTTCAAGATTAAAGGACAAAAATACCTACCGATTATATTCTCCCATAAAAATATAGTAGATGTCACTGTAGTGCAATCCTTCGTAGGTGTTGCCTCTACCAAATGTGTTAAGTAATAGGTGCAAGTAATGATATACCATGAACCAGTCCTTTGCGCGGTTGGCAAAATTAGCCCTACAAATTTGATTTCCCATTTTTCAAATGATTTAACACTTGGTATTTATCGCAAGGGAATTTTATCCCTCTTTGGATGTTTTCCAAGGTGCTGGAAATGGTCATAGGAATTGAAAAACTCAATACAATCCTGGTAGATGGTTTCCCACCAAATCCCTGCAAGTAAAATCTTCTACGCGGTAGCATTTCCGAATAGTGTCCTCCTGCAATCCCACCATGCACTTCCTCCATAATTTCCACACACTCATGTTCTAATACACATCAATGTAGAAACTCATCACGACCTAACTTATATAGGTCTCCACTAATCAACATGTAGGGTGCGGTGCATATTGCTAATTGTTTTCTCTCTAGAGCCTTCATCCCTTCCAATACCACACATATTTTTAAGAACACTGCGATATCTTCCAAGTCTAAGGGCACGCACCGCAACCTAAATAGTTGTGTGTCTAACATGGTATCCTTAATGCTTTGTGCATCCTCCCTTGAGTTAATCCTTGATAAGTGGTCAGGTCTTGAATTGCTCTTTCCTAGTTTTACGACCACTTTGTGAACTCAAACTCTTGAAATAATAGGACCCAACGACATATGCGCCCTTGCAGAATGGGCTTGTTGACTAAGTATTTCAATGCCATGTGGTTTGTGTAGAATATAAATGGTGTTGCCAAAATGTACTTCCTAAACTTGTGCAGTGCATAGATCATAAACAATGCTTCACACTTAGTAGTTATGTAATTCTGTTCTATTGGTGTCAAATTTCTACTAGTAAAACACAAGGGATGATCAACAATTCCCTCACCAAGTTGTGCTAGTAATGATCCCATAATTGTCCCTAAGGCATTAACATGTACATGGAAAGGCTTATCCTAAGAAGGAAAACATAATATGGGTGTTGTAACAAGCCTATCCTTCAAAGTGTCAAATTCCCTCTCTTTGCGCCTCTCCTCAATGAAATGCACTCTATTGTTTTAGAAATTCCTCCAAGGGCGTGGTAGTTTTGGCATACCCCTTAATTCATTTCCTATAGTACCCTATATTCCCAAGGAATCATGCACCGCACTTTGACTATTAGGCTCCTCTAATCCCAAAATAACTACAACTTTGGTAGAATCCACTAGTAAGCCTTCTTTGCATATAATATGCACTTACAGGGTTCAAAATGGAGTAGAAAAGACACATTTCTTAATGTTGAGGGATATCTTTAATTGATAACATCTCTCAAACATCAACCTCAAATTTTCACAATGGTCTTTTACTAATCCATACATAGTCTAGTCATCTAGGTAAACTTGAAGAAATTTATGGATGAAGTCCTGAAATGCTTGTACCACGATGCATGAGAACATAGTAGGTGCATTCTTCAATCCAAAAGGAATAACTGTGTAGGAAAAACTTCCCCATTCAATGGAAAAATCTATCTTTCTATGGTCTTCCTTTGCAATCGTGACTTGGTGATACCATGATAACCCATCCATGAAAGAGTAGACTTCATGTTCGGCTACTCTCTCCAATATTTCTTCAGTAAAGGGGGTTTGAAAAGGATCAATAACACATACTTGGATTTAGATCCCTATAGTCCACATAGATTTGTATCCTTCCATCCTTATTGATACTGAGGACCATTGGGCTTATCCATTCCAATTCTTCCACTACCTCAATGATACCAGATGCTATCATCTTGTCTATTTCTTCCTTGACTTGTACGCACAAATTTGGATTCATCCGATAAGGCCTCTTTTGAATCAGGTGCACACCTTCCTTAAAATTGATCTTCATCTCCCCTACAGAATGGTGGATGCCTTTGAGTTCATGGTACCCGTGAGGGAATAAATCATGTAACTTGTGTAATAGATCAATGACCTTTGAAACTTCTTTCTTTGACCAATAATCCCCGATAATATCTTTCTTAGGTTTAAGATCTATCGCAATGTTAACCTTCTTTGTTTTCAAGGGCGCATGGTAGGAATGTTCTCACTCATCAGTGCTATCTATGACTTCGTGCATACCTTTAGAGTGGTTAACTTCCAAAGTTTCCATCTCTTCACCGTCTACTACATAGAACATTTTTCCTCTTTCTTTTTCTATGCATGTGCGCTCAAGATGTACTTCCTCTTATTCCTCTTCATTGAGCACATTTCCAAATAAGGATCACCTAATAATTCCAATATCCTATCTTATTCCATAGAACTATCTCCTATCATAAGGTGATTGATTACTTACAATGTCTTATCCACTGATGACTTGGTACTCCTATACTCGAAAGCTTGAATGAGATCAACCACCAACTCCTGCAAATTACCTGTTTGACGATGCATCTTTGAATGAATATACCATGTGCACGCATAACCTTATAAGGTGGAATACAAATTATGCACCCATAAAAAAGGCGGTAATGCTTCTACGCTTCCCATCCATGCCTTCTCACATGCTTGGATATGAAATGATGTGGTATCTTTACCATGGTAATCTTGTATGACAGTGGGCACGTTTCTCCTAGAGAACCTTACAGAGAATGTGATTCTTACCTTGCGCCATTCTAGGAGGCTCTCTTGATGTGTATCCCACCAACGTGCACTTTGTAGTTCCGAGTAGGTTATAACTGAGAATTCCCCTTCTCTCATCCTCATTTTTCCACTAAGCCTCCATTTCTCGCAAGAAAATTTTAGGGTATGCTCCTCTAGAGTAACTTGGAAACTTCTTTCCTCCCAGGCACTTGACTGAGTGCACCTTCATTACCCTTGTTACAGATCCTCTCAACTATCACCCAATCAACTCATAAGTCCCATGCACCCAATTTTCACATGCCATGCTAGTGGTATCACTCAAGGACTAAGCATCTTCAAACTGGATAACTCCCTCTATGGGATGAATTATCTTTGGATCTCTGATGGAGTGCACATAGATTATTTCAAGGAATTATTCTCCTAAGGGATTAGTATAGGGTGCTTATTCCCTATCTCGTTAAAGGGATTCACCCTTTATTCCTTGTTTTCAAAGAGAATATATCCCTTTTTAAACTGTAGGTCGGAATGTTCTTATAGCACCATGGGCGCCCAAGTAATGCTAGAAAATTTTCTACCTCGGAAAGCACCAAGACTTTGAAGTCTCTAGTGAACTTGGCCCTTTGAATGGTGATAACTGCATCCTTCAAAACTCCAATGGGCATTACATTATTTTTTTCCATATATAGCACATTCGAAGAAGGTCATGTAATGCAGAATTTTCATTTGATGCCGGACATCTATGGTAATAACATTGACCTCTGCTCTAGTGTTGATGAGGATATTACTCGAAGCCACCCATCAACAAATGTATTCAACATAATTTCATTATCGTAATTGTAGTGCCCACTTCCCTTTGACACCTTTTGATACTGATCATGACACTAGTGACTATATTATGGACATTATTATATTTTTGACTTGGTATGGTGTTAGATGTTAGATCATGGTCTATTATTGACTCTAATTCCCATATGATGCATGATGATTATTAAAGACATTTTATATAGATGTTGACATGCTGTTGGACATGGTTATATATATATATATATATATTTATTATGGATGTTTTTAGGACATGTGATATTTGGATATATTGAGTAGACCGAGAAAATTGAATTTAAAATTGATGATTATATAGTTGCTAATGAAAGTGTAAGTGACATTGTTGATTGTTTGGATGTTGTTGTGATTCATATATATATGAATGATTTTGAAATTATATTATATTCATTTCAATGTTGTGATAAGGCCACAAGGCCAAAGGGGTATCTGTATTGTGTAGGTTTAAAATATCACAACAAACATCGGGGGATTGGAGACCAACCACATTAGAATTCTAGATGAATTCAACAAGGTCACCATGGCAACATGTTTTGTGTGTGTGTGTGTTGTTTTTGTTAGGGATTCCCATGGGGGGGATTACCTTTGAATGTGACCAAGGGGCTTTATGTATTTATTAATGTGGTTTCTTTTATTAATGTTTGCATGTGTTTATTTTGTGGTGCTTTTACCCTTTTTCATTAGTTATTAAATGTTGTGTTAATGTTGTGAATAATCATGTTGTTAAAGTAAACAAATCAATATGTCATAAGAAAGTAATTAGTGAAGTGGTTGTATTTTGTATTAAATGTTGTAAGTATGTGTAAGTGACTTTGTAAGTGATGTGTAAGTTTACTTATGAGTGTGAAACACTCCACCTTCTTAAAAATTCGAATTTGTCCTTAGAGGCTGATTTTGGAGGCTTGTGGGACAAGTAAAACTTGTCCCATACCTCTTAATATTATTTACCAACCATACCTATGGTTAGAGGGTTGAATTTAGACCTTCTTTATGCATTTTGATTTGATTAATTATAAGTTTTAATTGCACTCTTCTTACATTTTATTAAATTCAGTCCTTATGGGGTGTGGGCTTTTTGGAGTGTGTAAGTTTATTGTCATATTATTCACCCACCTCTTTATTGTGCATTGGAGAATGAATTTGACTTTTGTGTTGGAGTTGAGGATGTGTGATGTGGCATCCTACATGGATCCACCTCATCCTCTTCTCTTCCCTCTTCTATAAAATTGGAACTCCTTGCTTTGTTTTGGGTTGTTGAACATTTTACATACTTCCTTTTGGGTGAATTTTTGTTGTGTGGAGCTCTTACTTTTGGAAGGAGATTAGAGACCCTTGCATGCTTGTTGGTTGTTGATTATGTATTGTATGTTGGCATTGGTAAGCTTACTATTTAGGAACTTAGACAACTCCATCATGGAGAGGTAAGATCTTGGCTCTTGAAATACTCATTTTCTTTATGAATGTACATGTTATTATTTGAATGTTTTAGCATGTTTGTGCGTTGTTTAGGTAGAATGACTAGGAATGGTGTAGGAGAAGACTATGGGGTAATTTTGAGGGAGGCATAAGTGTTTTGGGAAGGTATAAGTGTGGAGGGAGTTAGGAATGGGTTCCACCTTGTAAAAATATATAACTTGCATTTCTTTACTCGTTATGGGGTGCCATAAAATGTTGGGGAGGCATAAGGAAATGTGAGGAATCGGGGTACTTGGTAGAGGCATAAGGGAACGATAGGGTTTGAAATGATATTCACACACACACATAGACACACACACATATTGGTGGGTTGTTCTCACCGGTGATACCCATTTCCCCTTTGGGAGGCATAATTAGCATCCCCCATAGTTTCTTTCTCCTTTGGCTTGCTTGATGAAGCCTTAGTATTTGCTTGTCATGTGTTAATGTAGATGTAAAACTATATTTTGTTTTGGACTGTGTTTATTGTGATTATGTTGCTTGTATGTTTTATGGAAGCCTGTTGTTGCCATGAGTTGGATCACACCTTTTATTACATTGTGGTTGGGGCTCGGGGGCTAATGAAGAAGGATGGCTTCATATTTTCATTGGATGTCTTGGTTAGGTGGAGAGCTTTACCTTGACCCTAATCTTGTTGTGATCAAATTGGAGGAATGAGAAGAATGCATGTTGTTGTTCTGGAGCTGAGAAAAGATAGTTTGACAGTCCCTTGTGAAATGAAATCTCATTGTAACCTTCCCACTTGAAGTGGATGATCTTGTAAATGTTTGTAATGGAAAGATGTTGTACAGTTTTGCAAGTGAAATTTGAAATGTAAAAGAGTTATACTCTGTATTCTGTTTAGAAAGAATGTGAAAGAATGATACGTGTTTGGTATATTGTATTTTGTAATCAAATGGAAAGGAAGTTGTAAGAGTTCATTTGAATTAATGAAAATGGTTTTGTCTTGTCCATATGATGTTATTCCATTGGAAATTTGTGTTTTGCATACTCTGTGAAATCTTTGTTTGAAAAGTGGTAAAGTGGAACACGTGAAAAGAAAATGTATTGTCTTTCCTATATACAATAAATGATTTTGGAGGAAACGAAAGAAGGAAGTTGTAAAATTTCCTTTTGAAATCAATAAATGAATGTAATAATTTTCTCAAATTGCAATTCTATATTGAAATTGATTATATCAATGTATTGAAATCTCTGTTGAAAGGAAGAAATGCATGTGAGAAAAATACAATATTCTTTGTCTCTTTTGGAAATGTGTAAAATTGGAAATCAGAATTACATTTTGGTTTAGAATAGTTTGATTTGAATCAACTAGATGTTTAGATTAGAATTGGATTGAATTTTAATACTCGGAAGATAAAAATGGTGGCCTTTAAATGTTGATCCTTGTCTTTTGTGTTTTCAAACTGGCAATTATCTAAACCAAAAATGCACAGTTCAAACCTAAAACAATAAAATAAAAAATTAAATAATTAAATTGAAGTGGTAGGCTCTAAATGAATTCATCTGGACATTAATACTCAAGAAAATTTCTTAGAAAACTTAGTAAAATCGGCTTGAACCGTTTTACTGTCATTTTGCAGTGTTTTTCTATCAAATGTTGGAAATTTTGAATTGATCCTCAATCAAACAAATTAACCCTTGAAATCTATCCTAAATTCATCTAAGAACAATCCTCCATGTCTATTTGACATGTTGAGAGAGGAAGAAGATCAAATTGAATAAAATTAACAAGTTAAAATTTCCAGTTCACACAAAGTGAAATCCTACGAGCCATTTTCTTAAACTCTTCCTCTTAAAATTTTTAAAAATCTAAAATTAATAATCTCTATGCAAAGAGGACGTTGAGATATTTCCATAAATTCCTTGTTTTCCCAAAACCGAGCTCTCTATCAAAAGTTATGGCCTTTTGAAGTTTTCTTCACTTGGCGTTAAAATTTTGGGAAAAAAAAATTTGGCGGGCCTATGGCCCAAATTTTCCTTTAAAACACTTAGGAATTTTTTTGGGAAAATTTTAAAATGTTTTTGCACATCCTTGCAGCCAATCATAAGCTGCAAAGTGGCACCATGAGGTGTTGGCGAGGGGCGAAGCCCTTTTTAGCTTAGTACTTTCAGAAAATTTTCCAAATTTTCCCCGCTGCCCGAACCAATCGGTGATGCCACGTGACATCTCGAGGATTCACCGAGGATCGGGTCCCTATTTTTATTTAGCATCTTGGAAACATTTTGCTAAATTTTCCAAGTTTTTCCGCACTATTCCATCAGCCCACACCCAATAAGGGGGCTGCGACATGGCATCACAAGGTGCCGACAGAGGCGTGGGTCTATGTACCCTCTTAGCCCTTTGGGGCATTAAGCCAATTTTCTCCCTACCACCCTACCTTCCTGCATTGGCTCATAAGATACCACATGTCCCTTATGGACTCGTGAAAGTGCGAGGCATAAATTTGGCTCCTCACTCGCATGGGAGAATTTTTAAAATGTCTTCCGCCATCTCGTTCTCCCCACACTGACTTTGTGAAGTGCCACGTGTCCCTTGTGGACTTGTGGACCTGCGGGACCATAGGCGCAAATGTGATTTTTTCCCCATGCAGGAAATTTTTTCCAAAGGTCTCCCCACGGCCTGCCAACTTGCCCTTCGGGCAAATTTTCACCCCTGGGCTTGCAGGCCCGCTCTTAGGGAAAATTTTCACCCCAAGGCCTGTCGGCCCATAACTTGAAAAATATGAGGAGTTAGGAGGACTTATCTATATCAATGTAAAGATGAGGAAATTTACTATCCCAGAGGAATGACTTAGGGAAAGTTTTAATGCATTAAGTGTGAGATAAAACAAGTTAAAACTTAAAGCCTCTTAGAGAGTGGGTATGGTGAGGAATTTTCCCTTTGAAACTAATTGAAACTTCTAACCTTAATTTTTGGATCTTATGACCTCTATTAATTGTTAATAAAAGAAAAGTATATTATAGTAGATTATAATTGTTCTGGAACTTGTTAGTGGTAGTTTTTGCCTTGTAACTTGGTAGTAGATTCTTTTAATAAAAAAATTATTCCATAATTTTTCCTAACTAATCCTAGGTTGTTTCTTGGGTCTTAAGTGGGTTGTTTTAGCGGGCGTTACACTTGGTATTAGAGCTGTGGATTCAAAGCTTGGACCCTTGGGCACACTAGAAAATTGGAGACATGAACTTCAAACCTAGCACACTTTTGAATCTAAGAAAAAAAACTTGTTTGAAAATTGAAAAAAAATTCTTATGAAGAAATATTACTTTACTCTGTTCATTGGAACTACCAAAATTAAAATAATAATAAAATAATAAGTTGTTTGAATTGTTGTACTCACTTAGTAGCATTTTTTCTGAACCCGGGTAACTAAGAATGTTAAATTAAATTGATTTTTGTGAACTTCTAGTGTAGTGGAAACTTGGTTCTCCTTTGAAAATGGGTTGCTTTACAAGTCCTAAATCTTGATTTAATTATATGATGCGTTAATCCCTTTTAAGACCCTTATTAGAGTGGTTGGAATGATAAATTGTATGGTGTGATTATTTTGGTTGGACAATAGTGATTGTGATCTAGGGTCGAGAAGAGTTAATTAAAATTTGTTTAGAGCTTCCTTCCTTTAGTGGTTAGGAAAGATGGTCTAAGTGTCATTTTGGACCCAATCCTGTGTATGTGTCCTTGGAACTGACCTTGAGGTAGAGTACCCCTATTGGCAGCCATGAAGGGCTGCGGAGTGAATGTGGTGTTAAATTTTATGTTTTACATTCATAATCTTGTGTTATTTTATCAAGGACCAACATCTTATTTTATGATTGGATTGAGAAGCTCTGAGGCTCTTTTAGTTATTTATATTTTTGCGAGAATTTTCAGACTTTGCAATGCAGCTACTTAGCCACTTTCCTTGATTGTCGACATTTCTTGGATTTTATTTTGATTGGTGACTCGAGCTCATTATGTTGTTAGCTATTTAGATAAACATTACATGGTTCCTTCTTGCATAATGATGAGCTGGTTCTATGCTTCTTGTATTGTGACATTTTGTCATATGGGGGTATACCCTTGGTGTCTTGAATGTCTTCTTAGGTTCTTAAAGTTATTCCTTGGTTTTGGATGCACGGAACCTTGTGTGTGTATATAGAGTGACTTTTCGTTGCTCGACTTTTCTAGTAAGAAATTTTGTTGTGTTGTGCATTCTAGTTGGCGCGATCTATTAGCGGTGGTGGTGATTCTCTTACAATCCGGTAAGAGCTTGATCCTTGTCGGAGTAGAAGTGTTTAATTATGGGCTTTTGGATTGTGTTAGGATCGGATTGCTTTTTCTTGTAGATATTAGTGGAGAAGTGGTTTTTGGTAGTGACCTTTCATCGATGACATGCTAAGTTTTATCATGGTTTCCGTGTTTCATTATAAAAATTATTGATTTGTGGATTGTATGCATCTTGGAAATTATGATTAGATTTAAGCCCATTCGGGCGGTGTGTTTAAATTAAGTATCCTTGTTTTACTCATGTTAACCTAACAATCTTGGGGTTACGTGGAGAGACTTATGGAGGCTTCAAAATTCTAGATCATGCCACTTTGGTGATGTTAGTGTAATTAGACCTTGATGATTTAATTTCGGTGGTATTTTATAATGTGATTCTTCTTGTGAAGTCTGTAACTCTTGGTTGTAAATCCATGTTGAATAGATAGCTGATTGGCTACTTACATTTGATGCTTTCTAGTGAGTATGTGGTGTTATTATAGTTAAAATCATTCCTTTTCATTCCGATTTCTTGGTTGATGGTATCCTGTGGTAATATGCGTGTAGATTTGAAAATTTTCCTTGTCTCATCATGTGAGTAAATTGTTTTCACTTTGAAACAACAAACATTGTTAAACCCTAGTAGATCAGTAAAAGTAATTATGCTTCTTAAATGGGCCTTCCTTGTAACTTCTTTTGAGAACTTGTAGAACCCACTAGGAATGTTTTAAGGTACTTGTAATTAGTGGAAAATATCGAAATATTTTTGTGATCCATGTTGATTGATTGTTTCCTAGTTCTTACAAAATTAATAATGTGTTGCTATGTTGAATGCCTCTTATTCCTTTAGAATTAAAAATGTGATATGTTGTTTTCCATAAAAGTAATAGTGTGATATGTTTACCCTTCCTTCTCATTAAATTTTTAATTGACAAGATGACTCACCCAAACATCATAAAACTATAATTGAGGAGTTTTGGCCTAGAATCTTAACAAATAAACTCAAACATAGAAAGAGAAAATGGTCCTTGCTTTAACCTTGGTAGATTAATAGAAGAAATAAAAACCATGTAAAAGAAAAGAAAGGGAATTTTTTTCCATCTACCTCCCCTAGGAGTAAGATAAACACTTTTTCTCTTTTACACCATTTACGTAATGGCGAGATTTCATGCCCCCTTTGTGGTCCTTATAACAAAAACTTGTGATGTCATAATAGGAGGGTTTTTAATTAAGAAAACTTGTAAAGGAGTGTGTTTAGCAAATAAAACTACAACTTTTGACTTAATTAGTTGAGTTATAAAATAAGTAAGATTTATATCTATTAAGTGCAATGTATAGTTGAACTTGTAGTTCTGTTGCCTACATGGAATTGTGAAACACCTAGTGGTTAGTAATGGGTTCTAGTTGCTTAGGATTTTCTTGTTCATAGATGTATGTGGCTTTCTTGTGGGATTTTTGGGTCATCATACCCTTATCATCCCATAGCTTGATGAGTGTGAGTTGTGGTATTTTTGGATTGAGACTTACCTCTTGTTTGAGAAGAAACATCCTTGTGTGTTGTCTTGTCCTTGGAGACTTAAGTTATTGTAATTTTAAGGAAACATATATTAAGGATATGACATAACTTTGGGAAGTATTATTTTCTTTTTTAGACACATTGTTGTTGTTAGCTCTCTTATAATTGGGAAGGAAAGCACCAGATGTTTTCGTAAGTTGTTATTCACTTTTGATACGATGCACCCTTGGATTGTAGTTGGACCCCGTGTTACTTGTTCTTCTCCCTAGCTATCTTGAGTGCTCCTTGGTGTTTCTTGTGCTCTCTTTATGGTTATTCTGAGCTTGAGCAGGAAATAAGATAAATAAATCCCATTGTGTTATAGTGTATGGTGCTTCTTGCATTATTATGTTAGCTGCTAGTGGAGTTGTTTACTAAATGTTTGACGTCTCTAGATTTGGTTGGTGTGGTGTGTTTGATTCTTAAAACAAAAGTGTAAAACAAATCAAACTATAGGAAACCTTGTGGTCATAAATTTTCTTAGTATTACCATGAAAATTTAATTGTACCCTCTCTAGTTATGGAAGTGCTTCGTTTGAATAGTTCCTTGATTGTAAATGTGTTGTTGATTTAGGTTTCCTTCCTTGTTGATTAACCTCATCTTGTGTGACCTCAAATTGTGGGACCTTGAGTAAACATGTCTTTTGTAAACAATTTTGGCCATGGTTGATTTTGTTAGCCTCGTCTAAACAACGAACTATGAAAGCATAATTTAACCTTAGTGGAAACCTTAATTTTGGTTAATGTAGTGTGTTGTATTCCTTTAGAAACTGTGTGGTCTTTTTCAAATTCATGGAATTCTCCTTATTATTCCTCTACTTGGTGGTTACTCTTAAGACTATTTTGAACTCTTCATGTTATATTGCTATGTGTTGTATCTTGGTTGATACCGTAAAGCTACTCTCTAGATTTAAATGTTCATATGCTTGCATGCATAAAGTTTAGAACTCATCCCTTACAATATCCCTTCGTATTGCTGAATTGCAATGGATGTAGGACCCACTTCCCTTTGACACCTTTTGGTACTGATCATGACACTAGTGACTATATTATGGACATTATTATATTTTTGACTTAGTATGGTGTTAGATGTTATATCATGGACTATTATTGACTTTGATTCCCATATGATGCATGATAATTGTTACGGACATTTTATATAGATGTTGAAATTTTGTTAGACATTGTATATTTAGATATATTGATTAGACCGAGAAAATTGAATTTAAAATTGATGATTATATAGTTGCTTTGATGAAAGTGTAAGTGACATTGTTGATTGTTTGGATGTTATTGTGATTCATATATATTGATGATTTTGAAATTATATTATATTAATTTTGATGTTCGATATGGCCACGAGGCTGAAGGGGTATTTGTATTGTGTAGGTTAAAAATATCACAACAACCATGGGGGAATTGGAGACCAACCACATTGGAATTCTAGATGAATTCAACAAGGTTACCATGGCAACGTGTTTTGTGTGTGTGTGTGATGTTTTTGTTATGGATTCCGATGGGGGATTACGTTTGAATGTGACCAAGGGGCTTTATGTATTTTTAATGTGATTTCTTTTATTAATGTTTGCATGTATTTATTTTGTGGTGTTGTTACCCTTTTCCATTAGTTATTAAATGTTGTGTTAATGTTGTGAATAATCATGTTGTTAAAGTAAACAAATCAATATGTCATAAGATATTAATTAGTGAAGTGGTTGGATTTTGTATTAAATGTTGTAAGTATGTGTAAGTGACTTTGTAAGTGATGTGTGAGTTTACTTCTAAGTGAGAAACACTCCACCTTCTTGAAAATTCGAATTTGTCCTTGGAGGCTGATTTTGGAAGCTTGTGGGACAAGTAAAACTTGTCCCATACCTCTTAATTTTATATACCAACCATACCTATAGTTGGAGGGTTGAATTTAGACCTTCTTTATGCATTTTGATTTGACTAATTATAAGTTTTAATTGCACTCTTCTTACATTTTATTAAATTCAGTCCTTATGGGGTGTGGGCTTTTGGAGTGTGTAAGTTTATTGTCATATTATTCACCCACCTCTTTATTGTGCATAGGAGAATGAATTTGAATTTTTGGTTGGAGTTGAGGATGTGTGATGTGGAATCCTACATGGATCCACCTCATCCTCTTCTCTTCCCTATTCTATAAAATTGGAACTCCTTTCTTTGTTTTGGGATGTTGAACATTTTGCATACTTCCTTTTTGGTGAATTTTTCTGTGTGGAGCTCTTACTTTTGGAAGGAGATTGGAGACCCTTGCATGCTTGTTGGTTGTTGATTTTGGACTGTATGTTGGCATTGGAAAGATTGCTTTTTAGGAACTTAGACAACTCCATCATGGAGAGCTACGAGCTTGGCTCTTGAAATACTCCTTTTATTTCTGAATGTAAATGTTATTGTGTGAATGTTTTATCATGTTTGAGTGTTGTTTGGGTAGACTTCCTAGGAATGGTGTAGGAGAAGACTATGGGGTAATTTTGAGGGAGGCATAAGTTTTTTGGGGAGGTATAAGTTTGGAGGAGTTGGGATTGGGTTCCAACTTGTAAAAATAAATATCTTGCATTTCTTTACTCGTTATGGGGTGCCATAAGAGGTTGGGGTTGCATAAGGAAATGTGAGGAATAAGAGGTACTTGGTGGTTTGTTCTTAGGTGGTGATACCCATTTCCCCTTTAGGAGGAATAAGTAGCATCCCCAAAAGTTTCTTACTCCTTTGGCTTTCTTGATGAAGCCTTAGTATTGCTGGTCATGTGTTAATGTAGTTGTAAAACTACATTTTGTTTTGGACTATGTTTATTGTGATTTTGCTACTTGTATGTTTTATGGAAGCACGTTGTTACCAAGAGTTGGATCACACCTTTTATTGCATTGTGGTTCGGGCTCGGTTGCCAATAAAGAAGGATGAATTATTATTTTCATTGGATATTTTGGTTGGGTGGAGAGTGTTTCCTTTCCCCTCCTCCTGTTGTGATTAAATTGGAAGAATGAGAAGAATGCATGTTGCTATTCTAGAGCTGAGAAAAGATAGTTTGATAGTCCCTTGTGAAATGAAATCTCATTGTAACCTTCCCACTTGAAGTGGATGATCTTGTAAATGTTTGTAATGGAAAGATGTTGTACATTTTTGCAAGTGAAATTTGAAATGTAAAAGAGTTATACTCTGTATTCTGTTTTAGAAAGAATGTGAAAGAATGATACGTGTTTGGTATACTGTATTTTGTAATCAAATGGAAAGGAAGTTATAAGAGTTCATTTGAATTAATGAAAATGGTTTTGTCTTGTCCATATGATGTTATTCCATTGGAAATCTATATTTTGCATACTTTGTGAAATTTTTGTTTGAAAAGTGGTAAAGTGTAACACGTGAAAAGAAAATGTATTGTTTGCCTTGTATATAATAAATGATTTTGGAAGAAATGAAAGAAGGAAGTTGTAAAATTGCCTTTTCAAATAAATATATTGATGTAATTGTTATCCAATTTCACCCCCCCAGTGGTTGAATTGATAACATACATCAGGATTCTCAAGTCCCAGGCTGAAAAAGAACGAGCTCTGAGAGAATGCGAGAAGTTGCAGAAAATAAGCCTGGACCAGAAAAAATTGTGAAAATCGGCTAAGTCCTTGTCCTAGAAATATTTGGGACATTCGGGACACCAAGGCACGGTTCGGCCGAAACGCCTCCAGTGGCCCACGAAGCACTGGGACAAGTGGAACAAATGTATGCGGAGGGCGCGAACCGGCTGGTTCGGCCGAAAAGGGAAATTTTAGCACAAGGACAATCAGGCCGTCAGGACGCGAGGGACGCGGAAAGCCGGTTCAGCCGAAGGAGAAGAAAAACGGCTAACTACTCGGGACATTTGGGCTTTGAGGACGCGAACCACCCGGATCGGCTGAAATGGAGAACTTTCATACTAAACATTTGGGACAAATGGACGTGATGGACGCAAACCGCCGATTCGGCCAAACAGAAACTGCACAGACAAGGACAAGTGGGACAAAGGGACGCGTGAGACGCAGAGATATAGGCGAGGAGCCGAAATTCAATCGAGATCACGCCACGTGTCACCGGTAGAAAAGGGACGAGGAAGCCCATTTCGGGTGGATCGGAGGATTTTGTCCCGTGAAGCACTGGAACATTTGGGACAAATGGACATGATGGACGCGAATAGGCCGGTTCGGCCGAAACAGAAAACTGCAGCCTGACAAGGACAAGTGGGACAAAGGGATGTGCGTGGGACGCGGATAGCCGAAGGAGTCGAAAGTCAATCGAGATCACGCCATATAACCGGTAGAAAAGGGACGAGGAAGCCCATTTCGGGCGGATCGGAGGATTTTGTCCCGCGAAGCACTGGGACATTTAGGACAAAAGGACGCGGAGGATGCAAAAATCGGGCAAAGCCTGGGACAAATCATGCATGACACATGTCGCCAAGGAAAAAGGTCCAAAAAGTCAAAGGGGTGATTTTTCAAGCACTGATCCAAACCAATAAGATAGCGCCACGTGTCCAAGTTTAAGGGGCCCACAAGAATAACCCACGAAAAGGTGGAGAGAGGGAATTGCTCAGTGAACCAGAGCCTGCCACATGTCGTCCCGGATGGCGAGTGCGGAAAAGAAATTTAAAAATTTGTTTTCACTGTTTTTGTGCCCTAAATCTTCAGATCATCATATCTTTCGATCCAGAGCTCGGATTTGCACGTTCTTTATATCAACGGAAAGCTGTTGAAATTATCTACATGATTCTGGGGTCAATATTGCATTTTGGTGTAGTTTGGAGGGAGAAAATTAAGGAAACATCTCTGACACGTGTAATGCTTCAACAACCAACTTTAATGCAGCAGACAGCTTGCCGCTCCTGTTAGACAGCCTGCCGTTTTGCCAGGATCCACCGCTTGAATCATAATGAGATGATTTTAAATGCTACCAAGAAGTGGTTGGAGTAGATTCTAGATTTCCTCTCTCTCCCCTCTCATTTCTTCATATATATTGTAAAGAGGAGCTCTTTTAGAGGGGGACATTTTCTGTTTTGCACTCTTCCTTCTCTTCTGCTCGCAAGAGAATTTGTGGAGCTTTCAAGCCTCCCATATGGATTGTAATGCTATTTTTGCCTCTTGGCCACTGCAATGTACTGTATCGATCCTTGAGCAATATATATATGTCTGTGATTGATTCTAAACCCTCTCATGTATTCATTGCTGTCATTTTTGATCTCTTATTGCAGTTTGGTCACCTGTGCATGGTGTTGTATTGCATTTATGTGGTCTGTGTTTAATTTTGCAAAACGGGTGTCCAACATTCCTCGGTGCATCACCTCCGTAGTTTAGGTTTTATTTTTATGCATTCTCTACCATGTCCCCTTGGAAAATTAGATTAGGTTGTAGTAAAACCTCTGCATTTTATTGGTGCATCTGAACAGAGGAATAGGAACCAGCCTTCTCTGGAGAATCCTTTCTCATCTTTACAAGTCCCACACTTGGAGAAAGGATTCCATGTTGTGCAATCACACTGGATGCCTGAACATCAACCTAGAAGCCTGATCTGCATCCAGGGGTGCTGTGAGTCTGCAACAATAGTTTTGGCATGCCTGGTGGGACACTAGAGGTCTCATTTTTATTTCAGCAAAGTTGATATGCATTTGCTGCAGTTTTCTTGCTTATAAGAATTGTTATTTGCATATCTAGTGACTCCAAGGGGAAGAATCAACTGGTTTCAGCAGTGCAGGCCTGAAAACTCATGAGAAGAATCACCACAAGGTCAAGAGCTAGAGAAGAAGAAGTGCCATTTGAATACCTGCAACTATCTCCAAGAAGAAGGTAAAGAGGAAGAAGGATTCAAAGGTCTCCATCTCCACCAAACAGAACTCTCTCAACTCCTCCACCTGACAGGCCTTTCATTCAGTATACAAGGGTTCTAAGACCAATCAGAATGGCTCAGAACAACCCCTACGTCAACTTCACAAGCAGCAGCCCACTTGCTCTCAATGCACAACATCCAGGTTCCTATTACTGACCTTGAAGAACATTCCCTACTTCACTGGAGAAAATCAAACTACTCCAGGTGATCATGTTAAAGATATTGCTAACCTTTGTGTAATCCATGAAATCGATGAAATGCAAGTGGTCACAAGTTCTTGGCATCTTCATTAAAGGGTAAAGCATTGCAATGGTTTAGGAGCCTTGAGCTGGTTCTATCACAAACTGGAATCAGCTGTGCATTGCACTTCATGAGCAATTTGGAGAGAAGGGAGACAACTTGTCTCTTTTGGAGCAGTTGACAACTATCAAGAGAGCCCCCAACAAGCAGCTGACTGACTTCAACTTCAGATTTCAAAGGTCTTGGGATAGGATTCCAGTGGCAGTTAGGCCAACAGTAGGAGGTGCTTTTCTATATTACCTTAAAGCTTTGAATTCTGATATTTCTATGTTAATTCAGTCCATGGGAGGCACAACAATCCCTATGGCTTATAGCATTTCCATTAGAGCCAAAAACTATCTTATTCAAGCTGGTAAACTGGCTCCTAGGCCTCCCATGCCCTTATATCCAAACTTAGAAAATCCAAGCACTAGTCAAGCACCCACTTTGGCTCCTGTTCCAACCCCTAGAAACCAGAGTTCAAATGAAGCTTCCACTTCATCTCCAAGTGCTTCAAATGAACTCCAAGAGGTCATGAAACAGTTGCAAAATTTGGGAAATGAGCTGGTTACTATTAAAAGGCAACAAGCCCAAGGTTTCAGACCTTCCTATCAACCCCAAGCTCAACCTAATAGGCAGCCATACCAACCACAAAGACCACCTAATCCAAATGAAAATATGAATCAAATCAAATCCAAGTAAGGCCTCCTGCCAATAGACCATTCCAGCCCTATAATCCAAATGCCATATCTGCCTCTAAGGCATTAGTGCCAACACAGAATAACATTGCCCAGAATATGATTGGTGTTTTCCATGCAACGAGCCTCATAACCAATCCATGTGCTTCAATGGTGCTCTCAATCAAGCACTAATGGTGACAACTACCGGTGTGGAGGGCGAGGGCAGTCAAGGAAACAACCAACAACCAGAAACATTCCAATAGCAATCAGCCCCAAATGACACTACATTGGTGAACTGGCAAGCAGAAGATTTCTGTGGCATGAATCAGGCAGTTTCTCAAGGTGTTGCAGCCAACACAAGGTCAAAAAGGAGGAATCTGGGTGAAGAACAGCCATTAGCCCTAGCCAATCCACAACCTTCCATGGCTCCACAAATGATTGGCAAGCAGAGTCCAGTTTCAAATACACAAGGGCAGCCAAGAACAGCCCCTAGGCCAACTCAAATACAAGTGTTGCTGCCCATGTGCAAGAAGTAAACGTGTAAACCGAAGGACAATAGAGATTCTTCATCAAACCATTCAAGATTATCATTGATCGATGAAGAAGACAAATGTTAACATATCAATGTGGGAATCCCTATCTATCCTGTGCCAAAGAGATCTCATTGCAAGCTACCATGAAGGATTGGACAACTTCGAATCAGCGGGTTCATATGTAAGACAAAGTGCTTACAAATGCTACCCAGCTTGAAGGAAGTCATGGAGGACAACAAGGTAAAATGTTGAAGCCCTCTCCTTTCTATGTTTCATTAATAATTGGGGATAAACTAGTACACAATTGCATGATTGATTCCGGGGAAAGTAGCTCCATGATGCCCAAGCAAATAGCTGATCAGTTGGGTCTCCAATATGAAGTAATATCTAAAGGAGTAGTGCAATTGGATGGGATAGCAATAGCAATAGTTGGAGTGATTAAAAACTTGAGTCTTACCTTGCATACATGTCCAAATGTTGTTGTCTTACAAGATGTATCAATCATAGACCTTCCACCACTCTTTGCCCTTTGCTTGTCAAGGGACTTCACAGCCAAGATTGGAGGGTATTTGTCTGCTGATTGGTCTCACATGCTGTTTAGAATAAGGTATGGAACTAAGGCCACAATCAGATCTGAACCCATTGCAAACTTCCATATTGAGCCTTACACCCCAAGTTAGCTTAATGCCAATTACTCAAAGATTTGATCAAGAAGATCACCCTAGTACGATGAGGTGACACCAAGGTGTGAAGTATCCTGGACCTAACTCTTAATGAATGGGAAAACAAGATACATGCTTTTGATCCCTATCAAGAAGTAGAAGAATCTGAGCTGGGAGTCTATTGTATACATGAAGAAAATCAACCTGTTCCTAGCATCACCAAGCCAAGCCATAATGATGACAATAAGGTATGGCAAATGCTTTTTTACGGATCAAGTAGTAGGTGAGGTGCGGGAGGTGGAGCCATGCTTGTTTCACCCTGTGGAATAAAGTACTATTCAACTTTTAGATTTCAATTTGCATGCTCCATTAACACTATTGAATATGAAGCCTTGGTGCAAGGGATACATTGGGCAATCAAGAGAAAATAAAGAATCTGCAAGTCTTTGGGGACAAGTGAATTGATTGTAAATCAGGTCAAGGGATGGCATGCTGCCAAAAATTATTTACTCAAGTGCTACAAGAACAGGTGTGGGACCTCATGGAAGATTTTGAAGGTTTGGGCATCGAATCCATTCCCAGGAAAGAAAATCAAGCTGCTGACAAGCTTGCAGCAGTAGGGGCAGCCTTTGACATTATGGAAAGCATTCAACAAGACAAGGTACAACCAAACATCCACATGATTGTGAGGCCTTCAGTGCCGGATAACAATGTCAGTTGGCAAGTGTTTGAGAATGACCAGCAAATCATCAATTTCCTCCAAGAAGAAGCTGAGTTCTCTGCCAGGAATCAAGACAAGTTGCATCAGCAGTATGGTGACCAAGTGGTGCAGTTGAGAACTAACAAATTACCAAAAGGCCTCATAACCTTGGAGTCAATCTTCAACCCGAATGATCAGTTCTGGAAGGAGAAGGAAAACATTCAAGTAAAGGAAGAAGATTCAGAGCCAATTCCGGTTGGGGAAGGCAAAACACTTCAAATTGGTAAAGTGGCCACTGAGCAGGAGAAATCAGATTTCATACAGCTTTGCCAAGAATTTCCAGATGTCTTCGCTTGGAGTTATGAAGACTTGAGAGGATTCAATCCGAATTTGGCACAACATACCATAGAATTGAATCCAGATGCTAAGCCCATCAGGCAGAAGCAGAGACCAGTCAACCCTCACATTGAGCCTCTGATGAAGAAAGAGCTAAATAAGCTAATAGAGGCAAGCATTATATTCCCGATCAAGCACTCAAGCTGGGTTGCTAACTTGGTTCCAGTCAGGAAGAAGAGCGGAGAAATCAGGTTGTGTGTGGACTTCCAAGACCTCAATAGGGCATCTCTCAAAGACCATTACCCGCTTCCTTCAATGGAACAAATATTGCAAGTAGTAGCCGGTTCAGAAAGGTTTTCATTGCTAGATGGGTATTCAGGCTATAATCAGGTGATGGTGAAAGAAGAAGACCAATTCAAGATAGCCTTCACAACTAAATGGGGCACATATGCTTACAAGAAGATGCCATTTGGGCTGTCCAACGCTGGTGCTACCTTCCAAAGGGCAATGGACATGGCATTCAAAGGCTTGATCAACAAGATAGTGCTGATATATCTAGATGATATCACTGTCTTCTCAAAGAATGCAGCAGACCATCTCTTTCACCTCAGGCAAGTGTTTCAGAGGTGTAGAAAGTTTGGAGTATCATTGAATCCCAAAAAATGCATATTCCTGGCTCACGAGGGTAAACTTCTAGGCCATATTGTCTCGAAAGAGGGACTGGCAATTGATCCAGAGAGAGTTGAAGCCATAAGAGCACTACCATTGCCAAGTCACAAGAAGGCTCTTCAAAGTTTCTTGGGAAGGATCAACTTTGTTCGTAGGTTCATCCCAGATTTTGCAGCCCTTGTCAAGCCCATCACCAAAATGTTAAAGAAGAGCATGGATTTTAAGTGGACAACAGAAGGCAAGGAGAGTTTTGAAGCAATCAAAGAAGCTATCTCTCAGGCACCAACTCTCATCAACCCAAACTTCTCTAAGGATTTCATCCTCTATGCATTTGGAGGTGATGACACTATCTCTTGCCATTCTAGTACAACAGAACAAAGATAATGATGAGCAGCCGATTGCCTTTTTCAGCCAGAGCCTAGATGACTGCGAGGTGAGGTACTCTTTTATTGAAAAGCATGTACTTGCAGTAATCAGAAGCTTGAAGAAATTCAAGCATTTAGTCTCAAACAACAAGGTCCAGTTGCTGGTCTCACATGCTGGAGTTAAGGACTTCCTCCTCAACAAGGATTTGAATGAGAAAAGGGCAGGTTGGATCACCCATGTCATGGAGTATGACATTGAGATCAAGATCACCAAGCTGGTAAGAGGGAAAGGACTGTGTGAGCAGCTGGTTTTGGGGAAGCAAAAAGAAGTATGCAACGAAGAAGAGGCTGTTTTGACAGTCCAGGACAGTCATGAGCCAAGTGGCAATCAAGAAGAAGACAATGCTTCCCCCACTCCTTGTTGGACCCAAGATATTATGCACTTCCTAGGTACAGGCCAGTGCCCCCCAGAGATGAACAAGACCCAAAGCAGACACTTCAGGTTGCAGGCTGTTCCGTATGCCATTGTTGATGGAGTTTTGTTCAAGAAAGACGTGAATGGAGTGCTGCTGAGATGCATTAGCATAGATCAGATTCAAAGGGTGTTGGAAGAATTTCATGGTGGACCAGCTGGTGGCCATTTTGCACCAAGAGTGACAACTCTAAAAATCATGAAGGCTGGTTATTATTGGCCTAAAATTTTCAGTGATTGCTATGCATGGATCAAGAGGTGTAAGAATTGTGCATTCTTCATGGGAAAAGAAAGACTTGCTGCCCTCCCATTGCATCCAATCTCAGTTGACCAGCCATTCATGCAATGGGGTTTAGACTTCATTGGAGTCATTAATCCCAATTCAAGCCAAGGGCACAAATAGATTTTGATGACCACGACTACTTCACCAAATGGACAGAAGCAGTAGCACTCAAAGAGGCAAATGAGTCTAGCATCTTAGACTTTTATGAGGGAATAACAACCAAATTTGGTGTACCTGCCACAATAATCTCTGATAATGCATTGGCATTCATTGGATCTAAGGTGACCGAGTGGGTCATCAAGAACAATATTTACCTGAGAACTTCATCGAACTATTACCCTCGGGGTAATGGCCAGCCGAGTCTACAAACAAGAACTCATTGAGGATCATTAGGAGAACTCTTGATGAGAATCGAGGTCTTGGCACACCAAGCTGAAATCAGCCTTATGGGCTGATAGGATCACTCCCAAAAATCCACGAGTAACTCTCCATTCAGGCTTGTCTATGGAAGAGAGGCAATCTTGCCCATGTCACTTGAGTTGCCAACATTGGAACTCATGAAGCAGCTGGAGTTACTTGAATTTGAGCCTATAGAGGTGAGGTATGCGAGTTGATGGAGTCTGAGATCGAAATCGAGGCATCCCAAGTAATGGAAAAGGATCAAGCTTTGATCAAGAAGACCTTTGATAGGAAGGCCAAAGATATATATTTTCAAGTTGGAGATCTAGTGTTGAAATGGGATGTGGACAGAGCAAAACCAGGAAGGCATTCAAAATTTTATGCCATTTGGAGTGGCCCATACATGGTCATAAAGTGCAAGAGTAGCAATGCTTTCCAATTGGCCTCATTGGACGGTGAAGAACTGCAGATTCCAGTAAATGGAATCTATCTCAAACATTGCTACTGAAAGTAAAAGGTTCACCCTTGTAAATATTAGCCTAGATTTCAATTCCTCTAAGTGCGTATGCACATTGTCTTGTTGTAGTTAGGTTTCAGTTTCCCTAAGTGCTTTGGCGTAGGTTTTGTTGCTCCTAGATTGAGTTTTTACAGTTCAGCGTGCTCTCGTGGAGGGAGTTGCAGTATCAGGCTCATTTCAGGTCATTGCTTATGACTCCATGCCCAATGGATCACTAAAAGGCCACTGGTCTTTTCATCTAGCAGGCAGATGACCCCGCTGAGTCACCAAATTGTTATCCAATTTCACCCCCAGGGTTGAATTGATAACATACATCAGGATTCCCAAGTCCCAGGGTTGAAAAGAACGAGCTCTGAGAGAATGCGAGAAGTTGCAGAAAATAAGCCTAGACCAGAAAAAATTGTGAAAATCAGCTAAGTCCTTGTCCTAGAAATATTTGGGACATTCGGGACACCAAGGTGCGGTTCGGCCGAAATGCCTCTAGGCGGCCTGCAAAGCACTGGGACAAGTGGAACAGATGTACGCGGAGGGCGCGAACTGGCCGGTTTAGCCGAAAAGGAAAATTTTAGCACAGGGACAATCAGGCCGTCAAGACGCGAGGGACGCGGAAAGCTGGTTCGGCCGAAGGAGAAGAAAAACGGATAACTGCTCGGGACATTTGGGCTTTGAGGACGCGAACCACCCGGATCGGCCGAAATGTAGAACTTTCATACTAAACATTTGGGACAAATGGACGCGATGGACGCGAACCGGCCGTTTGGCTGAAATAGGAAACTGTAGCACAAGGACAAGTGGGACAAAGGGATGCGCGGGACGTGGATAGTCGAAGGATTTGAAAGTCAATCAGATCACGCCACGTGTCACCAGCAGAAAATGGACGAGGAAGCCCATTTTAGGTGGATCGGAGGATTTTGTCCCGTGAAGCACTAGAACATTTGGGACAAATGGACATGATGGACGCCTTGAACCGGCCGGTTTGGCTGAAACAAAAAGCTGCATGACACAAGGACAAGTGGGACAAAGAAAGGGATGTGCGGGCGCTTGAGATAGCAAGGAGCTGAAAGTCAATCAGATCACGCCACGTGTCACCGGCAGAAAAGGGACGAGGAAGCCCATTTCAGGTGGATCGGAGGATTTTGTCCCACGAAGCACTGGGACATTTGGGACAAAAGGACGCGAGGATGCAAAAATCTGGCAGGCCCGTGGACAAATCACAGCATGACACGTGTCGCCAAGGAAAAAGGTCCAAAAAGTCAAAGGGGTGAGTTTTCAAGCACTGATCCAAACCAATAAGATAGCGCCACGTGTCCAAGTTTAAGGGGCCCACAAGAAAAACCCACAAAAAGGTGGAGAGAGGGAATTGCTCAGCGAACCAGAGCCTGCCACGTGTCGTCCAGATGGCAGAGTGCGGGAAAAGAAATTTAAAAATCTGTTTTCACCTGTTTTGTGCCCTAAATCTTTAGATCATCATATCTTTCGATCCAGAGCTCGGATTTGCACGTTCTTTATATCAACAGAAAGCTGTTGAAATTATCTACATGATTCTAGGGTCAATATTGCATTTTGGTGTAGTTTGGAGGGAGAAAATTAAGGAAACATCTCTGACGCGTGTAATGCTTCAACAACCAACTTTAATGCAGCAGACAGCTCGCCGCTCCTGTTAGACAGCCCGCCGTTTTGCCAGGATCCGCCGCTTGGATCATAATGAGATGATTTTAAATGCTACCAAGAAGTGGTTGGAGTAGATTCTAGATTTCCTCTCTCTCCCCTCTCATTTCTTCATATATATTGTAAAGAGGAGCTCTTTTAGAGGGGGACATTTTCTGTTTTGCACTCTTCCTTCTCTTCTGCTCGCAAGAGAATTTGTGGAGCTTTCAAGCCTCCCATATGGATTGTAATGCTGTTTTTGCCTCTTGGCCACTGCAATGTACTGTATTGATCCTTGAGCAATATATATATGTCTGTGATTGATTCTAAACCCTCTCATGTATTCATTGCTGTCATTTTTGATCTCTTATTGCAGTTTGGTCACCTGTGCATGGTGTTGTATTGCATTTATGTGGTCTGTGTTTAATTTTGCAAAACGGGTGTCCAACATTCCTCGGTGCATCACCTCCGTAGTTTAGGTTTTATTTTTATGCATTCTCTACCCTGTCTCCTTGGCAAATTAGATTAGGTTGTAGTAAAACCTCTGCATTTTATTGGTGCATCTGAACAGAGGAATAGGAACCAGCCTTCTCTGGAGAATCCTTTCTCATCTTTACAAGTCCCACACTTGGAGAAAGGATTCCATGTTGTGCAATCACACTAGATGCCTGAACATCAACCTAGAAGCCTAATCGCATCCGGGGGTGCTATGAGTCCAAATAACAACAAGAATACTTTTATAGAATTGCATTGTTGTATTATGGCCGATTATATCAATGTATTGAAATCTCTATTGAAAGGAAGAAATGTGTGTTAGAAAAATACAGTATTTTTTCTTTTGGAAATGTGTAAAATTGGAAATCAGAATTATATTTTGGTTTAGAATAGTTTGATTTGAATCAACTAGATGTGTAGATTAGAATTGGAATGAATTTTAATACTTTGAGAAGATGAAAATGGCAAGTAGATCCTTTAAATCTTGATCCATGTCTTTCGTGTTTTCAAACTGGCAATTATCTAAACCAAAATTACACAGTTCAAACCTGCAACTATAAAATAAAAATTAAATAATTAAATTGAAGTGGTAGGCTCTAAAAAAATTCATCTGGACATTAATACTCAAGAAAATTTCTTAGAAAACTTAGTAAAATCGGCTGGAACCGATTTACTATCATTTTGTAGTTGTTTTCTGGCAAATGTTGGAAATTTTGAATTGATCCTCAATAAAACAAATTAACCATTGAAATATATCCTAAATTAATCTAAGAACAATCCCCCATGTCTATTTGACATGTTGAGAGAGGAAGAAGATCAAATTGAATAAAATTCACAAGTTAAAATTTACTAGTTCACACTGTGAAATCTCTCAGAATTTTTCCCTAAAATTGACTATGTAAAATTTATAAAAATATAAAATTAATGATTTCTATGAAAAGAGGACATCGATAGATTTCTAGAAAGTCCTTGTTTTCCCAAAACTGAGCTCTCTATCAAAAGTTATGGCCTTTTGAAGTTTTCTTCACTTAGCGTTAAAATTTTGGGAAAAATTTCCTTGGCCCGCGGCCCGAATTTTTCCTATAAAACACTTCGGAAGAAAAATTTTGGGAAAATTTTAAAAATTTCTCCACTACCCTACCAGCCCACATCCAATCAAAGGCTGCCACATGGCACCACGAGGTGTTGGCGGAGGGGGACCCCTTTTTAAACTTAGCGCTTTTGGAAATTTTTGGGAAAATTTTCCAAATTTTCCTGCCAGCCCACAACCAATCAAGTGATGCCACGTGGCATCACGAGGCATCGATGGAGGATTGGGTCCCTATTTTTCTTTAGCATCTTGGAAACTTTTTGAAATTTTTTTGAATTTTTTTCCTTTGTTCGCCAACCCGCGGCCAATCAAGGGCTACCACGTGGCATCACGAGGTGCCGACGAGGCACGGGTCTATGTACCCTCTTAGCCCTTTGGGGCATTAAGCCAATTTTCTCCCCATCACCCCACCTTACCCACATTGGCTCAGAAGATGCCACATGTCCCTTATGGACTCACGTAAGTACAGGCATAAATTTGGCTCCTCACCTACACGTGAGAATTTTTAAAATGTCTCCCATCGCCTCGTTCTCCCTGCACCGACTTGTGAAGCGCCTTTTGTCCCTTGTGGACTTGTGGACATGCATGACCGCAGTGGTGAAAATGTGATTTTTTCCCCACGTGGGAAATTTTTTCCAAAGGTCTCCCATGGCCCGCTAACCTACCCTTTGGGAAAATTTTCACCCCTGGGCCTGCAGGCCCGCTCTTGGGGAAAATTTTCACCCCAAGGCCCGCCGGCCCATAACTTGAAAAATATGAGGAGTTAGAGGACTTATTTATATCAATGGAAAGGTGAGGAAATTTCCTATCAAATAGGAATGACTTAAGGAAAGTTTGAATGCATTAAGTGTGAGAAAAAACAAGTTGAAAATTTAACCCATGTTAGAGAGTGAGTATGGTGAGGAATTAAACTTTTAACCTTAATTTTTGGACCTTATGACCTCTATTAATTGTTAATAAAAGAAAAATATATTCTATTGGATTAGAATTGTTCTGGAACTTGTTAGTGGCAGTTTTTGCCTTGTAACCTAGTAGTAGATTCTTTTAATAAAAAAATTATTCCATAATTTTTCCTAACTAATCCTAGGTTGTTTCTTGGGTCTCATGTGGGTTGTTTTAGTGGGTGTTACATTTTGTATCATAGCTGTGGGTTCAAATCTTGAACCCTTAGGCACACTAGAAAATTGGAGACATGAACTTCAAACCTAGCACACTTTTGAATCTAAGAAAACAAACTTGTTTGAAAATTGAAAAAAAAATGCTTATGAAGAAATATTACTTTACTCTGTTAATTGGAACTACCAAAATTAAAATAATAATAAAATAATAAGTTGTTTGAATTGTTGTAATCACTCAGTGGCATTTTTTTGAACCTGAGTAACCAATAATGTTAAATTAAATTGATTTTTGTGAACTGCTAGTGTAGTGGAAACTTGGTTCTCCTTTGAAAATGCGTTGTTTTACAAGTCCTAAATCTTGATTTAATTGTATGATGCGTTAAGCCCTTTTAAGACCCTTCCTTATTGGAGTGGTTGGAATGATAAATTGTATGGTGTGGTTGTTGTGGTTGGATAATAGTGATTGTGATCCGAGGTCAAGAAGAGTTAATTAAAAGTTGTTTAGAGCTTCCTTCCTTTAGTGGTTAGGAAAGATGGTCTCAGTATTGTTTTGGACCCAATCTTGCATATGTGTCCTTGGAACTAACCTTGAGGAAAAGTACCCCTATTGGCGGCCATGAAGGGTTGCTGAGTGAATGTGGTGTTAAATGTTATGGTTTACATTCGTAATATTGTGTTATTTTATCAAGGACCAACATCTTATTTTATGATTGGATTGAGAAGCTCTGAGGCTCTTTTAGTTATTTATACTTTTACGAGAATTTTCAGACTTTGGAATGTGGATACTTAGCCACTTTCCTTGATTGTAGGCATTTCATGGATTTTAATCTAATTGGTGACTCGGAGCTCATTATGTTGTTGGCTATTTAGCTAAACGTTACGTGGTTCCTTCTTGCATGATGATGAGATGGTTATGTGCTTCTTGTATTGTGACATTTCGTCATATGGGGGTACACCCTTGGTGTCTTGAATGTTTTCTTACGTTCTTAAAGTTATTCCTTGGTTTTGGATACATAGAACCTTGTGTGTGCCTATGATCTTAGAGTGACTTTTCATTTCTCGACCTTGCTAGTTAGAAAGTTCATTGTGTTGTGCTCTCTAGTTAGTAGACTGTTAGTGGTGGTTGTGATTCTCTTACAATCCAAAGTATGAGTATGATCCTTTTCGGAGTAGAAGTGTTTAATTATGGACTTTTGGATTGTGATAGGATCAGATTTCTTTTTGACTTTAGATATTAGTGGAGAAGTAGTTGTTTGATAGTGACCTTTCATCGATGGCATGCTAAGTTTTATCATGGTTTCCATGTTTCATTATAAAAAGTATTGATTTTTGGATTGTATGCATCTTGGTAATTATGATTAGATTTAATACCATTTGGGCGGTGTGTTTAAATTAAGTATGTTTTTTTTTCTCATGTTGACCTATCAATCTTGGGGTTACGTGGAGACACTTATGGAGGCTTCAAAATTTTAGATCATGCCACTGGTGATGTTAGTGTAATTAGACCTTGATGATTTAATTTCGGTGGTATTTTATAATGTGATTCTTCTTGCGAAGCTGTAACTCTTGGTTGTAAAGCCATGTTGAATAGATAGCTGATTGGCTACTTACATTTGATGCTTTCTAGTGAGTATGTGGTGTTCTTATAGTTAAAATCTTTCCTTGTCATTCTGATTGCTTGGTTGATGGTATCCTGTGGTAATATGGGTGTAGATTTGAAAATTTTCCTTGTCTTATCATGTGAGTAAAGTGTTTTCACCGAAACAACAAACATTGTTAAACCCTAGTAGATCAGTAAAAGTAATTATGCTTCTTAAATGGGCCTTCCTTGTAACTTCTTTTGAGAACTTGTAGAACCCACTAGGAATGTTTTAAGGTACTTGTAATTAGTGGAAAAATATCGAAATATTGTTGTGATCCATGTTGATTGATTGTTTCCTAGTTCTTACAAAATTAATAATGTGTTGCTATGTTGAATGCCTCTTATTCCTTTAGAATTAAAAACGTGATGTGTTGTTTTCCATAAAATTAATAGTGTGATATGTTTACCCTTCCTTCTCATTAAATTTTTAATTGACAAGCTGACTCACCGAAACATCATAAAACTATAATTGAGGATTTTTGGCCCGGAATCGAACAAATAAACTCGAATATAGAAAGAGAAAATGGTCCTCGCTTTAATCTTGGTAGATTAAGAGAAGAAATAAAAACCACGTAGAAGAACAGAAAGGGAAAACTTTGTCCATCTACTTCCCCTAGGAGTAAGATAAAAACTTTTTCTCTTTTATGCCTTTATAGAACAGTGTGAGATATCATGCCCCCTTAGTGGTCCTTATAACAAAAACTTGTGATGTCATAATAGGAGGAATTTTAATTAATAAAAATCGTAAAGGAGTGTGTTTAGCAAACGAAACTACAACTTTTGACTTAATTAGTTGAGTTATAAAATAAGTAAGATTTATATGTATTGAGTGGAATGTATAGTTGAACCTGTAGTTCTGTCGCCTACCTAGAATTTTGAAACACCTAGTGATTAGTAATGTGTTCTAATTTCTTAGGATTTTATTGTTCATAGATGTATGTGCCTTCTTGTGGGAGTTTTGGGTCATCATACCCTTATTGTCCCGTAGCTCAAGGAGTGTGAGTTGTGGTCTTTTTGGATTAAGACTTACCTCTTGTTTGAGAAGCAACCTCCTTGCATGTTTTCTTGTCCTTGAAGAGCTAAGTTTTTGTAATTTTAAGGAAACATATGTTAAGGATATGACATAACTTTGGGAAGTCTTTTTTCTTCTTGAGATACATTGTTGTTGTTGCCTCTCTTATCGTTGGGAAGGAAAGCACAAGATGTTTTCATAAGTTGTTACTCACTTTTGATATGATGCACCCTTGGATTGTAGTTAGACCCCGTGTTACTTGTTCTTCTCCCTAGCTATCTTGAGTTATCCTTGGTGTTTCTTGTGCTCTCTTTATGGTTATTCTGAACTTGAGAAGGAAATAAGATAAATAAATCCCATTATTTTATAGTGTATGGTTCTTCTTGCATTATTATGTTAGCTGCTAGTGGAGTTGGTGAATAAGTGTTTGACGTCTCTAGATTTGGTTGGTGTGGTGTGTTCTATTCTTAAAATAAAAGTGTAAAACAAATTAGACTATAGGAAACCTTGTGGTCATAAATTTGCTTAGTATTACCATGAAAATTTAATTGTACCCTCTCTAGTTATGGAAGTGCTTCGTTTGAATAGTTCCTTGATTGTAAATGTGTTGCTGATTTAGGTTTCCTTCCTTGTTGATTAACCTCATCTTGTGTGACCTCAAATTATGGGACCTTGAGTAAACATGTCTTTTGTATAAATTTTTTTCCATGGTTGATTCTGATAGCCTCGTCTAAACAACGAACTATGAAAGCATAATTTAACCTTAGTGGAAACCTTAATTTTGGTTACTGTAGTGTGTTGTATTCCTTTGGAAACTATGTGGTCTTTTTCAAACTCATGGAATTCTCCTTATTATTCCTCTACTTGGTGGTTACTCTTAAAACTATTTTGAACTCTTTATGTTATATTGCTATGTGTTTTATCTTGGTTGATAGCATAAAGTTACTCTCTAGATTTAAATGTTCATAGGCTTACATGTAGAAAGTTTAGAACTCATCCCTTATAATCTCCCTTCTTATTTCTAAATTACATTGGACCAAACTTGGGTTCTATAGACCCACACTGGTTTGAAGCAAGCAATCCCATAATGGAGTGATCCTTTTTCTGTTGCATTTGTTCCCATCTTTCTTTCATGAGACTTCCATGAGGAACTCGAGTCTAAGGGGAGGGGGATGTAGGGCCCACTTCCCTTTGACACCTTTTGATACTGATCATGACACTAGTGACTATATTATGGACATTATTATATTTTTGACTTAGTATGGTGTTAGATGTTAGATCATGGACTATTATTTACTTTGATTCCCATATGATGCATGATGATTGTTAGAGACATTTTATATAGATGTTGACATGCTGGTGGATGTGGTTATATATATATATATATATATATATATATATATATATATATATGGATGTTGTTAGGACATGTGATATTTGGATATATTGAGTAGACCGAGAAAATTGAATTTAAAATTGATGATTATATAGTTGTTGATGAAATTGTAAGTGATATTGTTGATTGTCTGGATGTTGTTGTGATTCATATATATATATATATTTATGATTTTGAAATTATATTATATTCATTTGGATGTTCTGATATGGCCATGAGGCCAAAGGGGTATTTGTATTGTGCAGGTTAAAAATATCACAACAAACATCGGGGAATTGAGACCAACCACATTGGAATTCTAGATGAATTCAACAAGGTCACCATGGCAACATGTTTTGTGTGTGTGTGTTGTTTTTTTATTAGGGATTACCATGGGGGGATTACCTTTGAATGTGACCAAGGGGCTTTATGTATTTATTAATGTGATTTCTTTTATTAATGTTTGCATTTGTTTATTTTGTGGTGCTTTTACCCTTTTTCATTAGTTATTAAATGTTTTGTTAATGTTGTGAATAATCATGTTGTTAAAGTAAACAAATCAATATGTCATAAGAAAGTAATTAGTGAAGTGGTTGGATTTTGTATTAAATTTTGTAAGCATGTGTAAGTGACTTTGTAAGTGATGTGTAAGTTTACTTCTGAGTGTGAAACACTCCATCTTCTTGGAAATTCGAATTTGTCCTTGGAGGTTGATTTTGGAGGCTTGTGGGACAAGTAAAACATTTCCCATACCTCTTAATTTTATTTACCAACCATACCTATGGTTAGAGGGTTGAATTTAGACCTTTTTATGCATTTTGATTTGACTAATTGTAATTTTTAGTTGCACTCTTCTTACATTTTATTAAATTCAGTCCTTATGGGGTGTGGGATTTTTGGAGTGTGTAAGTTTATTGTCATATTATTCACCCACCTCTTTATTGTGCATTGGAGAATGAATTTGAATTTTGTGTTGGAGTTGAGGATGTGTGATGTGGCATCCTACATGGATCCACCTCATCCTCTTCTCTTCCCTCTTCTATAAAATTGGAACTCCTTGCTTTGTTTTGGGTTGTTGAACATTTTGCATACTTCCTTTTGGGTGAATTTTTGTTGTGTGGAGCTCTTGCTTTTGGAAGGAGATTGGAGACCCTTGCATGCTTGTTGGTTGTTGATTTTGGACTGTATTTTGGCATTGGAAAGCTTTTTGTTTTGGAACTTAGACAACTCCATCATGGAGAGGTAAGAGCTTGGCTCTTGAAATACTCCTTTTCTTTATGAATGTACATGTTATTGTGTGAATGTTTTAGCATGTTTGTGGGCTGTTTGGGTAGACTTCCTAGGAATGGTGTAGGAGAAGACTATGGGGTACTCTTGAGGGAGGCATAAGTGTTTTGGGGAGGTATAAGTGTGGAGGGAGTTGGGATTGGGTTCCACCTTGTAAAAATAAATAGCTTGCATTTCTTTACTCGTTATGGGGTGCCATAAGAGGTTGGGGAGGCATAAGGAAATGTGAGGAATAAGGGGTACTTGGGGGAGGCATAAGGGCATGACAGGGTTTGAAATGATATTCATATATATATATATATATATATATATTGGTGGGTTGTTCTCAGGTGGTGATACCCATTTCCCCTTTGGGAGGCATAAGTAGCATCCCCCATAGTTTCTTGCTCCTTTGGCTTGCTTGATGAAGCCTTAGTATTGCTTTTCATGTGTTAATGTAGTTGTAAAACTACATTTTGTTTTGGACTGTGTTTATTGTGATTATGCTGCTTGTATGTTTTGTGGAAGCCTGTTGTTGCCATGAGTTGGATCACACCTTTTATTGCATTTTGTTGGGGCAGAAGGATGGGTTCTCCTTTTCATTATATTTCTTGGTTGGGTGGAGAGCGTTGCCTTTCCCTGCTCTTGTTGTAATCAAATTGGAAGAAGGAGAAGAATTTATGTTGTTGTCCCGAAGCTAAGAAAAGATAGTTTGATAGTCCCTTGTGAAATGAAAAATCATTGTAACCTTCCCACTTGAAGTGGATGATCTTGTAAATGTTTGTAATGGAAAGATGTTGTACAGTTTTGCAAGTGAAATTTGAAATGTAAAAGAGTTATACTTTGTATTTTGTTTAGAAAGAATGATACGTGTTTGGTATACTGTATTTTGTAATCAAATGGAAAGGAAGTTGTAAGAGTTCATTTGAATTAATGAAAATGGTTTTGTCTTGTCCATATGATGTTATTCCATTGGAAATATGTGTTTTGCATACTATGTGAAAATTTTGTTTGAAAAGTGGTAAAGTGGAACATGTGAAAAGAAAATGTATTCTCTTGCCTTGTATGCAATAAATGATTTTGGAAGAAATGAAAGAAAGAAGTTGTAAAATTTCCTTTTGAAATAAATAAATGAATGTAATAATTTTCTCAAATTGCATCGTTATATTGAAACTGATTATATCAATGTATTGAAATCTCTGTTGAAAGGAAGAAATCCGTGTGAAAAAATAGAGTATTTTTTTCCTCTTTTGGAAATGTGTAAAATTGGAAATCAGAATTGCATTTTGGTTTAGAATAGTTTGATTTGAATTAACTAGATGTGTATATTAGAATTGGAATGAATTTTAATACTTAGAAGATGAAAATGGTAAATAGATCCTTTAAATTTTGATCCCTGTCTTTTGTGATTTCAAACTGGCAATTATCTAAACCAAAAATGCACAGTTCAAACCTGCAACAATAAAATAACAAATTAAATAATTAAATTGAAGTAGTAGGCTCTAAAAAAATTCATTTGGACATTAATACTCAAGAAAATTTCTTAGAAAACTTAGTAAAATCGGCTTGAACCATTTCTTCGTCTTTTTTGCAAATCATTTTCTGAAAATGTTGGAAATTTCGAATTGATCCTCAATCAAACAAATTAACCCTTGAAATATATCCTAAATTCATATAAGAATAATCCCCCATGTCTATTTGACATGTTGAGAGAGGAAGAAGATCAAATTGAATAAAATTTACCGGTTCACACTTTGTGAAAGCCTTCAAGCCATTTTCTTAAAATTTATCAAAATCTAAAATTAATGATCTTTATGTAAAGAGGACATTGAGATATTTCCATAAAGTCCTCGTTTTCCCAAAACCAAGCTCTCTATCAAAATTTATGGCCTTCTGAAGTTTTCTTCTCTTGGCATTAGAATTTTGGGAAAAATTTCCTTGGCGGGCCGAATTTTTCCTTTAAAACACTTAAGATTTTTTTTTTGGGAAAATTTTCAAATTTTCTCTGCCACCCCACCAGCCCACAGCCAATTAAAGGCTTCCACATGGCACCATGAGGTTTTTGTGGAGGGGCAAACCCCTTTTTAAACTTAGCGCTTTGAAAAATTTTGGGAAAATTTTCTAAATTTTCCCCGCCGACCAACCAATAAGGTGATGCCACGTGACATCACGAGGCATCGGCGCAGAGGATCTCGTTCCTTTTTTTCTTTAGCATCTCAGATTTTTTTTGGAAAATTTTCGAAGGTTTTCCCCACTGTTCCACCAGCCCATAGCCACTCAAGGGCTGCCACATGGCATCGCAAGGTATTGGCAGAGGCGCGGGTCTATATACCCTCTTAGGCCTTCGGGGTGTTAAGCCAATTTTCTCCCCACTTCCCTACCTTCCCCATGTTTCCTCGTAAGATGCCACATGTCCCTTATAGACTTGTCGAATAACGGGCACAAATTTGGCTCCTCGCCTGCCAGAGAATTTTTAAAATATCTCCCGCCACCCCATTCTCCCCGCGCCGACTTGTGAAGCGCCACGTGTCCCTTGTGGACTTACGGACCCATAGGACTGCATGGGTGCAAATGTGATTTTTTCCCTGCATGGGAATAATTTTTCAAAGGTCTCCCATGGCCTGCCAACCCTCCCTTTGGGCAAATCTTCACCTCTAGGCCCACATGCCTACTCTTGGGGGAAAATTTTCACCCCAAGGCCCACTAGCCCATAACTTGAAAAATATGAGGAGTTAGGAGGACTTATCTATATCAATGGAAAGATGAGGAAATTTCCTATCCAATGAAAATGATTTAGGGAAATTTTGAATGCATTAAGTGTGAGAAAAACTAAGTTAAAACTTTTAGCTTGTTAGAGAGTGGGTATGGTGAGGAATTTTCCTTCTGAACCTAATTAAAACTTCTAACCTTAATTTTTTGACCTTATGACCTCTATTAATTGTTAATAAAAGAAAGGTATATTCTAGTGGATTATAATTGTTCTAGAACTTGTTAGTGGTATTTTTGCCTTATAACCGGTAGTAGATTCTTTTAATAAAAAAATTATTCCATAATTTTTCCTAACTAATCTAGGTCATTTCTTGGGTCTCAAGTGGGTTATTTTAATGGGCGTTATAATAATCAAGGATGTGAGGAGGAAGGTTTGCATGCAAAACCTTCCTTCCCACTCTTCTCGGACGTGTGGTACCTTCTCCCTCAGCCATTCTCCTAGCCGAGGGATAATATTCTCTTACCTTAACATCCTACATACTTCCTTGATCTCATCTAGGTCATCTTTTGGAGCGTCGACATTCTTCCTTTGCTCCAACTGCTTTGATTGATCATTTAGACATTGGATCTCCCCTTACAAACTCGGATCACGTCCATATTTTATTGATACACCTCCTTCTAATGAGCAAGGTACAAATACTTTCCATGTACCACTTCCTCTCTTGAAACAAGTGTCCTTTGTCTTGGCATCTCTCCGGCGTGCGCAACCTCTCGCTCGCGTCATCACCAAGATCTGAGTATAGCCTTGACTCATGCAACACTCCCGACATCCAATGTGAATTAGATTTCTTGATGCTCACCATCCCAATGCCTTTTTCCTTCGATGCTATTGGTTCATATGCTCATAAAGCTCTAGACACTCTTCGTACTTATGTTTCTTCCCACACCACGAGAATTGTAATAGATCAGGACACTCACATTTTTAATGCTCTATAGATCCAAAGTTATAATAGGTTCCTTAATGGGAACTCACTTCATCCTCTGCCGTAATTATTGTGACTATGAAATCCTCCATGCAAACCTCTCGCCATGCACTCATCCATCTGCATTCCCTTCATAGAGACAATCATCATCCTTAGAACTACTTGCAAGACTAGTATGACACACACCAAGATCAATAACATCATGGATCTGATCAATCAGTTTGTAATCCTTGGTATCATGGATCGTAGAGGTAAAAATATTACAAAAGAAAGAAAAATTCTTGCGGATTGTGCATTGTAGTAGAGGAATCTACTTGCATCATGATCCCCATGGTAAATCTCACAGTCTACCACCATAGTGCATACTAAATTCTATGGGAAAATATACTTTACATGCCCCTCCACTTCATATTCTATACACCAAAGCCCACTACAAATCTCATGTGCTGAGTTTGTAGACAAATTCTCCAACTACTTGGCCATTGCAACAATTTGAGCCTCCAAAAAGGACTAACACCAATATCAATGCTCCCAACAACCTTAGCGCATAGGGTAGCTTCCAATGCCTTACACGGGTTTGTGAAAGTCTTTTGTGATAGAGCCCTTCTAAATGATGTTATCAATCCTTCAAAAAACCATTGAGCATGTTGAGAAGGGTGGATGTCATAGGATAATTTTGACAAAAGAGTCTTGAAACACACGTCGTACTCCCACACACTCTCTGCCATTCCTTGTTGGATCTCCTTTAGAGTGTTGATGCTCTTTTGCTCAAATTCATGGATATGGAATTATTCTAGGAAGGTGTTCTTCAATGTAGTATAATCTACCACGATTTGATGAGGGTCATACTTTTGATACCAATTATACGCATGTCCTTGCAACGTTGTTGCAAACTGAATTACCTTTCATTCGGGGTAGTGATCCCTTTCACGCACCATAGTAATTCACACTTGTGCACATGATCTGCAACATCTTCAATACCCATGTAGTCTGGTAAGTGTAATGACATCTCAAAAAATAACTGTGGAGGTGGATGAGGCCCTTATCCTCCTAATCCAGAGCCTTGTTTCCTTCGGTGTTTCCTCCTAATGTAGAGCCTTGGTTTCTATGGTGTTTCATCCTCCACCGAGATCCATTGGATCCACCGTGTCTTGTTCCTCCCGATCCACTAGATCCTCCGGATCCTCTAGATCCACTAGGTCCACTAGGTCCTCCAGCCCTTATACCACCAAATCCACCTCCTGCGCATTTGGTAAATGGCCTAAAACAGTCACACCTAGTGTTCCCAATGTCCCACTAAACTATGCACTGATGGTTTGTGATATTTCCCACTACCAATTGCATGTCCCGTGTAACTCTTAGACATGATACCCAAACCTTGTCTAAAAATTACTCCAAATCTTGGAATGGATTACACAACCATGGATGTTCCAAATGAGAAATTATATCTCCTAGGTGTAGATCGGTTACTCCCACCGATACCAACTAGGTTAACAATACTTCTCCCTTGATCTGGAAAACCAAGCACCAAGGGTTGGTCACCAGGTGGGTTCAGATGCATGCCGACGAATCTCCTTTATCCATATGACGAATTCTTATCGGAAGGCCGAAGGGGCTTCTCTCCGTGCTTTCCAAGATGGGGTAGCATAGACTGCTCAAGTTCCATGTCCTCTGTGTGAACCTCAACTCCTTCCCGTAACATCTACCTCCATAGATCCATCACACTTGTAACCTCATGTTTTCTATTCATCTCCCTTTCATGAGCTTCACTATACTTGAGTCATCTCTCCTCCCTTTCCTTTTCAGCCATAATGTCCACCATCTTCCTCCACCCTAGCTTCCTCTCCCAATACTTAAAGAAGCTTAGCTGGCCATGATAATGGCTCTAAGCTCAAGGTAATGATCAAGCTCTTCATGGAAAAATGAATAACATGAAAAATGATCCTCTGGGCTCCCTCAAGAACTTAAACTCAGAAATTTCTGGGCAAGAATACGTAGAAATGGCATATTCTAGAGTATAACTGGTTAGCATTCCTTTCCACCAATGATCAAGAACATGTGTCTAAGTCGGATCTACATCCTGCTGACCTCGATAGTCATATTACATCCAAATGCATGGTCTATGGTACTAGCTTGATCTGGATACATATGCTGAAATCCATTCATATAGTTCTACTAGAAAATAACATAAGAATGTCTCATACAACTCATGGTATAGGTTTTCTTCTACCCATCTACACACATTGAACTTAGATCCAGTGTTGAATATTTGAGAAAAATCATCCTTCATGTTCTTGAACCATGTTTCAACACTTTCTAAAGTCAGCCTGCTCATCATCACATCATATAGGGACCAAGATGCATGCCATTTTTCACAAGAAATTTGAAAGGAGGTCTCGATAATGGAACAAAGATGTAGTAATTTTAATACCCTTTGATTAGTAGTAAAATCCCATGCGCATTGACCTATCACCCAATGGGTGTTGGGTGCTCATGTGAGGCACACGCGGCACCGAGCCTCTCCTTTATGTGAGTCTTATGAGAATACATCATCTTATAAAAAAATTTCAAGTCCAAATGAATAGAAAAGAACCGTGCTTCATTTTGAGAACCTAGGACAAATTATCACTCTATTGCATCCATAAAAGAGAAATAACAAATAGTATATAAAAATGATTCATACATAAAGGAAATACAAAAGGATTATACTCATAAACACATATATGATTCAGAATATAGTCTTATATTCATATTGATAAGTCCAGTAACCACTTTACATTCCTTGAGGTCATAATAGACCCATATAACAATGCATAGAAAAGTCATGCATCAGAACTACACTATGTCCTTCACATTACAAAGATGAATATAGAACCATCCCTCTAAATATGTCATCAGTTATATATTTTCCTAATCCCAACCCATAGAATCCTCCATGGTATTTATGTAGAGCTTTACCTCTTTTCTAGTGCACTATCCTCTTTGCATCTCTTCTCTTCGCACCCTCTTCGCACCTTCCTTCAACTATCCACGCCCCTCAATATATAGCCCTTTTTACTTCACTACAATGCTTTCTAAGGTAACAAATTAGTTGCCAAATTTCTAAGTGGTACTCCAATGGAGCATGCCTCCTTTGATCTAATATTTCCTCTTTGTGTAACAATTTTCTTCTGGAACCTTCCATCGCATGCATGGAATATTCCCTTTTGATCCTACAATCGTTAGGATGGAACATTATCCACTTCGCATGCTAGATAGGTCACACTTCTCTTATGTGATGCCTATAACTTTGAATATGGCTAAGTTCCAAAACATGTCTTTCCTTGCACGCACGCCGTGTGTTCTACAACACCCTACTAGAACCCTTCCTTGTGTTCCTTTAACCCACACGCCGTTCTTCAAATAGGTCCCGCGTGCCCACGCACCTTCTTGTACTTAGCCAAATCTTGGGGCCCAACACCGCTTAGCCTATTTGGACCTCAAAAAACATGAAGCTGCATGAACATACTCGAAAACCTCCATGGAAAAAAATTTGAATCATCATGCACCATCAATTTTGCATGCTATTCCTTTAGGCCATCTTGTCTTACAACCTTCTTTCTCATAAAATTCTATTTTTAGGTGGGTCCCACTCATAACCATGACCTCAACCATAAATTTTTGAAAATCCTTAGGAGTCCTCTGCAACATCAAAATCATAAATTTTTATGAATTAATAAAATCTAGGTCAGTATACTTCATTCTCTACAAAATGCTCCTATATAGGGTTTAACTAGGGTTTTAGACCTCTTTACCTTCTTAACATTCGTTCATAAAAATATGATGATCAAATGAACTAATTTTTTTTTAAAACCTTATAAAATCACCATATAATCTCCCTAAAATCCACAAGGTCCCATGCAAATCACACTATTCACAATGAGCATATGAAGTTGCACTTTGAGCTAGAATTTACCTTGTTTTTCATCTTGTCTAAAATAATCAGTCATAGCTGGAAAAATACACATCATGAGAACATTAAATTTTATTTAGAGAATTTTGAATCATTCCTCTAACATATCCTATCATCATAATAACAATTCCATGGCTCAAACTCTCTAGTCACTAAGACTTACCTATGCTTGCATGTTAGATCCTCATTGTAGAAGCTAGAGTCAACTAAAATAATGCAATAAATCATTAAGTAACCTCTAAAAATGACCCAAACATAAATCATATGTCATAATACACCTAATTTTATGCTTACTTGAGATCATATGGCTCTAATCCACATGGACACACTTCCAAGCAAACATACCTGCTCCCAATGAGCACCTGTAACCAAGTGAACCACATGTACCTACATTGTTCCAATGATATGAGTTCTCAAGAACTCTAAAAAAATTCCATAAATCATGTGAACATGCTTCCCAAGAAATTGAGAAGCTAACACTTCCAAGCTACACCTCCTAGGCACTTGTATAGGCTTGCTAGAGAAAACATACTTCACCGAATCTCACCGTAACAACTAATAAACATATGAACTCATGTTAACACCAAAAAAATCATGACATCATCCTAAAACATTATTTTTTTCCTAATGTGGTTTTTCATCAATGAAAACATGTATTAGGACACCATGCTAGAAAAATGTTAACTGAAATGGAACAAGCTAAACTCATTAGAGAATGTGTAAAAGAGGTTGTTGATAGGTAGAAAAGCTACATTGATTTAAAGAGAGTTGATAGAAAATTTGAACATGGAGATAAAGTTTTCTTAAGGGTTAATCCTAAGAAAATTTCAATTTTATTTAGAAAGGTAGCCAAACTATTACTTTGCTATGTTGGATCCTTTGAGTTTGTTGAAGTAATCAACCCTATTGTCCAAGTTGCATGATGTTTTTCATATCTCTTTGCTTAAAAATTATGTATCAAATTTATCACATGTGCTTGATTGGAACTCTTTACAGGTTCTAGATTCAGGTTTCATTGTAGTTGAACCCATAAGAGTGCTGGAAACTTGCAAGCTGCACTTGTAAAATAGAGAAATAAGTTAGTGTAAGGTCTAGTGGGACCAATTTTCTAAACAACATGCTACTTGGGAGAATCTAGAAGAAATGAAAAATTATTTTCTGCATTTATTTGAGTGATAAATCTGAGGATACTATGCATTTGATATTTATATTGGTTAAAAGAATGAAAAAATATGAAAATTTGTTGTTTTGAGAAAAAACTTGGTAAAATAAGGCCGTTCTGATACTGATAATATTTTGTTAAAGTTATGAAATTGCATTAATTATAAGTTATAACATTATGAGTTTATGATATTTATGTATGTGTAATTTTATCTATTTATTCTAAATTCTTAGCATGATATGAATTAATCACTAGGACGATGATACTTAAGGGGAGAGGGGTGTGTGTGTGTGTGTGTTTTGATTATCATGTTGGAATTGATTTGAATGAATGTGTAAACCATATGTTTGTTGTTTGATCATGCTAGTTTCATTATCTATGAGATTATAGTGACATCTTGGTTATTATGTAAGGTTTATTTTTGGATGATTGTGTTAATTTACATTTCGCAACCGTGTGTAGTTAATAAATTTTTACGACCCTTGTAAGGTAGATTAATGTGGAAAAATCCTTGTTGGTGATCAAAGGTATAAACATCAGGCTTCTATTCTAAATATTATTTTAAAATCCTTTATTAGACACTCATAGTAGCGTTGATTTGTTTGTAACAAATGTAAATTTTGTCTTACTACAGAGAAATACATATACATATATATGTACATACAATATTACACACACACACTTATAATTAAATATATATGGTTCAAGGCATATATATACATATATTAATTGATGTTATGACTTATTTTTTGATTATGTAATTAAGACCATATGTGGTCAAGACATGTTCAAATGGAAATGTTAAGTGATAAAGTTAAAGGGGTTGGGGGTCACCAACTTGACCGAGCCCCACCCGAGCTCTAACTCGAGCTATATGTGTATTTTTCCCACCATGCCATGGACACATTAGTTAATGTGCTTTGGCGAGGAGTTAGGTTAGGGTTTTTCTTGATTGGGAATAATTCCAACTAGTAGATTATGTCTACCACCCAAACGTGGGGCTGTGATTTCATGATGGTTTGGATAGACATGCCAAAGATGGAAGATGACAGTTGGGAAGGAATTAGTGAGGAATTTGGGGAGAATTTGTATTGTTTGCATTGAATGGAAAATTAATGAGGCTCCAACCTTAGGAGAAGTGGGAAACTTCTCAGGAATCCACCTTCAAGCTAAGTGGTTAATTGTTTTTGTATTTTTAGTTTAGTCTTTTTTCTCCTCCATGCGAGCTCTACATACAAGTTATTATGGCTATTTTTTGGGCATATTGTTGGCCTCTGCATGTGAAATCTTAACTCTAGTTTGAGAAGGGGATTATAAAGTCGATAATGATGGATCTTATCATGTTCTTGGGTTGATTTGAAGTTATTCAACTGTTTGGTTTTGTGTGGAAGCCTTGGAGTATTTCGAGGAAAGAAGAAGGGAGATTCAATCTTCTTCAAGCATATTTTAGGCATGAAATCATCTTTATCATTTTTAGCATTAAAATATTTTAATGGAAATGGAGAAAAGTATGTGTTTTTTCTATATTATCATTTCTCCTTCATGGGTGTGGTTTATTTTTGTTATTCAAGTCATGGTAGATTGAGTATTGAATTTGATGGCTCTACCTATGATTGTATAAGATTTTAAATGCAAATATGTTACACTTTTTTTTCTCATAGTCGAGCTATATATGGATTGTATGTTTAAACCACATTATTATTATGATAATGATTTAGGTGATACCCAGATCATGAAGGAATGGATGTTGGTAATTATCGGGTTTTACAAACACTTAAACTTGCTTTAGATGGCCTTTTCATTCACCCAGTTTGCAAACAAATGTTTTCATGTTACTCTGAGCATTATATAAGAATTTGGGTTCATCTTTAATAGATATTTGAACACCCATTTGGGGTGGGATTGAAGTATTGATTATCTATTTTTTATATTTAATTTACTTGTATTATTCTATTGTTCTAGCCAATATAATGGTTGTGCAAACCAACCTTGTGTATTCTAAATACGAGCTTAAGCTCCTATACATGAAAAATTACGTTTAATGGAATTGTATGTGGTTATGGGTTTTACAGTGGTATTTTGGTTTACCTTAATGTCACTTTATAAAGGAATATGCGAATTGGTCACCCCTATTATTGGGTTTGTGATATTTTGATTTCCCATTGTGGGCTGAGATATTTCTCTAGTCAATTTGTATTGGGGACAATTCATCCACTTTAAAAGTTTTACTTTACATTTTTCAAACCACACAAAGTGGTCAAGGCAACTTAAGCTTGAATTATCTTCACCATATATGGAGAGGTTATAATCTTTGACCATTACATGGTTGATTTAGATTGTGCTTAGTGTATATCACCGATTGGTTAAGGTTTGAACTTTTTGGTAGACATGGTTATTGTTTTGATCTCTTAGACCACCATGTGGTCAATTCTTACTATGTGCTTTACCACACACCATATGGGTGATGGATTTTGGTCTTTGATTTGCCTGGTTTGAATATGTTATTTTATTTCAATTAGTTTAAGGTTATTTCATAGAAGTTAAGGTTAATGATGAGCTATATGTACCTTGTTTAATAAATTATTATTATATTAAACTTTGTTCGAGTTTTATACTCTTTCGAAGAATAATGTATTTTATAATCATAGATTATTATTATTTCAATTATTGAATTAAGTATGATAATATTAAATTATTAAGTTGTATAATTTTAATATTATCTTATCGAAATATAATCTTAATAATATTATTATTAAGATGGATTCGAATATTATTATATTCTACTCCTTTGTATTCAGTTATATAATACTTGAATGAAAAATTGAATGGTTGGTATGATTGTACCTTATTCGTATTGATATTATATGAAAATGATATAAACAAGTATGTTTTTATTATAAAATACTTTATTGATATTTTATATAACCATGTTCGTAGTAGAAAAGACATAGTGGATGTTTTTAATATTGAATGATAATTTTTTTCCCTTAACAACCTAAAATATTCTCGTATTGATTAGAATTGGAAAATCAATTGTTTATTATAAATTATGAAAGAAGTGAAAAAAAAGAAAGGATAAGTTGTTATGTTATATGATTTCTAGATTAAGTGTTTTTCCATATTATGGTTCATTGAAATATTTCAGTGCTATAAATTGTAAAGATAAGATGGTAGAATTCTTTATGCCAATTCTTTCAAATTGATGGTTGCTTAACAATTTTACAGATGTTGAAGTTTATATCTTATCTGGTGGATGAGTTTTCACGACAATTTTGAAATTATATTGTTATGATTAAAAGATGTATTCTTTACTTGATTTTTGTAAAAGAAATCTTGAGCTTCGTTGAATACATTTTAAAAGGAATTTTGACCTTTAAGCATTTGTATCATTTTTGGAAAGGAAATAAAAGTTATATTCAATTTTTAATATTATTGTAAACTTTATCATGACTATTTATATCAATTATTCAGACTGTACTAATTAGAATGTGAATGTGATTGAATTAAATCAATATTTTTTCATGATAAGTAATGCTTTCAAATTGAATAATTACTATGTGTGAATAATATCCTTTGTATGTTAGCTTTAATGTTGTGAAATAAACTAAAGCTATAATTTGGATATAAGAAAAATATACTAAATTATATAACATAGGATTGTCATTTTATAGATTGTATGATGGAACTATTGCATGATGAATTATGATTATTGATCAATTATTATATAATCATTATGGATATGAACAAATGCGTTATATGCAATTGATGAATTCAATAGTTATGTACTTAACAAATTATAATGACAATGTCATAATTTAGATATATTAGGGATTTGCGTAATTGATGTAGGTTTCGCCTAATTATCTTAAATGTTTAATAAATGAAAATAAACAAAATTATGGGATTTAGTTATGAAAAATTAATCGAACTATGTTATGGACCTTAAAATCGAATAATTAATGCGATTAATATCATTGTGTTATGAAATATAAACCTGTCATAAAACTAATTTAATGAGGTGAATAATTACGACAATCCTAATACATGGTACTTGGTAGCCCAACTTCAGATGGCCATTTTAGTGCAATGTTCTTTGAATGACTTGGGTCGTTCAATGAATACTACCATACAACAATTATCCTAAGTTGTCCCTTGAGCTTAATTTATTATGCATGTCATAATCAACATAGAATTGAGTTATAATATGATGTGAAGGATGTCTATTCAGTTGGTCTAGTTCCTTTGTACCAAATTATGTTAGATACGAGGAAGAAATGATCTCATGATGATGGAAGTCATTGTGTGAGTTCTTTCTCTCCATAGGCAACCTAAGTTGGCATAGTCATGTTTGTCTTCCCGGATGCATAAGTTTTATATCATGTGCGTAACTTGAATTTGATTAACTTAAAAAAATGATTCAATTTTGATAATGAAACTAAGTGAAATGGTGATGGGACATATTTCAAAGACATTGTGTAGTTTAGAAATAGAGCATGTAATGTATGAATCATAAACTTTGGCCAAAGTAATTTATGTCAGTACACTATTAGGTTCACCTAGTTCTAACTAAAGTGTGAGATGTTAGATGGGGATTTGATTGACTAAACCAAAAGTAGACACTTTGAAAAAAAATTTGTAAAATCAATGCCACGAAGGGATATAATAAATATATGTTTTATACTTGACTCGAAAGAGTACTTATGGGGATCAAGCGTATCTAGTTGACCCATGAATATGCACATGCTTAATTGATTTGTTATTTGAATAATTGTAATTATTTGACGTTGGATTTAAATGTTAGTTGTACATTTAAATCATTTAAGGAATATGTTTAATTTGGGAAATAAAAATAAAAAAATTCCCCATAATTATGGTGTTTGAAAAGTGGTTGTTACAATCCCTATCTCGTGCCCTAGGTTTCCGGTTTCTAAGTTACACGATGATAGTGGGATAGATCTAAATTGTCCCAAATATGTAAAATGTGTGTGATGGAATATAATGAACTCCCTCCTATGTAGTGTATGTAGATCAATGCAACCTTTCCCCTTGTATGAAAGTGCTAGATGTATGCTTCATTGTGCTCTTGTGCCTTTGTGTGAGCTTATGTGGTGATAGATAATGCTTATAGTGCTTGGCCCCTTATTTGAGAAAAGTAACTAAGTATACATATGATTCCCTTGTTTGAATTTATTAATTGAAAACTAAAATGCTGACCCAAAGTGTTACAAGGTTACCAAGAAGTGAAAGGGACCCAAAAGAGTAAAAATAAGAATGAGAGGGACATGAACACCTAGGAGGGACAAGAGCACCTAGGTGCTTCAGTCCTAACTAAGAGCTAGTGTTTGAGGCCTTCAAAATATAAATCATTCAAGTGATGAAAAATTTGTAAGATGTGTAAAAATAGTAAAGTGAAACATACAAAGAAACAAAAATTCCAAAAGGAGTTGTCAACCACTAGTTTTCTTGCTTAGGAATCATGTATACATTAGTATGATTTAGGAGCTAGACATGTACCCAAGTACATAGATTTTATGTCTATATGTGCATCCAATTTATACTAGTGAGTGAATACTTGATAGAATAAAGTAGATAGAATATGCGTACCTTGTAATTTAGATAGGAGTGTAACCGGTAGTGTCTTTGAGTGAACAAGTATCCATGTGAAGTGTGAAGTGATCGCAATGTGAAGTGTGACAACTAGGAAAGGGAGGTAGACCCTAGGGGTGAATATTATGTGTAGTAATGTGGTTTTGGAGCTTGTGCTTATTGATGTGAGTTGATTCTTGTTGTTTGTAAGGATGGACCTGCAAAAGAAGAGAAAAAGAGTACTTAAAGTCCCGTATATGAAAAATTAGAGTAATGTATGTATAAGTAAGTAAAAGTGTGTATAAAGTAATAGGAAAGGAAAGTGTGCACCTGATGTATGAGAGAGTATAGGATATAAAGTTTTCCTATTTTATTTGGAGATGTTTCTACATGGGGTTGAGCCATAGATTTGAGCGTTCAACCGCCAAGGATGAGGTTTTTGGGTGATCTCATACCAAGAGTGAGGTTTTTTTGAGATATCATGCCAAAGATGAGTTTTTTGGGTGATATCACGCCAATAGAAGAGTGTTGGGGAGAGAGTTTTGTTTTATCTCCTTCCATGACACTTCTCAAATGATAAGTGCTAATGTAGATTAGAACATCTCGATTTGTAACCGATTTTTATTTGAATTGTAACTGAATGACTAAATTTTGTAAATGAAACCAAGTGTTTGATACTATAGATCCATAATGTAAACTTATAGAACCTTTTCTAAATAGAGAAACTGTTTGATTTTCCCCAAGACATAAGCAACCCATGTGGGACAAAAGCACCCATCATTCCCGTATGATATTTGGAGCTAGTGTATACTTTGTGTTTGTGATCTAAGTATGATTCTAGACTACTTTGTAACTATGTGCCTTTTCTAATTTTGTATTATGTTGTTTTATGTTTTGGTCAATCAGTGCTTCGGAAGGGTGATTTATTCACCCAATAGTTTCCCCCTCATTTAGGGTGCATGTGATGGATATAGGAGGAGGCGGTCCAAATGAGAGGACCTGAAACTAATATGCATATCATAGATTGGATACCTATAGGGGTTAGGGGATGTGCATGGTAGAAACCAAGGCACATGCAAAAAAGATAGACTAGCAAACAAGTGTTAGTGTAAAGAGCTAGGATGCAATAGAATATAATGTATCAAGTAACTATGAAGACAAAAGGGACCATGAAAAGTGAGTTTCATACATGGGATATCACTCATAATTTCACAAGACAATTATAGCCAAAATGGCTATAAAAATGATCAAGAAATACATAGGGCATGAATCACAAATAGTGGAAAACAATAGAAAAAATAAGTAACAAATAGCCATGGTTGTATAGTATCCTAAAAGTATGATGCTACACATAAAGAACCCCTTAACATGTTAGAAAGGTAAGTAGTATGTCAAAGCATGTATAGATCAGAAAAAATTGAGTAACAAGAAGTGCTAAATATTGTAACAATGGAACTCCTGTGAGTTTAGTAGAGAGTAGTAAAGGTAGATGCTCCCAAGAGCCTCGATGGGATTGGTAAAAAGCAATGTAAAGCATCATGTATTTTGTAAGAATATTTAAAATTCCCACATTCACCTCGAGATACCATGTGAATTTTCATGTGTGTATAGAAAAAGGATAATGACATACTAAGTATCCAACTAGCATAGGAAAGATAGTGCAACATGTAAATAGTATAAAATAATAAGATCAAATACAACCAAGATGTGTAGATGCTATGGGAAAGTGATTGTGTGATGTGATATGAAAGATGTGCAGATGAGAGGGCCACATTTCCCCAAATGTATATGCATGATGTGAGGTTCATTTTCAAATTAAACCCTCAATAGTCAAGTATGCACTTTGTAGAACAAAATTTCATCATTGGGTGGAAAAGTTATTGTATGTGATTGAGATTAGATGCTAAGAAATATTTACCATGAATCATAGATCATGAAGTGTAGTATATAAGTTATGAGTAGATGATAGAGACATTAAATAATGATGGAGGGGGTGGAAGTGCGATTCCCCTCGAGTTTGTAGGTGATGAAAATCTATTCGACGATAGTGAAGACCGAGCATCCCTTATCCGGTGTCCAAGAAGGAGAAGGCATGTGACCATGGTCTAGGACTAATGGTGTAGGAGAGTAAATATGTGTATGTGAGGGAGACTGATGTGGTAAAGGAGGTGGAGAAAACCTATAGGAATGGGCTACCTAGGTAGGGGAATTAGGATGAAGGGGTGGACTAATGGACCGGTGAGGATGACAGGGTCGTGATGTAGGTTGTGTATGAATGGGAGAGCTAGGTATAGAGATATCTCAGTATACATTAGAGGTGCAAGAGGCCTAGATGCCATGACTAGGGTTTAAATAGGGTATAATGTGCCGAGGTAATGGCATGTGTGATGGAATACCTTAAATGGTGACACATTTCTTGTTATGAATGAACTTAAGGCATAAGTGGAGCATAAAAGGGATAGCTTGGGAAATTTGAAGCCAAGGGATACCTAAGACCATGTCACAACACTTAATTTCATATGTAATGAGGAAAAATGTTGGTATGGTAAGGGTCCCAATAGTAATGAGAAGGACAACACATCCGTAAGAATTGGGGGATGCAAATGTAATTTGAGAGATTTGAAATTTGAAATCCAACAAGAGTTCCATAGAGCATGAATTATAAAGGAATGGGGGATGGACCATAGTATTATTCAATTGATGAACACCAATGAAAGTATCAATATGTAATGAATTGGAAGAAAATGTAGCATGGCAGTCATAATCGAGAATGTAGTAATTGGCGGTGGCACATCAACAAGTATTAATAAGAAAATAAAGTAGTGCCGATGAGGGAGGAGGCATCGCATGATATGCATGATTTTCATATGAATCAGTAGTAGACTTGATTTAGTAATGGGTCATTGAATATTTTAAGATTTTGATTATCATTGAATAGTTTAGAAGTAGATGGATTTGGAAGCTCAATCACATTATTGTCGATAAGATCTTGAATGAGATGTTTGAGTATAAAAAAATGATCGGTATAATTCCCATTACATTGGTGATAATCATAATGTGCATTATCATCATAATTACATCCACGTTGTTGATGAGAATATATATTGAGCGATGGAGGGAGAATAATCGGATCACTTTCAATGAGTTGTTGTAATAGAATCCAAGGTGTGTAAGGTATTCTAGTAAAGGTTTTCCTCATAGATTTTAATTGAAGCTTGGATGATGTAGAAACATTTTTGACATTCATTTTAGAGTCGGTAGGCTTAGTGGAAGGTTTGAATGGAATTGGTGTACACACCTAAATCAGGTATCTATACCTTTAATCACCTACATGTGCATATTTTATTCTATTCATCCCCCTTATTTAGTCAAATTCCCTCTTGATTAATCTGTCCCACTTAAGTAATTAAATTCCTATCACCTTTAAGTCCTATTTAATCAATATCAATCAATCAATCAATCAATCAATCAATCAATTATTTATTTAATCATGCCCTAACCACTTTCCATTTTGGAAATGCTTTTATTATAAATTTACACTTACTTTTTCCCTACAATTTTTCTAACCTATCTCCACTATCAACTCACCTACACCTCATCCTAGATAACTTTTTCCCACCTAATGATTTAAATCATTCGGAAAACTCTTAAAAAACAATTCATCATCAACTTCTTTCTACTAAACCAAAAGAGCTCTCTTGCAACGTGTGGAGAATCCTTCATGCCTGAACAATCAAGAAGCCATTACATACCTCCCAGAACTCCTTGCAACATGCATAGGTCAATTGTGATCAGCCTTTTTGTGATATTTTTCATAATTTTACATTTTTATTTAGCTTTATTATATTATCTTGGTATTTCTTTTATTTAACCTTATATAAGTTTAAAACATTAGAAGTAGAGCTCGCAAATTCATCATCAACTTCTTTCTACTAATATTTATTTATAGCTTGATCATCTAGTTTAACTTTCCTCGGCCTTATCCATCTTTGTCACGATTGCTTGACCCCGACATGTATCTATCGAATTGGCCTCGGTAGCCTTCAATTTCTATTTCAGGGCCATCCTAAACCCCTACATGTGCTTAGATTCTATTCCAGATTGCTAAAATCTTATCCAGTCTCTCTCCGCCACAATAAAATAAACTTTTTACACCCAAATCACCATCAACCAGGGTCTTGGTTTCAATCTCTCTCTTTAATCCCTTTTTTGTTATTTTCCTAGTTTTTATTCCTTCATATCTCCTCTGTAGGTTGACTCCGGTATCTCTAGGATTCAAGAGGTTCCACATTGAATTTAGATCATGCACGGTCTACATATTTTTCTTATTTTGCTGATCCAGTCTCCCAGGTTGCCTTTGACCTACCCTTACATAGTCTGGGTCCCCATCAAACCAGACTAGGTAACACTTATTTTACAATTATTTCAATCAAATCAGCTTAAAATACATCTTAATCAGTTCTATATTTAGTGTTGTTTCTATTTTTTCATGTTATCTAATGTAATTACTTTATTTTGTCCTTGATATTTTTGCATATTTTTGGGGCCTAAGATATTGGATAAATAAAAGAAGGTGCATGGGCACGCGGATTGAAGGTGCACAGGGAAGGGTTCTAGCAGGGTTTATTAGAACACATGATGTGTGTGTAAAATAAGATGGATTTTGGGACTTAGCCATATACAGCGTTAAAGGAAGCACACGAGAAAAGTGTGACCCATGTAGCATGCGGAGTGGATAAGGTACCAATGATGGCAGTTGTAGGATCAAGAATGGAATATTCTATGCATGTGATGGAAGGATCCAGAAGGAAATCATTGCAAAGAGTGGAGATCTTGGATCAAAGGAGGCATGCTCCATTGGAGGACCACTTGGACACTTGGAAACTAATCTATTACCTCAGAAGGCATGAAAGTGAAGGAAAAAGCTATATTTAGAGGTGCACGGGTGGTAGAAGGTAGGAGTAGAAGAGTAGAAGGGTGGTGGAAGAGAGGTGAAGCTCAGAAAAATATCATGGAGGATTCTATGGGATGGGATTAGAGAAAACATAGGAGTGATGGCATATTTAGAGGGATGGGTTTGTGTTTTTCCTTGTAATATGAAGGACATGGTTAGTTCTGATGTATGATCTTGCTCTGCATTATTATATGGGTCTATTATGGCCTCAATGAATGTAATGTGGTTATTAAACTCTTGAATATGAATATAAGGTCCCGTTCAAATACACATATGTGTTCATGAGAATAAGTCCTAGTGCATTTACTTTATGTATGAATCAGTTCTATATGTTGTTTGATACTTCTCTTTTATGGATACAATGATATGATAACTCATCCTAAGATTTTAGAATGAATGCATGGTTCTTTCCCATTCTTTTGCACTTAAGTATCGGACATAGATGATGAATTATCACAAGACTCACATAAAGGAGGGGCTCGGTACCAAGCGCGTGCCTCGCTTGAGTGCTCGGTGCCCGATGGGTGATAGGCCGATACGCATGGGATTAGAATGTTGTTCTAAGGGTATAAAAATGACTACATCTTGGTTTTTTTGCTGATACCTCATTTTAATTTTTTTGGAAGAAATGACACATGTCTTGGTCCTTGTGATGCGTGATGATAGAACGTATGACCTTGGAAAGTGTTGAAACATGGCTCAAGAGTACAGAGGATGAGTTTTCTCAAAGATTCAGCACTGGACCTAAGTTTGATACACGTAGATGGGTAGAGGAGAACCTATACCATGAGTTGGTATGTGCTAGACTAGTCTTGCAAGCAGTTCCAAGGATGATGATCATCGCTATGAAGGGCATGCAAAGGGAGGAACATGTAGAAGAGGTTTTTGTGGAGTATTTCATGGTCATAGTAACCATAGAAGAGGAAGAAATAAATTCCCATGAGGAACCTCTTATAACTATATATCTACAAAGAATTACAAATGTGAGTGTTCGATCGGTTGCAATGCTCGTGGTGCAGGAAGAAACATAAGTACAAAGAGTGTCTAGAGCTTTATGAGCATATGAATGAGCAACACCAAAAAGACAAAGGTACTAGGATGGTGAGCATCAATAAAGTTGATTCATAGTGAAAGCCAAGAGTGGCACGTGAGTCAAGACTAGAACCTGTATTGGTGACGACGTGAGTAGAGCTCGTGTGCGCCAAGGAAATGCTAAGACAAAGGAAACTAGTTTCAAGAGAAGAAGTGGTACATGGAAAGTATCCAGATCATGCTCATTAGAAGGAGGTGTATCAAGAGACTATGGATGTGATTCAGAGTTTTCTAGGGAGATCCAATGTCTAAAGGAGCAATCAAAGCAATTAGAGAAAATGAAGAATGTCGAGGTTCCAAAAGAGGATGTGGATGAAGTCAAAAAAGTATGTAGGATGTTAAGGAAAGATAATATTATTACCTTTCTAGGATAATGACTAAGGTAGAAGGTACCACATGCCGATTAGAGCATGAAAGGTAGGTTTTGCATGCAAACCTTCCTCCTCACAACCTTGACTATGATAAGGAGATTACTTTGAATGTAGTTTTTGATGGGTGGATTCTAAGCAATATCCTCATCGACACGGGAATGGAGGTCAATGTTCTTACCTTAGATACATGGCATTAAATGGGAAGGCCCACATTACAACCATCTTTAAATGTGTTACATGTGGTAAACAAGACAAAGGCAATGCCCATTGGATTCCTAAAGGATGCAATTATCACCATTCAAGGATCCAAGTTCATTGGAGATTTAGAAGTCTTGGAATTTCCGAGGAAGAAAACTTTCCAACATTGCTTGGGTGCCCTTGGTGTTTATAAGAAAAATTCTGACCTGCGATTTAACAAGGGGTATATCAATTTCGAGAACAAGGAAGAAAGGGTTTTTATCCCTTTGATAGATGGGAAGGAAACGCCTATATACTAATCCCTTAGGACAAGAAGTACTTGACAAAATCTATGTGCAATCCATCAGAGATCCGAAGATAATTCATCCCATGGAGGGAGTTATCTAGTTTGAATATTCTCATTCCTTGAGTGATACCACTAGCATGACATGTGATAATTGGGAGCATGGGACTTATGAGTTGATTGGGTAATAGTTGATAGGATATATAATAAGGATAACAAGCTCATGTTTGTTTAAGCACCTAGGAGGAAAGAAGTTGCCAAGTTACTCTAGAGGGGCATACCCTGAAGTCTTATTTCGGAAATCGAGGCTTAGTGGAAGAATGAGGATGAAAGAAGGGGAGTGCTTAGTTATAACTTACTTAGAACTGTAACACGTTGGTGGGCTACACATCGAGAGAGCCTCCTAGAATGGTGTGAGGTAAGAATCACATTTTTTGTAAGGTTCTCTAGGAGCAATGCACCCACTATCATCCAAGACTACCATGGTAAAGAGACCACCTCATTTCATGTACAAGCATTTGAGAAGGCCTAGATGGGAAGTGCAAAAGTGTTACTACCTTTGTTATGGGTGCATAAGTTATATTCCACCTTACAAGGTTGTGTGTGTGCATGGTATATTCATTTAGATATGCATCATCAAACATGTAATTGGAAAGAGTTGGCGGCTGATCTCATTCAAGATTTTGAGTATAGGAGTACAAAGCCATAGGTGGATAAGGTGTTACAAGTGATCAAGCACATTACGATGGGAGATAGTATTATGGTAGAATATTGGCTGCTGGAATTATTGGGTGAGCCTTATTTGGAAAAATTCCTCAATGAATAAGAATCAGAGGAAGTATAGCTTGAGTGCGCATGCATGGAAAAATAAAGAGGAAAAATGGTCTATGTAGTAGACAATGAAGAGATGGAAACTTTGGATGCTAACCATTCTAAAGGTACACGTGATTTCATAGATAGCATTGATGAGTGAGAATGTGCCTACCATGAGCCCTTGAAAAAAGAAGGTTAACATTGGGAAAAAGACAAAACCTAAAGAAGCTATCATCGGGGACTATTTATTAGAAAAATAAGTTTCAAAGGTCATTGATCTATTACGCGAGTTTTAGGATTTGTTCCCACATGGGTACTATGAGCTCAAAGGCATCCACCATTCCTTGGGGATATGAAGATCAAGTTGAAGGAAGGTTCGTGCTCGATTAAAAATGCCTTATCAAATGAATCCAAATTTGCACGTACGAGTCAAGGAGGAAATAGAAAAGATGATAACATCTGGTATCATTGAGGTTGTGGAGGAATAAAAATGGATAATCCCAATGGTCATTAGTATCAAGAAGGATGGGAGGATAAGGATATGTGTGGACTACATAGACTGAATGCGTATGTGTCTTGGATCCTTTTCCAACCCCCTTTACTGAATAAATTTTGGATTTCATGAATGGGTTCTCAAGGTATCACCAAGTCAGGATTACAAAGGAATACTATAGAAAGACAACTTTCACCATTAAATGGGGAATTTTTTCCTACACGGTTATACCTTTTGGATTGAATAATGTGCCTACTGTGTTCTCATGCATCATGGTACAAGAATTTCAGGACTTCATCCATAAGTTTCTTCAAGTTTACCTGGATGACTGGACTATATATGGATTGGTAAAATACCATTGTGATAATTTGAGGCTGATGTTTGAATGATGTCAGTGATTGAGGATATCCCTCAACATTAAGAAATGTGTTTTTGCTACTCCATTTGGAACCCTGTTAGGACATATTATATATAAATAAGGCTTACTAGTGGATCTCACCAAAGTTGCAGTTATTGTGGGATTAGGGAGCCTACTAGTCAAAGCATAGTGTACGGATTCCTTAGGCATATGGGATACTATAGGAAATTCATCAAGGGGTATGCCAAGATCACCACACCCTTGGAGGAATTGTTAAAACAAAAGAGTGCCTTTCATTGGGGAGAGGTGCAATAGAGGGCATTTAACACTTTGAAGGATAGGCTTGTCACTGTGCCCATACTATGTTTTCCTTCTTGGGATAAGCCTTTCCATGTGCATTTTGATGCCTCAAGGACAACCATGGGAGTAGTAATGACATAACCTAGCGAGGGGATTGTTGATCACCCCTTTGTTTTGCATTACAAATTTGACACCGAGAACAAAATTACACAACCACCGAGAGTGAGGCAATCGCTAATGATCTACACGCTACATCGAGTTCAGAAATATCTCATGGGCAACAACATTTATATTCTATACGGACCACATGGCATTAAAGTACTTAGTCAATAAGCCTGTTTTGCAAAGGACCGATATGCCATTAGGTCCTATTATTCAAAAAAATTGAGTTTACGGTAGTTATACAACCCGGAAAGAGAAATTTAGGACCTAACCACTTATCAAGGATTAACTCAAGGGAGGATGCACAAAGTATTTAGGATACCATGTTGGATGCATAACTATTTAGGTTGCAGTATGTATCCTCGTACTTGGAATATATTGCAGTATTCTTCCAAACTAGTGTGGCACTCGGACGAGATGAAGGCTCTTGTAAGGAAGCAGCTAGAAGTACGTGTTTTACCCTACATGTTGATTAGTGGATATCTGTATAAGTTACTACATGATAAGGTTTTACACCGATGCGTATTAGAACATGAACATGAGCACGTGAAAATTATGGAGGAAGTGCATGGTGGGATTATAGGAGAACATTATGCAGTAAATGCTACTACTTGTAAGATTATTCTTATAGGGATTTGGTGGGAAACCATTTACCAAGATTGTATTGAGTTTTGCAATTCACATGACCACTACCAGCACCTTGGAAAACATGGAAATAGGGATGAAATTCCCTTGCGACCAATAGCCAACACTTAACCATTTGAAAAATGGGTAATTGAATTTGTAGGGATAATTTTTCCAACCGTACAAAGGACTAGTTCGCAATATATGATTACTTTCACCTATTACTTGACATATTGGGTAGATGCAGACCTATGAAGGATTGCACCGTAGTGAAAATCTGCTATATTTTTATGGGAGAATATAATTAGTAGGTATGGTTGTCCTTTAAGCTTGACAAGTGATAAAGGTACACATTTTCTCAATGAAACAATCAGGATTTTGTTAGCAAAATTTATGGTGGCCCATCACAAGACTACCCCTTATCATCCATAAGAAAATGGAACTTCTACGACATTTAAAAAATACTAAGTCACACATTAACTAAGATTTGTGATGTCGAAGACAAGATTGGGATGAAAAAGTATCAACCATTTTATGGGCATATAGGACAACCTACAAGAGGTTAAACAAGGCCACACCATTTCAATTGGTGTTTTGTGTGGAGGCTATTTTTCCAGTTGAATTCATGTTACCATCACTGTGTATAGTGCATGCAAGAGGTTTGGATGATGAACAAACATTGCAAGAGAGGATTCATAATTTAATGTAGTTAGATGAAAGGCGATCACTTGCTAGATGGAGTCAGAAGATAGAGAAAGCAAGACAAAAAGCATGGTATGATCATAACATGAAGGAAAAACAACTTAAAGTTAGAAATATGGTGTTTTTGTATGATTCCAAGTATCTGCACCATCCAGGGAAGTTGAAAGTCCATTGGTTGGGCCCTTACATCATCTCGTACATCCTTGATTCAGGCACTTTCCAGTTACAAGTGCTAGATGGGATGAGATTACTAGGTCATTTCAATGGGAGTAGGCTAAATCCCTACTATAAATAAGTCTTCTTGGTGTTTGTAAATAAGGCAATATTGCTAGTTAGCTTAGAATTTCCCATTTTTCTTTTTCTTTTCTTGTGTTTCCTTTCTCATTTCTTGTTCCTTTCTTTTTGTTTCATTTTATGCCTTGTGCGCTAGTAACCACATTATTTTCTAAGGTTGTGTATGCGTAGAGGACCACACATTTGTTTTAGTGTGGGGTGGAGTAGTGCAAAGCAAAGTATAAGCCAATAGTAAAATTTGAGTGGCCTAGTAGAAGGAAGCATGTAAGATTGAGAAAGCGCATGGGGAAACAGTGGATAATGAATTATGGTGTCAAGAAGGTTGTAAAAAGACCACGTACAAAGGATGAAGAGCATGGGAACAACATGAGATAGGTGAGGGAAAAAAAAGGTAAAGGATAGAAGAAGTGCCTTCGTTCTTTCAGTAGACTCGCGCATAAGAGTACAACATGACGTAGGTGAAGGAAAAAATTAGCTAAATGAAAGAAGTTCCTTTGGTGCTTTGTAGATGCATGCATAAGAGTCTTCGGTCAGATTGGATTTTTGTGTGCCAAAAGGTTGTAGAAGGTTTTTCATGCAAGATTGGGTGCATGGGTAAGGGTGCTTAAAGTCATCCTAGTGGAAAAATCCACATTTAATGTTAAGTACATTAGTAGGTGGTATAACATTTATTGCTAGAGAGAAGTAAAAACTATAAATATGAGGTTGGGCAAGTCATTATTCTACCTTGCTATTACAAAGTTGAAGTGCTCTTACAAACTAGGGAATCTAGAGAAATTTGTGTGAAGGCCAAAAATCCTAGAAATCTAAGTTTGTGACTAGAGTGGATTTGGAAACCAGGAGGAAGGAGTACATGGGCATGATAAAAGTTAGTTTGTAGTGCACCATTTTGTGGAAGGTTTTCCTAGTTAGGTTTTGGCTACTAGGGCATGGAGATAGAAGGGTTTCTTTAAGGAGTTGAGTTTCAAGATTAAGTAGAGCAAGAGCAGATCAAAGAGTTTTAAATTTTAAATTAATAGAAAGAATGACATTAAATAAAAAAATAGTTTCACGAAAGAAAAAAAAAGGCACGGGAAAAGGAAGACGAAATACTACCATCACGAGCTCCAATAAGGAATGGTATGCAGAAATGCAGTACCTAGATGGAGTATTGTTGGGAAACAAGTGGGTGTCACACTTGAGACAGATGACCATGAGTGATTACAACCATCACATGAGCACTACAAAGAAATAAATGGTGTTGGATCTGGTTTTTCCAACTAACAAAATGACACCAGATGGGATGCCAGTTAACAATGACAGGGTGAAAGTAAAGCTAGAAAAGGTAGAGCTATTGCAACTATATGAGTTGCCTTATTTTGGTCAGCCTAAGTGACTATATCAATGGTTGATGTTGCACATGCATGAAGACCATTTCTACTTTGCAAGCCGCAAGATGAACATAACACCGCAGTTGCTATCCAATTTCACTAGCCTGAATTATGAGGGAGAATCTATAGATGATGATCTAAGTGATAAGGAGGCTATCAAGGAAACAATAGCAACTTATGACTATAAAAAGGGTTCATGGTACTTTGACATCACAAAAATTCTAGACCCTGTTATGAGGATGGCCACATGCTTGGTCACCAAGCTTAATGATCAAGAAAGATGGATGTAAGTGAACAAGGCATGGTTGAATGTATGCCGAAAATATTAGAAGGGACCATCTATAACTTTTCTCGCCTTTATTGCGGATGAAATCATAAGTAGTGCATAGGAAGGAGAGAATATACTATTTGGCAACATCCTCCTCACCATCATATTTTCAGAGATTAGAGTACCAGATGGGCTGGAGAATTTCATTTGGGAGTATCCAGAAGAGAAATCCACCCACGAAAAGGTTTGAGAAGTATACTTGTGAAACCATGATGGTCACTCACAAGGCATGCCTAGAGTATAAACGAATGTGTGATGCATTCAGGGAAAAGTGGAGGATCCTAGAGTAGTTGCCCATGCTCATGGATGGAGAGGTAGATTTTTAGTTTACCAACATTTTTGCATTCATAGGTTTAATTTGAAAAATGGGACTAAGAGCCCATGGTTAAAGAAACCTTTCTCCTTCACCACCTAATACTTCCAAGCAGGGGTCAATAGGTTCAAGGAGGCCAAGAGACTAAGGTTTGACCTTAGTGAGGTGGACTAGGACCACCATGAGCTATGCCAAAAGATTGTAGACCCTAATAAGCGCACATATGTGGAGAAGTATGTATCCTACAAAGTACAAATGATGAAGCCTATAACGTTTCGATCACTAGAAGGGATGCAACAAGGGTATATCTACACATAAGGCCTAAGTTTGAGAAAATCACCTATTTAGAGAGTGATGTCTCCATTCCAGAAGACCCCATAGGTCTGAAAATGCTGCATCAAAGAAGAGGGAAAGAGAAGAGGTGTAGGAGAAGAAGGCACCAAGTGTGTAGACCACACAATCGGTGGGTGCACTAGAAGCAATCATGAAGCCTAGCACTTACACGCATTTAAAAAAATTCCCACCAAGGAAAAGAACCTAGAAGAAGAGGCGCCAAAGCATGAAGGGACCCTCACACATGAAGAATCACCAAATAAGAGATCACTTGTTAAGGAGAAGGAGAAGGAAGAATCTCCTCTACTGGAATCACTATTTAGGAAGAAACAGAAGGTGAAAAAGAGACAGACTCAAGAGGAGACAAAATTTTTACATACCTACATTAGGCAAAAAGGATGACGACGAGCCCGAAGGAGGTCAAGACAATTTGGTGTATGATATACATGACTCTGAGGATGAGGAAGGTGAAGAGAAGTATGAAAAGGAAGATGAAGATGAGGAGGAAGTAGAGGATGAAGGAAAGGGGGTGAGCAAAGAGGTAAGCACCAAAAACAAAGGAACCCCAAGCCTCACTAAGGAACAAGTGGAGAAATCCACAGAGAGAGAAGTGGTGGGAATCATGAAGGATTTAGTGGTACAGGAGTTATAGAGAAGTGTGGATGATATTTTGAAGGAGATGGAAGAAGAAAGCATTGGGAAAGAGTATGAAAGCATGAGGGGGAATCCCAATTTGATGGTAAGATTCCCAGAATATGCGCGAATAGGTGGGAAAGGTGTAGTGGTGGCACAAGAGAAAGTAGTGGTGGCATAAGAGAAAGGAATGGAATACATTAACGATCCAAGAAAGGTGTTACGTGCATGATTCTAAAGAACCATACCAATGGAGAAACTCCTGGCTATGTCATCGTTTGATGAAGAAGGCACATATCCTCGAACTAGGAAGATGCTATCTTGGGCATTTGAGTCCCATGTAGATGAACCTAAGTTTGAAGTAAGTCAGAGAGTGCTGATGAAGGTGCCAAAAACAAAAGGAGTAAATCCCTTGGTGAATGCTCAAAAATTATTAGATGAGTAGGTATACAACATGCTCAACAAAGTTTCAGTTGAGATTGAGGCTAGACTATTTGGAAGGAATGACAGAGTGAGATTCCTAGAGGAGGAATTGGAGAAGGAGAAGAAGGAGCTTGCTAAGAAGAGCAAGGACTTGAATTAGGAAGAGCTTATCAATGTGCAATTAAGGCATGAACTAAAAGAGGAGAAAGCAAGGGTGTGCGAGCTGCACAAGAAGATTGAAATGATTATGGGTGCTATTGTTTTAAAGCGTATTGACTCAAGTGCCACCCGAGAAAAAATATGAATCAACCTTACAGTGTGTGGAGGATTTTACCCACATCCTCATGATGGAAAGGTGGAAATTTTCCTTAGAGTCTATAGAAGAAGCATTGGCGCACTAGGAAAAAGAAGAGAATATGAAGGTTGTTGAGATTGTTACTTGATATACTAAATTCCTTATAGAGGTAAATGCCTCCGCAAAAGTCATAGAAGTTACATAGGAAAATTGCACTATAGAGATAGAGTGGAAAACATCCTGGTTGCCACACATGAAATAGAAATCAAGGATTTTCAATAAAAAATAAGGGGAACAGAATGAAAGAGATAAAATCCTATCCGAGGTAGAGAAGAAGTCAGAAGCCATCGAGACCTTGCGAGGATCAATCAAAATTTGGCTAAAGGAATTGTACCCCCAGATCACCCATAAGATGGATGCGCTTGAAGACTTGGGAAAATAGTTGGAAAGTATTATTGAGACAATGAGCACCAAAGGGGAGGAATTAAGTTTTGAGGAGATGAGAACCTTAGATGGATACATCTATCAGCAAGAGTAGAATGAGGTTGATGCTTGGGAAAATCTTGAGGCAGAAATAGGGAAGGATTTCCCTCTCCTCCAAAAATAAGCATTGTTCTCATTCATTCTCCCCATTCTTTCATTATTTCTCCCAATTCTTCATTCCTTCATTATTTTTCCCCTATTCTGAGACCACCATTCCTTATTCTTTAAAGAGAAGTGTTTTCGAGGATGGAGAATAGGCATAGTGTGGGGTGATGTTGGGTCCAAGAATACGGCTCAAGTACAAGAAACACACATGGATGTGCGGGACCTATTTGAATAAGGGCATGCAGGTTGAAGGCATATAGGGAAGGGTTCTAACAGAGTTTAGTAGAAAACATGGTGCATGAGTAAGACAAGATGGATTTTGGGACTTAGCCATATTTGGTGTTCCAAGTAGCACACAAGAAAAGTTTGACCTATCTAGCATGCAAAGTGGATAAGGTGCTAGCTTAGCGGCTATAGGATCAAGAATGGAATATTCCATGCATATGATGGAAGGATCCAAAAGGAAATCATTGCAAAGAGTGGAGATCTCAGATCAAAGGATGCATGCTCCATTGGAGGACCACTTGGACACTTGGCAACCAATATGTTACCTCAGAAGGCATGGCGGTAAAGGAAGCTATATTTAGAGATGCGTGGGTGATATAAGGTAGGAGGAGAAGATAAAAGGGTGGTGGAAGAGAGGTGAAGCTCTACATAAATATCATGGAGGATTCTATGGGATGGGATTAGAGAAAACATAGGAGTGATGGCATATTTAGAGGAACGAGTCTATGTTATACCTTGTAATATGAAGGAGATGGTTAGTTCTGATGTATGATCTTACTCTGCATTATTATATGGGTTTTTATGGCCTCAATGAATGTAATGTGGTTATTGAACTCTTGAATATGAATATAAGGTCCCGTTAATACATATATGTGTTCATGAGCATAATTCCCAGTGCATTTCCTTTATCTATGAATCAGTTTTGTATGTTGTTTGATACTTCTCTTTTATGGATACAATGATATGATAACTCATCCTAAGCTTTTAGAATGAATGCATGGTTCTTTCCCATTCTTTTGCACTTAAGTATCGGACATAGATGATGAATTCTCACAAGACTCACATAAAGGAGGGGCTCTGCATCTGCGTGTGCCTTGACTAAGTACCCCGCACCTTTTGGGTGATAGGATGACACACATGGGATTAGAATTTTGTTCTAATGATATAAAAATGACTACACCGGACTGTAACACTTATTTTACAGTTATTTCAATCAAATCATCTTCAAATACATCTTATTCAGTTCCAGATTTAGTGTTGTTATTTTTGTATGTTATTTAATGTACTTAATTTATTTCATCCTTTTTGAACAACCAAGGGTTGACATCCACTAAGGAAGTTAACGCTTTTCACATCTACTTTTTCAGAAACCCCGCATGAATCATCTAATCAAAATCATTTTCAGTCTTACTTGCAGATGTCATCTGATTTACAACAACAATGATCTAACAACCATTATAAACCCATATCATCATACATATGAGGTAACATAAACCCTCCAACATTTCTGAGTTATGTAGCTTCTTTATTAGCTAGCTCATTAACTTGATAACAAAAAAGAAAATATGACAACATTCCTGGAACTCCCGATGGGACAACCCTTTAGGTGGTCTCTTGCATTTATTGTTTTTTTAGTCTTTGCTTTTTCTCTGTTCTAATAACACCGCAATGCGAGGCTCTAATTTATTACTTGTTCATGTTGGGTTTGTGGCTTGGATCACTCATCACCCGAGAAGTGTAGATAAATAGGAAAAGCATTATCTAGGTATTCCTCTTTTTCCATATTTGCTCCTTTTACATCATAATTTCCCATTCCTACTTGTGTCCTCATCGAATATCATACTTTGTTTTGGGATTAAAACAAACATTATTTTTGCATCCTGCTTTCCCACATAACTTAAATAGGGGTTTAATATTTTGCATCCCACACTTTATCACACACAACCTTAAACCTCACAAATCAAATTAACACATCAAAACATCCCCCTACCTGGTTTTCTGATTGGGATTTCATCACCCAACAATAGACCACCTTAGACATTCCCCAGCCATAACAAACTTGAAACCTGGACATAGTTTTCCTTCTCATAGGTACCTAGTTATCCATCCCCTTTCTTTTCATACTTTCTTAAATAAAGTAAGAACATAAAAATAACTGTTTGCTTTACTTTCCTAGGTAAAAACTATTTTCATGCTCGTAGTCACTGTTTAATAACCAAGAGAATGGAATTTTTTTTTCTTCAAACAATTCCTTATCTCAAAAATGTTCTCTACAACAACCCCACATATATACCCTTGATTATTCAACCACTTATCGACATCTCTCACCCAAAACCCCTTGTTCACACTACAACTTTAGGTGAGACCAACCCATTCTTTTACCATCAATATATCTCATCTAGACCAGCTACCCTACCATCAGTTTGATCAAAATCCTTTGGACCACCTAAGGTCCCTCTTAGTGATACCATGTTTCAAGAGCTTCTAGATTCCAATCTAGTGGCACTTCAATATTACCTCCTTAGGAGATCAACCCAGATTCCCCCGATGGACCACCACTCCAAAAAATTTATCCTTATCAAACCAATCCCCAAGACACCTAGCTTAAATCTAATAATATTTCTATAACCAAACTTTCTTCCTCTTCCAAAATCCCTTGACTCATCATACTACCCAGATATTCATGCCTATTCATCACAACCTCCTGCTAGTCAACACAACAATCAACACCACTATTTCCCTAACCTCTTTAGTTGTTATTCCCACTAGTGTCCCTAGTCAATTCTCCCAACATCATATCCCCTATCTGTAAAATATGATCTTCTCACATCCAACATGCTTGTCAATACTTCCTAACCCCCTTTCATGGGTGCTTTACATTATGTGTTATCTAACCCCTTTCAACAACAGTTTCAACCTATTCATACCCACATTCCTACTCAACATTTTCTGCAGCAACCTACCCAATCCCAATAATCCTATCATGTTCCCATCACCAAACAAAAATTATTTCAACAACCATTCTTCCAATCACAACCCATGGCTTACCCTTAAAAATTTTCCAAAACACCAACACATCCACAAGTTCACCAAAAAAATTATCCGACCACTTCTTACATGTAGCCACCACCTCTTATCCCCAAACAGACTCTTTCGAATGATCCCATGCATGCCCTTGTGAATAGGTTAGCCAACCTTGAAGATACTAATTTAGGAACCAAGGTCTCATTATCCTATGAGAAAATTTGTAATGATCCTATTCACCCATCTATACCAATTAAACCATATCCTCTACACTAGGAATTACCAAAATTTACTAAGTTCAACAACAAAGAGGATCCACAACAACACCTTTGTGCATTTAAACATGTATGTTATCTTATTGCACATGATCAAGACTTGATGATCCACACTTTCCCCATGTCCTTGGATGGTCCCGTGTTGGAATGGTACAATAATATCCTCAATATTCAATATTGTCTTTCTCCTAACTCACACAGTTATTTCTAGAACATTTTTCAATGAAATTGTGAAAAAAAAACATCAATGATTTATACACCATCCGATAATTTGAAGATGAATCCATTATAGATTTCATCACACGATGATGCCTCACTATAAGCCAATTATCCTTTCCTCTTCCATAAGCTGATATCATTGAACTCTTCTCACACTTGTGTGCGAAGCATATATCTTCAAATTTAAAAATTTAATCATTCTCGAACCTTTGACAAGGCCTTCACCATGGCCCGTAAACTTGAAACACATGCCCTCAAGCAAGGCCATTTAAAATTGAAATCAAATAAACCCAAACATGAATTTACTAAACCATCCACACCAAATGAAAAATCAAAGGAAACAACCAATGTTATAGTTGTTAAATCATCTCCTACATCTACATATAACACATGGACTCAACAATGATTCACTCGACTAGCACCTAACTACACTCCCCTTGGGGAGTCATACAATACAATATTTGACAAATTAATGGTAGAAAACCTTATCACACTTCATCCTATCCGAACAGTTGATGAGCTAAGACCAAAAACTGTATGGTATTGTGAAGACCATTAATTACTACAAGTATCACCAAGTATGAGGTGAAAACATAGAAATATGTTATACTTTCAAGTATCTCGGTCCAAAGACCGATTGGTTAGGGTGATCTTCAAGTCGAAAAATTCAAATTATTCACGTAATCAACCACTCAAAATTTTAAAATAAACATTCCCAAATCATACATCGATAAGCCAAGATACCACTTCTACTACAACCAAAACACCTAACACTCATACTATGAACACCATGAATGTTGTCGATTAGGAACCTATCCCATCCACAACTTCATCATTGACCACATCCATTCCCTTTGATATCCTCCCTACATCTATTATACCCACATCTATCTTGGCGTCTACTTCCACATCTACAGCTACCAAAACCCCATTAGAAAATATATCATTCACACCATTCACACCCTTAGAGACATTCATGAAACAACCATTTCAGCCTATTTACACATATGGAATTCATACTTCGTTAACTTCCTTATCCACCTCATCATCTACTTCATCCATTCTAGTAGGATTAACCACCTCACCTATATCTATTCCACCCTTTCCCGTCATACCATCTGTGGAACCCATACCAGTTCTTCCTCCCACTCTCTTACCCACATCAACTGTTGTGGTTACATCCACACCACCTTATTCTTTCACCCCAACTTCATCATTTGAAGAATGCTTAAAGGATTTTTACCTTGCAATGACCTCAAATGTTCCTTCCATGTCATCAACACAATCCCATCAATATCCACCTTCCATAGATTTCCTCAGACAAATTTTGTTTCTGAACCAACCATAACATCGCCATTTGACCCCCAGTGAAGGTTGTTGTTACTCATCTCAAGGATGCATCTTCACATACAAAATCTATAATCCCTCCTAGGGTTAAACCATCCAATCCAAAATCATCTGTTTTAGAACCTTGAACATTTCAACCCAACAATCCAAAATTGTTTAGCAATAAAACACCAATCAACACCAAAATTGAATTCAAATCATCAAAGCATCAATGCACCCGGGTTTTACCAAAAACATCTAAAGCATCTCATAAGGAATCTTCTGGTGCTCTAGCTAGATCATATAAAGATTTTTTCCAACACTTACTACAAACCTCTACAATTATGCTTCCTCCTATCAAGGCCTTTGACCCAAAAGGAAAGAAGCCTTTATGGTTCAATCCTAACCTTATGTGAACCTTTTATTGTACCCTGGGACATCATACTGAGCATTGTAGAGCACTCCAGGACATTATTCATAAACTCAATGAAGAGGGAAGAATTTCCCTTGGACTAAGTCAGTTCTTTCCTTCCACAAAAAGTTTGACATCAACTATTTAACCTTCGGGAGATGACTCACTCAGCCATGGCCCTCCTTTTTTTATCAATGCAGTTTATGTAACTACTTGATCTAGCCCACACGAGCCCAAATCAATCTCGGATCCAAAAGATAATACCTTCATCACCATCCCTCATCCTAATAATTTTTCCACATTGTCAAAACCAAAGGTTTATATTTTAGTGGCTCCTAATCTTATTGAAAAAATATCGTTAGACAAATTCATCAAGCCCCAGTAAAAATTTCACTCTATGAGCTCATCCAAAGCTCACTAGATCATAGACATGCTCTTATTGAAGCCTTAAAACATATTTTGACATCTGATGATGAAGCTCATCCCTTCACATCTTTCGTAGGAGTGCTTACTACTTCTACTACTATATCATTCAATGAAATTGAAATTCCAAACATCCCACCAGAAGAAAACAACCTTTCCCTCTTTATTACAGCTAGGATTAATGATACATTCATTTGAAGGTACATAATTGATAGTGGGGCGATAATTAATATCATTACTTCATATAATTTTGACCAAATTAAGATCCCAAAGGAATCTATCACTCAGACACCTACAGTTATTTGAGATTTTAATGATGTCATTTCTCCCTCCTTGGGAACAATCATCCTCCCTATCTATTTCAATGAGAAGCTCATCCATGAGATCTTCTACATTATTGAGGGATAATTTCAATACATTGTTCTCCTTAGATGACCATGGATCCACACCATGTGTTGCATCCCATCTACACTTCATCGTTCCCTTAAATATGAACATGAGGTAAATATCCTGATGCTTCCTGGGGATTCTCATCCCTTCCAAGGATGTAACATGACTTATAGACCAAACGACATACTAATCCCTAAGGAAATTCCATTTGTCTTGACCACCATATCATTCATTACCTCATCCAAACTCTGCAATAAATACTCCATGGATAATGTAATGGAAAAAATTACAATGGGGTACTATTGCCTTATCATGATCAAAACCCTTCTCACTTCTCATCTTATTGGTAGACCTGATAAGGTGCATATGTACCAACTGGATGTTAGGGATTTTTTTCCTTTTGATCCACTGCATCATCACACCAATATTATTTATGGTGGTTTTGATACCCCCTCTTACCACATCTATGATATTCCACACATCAAGATTTATACTGGTGGCTTTAGCATTCTCAATAACTGATATTTTTCCTATAAATATATCCATCATTGCACTTGGAAGGGATTCAAATTAGGCTGTTATGAACATAGCTTGCATAGTCTGTATGCCTTATCAATGTCATAAAACTTACAAAAAATTTAGGTTAGGCTATCAAGAGTAGTCCCCTAATCCCATTCAACCATATGAGATTCTCATGGACATGCCTTCTCCACCTCCTTTGTCTTTTCTGACTTTTGAATACATGGACATATATTTTCTACCTTCTTCATCTTTTCCAACCCTTCAATATCTAGACATGCTCAAATACATGGACATACCCTCTTTACTTTCTCCATCCCCTCTGACTCCTAAAGACATGAACATACCTTCTCCATATTTTTTTACTTGAGGATATGGAATTGGATGACACCATTTCCATTACTTCTAAAATTTTTTAGTCTCCACCATAACTTTGGGACTAGTCACCTATCAGTGTGACAATTATACTAGGTCCCTTCCTCTTTTCCATCTGGAGATGATAGAAGAAGATTCTTGTATTGTTGAGGTCCTTCAATGTGCTAATGATGACACCATCCTTTCCCACATGGGGGAAGAATATTATTATCTTTATAAGACCTTACCATTTGATTCACCTTCTCTTCTTAATGAAGCCACCGTTGATGTAAATATCGGGACTCCGCAGAGCCTCACATTCTCAAAGTGGACCAATCTCTTGATCCACACAAGCTAGAATCTTTCACTACATTCCTCTCCCATCATAGACAAACATTTGCATGATCATATTCAGACATGCCAGGTCTTGACTCCTCTATCGTCATCCATAATATCATCACCTACCCTAATGCTAAACCAGTGAAGCAAAAGCTTCACTGCATGTAATCCTCGCGTCACCCTCCTTGTTAAAGAGGAGTTGCAATAGTGTTTGTTATATAATTTCATCATCCCAATTTGTCTTCCTCAATGGGTTTCCAACATTTTCCCCATCACTAAAGCATCAGGAAAACTACTCATATGCACCAGTTTTCGAGATCTTAATCTTTCTTGGCCTAAGGATGAATTCCCTCTTCCGAACATCGATCAACTTGTGGATCTTTCTGCAGGTCATGAGATGCTTTCTCTCATGGATGGTTTCTCTAGTTATAATTAAATCCTCATTACACTGAAAGATTGACAAAATACATATTTCATCACCCCTTGGGGGACCTTTTGCTATTGTGTCATGCCCTTTAGTTTAAAGAATGTTGGTGCTACTTATCAGCACTCCATGACTTATATCTTTTATGACCTCATCTAAAAAACCATAGAATACTACGTTGATGATATTTTAGGAAAATATAAGCATCAACAACCATCTTTCCATTCTCAAATTCCTTTTTGAGTGCCTCATTCAATTTTGTCTTTGTCTCAATCCAGCCAAGTGTGTATTTGGAGTTTTAATGAGAAAAATCCTTGGCTTTATCATCTCTATTAGGGGTATTGAAGTTGACCCTATGAAAATTAGGGAAATTATCAAAATTCCTCCTCCTAATCTTAAGCAACTTCACAGCCTTCAAGGCCACCTTCAATTTGTCTGTCATTTCATCTCGCAACTTTCTGATCATTGTTAACCTTTTCATCACCTCCTTTGCAAGGAAATTGAATTTGATTGGGATCATGATTGTTAAAAATATTTCAAAAATCTTAAATAGTATCTCCTATCTCCACTAGTGCTTACACCTCCACGTGAGGGGGAGCCAGCTTATTTGTATATATTTTCCACTAATCATGCTCTAGAAGCCATGCTAACACATCATGATGACCACTATTTATTACATCAATCATAATCTTCAAGACTGTGAGACCTACTACAATGAAGATGAAAGGATATGTTGCTCCTATTCTTTGCTACATCTAAGATTCAACATTATCTTATCAATCAAAAGACTTATGTCATTACTAGCTTTCATCTTCTCAAGACATTGCATTCTAAACCTTATCATAGTGATCGTGTTACTTGATGGATCATGCTCATGATAGATTTTGAACTCAATTTTATTTCTCAAAAATCCATTAAGGGACAAGCTATTGTTGACCAATTTATAGAATCCCCTCTTCCTAGTACACATTTACCTCATGAGAAATTTCCAAATGAATCCATTAATCAATTTCATTACAAATATTACACTCTCAAATTCACTCTCTTCTTTGATGGCTCAAAATTTCAGCAAGGGGAGGTGCTAGCATCGTTCTCATTCCTCCTGGGAAAACCCTATTCCCCTTACATATAAACTCAATTTTGAGTGTACAAACAACATGGCGAAATATGAGGCCCTCATCTTGGGTCTTGAAACTACCATCTTTTTAGGTGTTCAAATTCTTGACATCTATGAAGATTCTAAACTTATAATCAAACAAGTCACAGTGAGTATCAATGTAAAAATGATACCCTTCAAAAATATCATGACATTGTTCATCTTCTCCTTGAATATTTTGATTCCTACACCATCCAAGTTATTCCTTGATCAACCAATCATTTCACTGATACAATGGCATCCCTCACGATCTCATCACATGGATAACAGAGGGTTTTAAGCTCCCTTTCATCATTCATTTCCATGATCAACCTTTCCATGAATTACCCGAGGTTAACATTATTGAATCTGATTCATCAAATATTTGGTATTATTGAATATTTGATTATCTCGTCCAAATACATATTTCCTTCCAATTTTTCCAAAAATTCTAAGAGGTCCTTTCTTCAAATAGCTCACCGCTATGTGATCCTCGGCATTATTTATAAAAGTTTATTTTATGGTGATCTTCTCTTATGTCTCAAATCCCATGAAGCCTCTCAAGCCTTCCAAGAATTCCATGGTTTGTATTTGTGGTGGAAACTTTAGTGGATTAGCCGTTGTTAAGCGTGTTCTCCATTTTGGCTATTAATTGCCTTCTCTTAATCATGATTGCTGTGAATATGTTAAGAAATGTGAAAAATGTTAGTAACATTCCAATCTCATTTGTATTCCTAGTCAAGCTTTGCATTTGGCTCAGACTTGTGGCTCTTCTTAAAATGAAGCCTTGATCTTATTGGTCTTATTAATCCTCATTCTTCACATCACCATCACTCTATCATCACCGCAATCGATTAATTCAATAAATGGGTAGAAGAAATCTCACTCACCTCAACTAAATTTGGTGCAATAATTAATTTTATTTATCAACACATTATCTTCCACTTAGGTGTTCCCCACAAACTTGTTATGGATAATGGAAAGTCCTTTAAAAAAAATATCTCAAGAAAATCTGTAACACATCCAACATCCAATTTAGCTTATCTTCCCAATAGTATCCCCAATCTAACGCCAAGCTAAAGCTATCAATAAACCCTTTGGAACATTCTTTCCATAACATTGATCAAGTAGGTCGCATTGGCATCCGGTCAAAGCACAATGTTGTGTCTCCTTCAAAAACGCGAGTAAGAAGTCATGGGATCGGAAATCGAGGTTTTCGCCCTTTGGGCCTAACTTACGTAGGATGAAGAAAATGGTTCCATACCTCCACTAGGGCTAACCTTTCTAATTTTGGCGGCTTATATATAGATATTTATATAGTTCTGAAGATTTAAATTTGGGGGTTCGGCGGCGGGGGGGTCCTTCCCCTTCACGAACCCCTTCACGCGAACCTCAAATTATGTGGCACCTATTTTTGCATTTTGGCGCCAAATCCATTTGGAGGATAATTTTATGCCCCACTTAGGTGCCATGAATTAGGGTTAACGAATGAATAAAATTACAAAAATTTAACACAAAATACAGAATTTTATTAGCTTTCTAAAATATAATTTTTATTTTTAAAAATATGTTTTACTATTTATTTTTTATATTTTGCTAACATATGGTATTTTAGGACAATCAATTGTACACAACCCAATTTGAAAATAGCAAAAAATATCAAAAAATTTTGAAAAAATTAAAATTACTATTTATTGAAGTCTTCTTCTTACCTGTGAAAAAAAAAATCAATTTTGATAAAAATCTTAAAAGTTATTAGCATAAACATTTGTACACCATTTATTTGAAAATATTTTTACTAAATAATTAATTAAAAAAAAAATATAAGTCCAAAAAATATGAAAATTTGACAGCACCTCAAAATTCAAATCTTAAACATATATCTAAAATTTCATGGTGAAAAAATAAATTTTCATTTAAAAGAACCACCTGTGGTGGACAGTCATTCCTCTTTAATAACATAAGAAACAACGTATGAATAAAATTAAGAAAAGATCGTTTTTTTGTAATTTTTTTTTATAAAAAATTTACATGTATTCTACACTCTAAATACAACATTTCGTTAGTTTGTGGAATTTCATGAATGTGTATGGTTTTATGGCTATTACCTTTAGAAAATCAATGAAACTGAAAATTCATGTGTATAATGGTACAAAACATACCAAAAAGTGGGACATTTTATTGTGCTTTTACCCATCTCCAACTTCCTTTCGCCCATTGGGCCTATTATAATAAAATCCATACCTCCACTAGGGCTACACCTTTCTCCTTGTTTATGGTTTTAAGAGTCCTTCCTCTTGAAGTTCAAATTCCATATTTTTGCATCTCCCTTCATGACTTCATATTTGATGAATACTACCACCAAGCTTGATAACACAACTCAAGATACTATATGAACCCCGCCTTCTCGCTCTTGAACATCATCATATGTTTATCAGGAGTGCATCAAACATGATTACAATAAGAACCTTAAGGAATGTGACTTTAATTTCATGACTCATTATAAAATAAAATAATAATGTCATATTCCGGACCATACATTATTACGCAAAAGTATGGGTTGAGATCCTATCATTTGGTTCCCTTGAAGGTAAACCGTACAACTTAACGCATTGCACTTGTGACCATTCTATTGTTAACACATTTACCAATGTTCCCTTAGTCATGTCTTTAGATCATTCCTCCATCTCATCCCCTTCCATATCTCATCGTGATGATTTGGAATTATGTGGTCTTCCGTCACTTCCTATATGTGACCTTAAATATGGGAACCACGGCTCTTCCCGTAGCATATTCCTTTTAGATAGGTTGTCCTATTTAGTGGAAACTCTGCAATAATCACATCCTGTCATTTCTTAGTCCCTATTAGAACCATGCAAAGGGTTTAACAATTGTCCCCTCCTAAGTGGTCTACTTAGCTAGTCCCAGCTTTCCCTCATGTAAAATAAAAATTCATGGATGCTTAAATAAAAGCTATAAAAAATAGAATGATCCCTCAAAGGACAACTGTTCATCCAAAAAAATAAAAAAATTCAAACACATCAAATCAAAATAAAAATCAAATAAATATACTGATCCCTCGAAGGATGACTATCACACATTATTATTGCCATCTACATTTTTTATTAAGTATACCATACCCTTGAAGGATGGCTAATCCTTGTGGAATTTGAAGGCTTCCCACATTAATCAACCTTCCATTTTATCAGCATCCTAAGAAAGCTTCCCGCATTGATCAAATTTCTCTTTCCCCTTCCCAGAGTGGGGCATAGTTTAGGGAACACCACTTTTGGAGAACCCTCTTTCCTCTATACAAGGTACATCTCAAACCCATTTTGTCATGTCAACATTAGGTTTATGAGATTATCTCATCCATTATTTCCTTGTGATATTTGAAATGACTAACTAGTATTGGTTATTTGCTAACATCTTTTTGGTCACATGTGCCTTACATTACCCTTATCTCCTCCTCATTCACCTACAATGTATTTGGAGGAATATTTTCCTTGCATGTTCCTTGATATGACATATATTCCTTCTTAACTATGGGTTTCCATCGTTAAATTTCATCTTATTTGATTTCATCCAATCTCTATCATCGTGAGTCCATCTTCGTGGCCTTTTATATTCTTCTTTTAGGGCATTTAGCTTCAATACTTCACATCCTCCGCATTCCATCCTAAGTCCAAATTCATAGCCATATTTATTGTTTCCCCCAAGAATTTCATTCAAAAATTCCTCTCAAATTCCACCTTCATGGCCATACTTATTTCCCCTTGAGGAATTTTACTTAATCATTCATTTCCCTGCTTCTCCTTTGAGGCCATAATTACTCCAAATTTAGGAATTTTTATTTCATAATTGTATTCGATCCATACAAAAATTCCTCCTTTGAGGCCATATTTTTCCCCTCTTAGAGCATTCTATTTCAACATTCACTCTACTCATTTCTACTCTTGAAGTCCTCCTTTGAGGCCATACCTTTCCCCACTTGGGGCATATTTCATTTCCACCTTCTCGGCCATACTTCTCCTTTGGAGCATATTACTTCATCACTTACTTTTTCATTTTTCCTTCTTGGCCATTTTTTGTGTCCCATTGGACACCATATCATTCATCCTCATCCCTTATGGATGCATACCTATTCACTCGATTCCTTATGTATGAAGGATTTCACATACCCTTTCACATATAGTTATACATACTTTGATGACTTTCCTATGACCCATTGGTCATCCCGCCTACATCCATACTACAAAGATTTTCACCCATTCACCGGTTTGTAGAATGTTGTTTTCCTTCTCTATTGAGACTGAAAATTTCCCCTATCGATGTGATATTGGAGTCACCACCATATTTTCCCATCATTATTGTGATCCTTTTTTCCTGGGGCATCTTGCCTTGGTAATCATTTTACCCATCTTTTCTTCACCCACCCGCCCTTTTTCATCTACCTTTTTCAAATGCATCATTGATTTCCCTTGACGTCATTGATCCCTTGTTTTAGGGAAGATCATCATCAATTATTTTTATCCTTATCCAACTCTCATCATTTTTTATCACAACTTGCTAGCCCAAACCACTAAAAAAAAGTGGCAAAATTTAGACACCTAAATTTGGTATCTATACCTTTCATCGCTTACAAGTGCACATATTCATCCCCTTTATTTAATAAAATTCCCTATTAATTAATTTATCCCCATTAATTAATTAAATTCCCATCACCTTTAAGTCCTATTTAATCAACATCAATTAATTAATTAATTAATTAATCATGCCCTAACCAACTTTTCATTTTGGAATGATTTTATTCTAAATCTACTTTTAAGTTTTTCCCTATGCTTTTTCCAACCTATCTCCACTATCAACTATCCTACGCCTCATCCCTAAACAACCCCTTCCTACCTAATGCTTTAAAGCATTTAGCCAAATCCTAAAAAAACAAGAAATCACTCCAAAATTAGGAAAAAAATTCCATTGAGGAAATTTTCGCCATGATCGAGGTGATGTAACCCAATCTCCATCGACCATATAAATCTATATTCTTTACTTCTATTTATGATTGAATGCATTTTAATCCATAATATCTATTGCAACATGTCGAAAATACTTTGTTCTCAAATACTCCGTAAGCCATTCTGCACCTCCCTGCACTCCTCCTGCAACATGCATGCCTCAATCGTGATCGGCCTTTTTGTGAGATTGTCATCATTTTACATTTAGTCAAATTTATATTATTATCTTGGTATTTCTCATATTTAACCTTTTTGAGGTTTAAAACATCAACAAAATATCTCACAAACTTCACCATCAACATCTTTCTATAAATATATACTTACAGTTCTTTGATCTAGCTTGACTTTCCTTGGCCTTCTCCATCTCTTTCACAATCGTCATCGACCTTGGCAGTAATTGTTGACTTGCCCTTGGTAGCCATCACTTTATGTTATAGATCCATCCTCATCCCCTACATGCACTTAGTCTCTGTTCAAGTTTTCTTATCTCTCACCCAATCTCTGTGTCATATCAAAATCAACCTGTTTACACCTAGTCGCCATCAATGAGGGTCTTGGTTTCAATCCCTCTCTTTAATCTTTTTTTTTATTTTTTTCTTAGTTTTTATTCCTTCATATCTCCTTTTAGGTTTACTCCAAAGTATCTCCAGGTGCTTCTACACTTCCAAATTGCATTCAGATCCTACATGGTTTGCATATTTTTCTTATTTTCCTAATCCAGTCTCCTAGGTCACCATTAACCTACCCTTACACAGTCTGAGTCACCATCAACCCAGACTTTAGGTAACACTTATTTTACATTTATTTCAATCAAACAAGATTCAAATCCATCTTAATCAGTTCTATATTCAGTGTGCATTATTTCTACATGTTATATATAGTACTTGATTTATTTAATCCTTTCTAAAAACAAGGGTTAACATCCACCAAGGAGGTTAACGCTTCTCAAGTTAATTTTTTTGGGAATCCCCTACCCAAATCATCTAATCAAAATATTTTTCAGTATTACTTGCATATTTCATCTGATTTGCAGCAACAAGGATCAAAAAACCATTGTGTGTCCATATCATCATACATCCGAGGTAACATAAACCCTCCAAAATTTCTGAGTTGTGTAGATTCTTTGGTAGATAACTCATTAACTTGGTAAATAATGATAAAATACAACAACAATTGGCTTACAACTTATTAGAAGATGAAGTGGAAGAAGTATCATAATAATTCAATTTTCCCATAAATAATAGTTTTCTTTCACATAATTTGAGTGTGTGACACAATTTATCAAAAGAAAGAGAAGTTTTGAAAATGACACACTCTTAGAGTAGAGGCAACAATATTTGAATGAATAGGTCTTGTAATTCTGAATCAACTAGAACATTGGTCATTTTGGCAAGGTTATTCTTATACCGCAAGACATAGTCTACAAGATGTTCATTAGATCCTTATTTGATTTGATATTATTGTGCATAAGATATATTAATGCCGATATTCATAGAAAAATGATCAAGGAATGTGTCATATAAATATGTAAAATATGTTACTAAATGGACAGGTAGATCATAGAACCATCACATATAATAGTCATGTAAGCTTCAAGGAAATATTTTTGCCAATAGTGTAAGGTCATTGGCATAGTCAAGACATGCAACATAAAAGGCACAAAGGTTTTCCTAAGGGTCACCATGGTCAGTGAAGATAAGAAAATTAGGTGTGAAAAAAATATAAGGAGGTGGATAAGAGGATATGGTGGGTGTAAAAGGGATATGAAGGAGGAGTGAGGAATATAAAGAAAAATATGAGGATGGAGAGGCTTGTTGAAATTGGTGAATTGTGACTTACAAATCATGGTACAATGATGTGAGGTCATGGGTTCCTTAAGAGGATCCATGTCATGTGTGATAAATAATGTGGAGGGTAACGTGGATTGTAGGGGTAGGCATACAAATGAGGATAATAGATGTAGGTGGAAGAAAGGTGGTGGAAGGAGGTATAAGTGTCACAACATGAATGAAAGTATCATTGGATATTGGAGGGTTGATCTCAGCCAACCACTCAACCTCATCATGGGTGGTAAATAATAAGAGATCTAGGTCTTGAGGGTTTTCAACAAGATGAGCATTGAGATCATGAAGATCTGTGTTAGTAAAGGGGTCAAAAATATCAACCATGGACTAAGATCAGAAGAATTTTTGAGGAGAATTGGGGTTCAATAAATGATTTAATTTAATTTGAATTAAATATTATTTCGAGAAAATTACTATTATAAATGATATTAAGGTAATTAAGTATAGTAATGTGCAAGAACTAAGCATTCAACAATGTAAAACCCTAAGAAAATGAGAGAGGGATGATGACTTAGCCGATTCTTTGCAAAGATGGGAATGATCGGGATTGTGTATATACAGAAAAAGATGTAAAAACATCGTGCAAAGGCTCAATGAGGGTTCAAAACCCTAGGAATACACATGACCAAATCTCCCACAGAAGGAAGTAGCACCATAGGTGCTAATGAATGATCTAGGATCTTGTGTTTGTTAAAATAATCAAAAAGTGGTCATTTTTGGGTCGAAGATTTTCACTTTTAATCGTTCTTTGTCTCTCTAGTTTTACTTTTAGGGTTTTCATCACATCTCGTAACCTATAAAAATGACTACATGCACATGCCTATAAACCATATAAAATTTAATTAAAAAATATGTAGAATTGGAGTCATACTCGACCGCGACGATCACCTGAAGAGTGAACTTATGACCGAGAACCGCATTACATCTTAGATTCCATGTAGTTTATTAGGTATGTGTGTGTGTGTGTGTGTGTGTGTCCATGTCTTGTGCCCTAGGTTTCCCTTTTCCAAGTTACATGATGATATTGGGATAGATCTAGATTGTCCCGAATATGCAAAATGTGTGTGATGGAATAAAGTGAAGTCCCCTCCTATGTAGTGTATGTAGATAAATACAAACCTTGTCCCTTGTATGAATGTGATAGTTTTATGCTTTGGAGTTCTCTTGTGCCTTTTTGAAAGCTTAAGTGGTGATATATAATTCTTATAGTACTTGGATCATTATTTGAGATAAGTAACTAAGTATATATATGGTTCGCTTGTTTTAATTTCATAATTGAAAACTTAAAGGCTGACCCTAAGTGTTACAAGGTGACCAAGAAGTGAAAAGGACCCAAAAGAGTAAAAAGAAGAAAGAGAGGGATAGGAGCATTGAGGAGGCATAAGAGCACCTAGGTGATTTTTTCCTAGCTGGGAAATAGTGTTTGACGCCATCAAAAGATAAATCATTCAAGTGACGAGAGAGCTATAAGATGTGTAAATCCAAAGAAGGTGGAACCGATAAAGCAACAAAAAGGCCAAAAAGAGTTATCAATAACTAGTTTTATTGTTTAGGAATCATGTATACATTAGTATGCTTTAAGACCTAGAAATGTACCATAGTTCATAGCTTTTGTGTTTATAGTCAAATAACCCACCCTTCACTTCAAAGAATTTGGAAATTTCTACAAGGATTGGATCAAAGAAAATCCTATGTCGTTACCAAGATTTCAGCTAAGACCACTATGAGAAACACTTTAGATTGGTACTATACCCTTTCTCACAACTCTATTGTAGAAATTGAGGGATAAGTCAATGCTTTAGTTAAAAAAATTCACTCTTAGGACCAAAAATCCATAATATATTCATTAATTGTAAATAAGATGAGAATGAAAAAATCTAATCCTTCATCAAACAATGGAAAACCCTATGCATTAAAGTTAAACAAGATTTATCTAATGACAAATTCTACCATATTTCTGATTTGAATTTTGAGCTTCACCTTTAGTACAAGTTTAGGTCCTTTTATCCATAATTTTTAGAGGAATCCATAGAGCAAGCTAAGATACGAGACTATTTTATGTGTTTTTTTGAAAAATCTAAACCTAAAGAACAATCCCAAAATAACCTTCAAGTGCTCATATGAACCTAAACCTGCAATATTATAGAGGACTTAGTCATACACACTCCTAAACCTAACAAAAATTTCTATAAACCCATTTATAACATTTATTCTACCCCTCCAAAACCTAAATAAGGTTGTTTTTCTCCCTCACACTCCCATAAGGATTATCACCAAACTCTCACCGTGGAAGGTTTGCAAAGGAATATACTTAGGTTGTTGTCTCAACTTATAAACAACTCTCGTCCTCTTCCTCCATGATAGAAAGAGAACCTTTTTTTTGTTGGCACACCGGTTGGGTCCATTCCCATGAAAATGTAAGGCACTTAAAGCCTTCACTTATGGCTTTTTGTTTGGAGATAAATTTTCTCTTGATGTCATGGCTTTATGAGAGACATAATGAAGTTGTCAATATGTGTGACAATACATAAAATCATGACCATCATGGTGTCATGGATAATACTAATAAGTAGGTTAACACCTATAAATATCCTTTTCCCAATTATTCTAAGGCAAAGGCAACTCATTGACCTATCAATGAGTAGCAAAAATCAACATCTTCTTTAAACACCATTGAAACCACATACCACCTTGAGCTATAAATCATGGAGAATGTGGTTAGCATACAAGACATAAAATGAGTGATTACAACCATGGATTCCAAATATAGCTCTTATCATAATCAAATATATATAATTGTTCATGCCTACCCTATAAGTCATACTTTGCTCGAGAAATCTTCAAAAACACCAAATTTTGAAAAACCTATTCAAATCAATGTTATCAGGCATCCTAAATCGATAGGTCACTTTCATTTGTTTTCAAACCTTTCATCCTTGACGAAATTGAATATTGTGCTTCTATAGGGTTGATACTTTTGTAATGTATCATTCATCCTATATGACTGATGCCATATAGTCTTAGAAAAAAATAAAAATTAGATGAACCCAATCTCTTTGTTTCTTCGACCACATCTTGCCCGAGAATCCTAGGTTTAGACCAAGTTTCACAATCCATCTCATAAGAACAGGATCTAATGACGTAACTTTATAACCTAAAAAGAAAAATTATTTTCATCAAACTTATACAAACCACTACTAAACATCATAATCACTTCGTGTCATCCCTCTTTGACATGAATATCCCCTCACAACTAGATTTGGCGCAATACTCCCTCTCGCATAATTAAGATAAGAGTATACTTCAATAATGTGAAGGATTTTTTATCTAAAATAATCTAACCATGGATCAATGATTCTCTTCACTTTCCATAAATTTTATAATCCCAAATAAATTTCTCTTTTAGTAGATAATTTTCCTCTCTTCATCTCTATTAAGATTGCCAACATGCAGGTCAAGTGAGCTCTTGTAAATGAGGGTTCCAATAAGTGTCATTTCCTTGGAATTCAATAAATCCTTAGGGTATTATACCAATAACATAAAATAATAATATATATCATTCTTTCAAAGTCCATGAATTTGAAATAAACTTTTGGGTGACTAACCATGTCGATATGTTAACTCAATGTTTTGGGTTACTCACCATGAACAATCATTAAGAGAAATTACCAATACCCTGAGAAACAACATATTAAGAATTAAATAGAGAATGAAGGAAAATATTAGAAAATATAGGATTGATAACATGTTGGTCCTTTCTTATTGTTCACAAATACCTACCATTGGAGAAAATGTATAATGCATGAAATGAAATAAAAACAAATATATGTTATTCTTTGAAATTTTTAATAAAAATAAATTGTTGGTATCAATTTGTATGAAGGTGTCTAAAATCATTTGGGGTAATTTAATTTTTGTAAATGCTTAGAAATATTTTTAAATTATGATTTAATTATATTGTAGTTTTTATTATTAAAATTTATAAATAAATTTCTAATTAAAATAAATCAAATTGAAATTGGTATTATAAAGACAAATAAAATTGTAACCAAATATGAGAAAATTAAGAAGAAAAAAAGGATAGAAAATGGAAATTGAAAATAACTTGGGATTAAAACCCAAAATGAAATTAAATTATTCCTATAAATTTTAAATTTAAACTTAGAAGGAGAGGTTTGAAAAAACCAAACTACAAAATGGGGAAAAGAAGAGTACACATAAAGGGAGAATAATTAAGGATAAGACTAAATGGGAGAAGAATAATACATGAAAGGGTGATTTATGCCATAAATTATATGTCTCCATACATGGATGATGTCCATACTCTCATCTCTATTTAGGTTATGTGAATTCCTGGTTATCTTGATGACTTCCCTCATCTTATGCTTTTGGAATTTATTTTCCATTACTAGAGCCACTTTCCTCTCAATGATGATGGAGTGTTTTGTAAGATTCAACTTATCTTTATTTTCAATACTAATATATGCCAAGTGTTCCTTGATCCTTGTTTAGATAGACCTCCTTGTTTCACCTATATATGGAATCCCACAAGAACACTCAATTTTATATATCCCACACTTTGTAAGAGGCTCCATTATGTCTTTTGTTAGGTTTAACAAATTCCTTAGTTTTTGTTCGGAAAAAAATTAGATTTGATATTATTATGTATCATGATTATAGCGATCCTATTGGAGAATCATTTAATGTTAGGTGATAACAAAACATGGTTTGGAGTAGGGGCATCTACCTTGTTTCCCATAAATACAATTTTTTATCTTATTTCAAGGATCTTTAAATTTGTCTCCCATTATAACCTAAAATCAACCCATAATACATGTCAAGGTTATGATTAAATAAAAATTCCACCTCATGGGTTGCATTTTTCTACCTATCTGTGCTTCTTCATATCGTTAAGAGTGAACGTTATGATATTAAAATTTCCTCTCTTATATTATCTTTCTTGTCTAATCATGGACACATCGAATGCACATAGTCACCTCGTTCACGTGTCAATGCATAAAGTTACTTTATGTTCCATGTAAAATATTCATAGTGAAAATGATTCATGGATATTTGAACACTTTGATTTATGTCATGTATTCAATATCCTTGCTCTAAAAAAACTCCATTATGTCCCATTTAGGAGTATGAATGCTTTAAATACCTTATCAATTCCCTTCAAGGATATAATGGCCACCTTGAGCTTGTTGAGAACATCCCACCTAGCCTCCATGACTTATATGATGAGATCAATGAAATCAACCTAAATATTAAAACATTTGATCTTCTCAATTCTATCATTTCCTCAATTTCCCTTTCATACCCTATTCTTACAAGAAGGAAACAAATGAATCTCCATCAACATCTCTTCTACCTTACATCCTCCTATGAAGATTTAAATTTCATTAACTAGTGAAACCTTTATTAAATCAATTAAAATTTATATTAATACACTTAAATATGAAAAAACTATTTTCTTGATGGTCCCATCTTCATTTTCTATGCCCAAGATATGAAAAAAATGGTATTATGATACCATCAATTACTATGCTCTTCATTTAACTCTAACAATACTTCTAAGAACATACCCTCCATTAGCACATATTCCCTAGAATCCCTACAATCCTCTTTCAATCATACATCAATCTTGTCCATCTCACCTTTACCTCAAGTTCTAAGGAAAAATACTTAGTCACCAAGAAATATGAATCAATGGATGACGACAAACTAGGTGATGATCCTTTCAAAGATAAAAATGAGTTTGATCTCAGCATGTATCATCCAACTAATTCCCATGTTCCACAACATTTGAAAAAATCATATCTCAAACCAATATCCATTGATTCCTTTGACTATCTCACTTAATATTAATCCTCCCTATGATCTAGTCCTTTAGCCATAACCTGCATTGGATTATTTGGTTATCTCTAATATCATAATCACCCCTCACATTCTCCTACATATCACCCTTACCTATCCTCAAGTATAATATAGATTCCTAGATGATTCTATACTATTTTACATATGGTTTGAGGCTCTAGGAAATGATGTTAATGATTTCTAAACTTATAAGAAACCTATGAAGAAATTTGAAGATAAAGTACGTGAGATTTTTGTAACAACAATGCCTTCCTCCACCCTTTATCAAGAATTGTATCTCTTAACATAGAGTTTTCTTCCATTCATAACATAACTATATATTAACCTAGAATAAATAATGTTAGTAATGGTTACCTTATCCTCCACCTTGAGCCAAGGTTTTTTCCCCCATTAAGGGAACCCCTACCTCGACACACACCTTTTCCACTAGATTAAGTACCACTTTCTCACTTTTATCCTCATTAGGTAGAGATCCCTCATCCTCTTATCCCTTCCATCCTTCCATTTAGAATGGAAATGTGCAAATATGTATTATTTCAAATTCACATGAGGGTAGATAAGTCTTTGGTTATTGCACATCATGAGATATAATAGAAGGTTAATTTTTTTCAAAGATAGTGAAGGTACCATGATTTGCACATTACGATATTCAATATAAATTCCATGAAGTTTTAGAGGGTTCTTGTCATTTTATTGCATGACATCTATGAGCACCTTTACGTATTACCACACTAACTTTATTTTTATGCATTTACTACCTATAATTGGTTAGCCTAAATTATGTGTTTACCCCTTTACATCCTATACTATTTATTCTCTATTGTCAAGCTAGTTACTATAAATATTCCATCTACCCCTTCATATCCCATATAACTTTAATTATACAATATGATTAATTAAAAACTTTTGGCTACCCCTTACATCCTATATTACCTTATTTTTATAGTTTGATTAATTTGAATTATTTAAAAACCCCTTTACACCGTATACTAGATATTTACAATCCACAAGCCAATTAGTATAATTTTTTTGTCTACCCCTTTACATATCATATTTCATTATTTATATAGGCTAGTTTGGCCACTCCTCAAAACCATATATTATCTTATTTATACAAACTAATTAGTTCAAATTTCATGGTTACCCCTTAACATCCAATACTATTTATTTACATACCTTAGGCCAAATAGTTTGATTTTTTGGATACCTTGTTACATCCTATATTACCTTATTTATACAGGTTGGTTAATATTAATATTTATAATATCCATCAAAATCCTATATTATCTACTTTTGCATAGGCATTCTAGTCTGGATGTTACCAATTCCTAATTAATACCTTACATCCTAGTTCTATATTTATAAATTCCTTATGGCATATAAATCCATTGGGTTTATATGACCATTACTTGAGCTATTTTGGTAATTGTTTTTGTATTTCCTATTTCAAAGTCTCCTTATAACATCTTATCCCCTTTGAGTATATATAACCATTTTCCTCTTGCTTGAGCCACCTTGGTAATTTATTTCACAATTTTGTTTTACATCCTCCTTACAAAACAAATTGGGTTTATTTTAGCCATTTGTTTCTTCCTTAGATTTTTGGTATGTTTATATACATTTGAGACTCTTTTTCTAACTTCAATATCATCAAATTTTATTCTTTTTTTGGGCATATAATCAATTTGTACTCTTATCTATTGTCATTTCTTCATTTATAGTTCATATTGTAACAACCTCTTTATAACGCTTCTTAACTAGGAGAATTTTTTTCTTTTTATTATTAACTTCATGCTTCACTGATTTAAATACCCAACATTTAAATCTATCATAAATCTTAAATCCAATCCATCCGATAATATTCAAAAAGTAACTCGATCCCTCATAGATTACTCTTTACGAGTGTGTATACAAGGTATACTATATTTTTCCTTTTACAGGAATTGGTAATCAAGTGATGCTTTCTAAGTGTATACCTATAACTCGGACATTTGAATCCCATCGGCATCCTACACATTATATATTAGTGAATCGAGACATTGTAATCAACAACTTACACTACTTTGGCCAAAGTTTCAGAGACATGTTTTCCATGCTCAGTTTCGTGATGGCACATTCATCATTAGGAAATTTTCTTCACCTATTTTAATTATCTGGATTATTTTCCATTTCTTAAGTTATTAAGTTCATGGCTAACGACTTAAGCATTCATTGATTTCCATTCCTATTTACTAGGATGATTTAGTTTATTAAGAAAAATAAATACATTTGTACCTTATCCTAGGGATCTAAAAGCACCTACACACCTCATTTCATACCATCGTGCTTTGTACATATGACAAATGATACTTAATCCATGTGATTTCATGTCATTGCTCTTAAAAGACAACATCCTATTCATATCATATAACTAATTATGGAATCCTAGAGATCTAGGTCTATAAATAAATCTTATGTCATCTATGAATACTTGAGTAAGTCATTAATAGTTGTTTCCTTAAGTGTTTTTAATTTATTACACATCATTATTAATGATCAAGTTACTGCAGTGAGATATCATTTTTCATGATGATCCCTTTCACATTGATGTGATAATAGGTTTCCTTTCTTACGAATAAACATTACACATGTGATTAATAAGTGTTCATATAACTTTAAGGTATAGTTAAACATGTTGTTATATTCATGTAAGTTGCAAATGCAGATTTAAGTTATACTCTTACATTCTTTTTACATCATAGTTGTAATTTTTAATTAGCTTACTACGTTAAATCCTACAACCCTAATTGCTGTCCATTTACTTTAGTATAGGACCATTCCAGGATGTCATTTATTTGAATAAAAAAATTGAGTAAACAACAATCCATATTTTATTCATCCCATTGTTATAATAATTATAGCATTTGATTCACTAACCTTTAAATAGGTTATAATCTATTACTTGCTTTAAATAACATTAAACAAATATAAGTCACATATTATTACATTAGTTGAATAAATCAAGTATATCCCCAATCAAAATATCCATATTATTATATCCATGAATAATATTTATCAAATGATATAGTATCATTTCAAGATACTCCAAATCAATGACAAAATAGCCTTTATTAATCAACAGAACAACAAAAAGACACTCGCTTTTGATCATGGAAATTAATACAATATAACATTTAATCAATAATTTGATACATACAATATCTTTCCAAAAATGTCCGCCAAGAAGACTTAAATTCCACCATCTAAAAAATGTTAGAAAAGGCCAGTTTGATTGAACTGAAATGAAATTTCCTCTTTCCTACATAACATTTTATGCCATTTAATAATTGAATAAATGAAAACTGCAATATTAAATCATATAATCCACTTAATATTACACATTATCAAATTAGCATCTACATAAGATAATTTACTTGCATCCATAAATAAATATTACTCGCATTCTATTTTGATTCCTTAATGGCAATTGAAGGAGACAAAATTAATAATAGAATGAAACATTAACATCCTTATTTTTTAACAAGACATTCTTTATTAAAACAAATCAATAATAATTTTAACAAAAATATTCATTGATACCTTACATAGCGGGTATATACTTATTAAGATAAACTCATACTTTTTCCCTTATGACTGGGCAACATCTTTACTAAGGGAATCCCTAATTTCCCAAAACTTAACATTAACTATCCTTCATAATCCATATGAATTTCCCAATCATATTTCTGTCAGTTAAAGTACATGTCTACAAGTATGAATCCATGTATTTGAGTGCCTACTAGCCTCATATATACTTTATCTAAAAACATTATTCATTTAACAACAAATCGAACAATACTAGGTAAGCACACAAGTAATGATTAAAGTAGATATTTGACAATATTAAGGTAAATTTCATTTACCTTAAAATTTTTGAATGTCCTAAATTCCACTTAAAATAAACCTAGTCAAAACGAAATCCATAGCTACCACATATTCATCAGACAATACCATTTAGAGAGGAAACAAATTACAACCATGCACAAAACACTAAGAGCTTATTTTTATAATAATAATAAAGAGAATAATATGATGCCATATCCATACAGTGAGGCTTTATAGTCAAAAAATTAGAAACAATATCCCAAAACAAATACATATAATAGTTCATGAATCTTAAGGTAAATTTTATTTACCTTAAACAAATCAATCCTTAATACTTGAAAACCACCTAATTTAATCAAAGTCCAAAGCTACAAATGTTGATACCAAATTGACATCACCGGGGAATAAAAATAACACAAACCCTAAGATATACCAGGATGTCACCTCTATGTTATATACAATGAATGATATAATATTTATTAACAGTAATATAATTTTTTTCAACCAACGAAACATTCCATAACTTTCCAATAGCCTATCATTACTATAGGTTTGAATCAATAAGAAACCTATACGAACATACCATAAAACACATCAAAACTTTATGGCTATAAACAACTATTTGGAATGATGAACCCCATAAAACCCTTATGGGTTTTAGATGTAAAATTATTTCTAAGTCCCAAACATTGAATTGACCTCACCGGTCAAAAAAATAAAACTATATACAGATTTTAGCTAAATGAAGAAGCCAGAGAATACCCATTTTCATTTTACAAGACCTAAGTGCATACCATTAAATGGTATGTTGAAAACATTATTTATCCAAATAGTAGATTCAAAACCCAGATTCGAATGAAATTTTTTCACTATTAACAAACATATAAACCCATATTTAAAATGGGTAATGGAAATCAAAAATACCCGAAGAATGGTTACATTTATTCATCCACAAATAGCGAATACATATTCACACCCAATAATAATCTCATAGAAAAACAATAGCCATAAGCATTCAAAACTAAAAATCTATCTCAACGAGATCGATATAAAGATCTATTGCAAAGATTTTCATTTATGCAAATAGTAAATGGAAAAAGCTATACATGAGGAGATAAAATGATTCAGCATATGTTATAGGACATCTACAAAACATTTACATGAAGCTTCTCAAGTTCCAAATCCTTAAAATCTTTAGTTAATGAACTCCTTGAATCAAACCAACACTATTACCAAGTTCAAACAACCAAACCCTCCCAATCAAGCCATTTTATAAAATCCTTAAGTCTCCTAGAAATTTATCTAACAATAGTTCAAAACCCTTGCATGAAACACTATACTATTTTAACAAAATAACCGGTTCCAACTCAAAGATGACCGACACTCTTCTATTTCATGCGAGAGCTCGAGTAGAGTGGAGTAATAGTGGAATAAAAAAGACTAGGGTTTAGACAATAGTAAAACAATGATCATCTTCCCAAGGTCTCAAATGGAGATAATAAATGGCATTTAATCCTGTAATTATCACGTAGTGGATTTGATGTTATCATCACTTCCTCCACTCATACTTCCTCCAAACTTAGTTGAGTCTTAAGTTCTTCTAAAAACAATTATTAAAACACTTTCACTTGTATGGCTATTTAGCCTTATTCAACAATAATGATATTCAATCATGATGTCACCAAATTATTCCCCATGTTGTATGGTCAATTGAAGGCCACTAATTTTTTTACTTTCAAATTTAGTGAGTCCACTTAACTCACAAAAAAATATTCATTCCTTTCATTAAACAACAAGATAACTCGGCCTCTTAACTTAGTTATTTTTCAATTGCATGGTCGATGAACTTCTAATGCCATTTATTATTTTCTAGCTAGTACAAAAAACATAGGGTGCTTTCCAATATTCCCATCAACATAATATTTTCTTAATATAGGCCTTTAAAGTTCATGCCCATACTTTTATAAAGTTTTGATTTAAGGGTGATCAAACATTAGCCCTAAAATGTTAGATAAAACATAACATTACCTTAGTCACTTAGTCTAGGTACAAGGTGGGTACCAATAAACATGATATAATTATCTTTACATGCATAGTTGCAATCTCATACTTATTTTAATATACAAATTGAAGTTACACGATCAATCAGGTATAACAACATAAAGCGACACTATATAGGTGTAAGTTAGGACCTAGTATCCACTAAAACAAGTCCATCAATTTAATTGCATCATAAATACATTATTATCAATCATAGGAATGCTACCTAAGCATGATCAAAGATTAATGCAAATAATTCATTGTTTCGCACATTTATATAATGAAATTAATTAACATCTAGGCATAATACATAAGTATATCATCAGCTCATCCCGTTTTGATGAAACATACCAAAATTGCGAGATGTGACATACTTTCCCCCTTAATGAATCATCATCCCAATGATTTTTACTCATTAATCGTAATCAAAAATAATAAAACATGACATTATATCCGTAATCTAAGGGAACAATAAAAATTTTCCATATAAATTTGTAATTTTCTAGGTCTTAATTCAAATATATTAGTTGTAATAACCTTTCAACTAGAATAAATTGTCGCACATTAAAAAATATGACATAATTTTTGTCATTACAGCTAGTCATAACATAAAATATTATTTAATATACATAACAAAAAGTCAAACACAAGTTATTTATCACAAAAACAAACAAGGAAAAAATTATTATTAACATCACCATGTCTTCCAAAAATGTGTATTTCATTCTTACACTTTGTATTTTTAGACTTTTCCTTGTGCAATTCCCAATTTTATTTTTGATATGCACAAGGATTATCCTTTTCAGTTGTTTTATCTAAATACATCCATGATTTTCATCTTCTGGATATCTTCTTCCTTGATTCATCATCAACGATTACCCAAACCATCTAATCTATTACCTTCTTTGAATTTTAGGCTTGTTGTTTTCACATACCTTCTAGGTATTTGATGCCTTTATACCAACCTTTGACTTACGTTGGGAACATTCAAGTATTAATCACTATGTCTTAAGCCTTTAATGAGCTCACTTAAAACTCCAAATTCCATGATGATGCTTAAGCAACGTCAATGTTACATTGAAAGACATAGGTTTCCAGTTTTAAACTAATTTCTTTTTCATAGGATACAGGAATTAAATTTCTCTTTCGGATAATTAGTAGATATAAGAAAATCAGTTGTATTAATACCAATTTTAAATAGAAATAATAAGTTCTACTTAACCTACATAATGTCACGTTAGGAAATCTTGTTCCTTCATCTTAGCTTATTAGTCACTATAGCATTGTTCTACTGCTTGCTAGAAATCGTAGCAAGTCTTTCTTGTTGAACTCATTCTGGCAGTCTACATTTTCTACCACATTGTTTTCACCACTTTTCCTAAATTTGAAGGTGGAAAAAGATTATGATTTTGTATAATTTTTCTCTTTTCAAGTCAAAATTTATTACAAATTTCATTTTGGCCTAATTAGCCTTTTAAATCACTACTACTATAGTAGATAGTCATCTCATATCTACTTCATCTCATATATATTTCATGTTGGATTCAAGTTCCAAAATCTACCATCATGATAGTTCAACAATCGAGCAAACCTTTGTTGATTGTTATCAATCAACTCAATTTGTCTACCTTGGATGATCATATTCACACTTTACTAGTTGCTTCCAACATCCTTATGGTTTTTTCTGTCACGAAGGATGGTTAGAGTGTGGTATCTAACTTATTTAGCATTGAAAATAATGCATAATTTGGTTTGGTTCATTTTCCACAGTCCATCCTTCATTTATTCATTTGTTTGAGTTAAAAAAGTAAGATATTTAGTTGGTGTATGGACTCAATAGGTCCAAGATCTCCAACCTCCAACTCTGTTACCAAAATGTAACAACCTCTTTATTACGTTTCTCAACTAGGATTTTTTTTCCTTTTTTTATTACTTTCATGCTTCATAGATTTAAATACCCAACATTTAAATCCAACATAAATCTTAAATTCAATCCATCTGATAACAATAAAAAACCATGTGTAGCTACATGAGTCGAGTTAGTAATTGATCCCTCATAGATTACTCTTTACGAGTGTATATACAGGGTATACTATTGTTTTCCTTTTATAGGCATTAGTAATTAAGTGATGTTTTCTAAGTGTATACCTGGAACTCATACATTCAAATCCCATCTGACATCCTACACATTAGATCTTGGTGAATCAAGACATTGTAATCAACATCTTACACTACTTTGGCCAAAGTTTCAGAGACATGTTTTCCATGCCCGTTTCATGATGACACATTTTCCATTAGGAACTTGTCTTCACCTAATTTAGATATCTAGATTATTATCCATTTTTTAAGTTATTAAATTCATATTTAACAACTTAAGCATTCATTAATGTACATTCCTATTTACTAGGTTGATTTATTTTATTAAGATATATAAATACATTTGTACCCTATCCCAGTGATCTAAAGGTACTTGCGGACCTCATTCCAGACCATCGTGCTTTGTACATATAATGAATGATACTTAATCCATGTGATTTTATTCTGTTTCTCTTAAAAGACAACATCATGTTCATATCATATAACTAATTATGGAATCCTAGAGATCTAGGTCTACAAATAGATCTTATGTTATCTATCAACACTAAGTACATCATTAATAGTTGTTTCCTTAAGTGCACTTAATTTATTACGTGTCATTATTAATGATCAAATTACCACAATGAGATATAATTTGTCATGATGATCCCTTTCACATTGATGTTATAATAGGTTTCCTTTCTTACTAATAATCATTACGCATGGGATTAATAAGTGTTCATATAAGTTTAAGGTATAGTTAAACATATTGTTATATTCATGTAAGTTGCAAATGAATATTTAAGTTATACTTTTACATTTTTACATAATAGTTGTAATTTTTAATTAGCTTAATGTGTTAAATCCCAAAGCCCTAATTGTTTTCTATTTACTTTAGTATGGGACCATTCCGGTATGCCACTTATTTGAATAAAAATGAGTAAACAACAATCCATATTGAGTTTATACATTGTTTGAATAATTATAACATTTTGATTCACTAACCTTTAAATAGGTTATAATCTATTACTTATTTTAAACAACATTAAACCAATATAGGTCACATAATAATACATTAATTAAATAAAGTAGTATATCCATAATCAACAGATCCATATTATTATATCCATAAATAATATTTATCAAATGATATAGTCTCATTTCAAGATACTCCAAATTAATGAAAAAATAGCCTTTATTAATCAATAGAACAACGAGAAGACACTCATTTTCGATCATCAAAATGCATACATTATAGTATTTAATCAATCAATTCAAAATGACAATATCTTTCCAAAAACGTCCACCAAGAAGACTTAAATTTTGCCATCTCCGCAAAATGTTAGTTTGATTGAATGAATTAAAGGTCCTCTTTCCCACTTAACAGTTTATGCCATTTAATATTTGAATAAATGAAATACTGTAATATTAAATCATATAAGCAACATAATAGTACACAAGATCAAATTAGCATCTACTTAAGATAATTTACTTGCATCCAAAAATAAATGTTAATCGCATTCTATTCGATGCCTTAATATAAATTCAAGGAGACAAAATTAATAATAAAATAGAACATTGAAATCCTTATTTTTAACAAGACATTATTTATTAGAAAGGTCATGTTGTTGCAAATTAGCAAAGACCTGGATGTTGGTCAGACTTCTAGTTTGACAGTTTTGGACATCCAATGTGATTGCACAACATTGAATCCTCTCCCCAAGTGTGGGACTTGAAAAATGGGAAAGGAATATCTAGATTAGAGGTTGTTTCCTCAACTCCCCTGATCAGATATATCACTTACAAGTTGCAGAGGTTTAAATCCTTAGTTCCTACTCTAAATTCCAAGGGGACAAAGATAGGGAATGTAAGAAAATGAAGCTAATGTTAATGAGGTGATGCACCAAAGGAGTTACAGACACCTGATACTACAATATATACACAATCCATAAAAAACACAAGCACAAAGCATGCACAAATTGCTCAAAATTTAATGAAAGATGAGGAAAACAATGGTAGATATATGAAAGGATTGAGGGATTTTAATCACAGAGCATATATTAACATTCCAGATCCAATACAATGCATTACAGTGATCAAGAGGCAAAAAGGGGGTGTTGTATTGCATGGAAAGGTAAAAATTTCCACAAATTCTACCAAAAAGGAAGAAAAAGGAAGTTGCAGAGCTGAAAAGTGTCTCTCTTTTTAAAAATGAACTCATTCTGGCTTTTATAGTGCAAGCCACGACCCTAGGAGAGAGAAACATGGGAAAATGTGGGAGAGCTTCAACCACTGACCCAAAATGCATTAAAACAACATGGGAATCCTTACAGGCCCATCCCCTGACATTTTTCGCCATGCTGGGAGAGAATGCGAGCCATTCTTCATTAAAAATGGTGGTTGAAACATCATTTTTGTCCATAACCACGTGCCAGAGGTGTTTTTCAATTTTCTCTCTCCAAACTCCATCAAAATGAAAAAATGACCCTAGAATATTATAGAGAATTTCACTATCTTTCCATTGATATAAAGAATGTGAAAAACTGAGCTCTAGATCGAAAGATATGGCCGTTTGAAATTTTAGGGCAAAACAGGGCCAAATTGGATTGGCGGGCAAATTTTTTTAAATTTTCCACTTTTTGGTCATTTGGAAAATTTTCCAAAAATTCCCCATGCTCCACCATTTTGGGTGCCATGTGGCATGTTTTGATTGGGCACGGGCCTCTAATGCTTCATTTTCCATTGTTTTTCCCTTTGGAAAATTTTCTAAAAATCCCGCCGGAAGCAATGATTTGAGGACACGTGGCATAATCTGATTCGTTGCGGGCCTTTCCCTTTGAATTTTCCATGTGGGCTTGTCTTGATTTTTTTGGTGCCACTGGACATGTGGCAAGATTCTATTGGATCGTGCTCGGGGGGTGATTTTTCCTTTGAAATTTCCTTCTTTTTCCTTTGGGAAAATTTTCCAAATTCTCCCCACCTTCCGCCGGTCCAATGCCATAGGAAACATGGCAAAACATGATTGGGTGAGGGCCTTTCCTCCAAAATTTTCCATGCACCAACACTTAGTCAAAATTTTGATTTTTTCCCCTTGGACACATGGTGAGATCCGATAGGACGACGGGCCTGCGGGGTGAAATATCCCTTTTGAAATTTTGCCAAACACTTGGTAAAAAACCAAGTTTTCCTCCGACCCCACCACTTCCTTGGACATGTGGCACCATTTCATTGGTTAGGGCATTTCAGGGAAAATTTCCCATAAAAACTCTGCCGGGCCATAACTTCAAAAATACATGGAGTTAGGAGGAAAACGTTACGTTTCTGGAAATTTGAGAAAGAGCTCTATCTAATGGTGCCATTTCCATAAGGTTTTGAGTGCCTGAAAATTAAAAATTCTGAATAAGGCACAAGAGAGGGAAGAATGAAAGGAGTTAGCCACAAAATGAGCAAGGGGTACATTTTGGATAACAGGTCGATAATAATTTTAACACAAATTATTCACTACATACCTTATATAACGGGTATATACTTATTAAGATAAACTCATATTTTTTCCCTTATAACTAGGTAACATCTTTATTAAAGGAATCCTTATTTTCCCAAAACATAACATTAACTATCCCTCATAATGAATATGATTTTACAAATTATATTTTTTTCATGGTCAAAGGGTAGGTCAAAAATTATGAACCCATGTCTTCGAGTGCTTACTAGCCTCATAAATACTTTATCTAACAAAATTTTTCATTTAACAACAAATCAACCAATACTAGGTCACCACACAAGTAATGATTAAAGTAGGTACTTAAAAATATTAAGACGAGTTTCATTTACATTAAAATTGTTGAATGTCCTAAATTCCACTTTAAATAAACTCGGTCAAACAAAATCCATAGCTACTACTACATATTCATCAAACGATACCATTCAAGGAGGTAAACACATTACAACCATGTAAGAAACACTTTGAGCTTCTCATTATAATAAAATAAAAAGAATAATACGATGCCATATCCATTCGGGTGAGGCTTCATGGTCACAAAAGTAGAAATGATATCCCAAGACAAATACATATAACATTTCATGAATATTAAGGTAAATTTTATTTACCTTAAACAAATCGAACCCTTAATACCTACAACCACCTAATTTAATCAAATTCCAAAGATGTGGATTTTTATACCAAATCAACATCACAAGGGAATAAACATAACATAGATCCTAAGATATACCAGAGGTCACCTCTATGTTATATACAATGATAGTGATACAATATTTCTTAACAATATGAAATTTTTTGAACCAATGAAACATTCCATAAATTTCCAACAACTTATCATTAATACAGGTTTGAATCAAGAATACAACTATACAAAATTTTTATAAACCGCATCAAGGATGCATGGCTGGAGAAAACCATCTGAATGATCGAAACCCATAAAACCCTTATGGGTTTTAGATGTAATATTATTGCTAAGTCCCAAACATCGAATCAACCTCACCGGTCCGAAAAAACAAAATATATAGTTTTAGCTAAAAGAAGAAGCCAAGAGGATACCCATTTCCATTTTACAAGACATAATCACATACCATTAAATGGTATGTTGAAAACATGATTTATCCAAACAATCGATTAAACTTGAGATTCAAACGAAAAGTTCTCACTATTAATAAACATATAAACCCAAATTTAAAATGGGTAATGGTAATCACAAATACCTATAAGAATGGTTACATTTATTCATCCATAAATAGTAGAACACATATTCACAATAATAACCCCATATAAATAAAAATACCTAGAAGCATTCAAAACTAAAAACCTAACTCAACAAGATCGATATAAATATCTATTGCAAAGATTTTCATTAATGCAAATAGTAAATGGAACAAGCTATAAAGGAGGAGATATAATGATTTATTCCTATGCTACATGATCTTTGCAAAACATTTCCACAAATATTCACAAGTTCCAAAGCCTCGAAATCTAAAATTAACACACTCCTTGAATCAAACTAGCACTATTGCCAGGTTCAACCAACCAAACCCTCCCAATCATGCCCTTTTATAAAATCCTTAAGTCTCCCAACAATTTATCTAACAATAGTTTGAAACCCTTGCATTCAAAACTATACTATTTTAAGAAAATAACCAGGTCCAACTCAAAGATAATTGACACTCTTTCATTTCATGTTGAGCTCGAATAGAGTGGAGTAATAGTGGAATCAAAATGAATAGGGTTTAGACAATAGTAAAATGATGGCCATCTTCTCGAGGTCTGTAAATGGAGATAATAAATGTCATTTAATCCTTGTAATTTTCATGTTGTGGCTTTGATGTTATCATCACTTCCCTCCAATCAATCTTCCTCCAAACTTAGTTGGAGTCTTAAGTTCTTCTAAAAACAATTATTAAAATACTTGGACTTGCATGGCTATTTAGCCTTATTCAACAATAATAATGTTCAATCATTATGTCACTAGATTATTCCCCATGTTACATGGTCTATTGAAGGCCACTAAATTTTTTCCTTTTAAATTTAGCAAGTCCACTTAACTCACGAATAAGATTCATTCCTTTCATCAAAACACAAAATAGTCATGCCTCTTAACTTAGCTATTTTCCAATTGCATGGTGGGAGGGCTTCTAATTCCATTTATTATTTTCTAGCTAGTACAATCCACATAGGGGTGGTCACCAATATGCCCATCAACATAATATTTTCCTAATATAGGCCTTTAATGTTCATGCCCATAATTTTATAAAGTTTTGATTTAAGGGTGATCAAACATTATCCCAAAATGTTAGATTAAACATAACACAACCTTATTCACTTAGTCTAGGTACAAGGTGGGTGGGTACAAATAAACATGGTCTAATTATCTTTATATGAATAGCTTCAATATCATACATGTTTCAATATAAAGTTGAAGTTACTTGATCAATCTTATATAACAACATAATGCGACACTATATAGATCCAAGTTAGGACCTAGTATCTGCTAAACCAAATCCATCAATTTAGTTGCATCATAAAGAAAATAACATCAATCATAAAAATTATACCTAAGCATGATAAAAGATGAATGCAACTATTTCATTATTTCAGAACACTTCTATAATGAAATCAATTAAGATCTAGGCATAATATACATGTAGTTCGTTAGTTCATCCCTTTTGATGAAACAAACCAAAATTGTGGGATGTGACATACTTCCCCTTAATGAATCATTGTCCCGATTATTTTTACTCATTAATCACAATAAGAAATAATAAAACACGACATTATATCTAGAAGCTAAGGAGAACAATCAACATTTTCCATATAAACTTGCAATTTTCCAGATCTTAATTCAAATTTATTGGTCTGTAATAGGATCTCAACTAGCGAAACCGTGACACATAAAAAATATGACATAATTTTTGTCATTAAATCTAGTGATAACATGAAATATTATTTAATATACATAATAGAAAGTAAAAAAAGTTATTGATTACGAAACAAATAAGGAATACATTATTTTTAACATCACCATGTCTTCTAAAACTATGTTGTTTCATACTTACACTTTGTCTTTTTAGACTTTGCCTTGTGCAATTCCCAATTTTCTTTGCAATGTACATAGTGATTTTCCTTTTCTAGCTAGTTCTATCCAAATACATCCATGATTTTCATATTCCAGATATCTTTGTCCTTGATTCATTGTCAATGATTACTGAAACCATCTAATCTATTCTCTTCTTTTCCTTTTAGGCTTGTTTTCACATACCTTCCAAGTACTTGTTGTCTTTTATACCAAAAACCTTTGACTTACATTGGGAATAGTTAGTATTAATCACTATGTCTTAATAATTTTAACGAGCTCACTTACAACTCCAACTTCCATGATGATGCTTAAGCAACGTGATGCATTTGCAGACATAGGTTTCACATCCCACAAATTCAGTTTGTGTTGTAGTAAGGATAAGTCGTAAAATGCGAGAATGGTTTATGAGTGTTGGGGTACTTAAATTTTGCATAGATGAGTATGTAACTACACACACATGTGTATATCCTAAAAAGGATATATACACTTATGTGTAGTTACATGTGTAAATGTGCAATAGTGCTAGTTTGATCGGCATTTGTAAAGTGTTTAACATTTTACATCTTATTCTTGGTTTGTTTTACTTGAATGAGGTTATTTTACTTTACGGTGAGCATTGTTTGGCAATATCTATGTGTGGTTTGGTTGTTTTAATTGGTTACAAAATTGTTTATCTTATTGATGGTTCACAAATAAATAGTACATTTATATCTAGACGATTATACTTGTTTACTACTCGAGATGTTTACACAATGTTGATAAATATGCCTCCAGTTTGGATTAAAATATTTGATGCAAAATAATATTGATTGGAATATATATTTATACATATTTTCTTTGAGTAATGCATGGTGTTGATTCTATCGGTTATGGATCATAGTGCATAAGAAGGTCTTCATTATTGTGGCTTTGGTAATTTTGCAAGACAACGAAAAGGTTTCATTAATTGTTTGGGTAATCAACTTATTATTTTATGTGAAGATGATACTGATCATTGGTCTAAGACCACATGGTTGACATGTATGGGGTGATTTCTATTATGATCTTTGAACATACTAAACAACAATATAACTATAAATGTTTCAGGTTATGCGAATGGTCTAAGTCCTTAAGGAAAGGTGTAGTAATGTAATTCTTTAGTAGTATGAAACCACACCCTTTAGGGGGAATTTTTTTATTTATTGATTAAGTGGGTTGAAGGGACCCGTTCCCTATTAATAAAGCAGAGGAAAAATCCTCTAGAAGGAAACATGCTATAAAAGCCAAAATTAAACAACAAATTTACAATCGAACACCAACTTCCAAAAGCATTTAGAATAACCAAAACAGACTAAACAAAAATTACTTCCCACCCTGCGATGGAAAATAATCCTCAATGATGCCCATTCGACCCTTTTTGTTTCTTCACTTTTTTACTTTGAACCACTTGCCTTGGTCAGTCGAGATAACTAGTGCAAGGTCACTAGAAATTGCCGAAGCAATCCTTTTATCTGACACGAAATCTTGATCTGATTCTAAACTTTCCGAAGTATGTCCCCTTTTCGTTCCACCTACTATCATGTGATTTTCTGGAGTTCCCATCTCAGTATCTTCCTTCTCTATGGCTACTTTATTCATGGGGTTGTATTATTCGAACATCCTTAAAATTCAAAGCGGATACCAAATCTAGGTTAACAGAGCCCCATCCACTTGAAGAAGTCGATCCATTCTTTTTTGTAGATTTCTAGTTTTTATTGATGGGACAAGAAGCTTGTAGATGACCCATTTTTCTGCATAATCTACATCAGAATGTAGTATTCTCATAGTCTAATATCTGGATATGCTGAAAATTACCAAATTTAAGATTGATCTGATATGGTAATCCCTTACTCAAATTGATTTCAATGCATATATGGGAAAACACACACAAACCCAAATGCATCCTATCTAATTCCTCTTTGATAAACTTTCCTAAAATGTTACCAATATGCTCCAAGACATACCATATATGCAAGGGGAGGTTAGGGAGCCTAATCCAAATAGGTGTTTTGGAAAACGAATATGTGTTTGGATCAAAATCTGGAAGCCATGGAGTTATAAATAAACCTGCATGTCCCTAGAACCATGGACCATCTGTTAGACATCACTGATAGTCTTCAGCTTCTCTAAAATGTACAATGAAAAATCCCTTAGAATAGAGGGATATTTCACACTTATTGGTCCAAGTTTTGAATACCCACTAGTACAGTGTGGAGGAGGAAGGCCATAACCCGTTAAACCTACCAATCACTGCATCCCGAGATAAATTTTTGAAGTATTCCTCCACTTCAAGGTTCTCGATGATAACAGAGGGAATATCCTTAGCCGGATTACTTGCTGTTTGTTTACCCAAGGAGCGACCACTGTTGTTTTCCAGTATGTCTTTGAAAGAAGAAGTCTTTTGGGGATGTTCTCGGGCCACAATGGCCAGTAACACTACCACCAATGCTCCTATTATTTTCTTTGTTTTACCCACCCATCCCTGTCAAAATCTTGACATTTTGGAACCCTAGGATTAGGGCTCTGCTCCTCCACCTTCTTATCCCATCCAACATTGCTGATCTCACCTCTGCTAGCCCGGAAACCCCCCGCGGCTAGGCTGTGACCAATATTTCCCTCTGCTATGTCCTATGAGCCCTCTCGGCTTCTGTCTGTGTCCTTTCCAATGTTTTCTTCCTTCGTGAATTTTCCCTCCATTCTCCCCTGAACTCGTAAAATCCCCTGACACATTTTAGGGGGGAATTATTATGAGTTTTGCATTATTTTATTTTGTGACTATCCATCATAGTCAACCATAACATTATTAAAATCAATTTTTATGGTTTAATTTTGGTCATTAAAAAGAATGAAACAAATGGAAAAAGGGTTGATTGATAATTCAATCTTCAACCAAACTTAGTTTGGCTTCCGCTATGTAATTTTTAAGGTAGCTTAATTAGCCAACCCATTACATGCATAATGGAAACTTTATCAAGTGTGATCTAAGTATTTGACCTAACAAAAATCCATTAAAATTTGGATTGTAAGTAGAATACCATGCGAAGATAGGGTTTTATTTTAACCATAGTTTCGAGCTCTACTAGCTCGATTTGGAGGAAGGAGTTAACAATGGTGGTGGTATTTAATGAAGCCACAAACATGGAACTGTGGAATTCAATGTATTTAAGCCTTCTTAGAAAATCATGAAGCTTCTCTAAAAATATTTCACATGGAAACAAGGTTTCATTTTTGGTTGATTTGTTCTTCTTGATAAAGCTCGCCAAAAAAACCCTTGCAAGGATAAAATAACATGTTGATTTTTGAATAGGGTCACTTGAGGGATTTTGAAGCTTTTAAACAATTGTTTAACAAGATATAAACTTTTTCATTTTATAGAGGATTTTGGGATTTGAATCCGTGAGGAAATTGTTTGATGGGATGCTTTTTATTCATCTTGCTCAATAAGTTTACATGAGATTTGGAAACAAGTAGTAGTCTTCTTATGCGAGGGCATGGGCTATATATCCTTTTTCCTTGTTGTTTTATCATGAAGTAAACTAGATTCAAGTTTTCCTACTACCGTTTATTAACTGTCCTTATTTTTGGAAATTTGCAAATGGAGAGGAAGTAAAAACCCAAAGGAAATATTGGGATTCCATAGATTTTGTAAATCTAGAAATATCTATTTTTTTAATTTTGAAAATTCATATTAGTTTTCAATGATAGAAAAATGTGAAGGGAGTTAGAAAATAAGTAAGGGGTTTCATGAAGATTTGGAATCGGAATAAATGATTGATTTTCAAACTATTTTGAAGGAAATGTGATGAGAAAAGGGAAAATGGATTCGATTTTTATACCGTTGCAAATTGGTTTTCTTAGACTTGATACAGGGGTTTTAATATTTATAATGTAATTTTTTTGTTGTTAAGCCATTTGTTGGAGGGTTGACCGCCCTAGAAATAAAAGCTAGAAGCTTTGTTGGTTGATTATACGTTTTAAAAATAGTAAGGGAATGTTGTATTTGTTTCCAAAGACTATTAGAAAAAAATTATTATGCTAAAAAAATAGACAAAGAAGGTCTTATTTTTTGAGAATTTAGATTTAATCTTGGCTAGACAATACATTAAGTTTTTCTAGGAAAATTGTTTAAAAATCTGTTGATGATCGTAGCTTTGACCATTTTATCCCCAAAAGAGCTCATCCTGTGGAATCTATGAACAAGTTAGTACTTGTATGATCTCCATAAGAAGTTAAGTTGATTTGGTTGAATTTAGCTGATCCTAATTAAATTATGCTTGATACTCTCATGTAATGTATGCATTTTAAAGGAATAGTTGTAAAAACACTTACCTAAAGTGAATCTAAAAACTAACTAGATGTTTATGATCCATAAGTTGTGTTGTTAATTGATGCATAAGGATGAATATAAATCTCCGTAGTACTCTGCGGTAAGGATTAAGTATTGTGTCTTATATATACTAGTAAGGTTTTATGGGATGTTTTTAAAAACATGTGAATATTGTTACTATGTTAGTATAGTCTTGTATTGGAAGAAATGAAATGTATATGTGGTTGTTTTAATGGATCAAAATGTGGACATAGTTTGATCCATTGGATTGATATGCATAAATTTGTTATGAAGAGCCCTTCATTAGATAATAAAAACATGATTACTATTAATGAAGCTATGATGAAATATGTTAAATATTAGTTAATCTTACATTTTCTTTACTTTTTTAAAAATAAAAAAGAATTACATAGATATCCCATGCCATTTCAAGTGAACTAACCCTATACAATGTAGTACATTAATTTTTAGTTGTAGGGATTGAAGGAAAATTTGGATTTTAATAAAGAAGGACATCATTATTATATTGTGCATGTTCATTAGAATGTAAAGAATGAGTTGTTAGTTGAATTAGACTAAAGGATTTTCCTTGTACTTGACTATGTATATAAAGGAAATAGTTTTTATTGTTAAAGAAAATCAAGCATGTTATAGTAAATGACCATCTCAAATAGTCACATGTGACTTGAGTTAATAAATATTAGTTTTTATATGTAATTAAAGAGATTATTCAGACTATATGAATGTGAATGGAAAAACATGTGTGATGCTACTAAATAGTGAATTATTTATTGTGTTGTGTATTGAGCTATATATATTTGTGTCATTATTAAATAAAGAAAGGATTAATCACAATAGATAACTAGTAAGATATCGTAAATCTGTTTGGGATAAAATCATGACTTGGTTGGGAATAAAGAAAAATATAAGGGGAATGAATATGATATCTATTGGAGATGAGTATGTTATCTTGTATATAGGATTACCTCAAATAACTCTAAGAATGTACACCAAGATACAAAAGTAATACACTGTTTGTAATGGTACTTTGTTGCTTTTTAAATTACAACAACCTTCATGATTAAGTTAAATAACAAAAAGGATAATCAAGAGTGATGAACTTATATTTGTCCATCTTAGATAAGCAAGATGTTATATTCTAAATGGAATTCTAAAACATGGAGAGTTAAGTAATATCCTTATTGGAAACAATATACTCATTTAATATTGAGTTGTCTTATTGGGTGGAAAATTTGAGTCCGTTGAATATCGGTGTGAAAGAGGATGCAATGTTATGTAATCAAGTTAGAATGTACATTGATAACTCATGAAATAGGGTACAAATGTATTTATCTCTCTTAATAAACTAAATGAACATAGTAAATAGGAATGGACAATAATGAATGCTTAAGTTGTTAATTATGAACATAATAACTTAAGAAATGGAAAATAATCCATATAATAGAACTAGGTGAAGGAAAAGTTCCTAACGACGAATGTTTCGTCATGGAACCGAGCATGAAAAACATGTCTCTGAAACTTTGGCCAAAGTAGTGTAAGTTACTGATTACACTGTCCTAGATTCACCAAGATCTAAGATGTTAGATTCCTGATGGGATTCAATGATTGAGTTCCAGGTATGCACTTAGAAAACATTACTTGATTTTCAATGCTTGAAAAGGAAACCAATAGTATACCTTGTATACACACTTGTAAAGAGTAATCTATGAGTGATCGATTACTAATCAGATCATGTAACTACACATAGTTTATGACTATTATCGAATGGATTCAATTTCATATTTGTGCTGGATTTAAATGCTGGGTATTTAAATTAGTGAAGCATGAAGTTAAAAAAATCATAGTTGAGACATGTAGTAAAGAGGCGTTACAATAGGTTTACAATTTTAAACAAATTTATTTTACATATGATAAAGGGAATCATATTTCTCATTCAACTAATCGATATATACAAGAAACTCAATTGTATTAATACCAATTTGAAATAGAAACGTGAATTTCTACTTAACCTACCCGATGTCACGTTAGGAAATATTGTTCCTTCATCTTAGCTTATTAGTCTTATTGAGTGTGGAGCTTAATTGCTTCACAAAAGTCTTGTTTTTACAATGTTGTTGGACTACACAAAGACCGGCCAAAGGAATTAGTCAAGGCTAATCGGCATTGGTCGAGAAACAATTGACATCGGTAAGAAGGGTCATAGGGAGGAACTGCATCGATCGACACAGTGACAAAGATTTTTATTTTTGGCCGAGAATTAGAATAAATATTTTGCTTTAAAGTTGATTTCTTGATTGTAAAAGCATAGTTAGTTTCCTAAAATAGTTATAAATACATGTAAGCATTATATGAGGGTATGTAAGCAAGTAAGAATCAATTATTTGTATGAGAGTTTCCTTGGTGAGCAAGAAATAGTAGATGAGTGAGGGAAAACAATTGAACATCATGTGAGGTGTTGGAAGATGTAATATATTCATTATATTTCCTCTACAAATAAATAAATAATAATCTTGTCGATTTCTTAGTGGACGTATTCCACACTTTGGGTAAAGCATGTTAAATATGGTGTTATCTTTCTCTTGTTTATTTTATCTTTTGGTTTATTTCCGCATTCATTACTTGTATGCTTTATCTAATTTTAGATTTATGCAACATTGTTATATGGTTAACCCCAACAACTAGTATCAAAGCTTTGTTTAGAGGTTTTGTGTGTTGATAGGATTTACTCATAAAGGGTTTTCTGATTGAGTGGGAGCACAACAATGGAAGAAGATAACAAATATAGAGTGGAGAAATTTTACGGTCGTAATTATCAACTATGGAAGATGCAGGTGGAGGATTATTTGTATCATAAGGATCTATACTTACCATTGGATGAGCATGCATAACCAGATTTGATGATTTATGAAGAATGGAAGGTTCTTGACAAAAAGGCTCTGGGATCTATAAGATTGAGCCTGATAGCATTGGTGGCTTTAAATTTTATAGATGCAAAAACCATGGTAGAGTTGATGAAATATTTAGAAAATTTGTATGAAACTCCTAGTGCTTCGAATAAGGTTTATTTGATGAATAAATTGTTTAATTCTAAGATGCAAGAAGGTGGATATGTATCTAACCATTTGAATGATTTCGGTCTATTGTAAATCAATTAAAATTAGTAGAAATTCCATTTGATGATGAAGTGAAAGCACTTTTATTCTTATGTTCTTTTCCAGATAGTTGGGATAACTTGGTAATGGTTGTTAGTAATACAACATTTGCTTCTAATGGTTTGAAGTTTGATGATGTGGTTAGTGTAATTCTTAATGAGGAAATATGTAGGAAACATTTAGGAGAAGCATCATCTGGAAACACTTTAAATGTAGAAAGCAAGGGAAGATATAAGGAGATATCATCAAATAACAAGAAGAATTGGAAATCAAAGTCAAGGAATGGAAGATCTAGATCCATATTCAGAGATTTAATTTGCTAGAATTGTGGAAAGAGAGGACATGTAAAGGAGTGTTGGTCCAAGGAAAACAAAGAGAATCTACCAGACAAAGGTAAAGAGACAAACATTGCAAGTGAAAAGGTAAAACAAGATGCCCTTATTCTCTCCTTGGATAATAAATTAGAATCTTAGGTTTTAGATTTTGGAGCTTCTTTCCATGCTACCCCTAATAAGGGTTATTTCAAAAATTATGTTCAGGGTGATTTTGGACATGTTTATTTAGGAGATGATGAACCATGCAATATTACTAGTAAAGGTGATGTTCATCTAAAGTTGCATAATGGAAATCCATGGGTATTGAAAGATGTGAGGCATGTGCTAAGCCTCAAGAGAAATCTAATATCGTAGGGAAACTAGGTGAATCTGGATGCATGGTTACATTCACAACCGATTCTTGGAAGGTTACCAAGGGAGCCCTTGTTGTGGTAAGAGGAAAGAAGGTAGGAACTTTATATATGTCTACCTATGTTAATAATTCATTTTCTTTGCTATCTACTATAGATTTAGATGCAAGCATGTGGCATAATCGGCTAGGCCATATGAGTGAAAAAGGAATGTAGATCTTAAAGGATAAGGGTAAGTTATCGATTTGAAAACAGTTAGATCTTGAATTCTATGAGCATTGCATATTTGGAAAGTAGAAGAGAGTGAGATTTCTCAAGGTTGGGTCAACAAAGGAGCATAAATTGGATCTTGTACACTTAGATGTGTGGGGACCAGCCTAGGTAGCTTCTATTAGAGGATCCCAATATTATGTGACTTTCATTGATGATGCCACAAGAAAGGTATGGATTTATTGTATTAAGCATAAATATGATGTTTTTGAGACTTTTAAAATATGGAAAGCCCTTATGGAAAATGAAACAAACTTAAAGTTAAAGTTCCTTAGATTTGATAATGGTGGTGAGTATTGCAGCAAGGATTTCAATGATTATTGTTCAGTGAATGAAATATGTAGAGAAAGGATGGTTCCTAGAACACTTTAGGAGAACAATGTTACTTGAAAGAATAAACATGAAAATCATGGAACATGCTAGAAGCATGAGGATACATGTTGGTTTTCCTTTGATTTTTGGGAAGAAGCAATGGATATAATAATGTAATTGATCAACCATGGAACTTCAATAGCACTAGATGGTGGAATCCCGAGAAGAAGCTTGGTCCTAAAAGAGATAGATCTTTCTTTTCTTAGATTTTTTGGCTCAGAAGATTTTTTGCATGTTGATAGGGAAAATAGGAAGAAGTTAGATGTTAAATCTAAGAGATGTACTTTCATTAGTTATGGCTCTGGTGATTTTGGATATCATTTTTGGGATTTAGAATATTCTAAGATTGTTAGGAGTCATGACGTTGATTGGAATGAAAAGATAATGTACATGGATCAGGTTTTGGTGCCTAAACATGAACATGTTGATGATATTTTGAAGGAAAATAAAATTTTGGATCTAAAATAGACATCCATAGACATCGATGACAATTCTATAGAAGTCGATGTTAGTCGTGAAAGCCGGTATCGATCAATGAGGTTTGGCTATAAGATGAGACACGTACAAGGACTTGTGTCAATAATCCTATAACATGTGTCTTTCAAGGAACTGCGACTAGTAAAAATATAGAGGAACCATGATTGGTTATAGAACTATGATCGGAAAAATGTTACCGATGTCACGTCGAGTGTCGAGATTGACAGGAATGTGCAAATGCATACGAGATTGAGCCCCCAACACCCCAAATTTAAGTCAAAAGGTAAAAAAGAGTAAATAAACCTCCAAAGAGATTTTCACCTTCCTTCTCTTATTTATTATTGATTGATAGTGGTGAACCAGAAAGATTTGAAGAAGTAATGTAGGTGGATACTCACAAGCAGTGGGAGCATGACATGGATGAGGAGATAGACATCATAGAACAAAATATGACATGGGATTTGGTCAAGTTGCTAATAGGTATGAGAGCACTACAAAATAAATGGGTTTACAAGATCAAAGAAGAAGAGGGTAGACTGAAAAGGTACAAAGCAAGGCTTGTGGTAAAGGGATTTGCACAAAAATTAGGTATTGAATTTGATGAGATTTTTTCTCTTGTAGTTAAGATGACTTCTATTTGTACTGTTCTAAGTTTGGTTGTAGAAAAGGATTTGAATTTAGAACAACTTGATGTTAAGATAACTTTCCTTCATGGTGATTTGGAGGAAGAGATTTATATGCAGCAACCACTTGATTACAAAGTTAGGTGTAAGGAGAAACTTGTGTGTAGATTGAAAAAGAGCATATATGGGCTCAAACAAGCTACAAGACAATGGTATTTGAGATTTGGTGGTTTTATGCATGAGCATGGTTATATGAGATGTGAACTGACTATTGTGATTATTTCAAGAATCTTCAAAATGGGAGCTATGTTGTTTTGTTACTATATTTGGATGATATGTTGATTGCATGATCTATTAAGTAGGATATTGGTGAGCTTAAAGAGAACCTAGCTCACACATTTGCAGTGAAGGATTTAGGAGCTGCAAAGAAAATCATTAGCATGCAAATTCACCGAGACATGAAAAAAAATTTTGTATTTATCTCATAAGGCTTATATCAATTAGGTGTCGGAAACGTTTAACATGCAGAATTCAAAACATGTTAGTACACCTATGTATGGAAACTTAAAATTGAGCAAAGATCGATGTCTTATATCACATGAGGAGGTTGAGCACATGGCGTGTATTCCCTAAGATTCAGCAAAGTAGGAAGTATTATGTAAGCCATGGTTTATACCACACCGGACATTGCACAAGTAGTGGAAGTTGTGAGTAGGTTTATGGCTAATCTAGGTAAAGAACATTAGAAATAATTCTAATGGATTCTCAAGTATTTTAGAGGGACATCGACATGGAGTTATTCCATGGAGGGTTAGATACTTCTTTAAATGGCTATGTTGATTCGAGATATGACTAGATATTTGGATGGCATAAGGAACACCAATGGATATGTTTTCACAAAGATGGGGAATGATAGTTCGCTAGATTTTGAGATTGCAGAAGGTTGTGGATTTGTCTACTACAAAGGTAGAGTATGTTGTAGCTACAAAAGCTAGCAAGTAGATGATATGGATGAGAATGTTCATTAAATAATTAGGTAAGGAGAAAGAGGATTGCAAATTATACATTGATAGTTAGAGCACGATCCATCGAGAAAATAAATCGAGTGTTTCATTTGAGAATGAAACACATTCAGTTAAGATATCACTTCATACGATAGGTATTGGAGGAGGGGAAGTTGAAGTTTAATAAGATTCATATAGATGAGAACCCCGTGGATATGCTTGATGAAGCCTTTATAAAAAGTAGAAGTTAGAGCTTCACTCCACTTCGTTAGTCTTTGAGTTTGAGACTTGAAGAGGAAGAAATAGGCTAAGGAAAAGGAACTAAGGATGGTTTTGTACATTACAGTGTAAAAATTTATCTCCAAGTGGGAGATTTTTGGGTGTGGAGCTTAATTTCTTTACAAAAGGATTGCTTTTACAATGTTTCTAGAATAAACAAGTGATCGACATCATCGGGGATGATTGAAAATGGTCGGTAGAAACCAACATCGGTCGGGGTTTGGAGGGAGGAATCAGCATCAATTGACTGTGTGACAATATTTTATTTTTTGGCTAAGAATTAGAATAAATATTTTGATTTAAATTTTACCTCTTGATTGTAAAATCATAGTTAGTTTCCCATAATAGTTATAAATGCATGTAAGCATTGTATGATGGTATGTAAGAAAGTAAGAAGCAATTCTTTGGATGGGAATTTCCTTGGTGAGCAAGAAAGAGTAGCTAAGTGAGGGAAAAAAATTGAAAATCCTGTGAGGAGTTGGAAGATGTAAGATTTTCATTTTATTTCCTCTGTAAAGCACTAAATAATAATAGTGGCCTTTTCTTGGTGGAAGTAGCCCACACTTTGGGTGAACCACATTAAATGCGGTGTTATCGTTCTCTTGTTTATTTTATCTTCTCGGTTTATTTCTATGTTCATGGCTTTTATGCTTTATCGATTTTAGATATATGCAACATTTTATATGGTTAACCCCAATAGTGATCGGATTACTAATCGACTCATGCATCTACACATGGTTTATGACTATTATCATATGGATTCAATTTTATATTTATGCTATATTTAAATGTTGGGTATTTAAATTATTGAAGGATGAAGTAAAAAAATAAAATCATAGTTGAGACACGTAGTACAAAGGTGTTACAATAGGTTTATAGTTTTAAACAAATTTCTTTTTCATATGGTAAAGGGAATAAGATTTCTCATTTAGCTAATTGCTATATGCAAGAAACTCAATTCTACTAATACCAAATTTGAAACGAAACATGAAGTTCTACTTAACCTACTTGATGTCACGTTAGGTAATGTTGTTCCTTTATCTTAGTTTATTAGTCACCACAACATTTTCCTGATGCTTGCTAGAAATCTCAACAAGTATTTCTTATTAAACTCATTTTGGAGTCTACATTTGTTGCCACATCATTTCCACCACTTTCCTAAAATTTCAAGTGGAGAAGATCTAATTCTCTTGTATACTTTTCTCTTTTTGAGTTAGAATTTATTACATATTTCATTCCATCCCGAATGGCCTTTCAAATCACTACTTTGCTATAGTAGATAGTTCTCTCATATCTACATTATCTCCCCTTTTCAGGTTTTTATTTTATGTTGGTTTCAAGTTGCAAAATCTAGAATCATTACAACTCAACAATTGAGCAACCCTCTGATGATTATTATCAATCAACTCAATTTGTTTAGTTTAGTGATCATGTTCAAAATTTACTAGTTTCTCCCAGTATCCTTCTAGTTTCGTGTGTCACAAAGGACTGTTAGATTGTGTTATCTAACTTATTTACCATCAAACCTAAAGCATAATTTGGTTTGGTTCATTCTCCATAGTTCATCCTTCATTTATTCATTGTTTTCAGTTAAAAAATTAAGATATTTAGTTAGCGTATGGACTCAATAGGTCCAAGAGCTATAACCTTCAGCTCTAATACCAAAATGTAACAACCTCTTTATTATGCTTCTCAACTAGGAATTTTTTATTTATTAACTTCATGCTTCACTAATTTAAATACCCAACATTTAAATCCAACATAAATCTTAAATTCAATCCATCCGATAACAATCAAAAACCATGTGCAAATTGCATGAGTCGGTTAGTAATCGATCCCTCATAGATTACTCTTTACAAGTGTGTATACAAGGTATACTATTGGTTTCCTTTTACAGGCATTGATAATCAAGTGATGTTTTATAAGTGTATACTTGGAACTCAAGTCATTTGAATCCCATCGGGTATCCTACACATTAGATCTTGGTGAATCGGGATAGTGTAATCAACAACTTACACTACTTTGGCCAAAGTTTCAAAGACATGTTTTCCATGCTCGGTTCTATGATGACACATTCATCATTAGGAACTTGTCTTCACCTAATTCAGTTATTTGAATTTTTACATTTCTCAAGTTATTAAGTTAATAGTTAATAACTTAAGCATTCATTAATGTCCATTCCTATTTATTAGGTTGATTTAGTTTATTAAGACAAATAAATACATATGTACCCTATCCCAATGATTTAAAAGTACTTGTGTACCTCATTCCATACTATTGTGCTCTTTATATATATGATGAATGACACTTAATCCATGTGGTTTCATGTCACTAATATTAAAATATAGTATCTTGATCGTATCAGATAACTAATTATGGAATCCTAGAGATCTAGGTCTACAGATAGATCTTATGTTATCTATTAGCACTACATACATCATTAATAGTTATTTCCTTAAGTTCACTTAATTTATTACATGTCGTTATTAATGTGTTGGATAAGAAACCTCATTATCGTGTAAGTGAATGCAATGATACTAAAATCCACCAGCAACCTCGAAATATGGAGGGATTAAGAAGCCTCAAATGTGGATGTAGATTTGTGGGCACCAAATAGATGGATTTGTGACAATTTCTACAAAACTAAAACATATAAGATTAGATAGATATATGCGGGGATGCCTAGACAATACTAGTTCCAAGAGGATGTTAACTCCTTGGAGGATGTCAAACCATGTGTCTAAAAGATAGAAATAAATGATTAACCGTAGATAGCATGCGTAAGCAAAGAAGTACAATATGCAAAATAAATTAGATGATGAGGGTACTTCAAGGACATGAAAATGACATTATGGTGCCATAAGTGGCATCATAAGAGCAACATGAGGATGATATGAGAGAAGCTATAATATCATAAATTCATTATCCTTTCTTACTTGTTCAAAATTAAGGGGAAGGCTTCTACAAAGTGAGAGCTATAATGGCGAAGTTTTCTATCACTCTTCCTTGTTCAAAATAAGGGGGAAGGCATGTATTTATAGCCTAGAGATGGGGTTATATTAGGGGTTATCAAGTAATTAGGGTTGGACAAAGTAACCCTGGTTAAGTGAGTGGGGGACATGATTTGAGGGAGTAGGTGGAATTATGGATTTGATGTGGATTTGATTTGATTGAGTGGGGTTCATGATTTGAATGGTTTTGGATTATTTAATTATGAGGTGGAATGATATAAATTAATTGGAATATTTGGATAACGAGGTTTAGGTATTAAAAGGGGATCAATTAACCAATTAAGATTTATTAATTTTTGTGGGAAATGGGGATTTTTCAATTTTAGGGGAAATTGGATTCGAATGGGTAAAACTAATAATGAGGGAAAGGGAGGGGTGAAGGAGAGGAGCTACACCAAAAATGGTGTCTACATTTTCCCCATTTAATGAGAGGTTTGTGTTGGGTAAGTCGTGAGACAAAAATGATGAAAATATTATTGATAGCTGCGAGACAAAAATGATGAAAATATTATTGATTGAGTGTTCCCCCTCAAACTTGGGATTGACAACATAAAGGAAGTCAATCATGAGTTTGAAAGAGATAGATGGAAAATATCGGATGAGTGAAGAAAAGATGGAAAAAACTCATGACTAAGGCAATATGCCCCAAGAAAAAGGATCACAATAACAATAAAAAAATATGGTGGTGACTTCAATATCACATTAGTAGATGACACTTATGGTCTCAATGGAGACGGATGGAAACATTCTATGGACCAGTGAGTGGGTGAAGATCATTGAAGTATGGATGTAAACCACGATGACTAATGGGTCATAGGAAAACATAAAATTATGTGTAGCTAAATGTGAAATGCATTGTACACAAGGAATCGAGTGAAAAATCATGTGTCTGCAAAAGGGACGAGGATTAAAATGATGATGCCCAAGATCAGGGGCATGAAAAGTGACCAAATATATGAGTTAGAATATGGATGGTGAGATAATATGCCCCAGGTGAGGGGATTAATATTTTTGAGACATGGAAATGGTGGAGAAGTTTACGATTGATGTTTTCTAAGTAAAAAGTAGAGCAGATACTTGTAAGGGAAAAGGTGGTAGTGGATGGCCATTATGGTATCCTCGAAGACAAAAATACCATGGGAAGAAATGAAGGTGGATATAGGGAGAAGATCAAAGGGCCCAAGTTACCGTGAGGAAAACCAAGGTAAATAATATGGAACAGACTACATGGAAATGCATGTGGATGGTGGGATGATAAAAAGATGGACACCGCTAAAGATCTAGGTTATCACTGGGGAGTAATAATAAAACACAAATTAAAAATGGGATAAAGATGATATAGAGGAAGTGAAATAAGATGAAGAGTGGGAAGGAGGAGAGGAAAACAGAGAAAATGATGTAGAAGGAGGAAACCCATAACGAAGATATTTAGTGAAGAGTGAGCAGCATTAGGAATGTAAAGAGAAGCTAGAGGGGAGGAATGACACAAATTGGAAAATATGTGGAGATACGTGAGATGAGGATAAGTTTATGATGAGAAAATAGAGAGAGGGTGTATGATGAAAGAAAATAAATAATTTGGCAAGGAAGAATGGAAGATGGAGAGGTGGTGAAGGAAAAGAGAGGAAGGGATATAAGAGGCAATGCCAATGAAGGGATGTTAGGAGAATTCCATCAATAATGATCGGTAGGGAATGATGGGAGGAAAATTGAGAAGATTTAAAAATTAAATGAGGAATGGAAGAGGAAACACCAATGAAGGGATGTTAGGAGTAGTCTGTGATAATGATCGGTGGGAACAAAGGAAGGAAGGAATGGAGAGAAAATGGAGGAGGTCGAAAGAAGTGAACAAGGCCAAACAGAATGGGGAAGAGGGAATTTTAGGAGAAATCGAATGATAATTATCAGCATGGAAATTGAAGATTATGATGAAATAATGTTAGGGTAATACCACCAAAAATGGTGGGTAATCATGGGGGTAGATAAGTGGGAGAATTTGATAAGATGGAGTGGAAAGAATAAATAAAGGAGGGATAATGATTTGTGAGAAGATGAAGGAAATGAGAGGATGCAGTGGAAGAGGATGAATAAGGTGAAGATGAAGAAACAAGATATGAAAATAATGGCTAGAAATAGTATGAAGGATGATGGATCAAGAAGGAGAAAATGGGGGAAAGGAACGTGGTGATAAGTGAAAGATAGGAGATGCAATCTGATATGATAGGCTGAGAAAGGAAAATGGTAGGGAAAAATGTGGTTGGTAGGGGAGGCCAGGAGGAAGAAACGATCAATGGAGGGAATGAGGAATGAGGCAAGGGAGAAGTCCAGAATGAAGAGTTCAACTTAAGGGGTACCCTTAAGTGAGACAGTCTTGCAAAAAAGTAGTTAAGTAAGATTTCCAAGTGGGGGATGATGGAGATGATGACTGGGGAAGTTGGAGATGGTGTGTGCAAGGAAGAAAGAAGAGGTAAGAGGATGTGATTATAGGGAATGAAGAGAAAATGTATACAATGGAATGTGCAGTGATTGGAAAATGCAAGATGATATATCATCCTAAAGAGGGATTCTTAAAGAAGATCACCATGCCATAGGAATGGTTGAGTAAGATTGCCAAACTGATAGTGATGATATGCGAAGGAGAAAGACAACATTCTATTGGGTATAAGGGTAGAAATGTTAGGTGGATAAAATTATTACGACGAGAGGTAGGAGACATAAGATGAGGGAAATCGATGGGATGGGGAAGGCCAAAATTTGCTGAACAAACTTAAGAGGGACTCTCAAGTAAGATTTCCATCAGGAATGGTTAAGTAGGATCACCAAACCGAAGAAGAATAATAATGATGAGAATAAGAAAGTGATTGATGGAGTTGGTGGGGAGAGGGTATGACAAGATGGAGTGGAGGGGAACCCTCAAGTAAATTTTCCATACCACGAGAGTGTGCAAGTAAGATTACCAAGTAGAAGACTGATACTATGAAGGATGAGAAAAGAGTGAGTGGTGTATGTCAATGTGGAACAAGAGGTAAGAGGAGGTGATAATAAAGAAAAAAGGAAAAAAAGGAGCATAACATGAATGGATGGAGGATTATATGCAGTGTAGGATGGAGAGTGTGAGGGGAATCCTTAATTGGGATGCCCACGTGATGAGAGTGATGATGCAAGAATGTCAAGTGGAAGAGAAAAAGTGAAAAGACATTTGTGGTGGTGATTTTCACCCAAAAAAAGAGGAGATGGTGGAGAAGTTTCTACAGCGGGAAGATCTTAGGAAGAGGGTATATCTCAACCAAGATGCCCGTGTGAAAGGGGTGATTAAGTAATATCATCAAGCTGGAAGAGGAGTAGAAATTAGGAGCAAGGATGAATGTATTAAATGTAGGGTGACCATGGTGGGGGATGATAAGTTACTGGATAACAAATTCTACTTGAGAAATATCCTCAAGTAATATTTGCAAACTACAACGGAGATCAAATAGAATTCCCAAACTAAAAAGTATATTAATAGAACAATCATAGATATTAACGACATTCATGGAATTATGGATGGTAGTAAGATATGCCATTCTTAAAGATAAACATATAGATATAGAATTCATGGTTTGAAATTTGATATAGAAGAATGTGATCTTGATAAAATGTGACCTTAATGAGAAAAAGACACATAATCATAGCAAGGAGGATACGGGGAAACCATGCCTCAAATTGGATTGGAGGTAAACAAGAAAGGAAACCACTCAAGGCATTGCACTTGCAGTGATAACAGGTGTTAGTATATAACCAATTACATGTAGTTATACCAAAATACCATGAAGGAAAAAAATTGGATTCGATAATCTTATAAACCTAATATCAACACGATAAAGGGGTTTGGGATGTAACTTGTATGCAGGAAAAGGATTCTCCATAGGATGTTGTTTCTAGGACTATGCCCCAGATTATGGGAAGGGGGAAGATGCAAACTGATTAATTCAAGAAGTCTACAATGTATATGAGAAAGCTGATCCATATGGGAATCTTTCTTAGGATGCTTATGATATATACAAGGTTGATCAATACGGGAAGCCTTTGCTGCCATGATATAATAGAGTAACTATCCTTCGAGGGTATGGTATACTTTTTACTTTTTCTTTAGGATTTTTGAATTTTGTTTTTAGATGGCAAGATAATATATGGATGATAGTTTTCCTTCGAGGAGTAGCCTATGATTTTTATGAACAACTTGTCCTTTAAGGATCAATCTAATTTTTGGATAAGATAGCATGAGACAGGAGCATCCATAATTGTTACTTTTTTTTTTTTTTGTTTTCTCGTGTTGGATTTCTATTTGATAAGGAAGAGTTGGGTATAGCTAGGTAGACCACTTAAGAGGGAAAATGATCGTACAAGTGATACCCCTGGACTCTTAGTGTGGTTCCACTAGGTAGACAAGAGGTGATGGGTATAACTATCTCGGATTTCTCACCAAAAAGGGAGAATTTATCCATAAGGAAAATGCTATGGGTAGATCCATGGTGCCCATATTTAAGTTCATGATTAGGAAAGTGATGGTAGACCACATAATTTCAAATCATTATAGTGATAGATGGGAGAGATAATTCCAAATCACTACAATGCTCATCAGGGTATGTATTTTGACAAGAAAATGGTCACAAGTGCAATGCATTAAGAGGTTCTATCTCTAGTTTACCATTAAGGGAATCCAAAAGATAAACTCCAAACCCATACTTATGTGTGATAATGTAAGGTCCAATCTAGTTGGGAGAAAATGTTCCATGTTGGATCCTTTCTAGAGTGTGATCGAAAGATAGGATAAAGTCTTAGGGGAGGAAGATAGGATACAATGATATAGATGAACAAAGATAAAAGTTATGCGTTATCATCGAGGAAGAAAAATAAATATTGTGCCCCACAAGAAGGGACACGAATGGCCACAATGGTGGACTTAAAATTAAAAATATGGTCTCTTAAGGGAGAGATGAATATGGCCACAAAAGTGGGATTTAAAAAGAGATGAAGATTTGGACAAGATTAATTTGGATGTAAGATTGGATGAGATGGACTGGATGACATAAAATATTGTGATTTAAAATTGAATTCCTCCAACATCAAGGAGGTTGTATGGATGGATAAGATATGCTATGATTTGGAAGGGATGGTAAGGACAAGGGGAGGATGTTCCCCTAGTGAGGGATATTATATTATATGCATATGAGGTAGTAGATGTTGAAGGAGTTTAAATAGGATTGTTTTGGATTTGGATTGGAGAAATGATCGAAGACAAAAATGGTAATTGGAAAGATAAATATTATTGATGAATAATGAAGGACCTTCCTTATGAGGAATGTCATGTGTAGGAGAGATGTTAAGGGATGATGTGGATGGAGGAATCATGGGAAACTTGATGGATGGGATACAAATTGGATTAGATGTAGATGGAGAATGATGTTCCTCCTAAATGTGTAAATAATCTTTCTCATTATGGTTATGGACAATCATTTGAAAGGCCTTACAATGTTTAATGTCATGGCCCATGGTATGATGATAAGTGCAAATACAATTGGGATTGAACCATGATGGCTTTGGAATATGGAGATTCAAATCTTTAATGGGAGGAAGTGTGATGGGAGATATTTGAATTAAATGTTGAAAAGTGTCTGCATAGGACCCAATCAAAGTGCCATTGGGAAGGTGAATCTTGTGGGTTTTGATAGAATATTTTGGCTTGGATTGAGGGGAAAATTGGTTGTAGATCTGATGAATGAAATAATTTTGAGAGGTTAGATTGTTTGATTGGGATTTATTTTTACAAGGTATATTAGATGAAGGAATTGACCTAAAATAGATGCTGCAACATTAGATTTTAGAAAAGAGGGATTACTTGACTTCTTATGAGGATGCACATGAGAATTTTGGGGATGTTTACCACAAGCCTTGGATTTTTATCAATAAGATTTACCTTTGGTAGGGATGATAATAATCTCAACCTAGGATCTAAATATTGTGGTGTAGGGGCAGATATTGATGAAGAAAGAGGTATTGTATGATGTGATTAATAAGGTCTATGCAAGATTCAGATTGTGTAGGATTTGGTTTGTTCAATGTAGAAATAGTTAATTTTTAGAGGGAGAACAAATCACCCTTTTGTTTTTCTCAGGTGAAGGTGTTTGTTCCATAAATTTCTCAAGGGGTATCATTGATAGAGTTACAAATTGAAAGGATTTGGTTAGTGTGATAGAAGGATTAAGTGAAGAATATTGGGATAAAACAAGTGATGTGACCAAGGGCAAGGATATAGCTATATGTGATGAATATTTCAAGGTTGGCATAAGTGTATTTTTGATGTGACATATATAGGGGTATTTCAGATTGATATAGAGGTGGGTGTAATTGGGATATTTGGAGATGTAAGTGATGTGGTGGTGGATATGTTTGACATAGATGTGGTTAAAGGGTTGAATATGGTAGGTTGGGGCATGATAGATGTGGATGAAGTGGTATGTATACTTGAATTTGATGTGGATATGGTAAAGTCCGCTTTGGTTTGGTTGGTACAAAAGATGTTGGGGAGGAGGAACTGGGATTGAATCTAAGGACAATAAAATGGGTAAAGGTGGAATAGATGTAGGTAAGGTAGTCAAATCTAATGAGGGGGATGTGGTAACTGATGGAGTATATATGATATGTAATGAAGTGGGTTTAGGAGTAATATTAGGTGTAGAAGTAGGTGGGAATGGTTGTTTCAAAAATGTCCCGAGGGGTAGTAATGATATGTTTTCAAATGGGTTTGACAATGTAAATGTGGATGTATGGATGGGTTTGTTTGATGTAGATGTGGGTGAAGGAACAAATATGAGAGATGTAGGGATAGGTGTGTATATCAATGGGGTCAAAATATGTGTTAAGGATGAATCGATGTGATATATTGGGGCATGATCGAAGTGGATGAAGTAGATGGTATAATCAAAGTTGATGTGGATGTGGTAAGGGTAGGAACAAGTATATGTATAGGATAATTAGTAAAAATTGATATATGTGCGAGAGTTGTGGATACAATAGGTTCTGAATAAGGAATGAGAGTAAGAACATGTGGAGTCATGATGAGATGAGATTTTAATTGATAGTGTTAATGGTGTAATCATTTGATAGTTGAGATTTTAAAGGGGTGGCTTGATTTTTGGTAGTTGATTAGGAAAAGGTTGTGTAATTTTTCCGAGAGGTTTGCTAGGTGAAGTGGTGGAGCTGTCCCAGCTAGATATCCCCTTGATTTATAAGTTGTTGGATATGATATTTGAAGGAATGACACTTTTCAATGTCATGACCTTTGACTTGATGATATTTACAATAGTGGTATTTGTGATACCAAATAAGCTTGGGTCGCGAGTCGCTCACGCTCATATTGGAGGAAGTTGGATGGAGTTTACTTGCCATCAACTTATAAAATAAATAACTATAGGATTCCCATAAGGGGGTATAGTTAGGAGTTGATCTAGGGATTGTTGTTGAGGACATGTGCTAGATGTAGGTGTAGATGAGGATTTAATAGCCATGATGGTTGCCACACACTTAAATGTGTTGTTATGTGTGGATGGTTTAGGAAATTCAATTTTAGGTTTTTTTGATATGAGTTTAAGGTGACCTCACTCAATGACACGGGTTTCAAGTTTGTGAGCCATGGTGAAAGCTTCATGAAAGGTTCATAATGATTGAATTTGCAAGGCAGGTGATATAGTTTTCACACATGAACGCGAGAAGAGTTCAATGATTCCAGCTTCTGAAAGAGAGAAAGATAGTTAGTTTATAATGCCACACCATCATGTGAAAAATTCGGTGATGGACCTATCATCATAGTATTGGATGGCGTATAGATCATTGATAGTGATTTTATGTGCAATGTTAATTGAAAATTGTTCCAAAAAGAGTTGTGTGAGTTGGGGGAAGGAGAATATAGAATATTGCGGATACCGTTGTTCTAGTCCAATGTGGGACCGTAAAAGGACGTGTGGAAAGTGAGAAGTAGTAGGTTTTGATCATGTGTAATAAGATAACATGCATGTTTAAATGTGTAGAGATATTTTGGGGATCCTCTTTGTTGTTGAACTTAATGAACCTAGGAATCTCCCAATGAGGAGGGTAGGGTTTGATAGGTACCAAAGGATGAATCGATTCATTACGATTTTTCGTAGGATAAGGTATCCTTGGGTGCCAAGGTAGAAGATTTTATACTAACAAAACTATCCATAAAAGCATGAATAAGATCATTTGATGTGATGTTAGGTTAGGATTGGATCGGTTATGTGGCATGAAATGTAGCTTGATAAGGTGGTTGATAAGCTTGTGGGTGGGATGTTTGTGGAATCATTTGATAAGACAGTTGATTAATTTGCAGATGTGTGGGTGTTTGGGGAATGGTTTGATAAGGATTAATGTGTCATGGGTTGAGATTGGGTAAAATGTTGCATAGGTTGACGTTGAGAAATAGGGAAATGATGTGATTATTGAGATTAGGTAAGTTTCTCGCATAGGTTGACGTTGAGAAATAGGGACGTGATGTGATTGGTTAGATTGGGTAGTTTGTTGAGACACATGATGAGTGGGGATATAGGTGTTACAAGTTTGAGATGATTGCAACATATGATGGGTAGGAATGTAAGTGTGAAGAGGTTGAGATGGTTGGACAGACATACTAGTAGTGGATGGAATAGAGTTGACATGAACTGATGTGGGTGGAATAGGATTCACCAAATGAGTAGATTGATAGGATTGAGAAATTGTGTGAAATTATGAAGTATTAATTCATAAATGGGGTTAGAAGGAGGTCCAAGATATTTTAAATCAATGTAAGATGGTGGTGTGATTGGATTAGGAAGATTTGATTAGTGAGTGACATGAGGATTGGTTTCAAGATAGGAATGATTGTGGATGACACGGTCCTCATGAAGCAAGGCCATGGAGATAGAGGGTTGGGTAATCAAGGTATGGAATCAATTGTACAAACTCATTGGGAGAGTTCATTAGGATAAGTGACATTATTTGATGTAGCGATTGTTGTTTTGTTTCATCTTGAGTAAGAGTGACCATAGACATGAAATAGAGATTTTTTTATGAAGCTCATTAACAAACAAATCAAACAACAAGTTTTTATCATCATGATTAATTATGAGATGTGAAAAGAAAAGTAGATAATGAAGGTGCCTAGACAATGACAGTCTAAGGATGGTTTTAGGTAGTATTGGCTAGGAATGTATGAAACAGCTTTCTTGTTGGGTGTTCAAATCCCAATTAGTGAACCAAGTGAAAGGAATGTTTTGATATGTTGATTTATTTGTGAAGTTTTAGGAATTGTGCGATAAGTGAGATGTAGAAGGTTAAACCCCTATTTAAGATATTTGATTGGGTAGGATGCATGATGTTCTTTTAAAACCAAAGAAAAGTGTGAAATTTATATGAGGACACATGCATGAAAGGGAAATTACAATACATAAAGGAGAAAATAGAAAAAAATGAGGAATACTTGGAGATCACTTTCCCTGTTATTTGATTGTGCGTGATAATGACTTGTTTGAAAGTGATAGTCAATGGAAAGTCCTGGGGACCATAAAATTGCACCATTTATGATTGCGAATGGGGTTAGTGAAAGGGATTAATGGTGTGTTTAGTGAAAAGGAGTGGGGTTTGAAATTGGGCGAGGGGCGGGCAGCAGAGGTGGAAGGACAGGAAGGGAGGTGGCGGGGAGGCCGTAGGTGTGAGGAGGGGGTGCGGGGGTATTGTGGGGGAACGCCCCCATGGGGACGCAGCAGGTGGGGGGGTTCGGCCCCCACCAACATTTTTTTAAATAAATTTCAGGCAGGGGTGGGGGGGCCGAACCCTCACCAAACATTTTTCCTTTTTTTTGTTTTTATTTTAAATTTGTTTTAAATAAATTCGTTTTAAATTTTGTTTTATATACAATACATTATATATATATATATATATATACAATAGAAATAATATATATAACAACATATTTATATATATATATATATATATATATATACATATACATACACATATGCATATACATACATACATACATACATACATACATATATATATATATATATATATATATGTATATATGTATGTATGTATGTATGTATGTATATGCATATGTGTATGTGTATGTATATATATATATATATATATATATATATATATAATAAATAAAATATGTTGTTATATATATATTATTTATCATTGTATCTTTTCATGTATGTGAATGTATATATATATATATATATATATATATATATATATATCATATATAATATAGAATATATAAAATATAATACATATTTATATATATATATTTTAAGATTTAATTTGATAATCTTTATATACATATTTTTTTTTTTTGAAAAAATAAAAAAACTACCACATTTCCAAGTACAATTTCCTTTGCATAAAATAATAAAAAAGAGATTTCTAAAACCATGTTAATATAAAAGGAGATGTGCATTTTACAATTAAAAATAGTTTCTTCCAAAGTTAAAACAAGAACAACTTATAACCAAGTAGAATTCATTTCAGATTTAATGCAAAGGATCATTTCAGATTTACACACATGTAGGATTCCTCAACAAGTAATATATCTTTTTTTTGTGAATAAAATATGGGAGATACATTAAGTTACAAATAAATGAGACTTTTGATACAACACTTCTCTTCCACAAGCTTAGACTACAAGGGTGATTGAATAAATATTCCCAATATGCAAACAACCAATAATTTCTATAACAAGTTTCTTGCAAGTAGGGAGAGAGATTTCTCATTTTAATCACCATGTCTCAAGTTTACATGTGAATGCAAAATATACAAAACAACATTCCAACAAAATTCCTTTCCAAGGTTGAAAGAAGATCTTCAAATACAAAAAGACTTCCAATCTTACAAGTGATTCCAAATCACAAGGAGGATACTTTACAAAATAAGAATACCCTCCAAATACCCATATCTTAGAGTCACAAAGAGAGAGATGCCAACAAAGTGAAGGAGACAATGAGCACCAAGATGACAAGAGATTCCAAGCTTGAGATACATCCTTCATGCCTTCAAGAAATCCAACAAGGAGAAAGAGCTTGTTTTCCTCCCAACCATAGGCATCATTACATGCCTCTCCCAAGGTTGGGATGCATGCTAGCCTCCCCCAAGCCCATGGGAAAGAGGTCAACTAACCAAAACTTGCACAATATGGAGGGTGAACTAACAATGTTACAAGCACATAGAAATAGGACACATACAAACAAGACTCCAAAATTTACAAGGAGGAGAACCCATGTTCTTCCTCAAAAGTGGGGAAGAGAGGAGAAAGTTCTCCAAAGTTATATATCAAATTTCTTGCACAAATAAAAAGTCTCCATACCCTCCTTATTGCTCCTAAATTCAATCAAAACCCTCCTTATTCCTCCACCCTTTCTCCAAGTCCTTCTTGGAAGGGTTTTCAAACCCCAAAGGGGTTTCCTTACCAAGAATGGGGAAGGAGATTCAAGCCAAATGAATCAACTTCCCCACCTGAACAATTTGAGGGGAAACACTAAGACCCTACAAGGCTTTTCCATCAAGCCTTGAGGATAGAGAGGGAAAATCCCTCTCTCTTCCCCCACAACTCCATCATGCCATATGATGGAGGGAGTAAAAACAAGCAAGCAACCAAAATCTACATACAACAAATAACAATTTCAAGCAACCAAACTAACAACTAAAAAGAAAGCAACACAATAATAAGACATAAGAGCCTACCTCAAGGAAAGCTCTCCAAAAATCTTTCCAACTTCAAGTTTCTCCACTCTTGACTCAAGCAAATCACAAGCTCCAAATCACCCAAGCATCCAAGCAAGAAGTTCCCAAAGAAAAAGTCCCTCTCTTTTCCCATGAATGGGAATTTGAAGAGGAGCAAGCAAGAATCCTCACAAATGAGGGGGTGACATGTGTCACCCCTCTCCTTCTTCAAGGTCAAATATGCCAAAACAAAAGAGAGAAAGGGTAAAATTATCTTTTTTCCCTCTTCTCCCAAATTCCCCTAAATGTTAGCAAGACAAAATTAGTGAAACTTTTAATAAGCACTCGAATCCACATCCCTTACATGGATGCGACCAAAAAAGTGGTAAAAAGGAGGAAAACTCCTCTAGCCTTGAAAATAAGCCCCCTACCCATTAGGTAGGGTCCAAGGGCTCATTTTTATGTTAGGGGAACTCCCAAGCTAAAAAGGGGTCCCCAAAAATGCCCAAAATAACCTAATTTCGGGTTTTGCATTTTTGGCACAAGGGTAGAGGGTGTGGGGACCACCCAAGGGTCTCACATGTGACCCAAAACCCTTGTGAATAAGTGACTCATTAAAAAAATCAAAAGTTTAAATGAAAGTGGGATTATTAACTCCCAAAACAAGTTTACATCATAATTAACTACCCTAAACAAAATTAATAATTCAAGGCACAATACATTACAAAAATCGGGGTCACTCATAGTTCCCAAAATAATAATCTCCTATACTATGGCTTCACACAATGAACATGGCTAGGACTCACCATGCGCTACTTGTGCAAGATTGTGTAGCTGACCTCGAATTCCCACGTTCTCCTGTAAACTGTCACCTGCACACTCATTGCACACATTAACCGTACCTGTCGATAAAATATAAAACAACAACACAATAAGATATCAATAAGTTCTAAACTAGCCTAACATCCTACTGAAATCAAAATGTGACAATGTGCACAATTATACTCAATATTCCAAAAGTTAGACAAGATGATAAAGTGACATATAACCATGGAATTCCACATGCAACAACTATCCATCAATATAATTATGTTCCAAACACAACATCATATCCATTAGTATCCATGACATCATAAGAAAATGTGACAACATAGAAATTAAGCTAAATTGGCGCTATACGCCTGAATGTCCACAAATGTCTAATAAGATCAAATCTCTAATATAATGTCCATGATAAAACAAAATTCTATCAAAACATGTCTCTGAGAAAAGAAACAACAAGCTACTAAGCTATAAAAAGTGTGGGAACTACATAGGTGATGATGATGGTTAGGAAATGAGGGAGAGGAGGATGTTTGGGAGAATCTTGTATAGATACCACATTCAGACCATCGCTTGCATAGATATCACTACACTCTTAAATAGACATGGTTATACAAGATAGAGATATCATATTCATCATGTCTCATGACAATTACAATGAGTGGCATGTGTGAGAAAATGACCTAGTACATAGGTACATTAGCTGATTATGTAGAGAGATTATCTTTCTATACATGTATATCATCTGACAATAGAAATGGATCAACTTGCTACACAAGTACAATAAATGATGGTGGAGAGATATGTTTATGGTTGTGTGGTAGAGGTAGGTTTGATGGGATATATGCTACAAGATGTGATTGTTTTATCACATGAGGTTGGATACTATAGACCCCTATATGAGGTGGCGGTTCTTGAGGGCTAGAGGGATCTAGGGTATAGTCTTAAGCAGAGTCCACTAGGATAAACATATCACAAATGCCTTCAAGATCAGTCAGATTTGTTCAAATTTTTCCACCGAGGGATGGGGATGCAAGGCTAAGAAGTCCCAATTTTGGAGAGAGTCATCCATGAATCGATGTATGATGGATAGACATTTAGATTTTTGATGTGCATTGCTTGTGATGAAGGCATGTCATTTTGTATACAAATTCCCTTGATGACACTTTGATGTGTGTGTGTGTGTGTGTGTGTGTGTGTGTGTGTGTGTGTGTGTGTGTGTGTGTGTGTGCGCCATTTTGAGATGTAAACATTGGATATGGACATTGATATTATTTATTATGATGTGATGATTTATCATTGTTGTTTTTTGTTTGTTTTTATGTATGTGTATTTTTCTACCTGATTTTCATGATGATATACATAGTGTAGATGATGACTATGATTTGTGATTTAGTATGGATATATGATGACATGTTCATATCTTATCTTCTATTCATATATTGTAATTTTAGATAAAACTATTTTGTTAATGCATATTAGAGTTAGCACCATGATTATTGAAAAACTATGATGAACAACCCATATGCATGTAGAAAACACACACATAGAGAAAAGAGTAAAATGAACCCAATATACACAATAAGATGATGTACACCATGGCTATAAATAAACCAAGATGCTTATAAAATACTTGTAATTGGTTAAAAAGAAAAGATAATTTTTTTGAAACAAACCCAATACACACAAGAAGATAAATATACACCATGGTTATGAATAATCTAGGATGATAACAAAATACTTACAGTTGGTCCAAAAATTGAAACAAAGTTTGAAAACAAGCCCAATATATAAATAAAAATCAGTACACCAAGACTAAAAATGAGCCAAGATGGTAACAAAATACTAGCAATCGGTAAAAAAATGAAGAATGAAAAAAAGATCTAATATATAAAGAAGAATTATTACACCAAGGTTATGAACGAACCAATAATGATAGAAAATTTATTATAATTGGTCAGAAATAAAGATAAGAATGCAAAATAAACCCTATGTATACAATACTAAAAACACACCAAGGTTATATAAGAACCAAAATGCTAACAAAATTACTTACAAGAGGTCAAAAATAGCAATAATGAAACAAATCTTGCATTAATGATAACTACCTATACCTCTAATGTGTTCCATAGTGAAGAGTAAGTAGGTTTGAATGCCCCAATCAAGGATACATGTTAAGCAATTCATAATGAAACTCTTATTAAATCTAGTTGAAGTTTGATATGAAATTTTATTGGACCATTTTTCTACGAAAGGATAAATGTGAGGAAGAACACAAGGGCCGATATTTCCCAAGCAATGATACACATGAGATTTTTATTGATTTTCTTTCCCCCAAGTAAGGATATATGTAAGGGGTAAGAAAAGTGATAATCATAGGATAGTCTGGAACGCGCACTAGGATTATAGTCAAAAGTGTGATATTATTTAATTGTGTTGACAATTACCAAATTTTTTTGGACCATTTTCATGTTGTTGAATATTTTTGGATTTTGATGGATTTTCTAGTTTTTTGGGAGTTTTTGTATTTTTGAAATATGATAATGCCAATGAGAAAGAAAAGGTGTCCTTAGAATGTACCAAGTAATGCACAAATAAATAAGATCATCGAGACCAATAGATGGAATACAATGGATGTGACTGAACATGGTTATTGTGATATGGGATACACATCCTAACTATAAGGAACATGTAAAAAAATGGTTTGGAATGAATTAGTAAATGAAATAGAATGAAGGTACATGATAAGTGTTATACCGATATCCCCTAGAATGAGGTATAATCATAAAGGATTTAGGAATATAAATTCTTCATATGAACCACATTCATGGGTTCTTTAAGCTCTTTACCATCTTTAAAGGATAGCTTTTATACACTCGGATATAAATTTAGTAGTAACAATGTAAGGTCCCAACCAATTAGGTTCAAATTTTCCTTTTTTTCATGTTCTTTAGTTGTATTATTATGATTTTCCTTTAGAAAAATATCACCACTTTCAAACTCTCTTAGTTTTATTCTCTTGTTGTAGTTGTGGTGGAGTTGGTTCTGATACACTTTTAAATGATCCAAGGCACGAACCCACTTCTCATCTAATAGTTCTAGTTCTGTAAGGTGTGCTTGTCAATAATCATCTTCATGAGATGGGTGTTGTAAAGATATACAAAAGGATGGGATCTCTACTTATATGGGAAATACAACTTCATATCTCAGTATACAATGGAGAAGGGAGTGGCTCCACTTGGACTTTTGTATGAGGTTTGATAGGCCTAGAGAATGGGATAGAGTTGTGTATGCCAGTTTTGAATGTGCATATCAAAAATATTTTCCAATATTGATTTGATTGTTTTATTGGATGCTTCGTCTTAGCCATTACAATGTGGATTGTATGGAGTTTCTCACTTAAGTTGGATATGAAATTGTTTAGCTAACTCTTTGAAATTTTTGTTTTTAAAAGATGTGTCATTTTCTATGACAAGGGAGGTAGTGATCCCAAATTCGCATATGATATGGTTAAAAATAAACTTGGATATATTTGGCCTAGTGACATATGTTAAAGGAATGACCCCTATCCATTTGGTAAAATATTTAGTTGTAGTGATTATGAAGGTATGAACATCAAAATATGTTGGCCTTATTTTTCCTAATAATTTGATCCCCATTGGGAAAAATACCAGGGTAAGGTGATGGTTTGAAGGGCTTGTGGGGCACATGAATAATATTATTGTTCCTTTGGCATGCCTATCACTTCTCGACAAATTTTCATACATCAAAATCCATAATGGGAAAATAATAAACCATATGCAAGATTTATTTGGCTAAGATCATGTCTCTTGTGTGTACCAAAAACACATGCATGTACTTTGATTAGTGTTTGATTAGCTATGTCCTAATTGAGACGTCTTAATAGAGTCCCATCATAGCCTCTTCTATATAGGGTGTTAGCAAAGATGGTGTAGTCTAAATAAAATTTTTATAAGGATCTTTTGTTGTGGGAATTCATATATAGATGGTATAATTTATCTTTTATAAAGGTGTATATGTCATGGTACCAAGTATTTTAAATACCAACAATCTCACATACCATGGTTGAATCTGAAAAATCATATGCGGGAACTAGAATATGTCTTAAGAGAAACTCACTATGCATTTGATTAATATTGAATTCAATAAGGGATGCAATAGTAGCTATGTCATCTTCTATTTTTTCTAAAGATGAAGAACCTGTTTGAAGTTAATTATTTGAAAATAACCTTCAAGACTATTGACCATCTTGTAGGGAACAATTTTTTCATCCTTAACATGATATTCTCCATTTAATTTCTTAATCTTTAAAAGAGAATCCCCATAAACTATTAAATATTTGAGCCTCCAAGATATAATAAATTTTAAAAAGTAGTTATAAGGGATTCATATTCAGTGATGTTATTTATTCAAGGGAAACCAATGTGATAAGACTTTGTGGTAGCATAGCCATGTGGTGTGCGTAATAAAATAATAGATCTTGAAACATGAATGTTGTAAGAGCCATCGAAAAAATAGTCCATGAAAGAAATGCATCCACATATAATAGTTCTTCATCTCATTATTTAAACTAAAGTGGCTCTAATCTTGGAAAAGGTGCTTTAGCAAGTTGATCTGCTAGAGCTTACCCTTTTATTACTTTCTAATTGAAATTCTATATCAAAATCAATAAGGAGAACAACCCAAATAGACATTTGGTCTATTAGAATAGGGTTTGATAATAGATATTTAAGAGGATCTACTTTAGAAATGAGATTATTTGTATGATTGAGAAAGTAGTGATGTAAGTTTTGAAATGTGGATGCTATTGCCAAGGATAAATTTTCAACTTATGAATACTAGATTCTTTTATCTATAAGAGTTCTGCTAAGATAGTAGACTATTTTTTCCTTCCCTTTGTCATTGTGTTATATAAGCAACACCCCTATGACATGTTATGTAGTGGAAGTATAAGGAATCATAAGGTTATGCTAAAGAGGTGGCATTAGTATTGAAAATTTTGATAAATATTCTTTCAACTTGGTGAAATACTTTTGACATTCCCGGATCAATTTGAAATGGATCTTTCAAGAGTAGTTGATTAAAATTGTGAAATTTATCAGCTTATTGAGAGATAAAATTCCAAATAGATTGAATTTTTCCCTATAGATCTCATAGTTTATGTAGATTCCATGGGGAGGAATCTCCATGATTTATTTGACTTTAGTGGGTCAAATTCAATTCCCCTTTGTGAGACTATGAATCCCAAGAGCTTTCCTGAAGTGACACTAAATACACATTTCTTAGGGTTAAGGTGTACCTTATATTCTTGTAATTGTTCAAATATGCACCAAAAAATGGTTTTATTATCTACTTTGTTTTTTAGTTGGAAAGGATGTCATCTACATAGTCCTCCATGATATCATGTATCAAGTCATGGAAGATGATATTCATTGTGTGTTGATAGGTTCTTCCTACATTTTAAAGGCTAAAATGCATGATATTATAACAAAACGTGCCTCAGGTTGTTGTAAATTTTATTTATATTGGTATTATTTAGTGATTTAGATCTGATTGTAACTCAAAATCCATCCATTAGAGATAACATTTCATGTCTTGCTATAGAATCAATAATCATGTTGATGTTGGGTAAGGGAAATTCATCCTTCGAACACGTCTTATCTTGGAAGTCAAGAAATTTTTATCCTTGGTGTCTTTTTTAGCAACATGTATTGTATTATATATCCATTTAAAATAGTCAATTGATCTTATTATGATGACTTCTAATAGTTTCCAAAGTTCTTATTTAACCAAAAATGCCACTTTAGGGTGCATTTTCCTAAGTTTTTGCTTAACTAATTTCACATCTGGGAAAACCACAAGATTGTTCACTACAAGGAAGGATATAAAAATAACATGTATTTATATGACCATTCAATAACATCCTAAAACTAAAAAATAAGCACCGAATAATTCTATTTATGACTATGATAAACTTACACCAAGTTGTAAAAGTTTAGGATTCTCACTTGTACCGATGTTTATTACGGTAGTCTCTTCTACTAGAATTTTTGATGTATTTGTGTCCTAAAAGGATGTTGTAGGTTTATGTAGGTCACTTATTTGATCTATAAGTGAGTCTCCTCTCTCTGGTGCCTTAGAAAGGTTTTCACCAAGAGATACGTCCTTTTCCTCTTTCTTTTTTTTTCTTCTCAAATAACGTCAGTAGTGAGGTTTTTCTATGAGATATTGTATTTTTCTTTTCCTTTTTTTTTTATTTTTTTCTTTAATGGAATGGATTAATTGAGTTCTTCACAAAAATAATATGAAGTGTCAATTTTTATATCTAATCCCTTATTGTGATACGATAGGGTTATATGGTCTCGAGTCTCGTGAAACTCTTTGATGGCCTCATCATTTTGAAAGAGGTAAATGGATATTTGACTTAGTTGGTACTGATGGATGAGTCTAGGATAGATGATGTCAAAGCCAAGAGTGCAAATGGAAAAAAATTTCAATGAAAATGTGTTTCAAGTATGTCTTTGAGGATGTTATGTGTGGAACTTGTCTCAACTTTGGAGTGAGAATCCTCCTCACTAGTCATTATATCAAATATTAGTGGTTTATTTTCAAAAATTTCAAAACCTAGACCATGAAAATATATATTTTATTCATATAGCATGGGTTCGAGATGACCTTTTTCTTGTGTACCAAGTCCTCTACCTTTCCATTGCATATTCTTCATCATTTTATGAGCCTTACTGTAGTCAGAGGATTCATAGCAACTAGCCATCTGATCATCATATAACCAAGATCCTGAAGAGCCATGAATGTGTTCATATTCTAAATATCTATACCATTTCCATAAATTATTTCTAAGATGGTAGACAAGAGCTTATTTTAGATGGAGAGCGTTATGTATTTCATAACTACATGGAGATAATGGTGGCTTACCAACATAAAAGGAATTTTCAAGATCTTATATACAAATACCTCTATGAGATATTTTTAGTTTAGTTGTTGGATTGCACATAGAAGGTTGAGATAGGAAGAGTGTTTTAGGATCTATATGTTTATCATATTTTATGGGTATGACACGAGGTATGAAAAAATATTTCTCAAGAAGGACAATAGTTTTTATGGTTATACCTTGCCTCCAAGAGCTTACAATATTTGAATGGTTTGGAATTTGTAAGTAAGGTGAACTCTTTTTCATTATGAGGAAATTTTATACATTGGTGAAAGGTGGAAGGCATGACCTACATGGCATGTATCCATGGCCGACCTAGAAGGATATTGTATGAGGTCTCAACATCGACAACATGAAAAAGAGTGTCTAGCATCCATGGGATAACTTGTATAGATAAGGTGATTGTTCTAGAATATTTTCTTTCACTGTTATCATAACTATGAATAGTTATAACATTAGCTCCCAAAATCTCTTCAATCTGACCAAGGTATCTCATAAATTTTATAGAGTATATATTTAAGGTAGCTCCATTGTCAATAATAAATCCTTTAATTTTATGATTGGTGATATAAGATTCAATGTACAATGAGTTTTTATTTTGAAGGTTAGGGTTTAAGAGGTCCTAAGGACCAAATGAAAATATGAGACTAATAGGTAAAATATTGGCAACGAGTGATTGAAACTACTACTTGTTGATATCCTTAGGAACACTTGCTTTGTGAGGAGTGCGAGTAAATATTTATTGAAGTTTTGGTGAAATTTCTAGTAAATACATGAGGGATATATGCACGAGTGTTGTTTCTAAATGTTTTAAAAGGTCATAAGCACTAGATGAGGAATATTTAACACTATATGTTGGTTTTGGATTTTTTATAGTTGTAGGATTTAACACTTGGGGCATGGTTGACATTTATGGTTGTTTAGCTTCAGGTACCCTTCTTAATGACTTCCTAAAAATTAGTAAGACAATTCATTTGCATTTGAAAGTATAGTTCATTATTGAGGTTAGGAATGAAGATGCTAACCATTTATTTCTATGGAGTAGAGCATGGGAATAAAATCATGATTCCTCACCATCATTGTAGAAATTGAGAGAAATTTCATTTTTCCTTTGTTTGGTGTTACAAAGGTCCATCATTATAATCTCAGAGTCTAAATTGAAAGAGAAATGCTTACAAAATTCCTTCAAGAGGTCTCTGAAGTTTATGGATGATATTTTTGGAAGATAAAGGAAACAATCTAAGGCTTGTCCACCCAATTTTTTGAGGAATAATCACAAGAGATACACGTCGTTATAGGCCACCTCTTGGCATGTCATAAATAATTCTTTAATGTGTTATTTATGATTGTGCCTTCCTTTATACTTATCAAATTTGGGAATTTCAAAATATTTTGGAAAGGGTAAGTGTAATATGTCCTTGTCAAATGGATAAGGGAACAATTCCTCAAAATTGAAATATTTTCGTTGTTTTTGCATCCCTAAGATGGTTTCTTTCATATTTTTCCATTCTTGTGTGAATGGGGAATTGGTTTGTGGGATACTCGAGACATCGTCAATTTTTAGATTGGTTTTCTGTTTCTTTTTCATTGGAATCATTATTGAATTTTGAAGCCATGGAAGGTAGCTATTTTTTCATTTTGTTGATTTTTTCTAGAAAATATTGGTTTGAATTTCTTGTGGAAGAACAAGATTTTTATTTATTTTTACTCGATTTTGGTTAGTCTATAAGGTGTTTCAAATTTTCATCACCAAAATTTGAAGGAAATTTGGCTCCCATTTGAAAGAGGTGAAGAAAAAAAGATCTTTGTTCTCTCGTAGAAGGGCATCAAGTTGTACTTATTATAACTTTGAAACCTTAGGATATTTAGTTTTTTCCTCTTCGTCAAAACTATCGATATGAAAAGAGTTTCCCTATTTTCTACCAAAAATTTCATAATCTCGATGTCATGTTTCCACCATTTTATATAAATAAGTGGTAGCGTAGATTTTTTTAGGAATGTGGTGATATGTGCTTGGAGTTTGGATAAAGTGAATATCCAATTATGTAAGACTTGGGATTGAAATGTGATTGCACTTAAACTTGACAAAGTGAATGTAGAAGTATAATATGTGAATGTTAGTATCATTTTCACTTAAAATTGATAAATTGAATGATAAAATATAATGCTTATATAAGAAGAGGGATTGTTATTAGAGTTGACAAAGTGAACATCAAAGTATAAGACATAAACATATAAAGGATGACGTTTACACTTCGACAAAGTGAATCTCAAAATATAAGATGTGGGAGTTGAAAATGATTCTTCTTAAGTGCGATAAATTAAAAATCAAAGGATAACGAGGAAATTATTTGAATTGAAATTTTGACAAAGTGAATTTCACATTATAAGACTTAGGAAGGGAATAATTTGGCTTAAACTTTGGAAAAAATGAATGTCAAAGTATAAGAATTAGGAAGGGAATGATTTGGCTTAAAATTTTAAAAAGTGAATGTCAAAGTATAAAACTTAGGAAGGGAATAAATTACGTAACATTTGATAAAGTGAATGTCAAGGTAAATGAATTAGATAAGAATGGTTTTTCTTAAACTTTGAAAATGTGAATGTCAAAATATAATACTTAGTGTATACATAGAAAAACTCAAGAAAATGAAATTCAAGTAAGAAAAAAACTGAAAACCTTTCTCTAAGCTCTTCTTACAACCTCAAGATGAGATAGATGAAGTGTTTTAAAAACTTGTAGGATCTCAGGAAGGTTTAGTTATGGATGCTCCAAGTTTTCTTCCAAATGGAGGAGGAATGCTATGAGCAAGTTAGTGATCAAATGGATAACCTTTTGGTATGTAATTTTTAATGGAAAAAGAGAAGAGGTTATTTAAAATTGCTTAAAGCTTCAAATAGATTGTTTGTGAAGGATATAACATGTTATTTATAATGGAAGGAGAAGATATGGAGTGGATCAAGGTTTTTAATGAGATCATGAATGCATTTTCCTAAAATAACCATTAGATTTGGTTATGGAAGTTTGAATGGATTGAATATCCATTGAGGGGAAATGAATTTTTGGTTGGAAATAAGTTTTTATTTGAGAAGGTGGTTGTACATGCATTATTGCTGCTTCCACCTTTGTAGGATTCTAGAAGTGGAGTGGAGTGAGGTAGTTTGACTTGAGTGACTAGGATAGTGAAGTGGAGTGTGAGTAGATAAATATATTTATTTATATTTAAATAACTAATTAAATTAGCTAAGGGATGTGAGTGGGTGAATTAACTATTTAATTAAATAAATATTTAATTAAATTAGCCAAAGGACATAGGAGTATAATTTAAGCATGATTAGAATTAATTAAATTAATTCTAAAGGGATGTGGATGAATTTTAGTGAGATATAAGAGGATAGTGGTCTAGAATGCATTGTCAAAACCAAATTTGGAATATTATGAAAAGGATAGGGATAATTATGAATGGTTAGAAATAGCTATGTATTTTTAGGGTGTCTACATTTTCCCCTCTTTAAAGTGTTATTATGAAGTAAAAACATTTTAAAGATAGTAGAAACATCTATACCAATGAGAAAATGATGGTGAAGCATGGTGGATCTACTTGATATGCCCCAGTGAATCATTTAGATGTGCTAGTGAGTGTGGATGCTAAGGGGATGCCCCTTTAAGAAGATGAGTGATGCAACAAAGTGGTATACATCCGTTTGATTAGAAGAAGGAAAGTGTGGATGATTAAAGGAGTATAATAATAATGGGAGTGAGTTTTCTCATATCATGAGCTTACATTTAGATAGTGAAAGTTAGAGCAGCCTTATTTTTCTATTGTGTAATAGAGTTAACACAATGATTATGAAAGAATCGTGATGTTTAACCCATTATGTGTGTAAACAAACAAACACATAAATAATAAACAAAAGATAAAAAGAAAAACAAAACCAATATACACAAGAGATGTATACACCATGGCTATAAATGAAGCAATACAGAACACGATACTAGTAATTGGTCTAAAAAAGACAAAAGTTAAAAGGGAAAGCTGACCTAATATACCTATTTAAAGTATGCATCATGGCTATGAATGAGTTAAGATTTTAATGAAATACGTTCAATTGATCAATAAATAACAACAAAAATGCAACACAACTTGAATCAAAGATAATTCAATATGCCCCTAATGCATTCCACAATAATAATTAAGCATATTTGAATGCCCCCAAGTAAGGATACTTGACATGCAAGGAAATAGGATCGGACCAAAGAGCGAGTAACTACTCCTCATGAAACTATTTTGGATCTGCATTGAAGATTGATCTAAGATAAAAGGATCATTTCCCTAAGAAGGTATACTGACATGCAATGGAGAGAATGAGAGCCAAGATTTCCCAAGTGAGGATGCATGCAAGGGAAATGATTGATTTGACTTCCCTTAAGCAAGGTTGTTGATATGCAAGGGATACGATGGTTTTTATAGTCATACGATGGTTGGAAAAATCATTAGGGTAGGATTTAAAAGTTTGATTTCATTAAATTGTGTTGGTTTGTTGGTATTTTTGATTCTTGTGTAGGATTTTGTGATTATTTGGATTTTTTTATATATATGTGATTTTTTTTTAATTTTTTAACTTTTTGAAAATGCTTTAGTTATTTTTTATTTTTGTGAATTTTTTTATTTTTTATCAAACAGATGGATATTCGATGTTTGATTCGATTTGGGATGGATTTTAAATTCTGTTATGATTGATTTGATGAAATATTTTCTTAACTTTGGATAAAGTGAATACCCAAATGATAAGAATCTTGATATGATTTGGGTTTTATTAATACATGAACAAAGTGAATGTTTAACGTATTAAAGTTTGGATTGATTGATACATGAACAAGATGAATGTTCAATTTATGAAAGTTATATTTGATGAATACATGAAAAAGTGAATGTTCAATGTATGAATTCCTAAATATAAAGTTGATTTAACATGTGAACAAAGCGCATGTTAACCGTATAAAGGATTAGACTCAATTGTGTATTATTTTCCTATAATTAAATAAAGTGAATATTCAATGTATAGGGCTCTTGATTAGATTCGATTGGATATGATTACACTTAAAATTTGAAAAAGTGAATGTCAAAGTAGAACCTAGTCATTCAAAGTTCTTAGAAATTCAAATTTGTGAGGTGTATTTTTAGTGCATTGTTTGAAAAAATGAAATTGACATGGTAGGGAATGCCAAATGTGCCCTGATGAAGCATTTGGATTCCCAATGAGTCCAAATTAGTTGATTGGAATGCCATTGTGAATGGGTGGGTGTCATGATGAAGTAGTGGATAACCAATTGATACGAGAGAGGAGAAGTTGCACATAAACATCCAGAGGAATGACAAAGAAAATTAGTGGTTTTGGTCATTGAGGAAAAAATAGGAGAATTAGGGTTAGTATGGTATAAATAGATGGTTAGAAGGGTTAACAAAGCTCATGTCATTTGTGAAATTAGACTCATTTTTCCATTTAAGTGAGATTTGACCTCTTATTTATGAGAGAGATGGATTTACGATTGCAATGGAAACATATTTTATACCATGTATGAAAGATCGGGAGGAGGCCGATGAGGGTGATGCGGTAAGTAGCGAAAAATAGTGTTTTATTGAATTTATTACTAGTTGGATCTAAGAGAAAAGTAATTTTAACATTAATGCATGCACTTGAGTGAACTAGCATAGTTTGTTAAATGTGCTAGCCTCAATATTCACACACTATCATATAAGTAAAGGCACGAGAATTAAGATTAAAAGCATAAGTGTGTTGAATGCACTCATTAAAGTAAGGGCATGAGTGTCAATGTTAATGGGCTCTTTCATTGAAGTGTACGTACTAGCATATAAGTACATGCACTAGTATATCAATATGTGTGCTAACATATTTAGGATGATTTAGAAGATATATTTGAAGATTAGAATAGAATAATGATCTAATGGTATTATGGGATGATTTATAAGTGATATTTATATATTTAGATGTCCAAAATCGTAATGTATGGCTATGGGAATTGTTAGCATAATTTAGCATAGGCATATTTATTGCATTTTATTGCATTGTCTTTTATTTAATAATGTGCAACATATGCACTCTAGTCTAGTGACTTGCATTCAATATTGTTATGTTGGATAACATTCAATATTGGTATTAGTAGTAATTACATGTGCATGTGAGATGGGTCTTATCATCTCGTAATTGGTGTCTGCTAGGGTGTCATGTCTGTCCATATGAGGTCATTTAATATCTATAAATATTACAACCCTTGCATTGTTATGTAATCTGATTTCATGATCAATAATATTTGTGAGGCTTCCGTCCCTCTTTGGTCATTGCAATCTTATTTTATTCTATCATTTGGTATCTAAGTTATACCATTATTATCATTTGGTATCAGAGCAAGTTCTATCCAAGCAAGGTTGAAGAGGAGCACTATTGGAGAGGATCCATTGGAGAAGAAGATCTGCATCAAAGGAGAGCCATTGAAGCATCCCGCAGCCTCCATTCCTTCCAAACATCCCTCAAATAAAATTTTACCTATCCACTTATTTGGAAGGTAATTTTTTTTATTAGTCATTGGTATAGCCAATTGATCTAACATATTGGCGGAATATTTTAGATTTGGAGATCTTTAAAAAAAAGAAGAAAGATCTTGAAAAAAAAAAAAAAAAGATTTGTGAAAAAAAAAGATCTTAAAAGAGAGAGAGAGAGAGATCTTAAAAAAATTGCAGATCTAAAGAAAAAAAAATATCAGATCTAAAAAAAAAATCAGATCTGAAAGTGGAGGTGTGAAGAATTCGGGAGCAAAGGTTGAAGTAGTCCCGTCAACAAAATTCCAGCAGATAGCTCTTAGAAAAAGGAAGTAAATTTTTCATACAATGTCGGATTGATGTGCCATTTTTTTTTATAGAAATATAAGAAGGAGGCGCACAACTTTGCAGTTTACATCATCTTCAGATTCAGCCTCTACATATGACGAAAAGTCTATACAAGTCGGATCATTTTTTTCTGAAAAAAAATTAGATCTAGCTGGTAAATTGGTAAGATCTCAAAAAATAAGATTCTTTATTCTTCTAAAATTTTGTGGGTTTCAAGAAAAATATTTTATGATGCTTCATCAAAATTTTAGAAAAACCCAGATCACGGTTTGTGAGAAAAGGTGAAAACAATATTCAGATTGTTTGTTTGGATCTTGGGAACAAACAGGTCAGCGGTTCAATTCCCACTCTCTCCATATTTTTTCTTAAATTATTTTTTTGGAAAATTTAGAGAAATTAATAAATTTTGGGAGATTTCCAAATTTAGAAGCTCACCAAACACATTTAGAGCCACCGCTAAATTTAGCGGAAAAACACCTATTGGGGGTAAAAAATATTTTTGGCCTAAATTGTGTATTTTGTGATTCTAAACCCTTTTTTGTAAAGAGGGGGGACACAAAAACTTCATTTCGATGTAATTTTGGAGCATTTTGTACTAATCTTGGTGCATAAAGTGGAAAAAAAAAAGGGTACAAATTTTTTATTTTATGTTTGGTTCTATCACACGAGATCTTTGATCTCATAGCAGCGTTCGGTATATACGGTGCCTCTGGGAAGCGCTTACGGGTGATGCCGTCGCGACTACTACTGCACTTAATGCCTAACATAGCTGCCTAAACGTCGTCTGGGCATCAACCCTATAAAATCGACGGGGAGTAATAAGGACACAATACACACACATTTGAGCCCTCCCATCCGTTTGTGCTTGCACAAACCCCTCTTCGTACTGTCTAAGTACCACGTACTAAATTCTTTCACGTGCGTTAACACCTCTTTCCGTACTGACGGGTATATTGAAAGGGTGATCTTCTTCCACATACCGACGGGTATATCGAAAGGGATCGTATATAGAAAGGTTTGGTATATCGGCCTGATGGTATATTGAGAGGGAGACCATAAACCTGGAGTGATAAGAGCATTACCCTTTGTCAGAAATTTAGATTGTAGAAATGGGTGCACAAGCACCAAAGTTCTTCTTGCTAGATTCACAACTGCTTAGAGGAGACAACTATGTTGCATGGAAACCGAAGATCAAGGTGTTACTTGAGTTTGAAGACCTATGGACAGTTGTAGATGGAAAAACAACAAGATCACTTGATGATGGAAGACAACAAGTTCAATTTGACAGGGCCAATCAAAAGGCCAAGTTGATCATCTTGTTTAGCATAACAAACGATGTGCAACCCCACATTAGAGATGCCACATCGGCCAAGGATGCATGGGATAAGTTGAGCACAATCTATGAGGCAAAGAACAAGAATGTCATCCTCAACCTACTATCACAACTGCATACTCTCAAGTTCAAGCACAATGAGAAGGTTGAAGTTTTTTTGAGACAAGTTGCTACTTTGAGGGCATCTCTATTGGCATTGGGAAAAGAGATAAGTGATGAAGACCTCGTACCAATTGTGTTGCGAGCACTTCCTCCTTCCTATAGAATCTTTGTGACAACTATCAATATGAGTGAACACATAGTCACCTTTGAGAAGTTGGTCAATCTACTCCAACAAGAAGAGGCAATGAACAACAAAGATCATGAAGATGAGCAAGCACTATCTTCCAATCATAAAGGAAAGGGGAGATTTCAGTCCAATAACAAGAAGTCCCAACAAAATCAAAGTCAACGAGACAACACCAAGAAGTGTCCCATTTGTAATAGAGGGGGACATGACATCAAATATTGTTGGTACAATTCCTACAAAAAGGGTTCATCAAGAAATTCAAAACCCAATAACCAATAGGGTAACAATAATTCAAATAAAGGGAAGTCCAACAACAACAACAATCAAGGGTAGAAAAATGGTAATTGGCAAAGAAAACCCAAACAACAAGGGTACATTGCCGAACATGAGGATGATTCAGATGAAGGACACCACATGTATTCTGCTCAATTTGATGAAGAAACCAAGTCCACACAAGATATCTGGTATGTTGACTTGGGTGTAACTCGACACATGACTGGATGTAAGGATTGGTTCTACACACTGCGTGACTCACCTAACAAGAACCATGTGTCATTAGGTGATGACTCATCATACAATGTCAAGGGGATTGGAAACATTTCACTACCTCTTAGAAAGCATGACTGCAAAATCACAAATGTATTGTATGTACCTGGGTTGACCAAGAATTTGCTATCAGTTAGTCAACTCCTTGATCACAACTTGAAGTTGGATTTTGACAGTAATAATGGAGAAAAAGTGTGCTTGATAAGAGATAAGTCAAGAGGTTCCAAGATTATAGCAAGAATCTTCAATGTGGGATGCATGTTCCAACTTGATTTTGTCCACAAGGATGATCAAGCTCTAGTGGCCAAAGACACGCAATCTACATAACTATGGCATCGTAGATATGGTCACATCAGTTTTGGCTATCTCCAAACACTTCAAAAGGGCAACATGGTGAAAGGATTGCCTACACTCAAGCACAACACTGACAAGTGTCACAATTACCTAGTTGGAAAGCAACACAGAGTACCCTTCCAGAAGAACACATATAGAGCTAAGGGAAAGCTTGATTTGGTGCACACCAATCTTTGCGGGCCCATGCAACCAAGTCATTCTAGATGTCAATACTTCATGCTTTGTGTTGATGACTACTCAAGAAAGATGTGGATATATTGTCTAAGAAACAAGAGTCAAGACTTTGAGACATTTCAAAAGTTTAAAGTGCTTGTTGAGAATGAAGTTGGTCGCAAGATCAAAACTCTCCGCTCAGATCGAGGGGGGGAATTCACAAGCAATGAGTTCAAGACTTACCTGGAAGCTCATGGGATTCGTAGACAAATGCCTCCTACTCACACACCACAGCAGAATGGTATAGTTGAGAGAAGGAATTGTACTATCATGGAAATGGTGCGTGTATGATTGACGACTCGGAGTTTAACAAAGAAATTTTGGGCGAGTGGCTGCAAAACTACGATCTATTTTTGAACACAAGTGCCTGAGTAGCTCTTGAAGGAGTGACACCTCAAGAAGCATGGTCAAATCGAAACCATCAATTACACACCTAAGAGTATTTGGGTGTAAAGCTAGCATGCACATACCCAAGAAGAATAGGAACAAGTTGGATATGAAAGTTGAGAAATTGATATTCATTGGATACAGTGAAGAAGCACTTGGGTACAGATTATGGGATCCGAAAGCAAAGAAAGTATACACAAGTAGGGATGTTGAGTTCTTTGAGAAGAAACAAGTAGATGCTCCACTCAACGACTCAACAAACATGCAGAATACACCTCTTGTGAAGACAAAATTTGATGTTCCCAATGCATGATAGTGATGAATTGGATGACGGTGAAAAATTGGATCCACCACAATCCAATGGAATAGCTAATAAGTTACCTAAATGGTATACTCAATTAATAAGAGATGTAAATTTGGATGAAGCACCTAGCACATCGTCCAATCCTGGACCTAGAACTCACAGTCAAGCTCGTGAAGAGGTCAATTATGCCCTAATGAGCGAGTTGTTAAAACAATGAGCCATCTACATTCAGAAGCCCTACAATCAAAAGCTTGGAAAGATGCCATGGATTCAAGGTATCACTTAGTGATGAAGAACAACACATGGCAACTTGTCGACCTTTCACCGGGAAGAAACCCATCCATGCGAGATGGATATTCAAGACTAAGTACAAATCAGATGGGACTATTGAAAAGTATAAAGAAAGGCTTGTAGCAAAGAAAGGGTATGCATAACAAGAAGGCATTGATTATGAGGAGACATTTGCTCCCACAAACAAGATCAAGACAATCGGGATGATCTTTGCTCTAGCTGCACAATTTGGTTGGAAAGTCCACCAAATGGATGTGAAAAGTGCCTTTCTTAATGGATATTTGCAAGAAGAAGTCTATATGACTCACTCCAGAGAGGGTTATGTAATACCAGGAAAACAGAGATGATGGTATGCGAGACTCATAAAATCTCTATATGGCCTAAACAGGCACCCCGGCTATGATACATCAAAATTGATGAGCATCTCATAAGTCATGGATTAGAAAGGAATCCTTATGACCCCAATCTCTACCTCAAAAAAGAAAGGGGGAGATTGTCATTGTTGTTGTTTATGTTGACGATCTAGTCATTACAGGTAGTTCTGTGAAGATGATCGATGCAACAAAGAATGATTTTAATCGATCGTTTGACATGACAGATCTCGGGCTCATGCACTATTGTCTTGGGTTGGAAGTATGGCAAAAAGATAATCATATCTTTGTGTCATAGTTGAAATACACAAAGACAACGCTCGAGAAATTCAGGATGATGGACTGCACTCCTATTGCTAAACCTATGGAAGTGAGACTTTAGTTATCTCATTCCGATCCATCACCACCGGTGAATGTAACTCTCTATCGGCAGTTGATCGGGAGTCTCATTTACCTGACATATACTAGACTAGATATCAGCTTTGCAGTCAGCTATTTATCACGCTTCATGCAAGAACCAAAAATATGTCATTGGAAAGCAGAAAAGAGAATACTAAGATATCTAAAGGGTACAGTTGACCTTGGTTTAGAGTACAAGAAGAATGACAACTTCTTCTTGACAGGATATCCAGATTCAGATCATGCAGGAAACATGGATGATAGGAAGTCAACATCGAGGTTGTTCATCTTCTTTATGGGATCCGGACCGATATCATGAGGAAGCAAGAAATAGAAATTTGTTTCTCGCTCTTCTGACGTAGAGTATCGAGCTGCATGTGAAGTCATTTGTGAAGCAATATGGCTACGCCGAATCTTGGAAGGAATTGGTCCGCCACAACAAAATCTACTCAAAGTATTGTTGATAATGAAGGAGTTCTGAAGCTTGTTCGTAATCCAGTATTTCATGAGAGAACCAAGCATATTGAAGTACAGGTTCATTTCATACGTGAGCATGTCTTGAAGCACAACATACAGCTCCATTTCTATCCTACAGCTGAACAGAAGGCAGATGTTTTCACTAAGTCACTTGCATGTGAAAAATTCACACTGTTCAGAGAGTTCCTCTCCACTTCATTGGAAACTATGCAAAATTAAGGGGGGGAATGTTAGCATAATTTAGCATAGGCATATTTATTGCATTGTCTTTTATTTAATAATGTGCAACATGTGCACTCTAGTCTAGTGACTTGCATTCAATATTGGTATTAGTAGTAATTACATGTGCATGTGAGATGGGTCTTATCATCTCGTAGTTGGTGTCTGCTAGGGTGTCATGTCTATCCATATGAGGTTGTCTAATATCTATAAATATTACAGCTCTTGCATTGTTATGTAATCGATTCATGATCAATAATATTTGTGAGGATTTTGTCCTTCTTTGGTCATTGCAATCTTATTCTATTCTATCATTTGGTATCTAAGCTATACCTTTTGTCGAAATTCGAGTTTCAAAATTTAGATTGCAGAAATGGGTGCACAAGCACCAAAGTTGTTCTTCCCAGATTCACAACTGCTAGAAGAGACAACTATGTTGCATGGAAACCAAAGATCAAGACGTTACTTGAGTTTGAAGACCTATGGATAGTTGTAGATGGAAAAACAACAAGATCACTTGATGATGGAAGAAAACAAGTTCAATTTGACAGGGCCAATCAAAAGGCCAAGTTGATCATCTTGTTTAGTGTAACAGATGATGTGCAGCCCCACATTAGAGATGCCACATCGGCCAAGGATGCATGGGATAAGTTGAGCATAGTCTATGAGGCAAACAACAAGAATGCCATCCTCAACCTACTATCACAACTGCATACTCTCAAGTTCAAGCACAATGAGAAGGTTGAAGTTTTTTTGAGATGAGTTGCTACTTTGAGGGCATCTCTATTGGCATTGGGAAAAGAGATAAGTGATGAAGACCTTGTACCAATTGTGTTGCGAGCACTTCCTCCTTCCTATAGAATATTTGTGACAACTATCAATATGAGTGAACACACAATCACCTTTGAGAAGTTGGTCAATCTACTCCAACAAGAAGAGGTAATGAACAAAAAAGATCATGAAGATGAGCAAGCACTATCTTCCAATCATAAAGGAAAGGGGAAATTTCAGTCCAATAACAAGAAGTCCCAACAAAATCAAAGTCAACGAGAAAATCAAAATCACACCAAGAAGTATCCCATTTGCAATAGAGGGGGACATGACATCAAATATTGTTGGTACAATTCCTACAAAAAGGGTTCATCAAGCAATTCAAAACCCAATAACCAATAGGGTAACAATAATTCAAATAAAGGGAAGTCCAACAACAACAACAATCAAGGGTAGAAAAATGGTAATTGGCAAAGAAAACCCAAACAACAAGGGTACATTGCCGAACATGAGGATGATTCAGATGAAGGACACCACATGTATTCTGCTCAATTTGATGAAGAAACCAAGTCCACACAAGATATCTGGTATGTTGACTCGGTGCAACTCGACACATGACTGGACATAAGGATTGGTTCTACACACTATGTGCGTGACTCACCTAACAAGAACCATGTGTCATTAGGTGATGACTCATCATACAAAGTCAAGGGGATTGAAACATTTCACTACCTCTTAGAAAGCATGACTTGCAAAATCACAAATGTATTATATGTACACAGGTTGACCAAGAATTTGCTATCGTTAGTCAAATCCTTGATCACAACTTGAAGTTGGATTTTGACAAGATAATAATGGAGAAAAAGTGTGCTTGATAAGAGATAAGTCAAGAGGTTCCAAGATTGTAGCAAGAGCCTCCAATGTGGGACACATGTTCCAACTTGATTTTGCCCACAAGGATGATCAAGCTCTAGTGGCCAAAGACACGCAATCTGCAGAACTATGGCATCGTAGATATGGTCACATCAGTTTTGGCTATCTCCAAACACTTCAAAAGGGCAACATGGTGAAAGGATTTCCTACACTCAAGCACAACACTGACAAGTGTCGCAATTGCCTAGATGGAAAGCAACACAGAGTACCCTTCGAAAAGAACACATATAGAGCTAAGGGAAAGCTTGATTTGGTGCACACCGATCTTTGTGGGCCCATGCAACCAAGTCATTCTGGATGTCAATAATTCATGCTTTGTGTCGATGACTACTCAAGAAAGATGTGGATATATTGTCTAAGAAACAAGAGTCAAGCCTTTGAGACATTTCAGAAGTTCAAAGCACTTGTTGAGAATGAAGTTGGTCGCAAGATCAAAACTCTCCACTCAGATCGACGGGGAATTCACAAGCAATGAGTTCAAGACTTACCTGGAAGCTCATGGGATTCGTAGACAAATGCCTCCTACTCACACACCACAATAGAATGGTATAGTTGAGAGAAGGAATCGTACTATCATGGAAATGGTGCGATGTATGATTGACGACTCAGGTTTAACAAAGACATTTTGGGCAGAAGCTGCAAGAACTACAGTCTATTTTTTGAACAGAGTGCCCACAATAGCTCTTGAAGGAGTGACACCTCAAGAAGCATGGTCAAATCAGAAACCATCAATTACACACCTAAGAGTATTTGGGTGTAAAGCTAGCATGCACATACCCAAGAAGAATAGGAACAAGTTGGATATGAAAGCTAAGAAACTGATATTCATTGGATACAGTGAAGAAGCACTTGGGTACAGATTATGGGATCCAAAAGCAAAGAAAGTATACACAAGTAGGGATGTTGAGTTCTTTGAGAAGAAACAAGCAGATGCTCCACTCAACGACTCAACAAACATGCAGAATACACCTCTTGTGAAGACAAAATTTGATGTTCCCACTGAAGATGATAGTGATGAATTGGATGATGGTGAAAACTTGGATCCACCACAATCCAATGGAATAGCTAATAAGTTACCTAAATGGTATACTCAATTAATAAGAGATGTAAATTTGGATGAAGCACCTAGCACATCATCCAATCCTGGACCTAGAACTCACAGTCAAGCTCGTGAAGAGGTCAATTATGCCCTAATGAGTAGAGTTGTTGAAACAGTTGAGCCATCTACAGTTCAGGAAGCCCTACAATCAAAAGCTTGGAAAGATGCCATGGATTTAGGGTATCAGTCAGTGATGAAGAACAACACATGGCAACTTGTCAACCTTCCACCAGGAAGAAACCCTTTGGATGCGATGGATATTCAAGACTAAGTACAAATCAGATGGTACTATTGACAAGTATAAAGAAAGGCTTGTAGCAAAGGGATATGCACAACAAGAAGGCATTGAATATGAGGAGACATTTTCTCCCACAAACAGATCAAGACAATCGGGATGATCTTTGCTCTAGTGCACAATTTGGTTGGAAAGTCCACCAAATGGATGTGAAAAGTGCATTTTTAATGGATATTTGCAAGAAGAAGTCTATATGACTCACCAGAGGTTATGTAATACCAGAAAAGAGATGATGGTATGTAGACTCATAAATCTCTATATGGCCTAAAACAAGCACCCCGGGCATGGTACATCAAAATTGATGAGCATCTCATAAGTCATGGATTCGAAAGGAATCCTTATGACCCCAATCTCTACCTCAAAAAAGCAAGGGGGAGATTGTCATTGTGGTTGTTTATGTCGACGATCTAGTCATTACAGAGTTCTGTGAAGATGATCGATGCAACAAAGAAGGATTTTAATCGATCGTTCGACATGACAGATCTCGGGCTCATGCACTATTGTCTTGGGTTGGAAGTATGGAAAAAGATAATCATATCTTTGTGTCACAGTTGAAATACACCAAGACAACGCTCAAGAAATTCAGGATGATGGACTACACTCCTATTGCTACACCTATGGAAGTGAGACTTCAGTTATCTCGTTCCGATCCATCACCACCGGTGAATGCAACTCTCTATCGGCAGTTGATCGGGAGTCTCATTTACCTTACATATACTAGACCGTATATCAGCTTTGCGTCACTATTTATCACACTTTGTGCAAGAACCAAAAATATGTCATTGGAAAGTAGCAAAGAGAATACTAAGATATCTAAAGGGTACAGTTGACGTTGGTCTAGAGTACAAGAAGAACGACAACTTCTTCTTGACAAGATATTCAGATTCAGATCATGCAGAAACATGGATGATAGGAAGTCAACATCAGGCTTCATCTTCTTTATGGGATCTGGACCGATATCATGGGGAAGCAAGAAACAAAACTTTGTTTCTCGCTCTTCTACGATAGAGTATTGAGCTGCAGTGCAGGCTGTTTGTGAAGCAATATGGCTACGCCGAATACTGGAAGGAATTGGTCTACCACAACAGAAATCTACTCCAGTATATGTTGATAATGAAGGAGTTCTAAAGCTTGTTCACAATCCAGTATTTCATGAGAGAACCAAGCATATTGAAGTACAGTTCATTTCATACGTGAGCATGTCTTGAAGCACAACATATAGCTCCATTTCATCCTCTGGCTGAATGTAGAAGCGAGATGTTTTCACTAAGTCACTTGCACGTGACAAATTCACACTTTATTTAGAGAGTTCCTCTCCAATTCATTGGAAACTATGCAAAATTAAGGGGGGGAATGTTAGCATAATTTAGCATAGGCATATTTATTGCATTGTCTTTTATTTAATAATGTGCAACATGTGCACTCTAGTCTAGTGACTTGCATTCAATATTGTTATGTTGGATAACATTCAATATTGGTATTAGTAGTAATTACATGTGCATGTGAGATGGTTCTTATCATCTCGTAGTTGGTGTCTACTAGGGTGTCATGTCTATCCATATGAGGTTGTCTAATATCTATAAATATTACAACTCTTGCATTATTATGTAATCTGATTTCATGATCAATAATATTTGTGAGGCTTTCGTCCCTCTTTGGTCATTGCAATCTTATTCTATTCTATCATTTTGTATCTAAGATATATCATTATTATCAGGAATTCCAGAGGATATTTACTCATAGATAGTAGAGACAAACTGGTCACACTCTTGGAGGTGACAAGATTGACATATATTACATAACTGTCATCTATTATACTAAACCATTGTTTATTGACCACGTTGTCGATTGATGAAACAAGAAGAGTTAGATATTTAGGGTTCTAATTGGTGAGATGAAAATGAACTTATAGTATGTGTATTGGATCCTTTGGGTACCGATATAGGGCTGATTAGTATAGTGGGATGATGATGCCACATAGATACATAAAAATATATTGAATTTATTTTTGATAGAGGACATACCTAGAGAGGGAATGGTGGTGTAATTATATGAGTGCATGGATGATGCAACAGTGGAACAAATACCTATATATCTTATGGCTCTTATTAGTGGCTATTTGTTTCCTGATATGACCGATTACCACTTCTAGCTAGGCACGATAGGTGTAGTTGATGAGATCATAGAGGGCACAATGTTTAATTGGGGATAGTATGTATTAGCCCATTTATACAAAGATTTACACTTAGTGGTCTATAGGGGGATGAGGAGTATGAGTCTGATGTAGGAGCATCACTAAAAAGCTGCAAAAGTATAATTTCTCTTGTTATGAGACCAAGTGAGTGTGTTGAAGGATTTAGGTGGAGTCTAAGGTTTGAAAAATTCAAACTTATAGTTTTCCCTCCATTATTGTAATTCAAATCTTAACTATGTAAAAGAAAAATATACCATGGAAAGGGGTAATGAGGGTGTTTTGATGGTAAAAAGATTGTTTGAGGAATTTAAACATTTTAAGACAAGTTATAGAGGTAGTTAGAACTCGTGAAAATGACTAAACCAATATAATATGTCTTTGTGTTTATGTGTCTATGTATGGGATGCCAAATAAGTCATGAGTCATTAAGATGTAGTTAGGATTTGAGAATGGAAGAATGAAGGAGAGATAAATTTGAATGGGAAAGGTTTGGAGAGGATTTCCTCATGGAAGAGGAGGAGTAACAAGGAGTGGGAGAAAAGGAGAACCCCCATTTTTGTATAAATCTCATATTTTATGAAGAATTTTTTTTTGCTTTATACTAATATCAATTTTCCTTGACAATATTCAGTGTGTGACATTATGGATGATCATCTAATGATTCTTATTTATGGGAATATTGAAAGGATTTTTTTAGCTTTAGTAAATAAGGGTGAATATTTGCAAGACAAGCTTTGTTTTAGCTTAGAAATTAGGGTAATAACTATGTGTGCAAAGATAATGCGGAGAGGCTGTGCATGAATAATTGCAAATGGTAAATAGATATGAATTAACATTTGGATATTATTTGGTGAAAAAACATGTGGTATAATGTGGGTGAAGTTTCTATATGGTGAGTAAGTTAATATTCTTCATTACATGTTAATAAACTATGGAAATATGATTGTGCTTACTTTATAACCGTGATTGTGTGATCACCCTTAAGTAGGCATCTGGGAAATAACCTTTATAAAATTAGGCTTAATATTATTCTTTTCAATAATATAGTGTGATAGTATGTGTGGAATCATTTTAAAGAAGAATGATAGGTGTTTTATCTTAGTATGATTGATTTATGCAAGTAGTAGGGTTTGTACCTTCATAGTTGCCAAACATTGATTTTTTTCTAACATAATTGATTGATGAATAGGTAGGTCATATTTGTTTTAGATTTATGTGTTAGTAGGGTGAAAATTTAAATGAGGAAGACCCGAGCATGCAAGATATACCTTGAAGGTGGTGGAAACTTGCTATGAGAGCCTAGTACCTATAAGTAGAGCATATGAAGAACCAACTGAGAAAGGATTTTGGAGATCTTCCAAGATTCATTGGTAAGAATTCATTTTAGATAATTTGGAAACAATCCATGAAAAATTTAGGGAATTGAATTGATCTTTGGAAAAATTTATACAAAAAGAATTCCCCTCGGGTTTAATGAAATTGCCTACAATCAAGATCACCTAGGGTTTGAGTTTTAGAACTTTGAATCACCAAGTTTTGACATGAAATTTCAAACATAATACTAAGGAGGTTGTAATAAAATATTTTAAAAGAATTTTTGTGTTCCACTAGTCAAATTGGGATATTTCTTTACCAGTCAGGACTAAGACAAAATCCATAGTCGAGAGACCTAATTGCGAGGATAATCTTCTTAAGGAAGTGGGAGATAGAGTTGGTATAAAAAATTGAAAAATTCACTCATAAAAATATGATGGAAATGGGTTCTCATAAATTTTTTTTTGAGTTTTCAAAACCTAACAAGAAGAAGATAATCCTAATAGTCTTTTGGAGGCGGGGTTAGTGGGTGTAACATGCACTAGAAACAAAAAGTGGATTGGGAGAGAAGGCCAAGGGGTTGAGACCCAAAGTTTAATATACACCAATTGGATGTTGAAGGAAACTTAATGAAACTTATAAATTTTCTAGGAGGCATTAGGATTCTTAACCATGACTATTGAAAACATAGCAAATTAAGAACTCCTTTAGGTAGTTTGAGGATAAGTTCAAGAAAAATGATGAATTTAAAATATTCTAACCAATTTGTTGATTGGTGTTGTATTGAAATAAGTATTTTATACAGAACATAGAGGAAAGAAGGTGTCCTAAAGTCTAGAAAGGTCAATATTTTACTGATGTGGAGTTGAGGCTAAGGAAACTAAGTAAAAACAAGGTCATGGTAGATAGATCTATTGAAATAGGTTACTTTTATAGTTCAATGGGAACATAAAGAACATGAGGAAGTAGAGCATGATTTTTATAGAGCTATGTTTTTCTTGAAGGATCTAAATTTGCAAGTTAAGCTTTCTAAGAAAACTAGAATATGAATCCTAGAACAAAGTATTTAGGAAAAGAACTAAAATTGGTTGTTTTGAAGAGATGAATGCATGAATTGAGTTTTTGATAAATGTGTAATGGACAAGAGAGGTGTGATGATCTGTATCAATTGGTATCATAGCTAGGCTTTGTGTTTTGAATATGAAGACAAATGTTGTTGTGAGGATTGTTATTATACATATCCTATATAATGGAGTGTAATGAAATAGTGAATTAATTAAATAAAATATAATATAGAGTTGTTGATTTCAATTATTATGCGTGTAGCTATTTCATGGATTCTTTGTATTAGATCGAGTAATTTCTACACTTTGTACCAACGCGCGTAGAGCATAAGAGGAACCAAATGAGAAAGGATTTTGGTGAGATTCCAAGCTTAAATAGTAAGAATTACTTATAGATAATGTGGAAACAATAATTTATGAAAAATTTGGGGAATTGAATCGATCTTTGGAAAATTTTATACCAACAAAACATTGCCCTCGGTTCAATAGTTACCTATAGTCGGGATCACCTAGGGTTTGAGTTTTATAACTTTGAATCACCAAATTTTGACATGAAATTTGAAACATAATACTAAGGGAGGTTGTAATCAAATATTTTGAATTTTTTTTTTCCACCAGTCAAAATGAGAGATTTCCTAACTTGATCTTGGTGAGACAAAATCCACATTTAAAGACCTAATTGAGAGGATAAGCTTCTTAAGGAAGTGGGAGATAGAGTTAGCATACAAACCTAAAACTTCACTCATAAAAATATTATGGAAATGGGTTCTCATAAATGATTTGTTTGGGTTTTGAAAACCTAGAAAGAAGAAGATAAGGCTGGTAGTATTTTCGAGCGGGGTTAGTGGGTATAGCATGCACTAGAAACAGAAAGTGGATTGAGAGAGAAGGCCAAAGGGTTAAGACCCAAAAATTTTTACACCAAGGGGATGTCAAAGGAAGCTTAATGAAACTTATAACTTTTCTTAGAGGCATCGGAGTCTTAACCATGACTTTGTGGTAAACTTAGTGAATTAAGAACTCATTAAGGCAAGCGGTTTGAGGCTAAGTTCAAGAACAATGATGAATTTCAAATATTCTAACATATTTTATGATTAGTGTTGTTTAAAAATAAGTATTTGATGCATATCATAGAGGAAAGAAGGTTTCTTGAATTCTAGAAAGGTCAAGATTTTACTTGATGTGGAGTTGAGGCTAAGAAAACTAAGTAAAGAGAAAGGTAATGATAGATAGAGAAGTTGAAATAGGTTACTTTCATAGTTTAATGGGCACATAAATAATGTTAGGAATTAGAGAATGATGTTTTCAGAGCTATATTTTTCTTTAAGGATCTAAATTTGTAAGTTAAAATTTATAAGAAAGCTAGAATATGACTCCTAGAACAAAGTATTTAGGACAAGAACTGAAATTGGTTGTTTTGAAGAGAAGAATGCATGAATTGAGTTGTTAATAACATGTGAAATGGACAAGATAGGTGTAGATTTCTGCATCAATTGGTATCAAAGCTAGGCTTTGTGTTTTGAATGAGATTTTATTTTGATTGCTAACAAGATATTATGGAGTTGTGTGATTGTGAATGTGTAAGGTGAAGAGATAAAATCAAGGATGGATGGAGAATAACTTGTGGTGGGATTGATGAATTTGATAGGAAATAAGGAGAGAGCAAAAATGAGAGAGAGGATAAAAAGAAGAGAGAGGAGAAAAGAAGGATAGAAATATGAATGGAACAAGAATTGAAGGCATTAAGGGAGGATGTATAGAAACTAGTAGAGATTATGATGATGAAAGAATATAGAGAAGTTGGGTTTGTGATAAGAAGAAGGGTAAAATGTCCTATAACACAAATCGTCAAGAAAAATCAAAGGCATCAATTGAACGAAATTGTCAAGGAAGAAGAGAAGAAACTAGAGAAAATAAAGAATCATGCAAGAAAAGTATATAAATAAGAGATCAAAGGGGTTGTGTATTAGAGCTTATAGAGGATGGATGAAGATAGTGAGAGTGCATCAATAATAGAGAAGAATTATGAAGAGGTATGTAATCAATTTTAAGTACAAAATGAAATTTCCTTGATTGAAAATAGCCTAGAAAGTGAAGAAGATAAGTTTGATAGTTTTGTAAATAATGAAGAATTGTGTAGGTTGCATGTTAACAAGGAAGAAATCAGTTTAGGAAGTATGATTATGGTAATGACACTTAATAAATTCTTGATGAGTCACAAGCAAATAGGTACATAGGTGAAATAGAATGAAGAAAAATCATAGAGAATTGAAAGCTCAAAGGTTTGGAACATGTGAAGAAGAAGAAGGTAAGATCCTAGAAGAGGCCTTGGATATGATTTTGTAGTTTGAAGATAACAAGAAAAGTGTAGTGCATGAGAAATAACTTGAGAAAGAAGATGAAGAAAAAGGAAAAGTTGAGAAAAAGAGAAAGAGATAGTGATGAGAGAAAAGAGGAAGGTAAAAGAGAATGGAAAATCTCATGATGAAGAGCTTGGGGACCTAGATAAAGGTCTAATGGAGGAAAAATCAGTTGGTAAAGTGAAAGAGAATGATGGAAAGAGGAAAAGTGAAAGTAATGAGAATAAAATAGTTTATATGAGCCAATAAGATAATGGAATTATGTTGGGAAAAGATTATAGAGAGGTGGAGAACATCCAAAGTCATGAAACATAATATATATTTGTTTCTTTTATGTTTGTTTTTGAGGTGAATCTAGTGAAGGATTGGAAATGATCAAGGTGATGAAGAAAATCAAGAATGAAAAAATCAACTTCAAATAAAATACAAAGATAAAGACTCAAGTATGGGATCCAGATGGCCAAATAATGAGTAATGACAATGAGAGAATGGAAATAAGACTCAAATCATGTAATTAAGATGAAGAAAGGGTGATGTAAGCAAGTAAATGGACATATTTTTCTCCTCCTAGGGAGTATGATGTAGGAGCATCACTGTAAAGCTACAAAAATTATAATTTCTCTTGTTATAAGACCAAGTAAGTGTGTTGGAAGGTTTAGTTGGAGTCAAAGGTTTTAAAAGTTCAAACTTATTGTTTCACCTAATTCTTAGACGTTTCTTCAAAAATGACAAAACAGAGATAGGGTAATAGGCGTAGGAGGAATACCTATTGAAATGTTGGTTGATAGGTTATTGTGCGCGTTTTGACTCCCGAATCCACAAATGATCATGAGAGCTTCCTTTTGGCTAGGAGGAGCTACCTGAAATGGAAAACAAGACCACCGAGAAAGAGTTAAACAATATATGCGGTGGATTTCCTAGCATGGGATAGATCCGAAGTGTGATACTTCTTAGACATCTATCAATCCACCGTTTTAAAACAATTTAATGTTGGTAATAAATTAAATCCTACAAAGAGTTAAAATGATTTAGGTATCTCATTTAAAACACAATAAGAAAGATCTAATCTAACAGGCTAGGTTAAAATAAGATCCGAAGGTCAAGTAACTAGTTCTGGGTCTCTATAGGTCTGACAGAGGTCTTAGGTAGGTCACATGTGAGTAAGGGTGATGTGGGAATAGGTAGGTAGGTTACTGTTCTAGGCTGTATTGGTAGATATAGAGACCGATGCCGGTTAAGGGTGACCGACACCGGTTTGGGAGTTAGTGCCGGTTACTATGGGGTACTTGGGAATGTCACAGAACGAGCTTTAGATCTCCCTTATGATTACACAAAGGACTAGGCTAGTTGGAATGAGGTATTAAGTTGTTTGGATGGGATTTGGCGAGGTTTTAATAGGGATATAGAGGCGTGAGTATTAATGTAGGTCAGTGGGTAGCTAGGAGAACAAATGATGAAAATACAATGATGAAATAAGTGAACCGAGAGGAATAAAATGTTCTACTTAGAATCTAGTTACGGATGTCCAGCGAGTGAGGAATGAAGGAGGTGATAAGAGGTTGAATGCTATGGAGGATCACCAAACATTGGGGAGATCTTGCATGGGCTACATGTGCTCTCCTTCTTTCTTGATTGGATCAAATCTATGCTGGGGTGAGTGCTAGATGGTTGTTGGGTGAATTTTGGATGTTTGTGTAAGAGAAAATACTTGATCTCCTTCTTTGCATGCGTGTTCTCCTGAAAATTGTTCTCAAAAGATGTGATATCTCTCGAAATCTGCCAACCTAAAAATAAGGTTGTTTTGGGGGTTAAAAGGTGACCAACAGTGGTTCCGATTTAACTGGTGGTGGTTAAGGGTAACCAGGCGTCGGTTAGGGTGGGATTTCCTAGGTTTACTAAACTAGGTAGATCCCCTTGATTTTCTAGGATCTCATTTTGTTTACCCATGGATTAGACCGGAAACTTCCTTTTAACATGTAGGAGGGTGGTTAGAGGGAATGTAGGCATTGATTTTTAGGGTTTGGGTAGGTCTTAGTTAGTTATGACAACTTACTAAGAATAGGTCTTAGGGTGAGGTGACTAGATGAGGTGTCTAGGTGAGGTGGATATGTGATCATTATCTCAATTAAGATATTTAAATAATAAATATAGTGAGGATAATGAATTAATTTAATTAAATTAATTAAATTAATATTAGTGGGGTGGAAGGGGCCATGGTTAAGTGAATATGTTCAAGGTGGTTATTTTACGAGGACCAAAGAGAAGTGTGACCCAATTTTAATGTCTACATATTCCTCCTTTTTGTTATGTAGATTGTATTGGTAAGCAATGCTAACAAAAATAAGATGTGGTTACCCCATGTGTGGGTGAAGGTGATCCTCCTCAAACTAGGAACTGATGAGGTAAAAGGTAGAATCGTTGAGTGGTTTGATAAAAGGTGAATGTGACGAAAAGGAAGGTGGGAAATGGGGAAAAGGAAAAAAATTCTACTCATGTAATCTAGGTAATGGGTTAGGGTCAAAGGTAATGTGATCAAACGCATGCACATGTATAAACGCGTAGCACAACACCAAGTTGAAGAAGCGGCAAACTCTACATTGTCAAAGGTCGATAGGTTTATCCAAACAAGGTTGAGGTGATTTCGGTATCCAAGGTGTAGGATATGGTCAAGAAACACGAGATAAGTTAGGTGCATTAATGTTTAGGTGTGTTCTAGTACACAAAAGGTAGGGTTAGGATAAATGGTCATGACAATAGGCAAGGTAAGGTCATTAGGTCAACAACACAGGTAACAGTGTTGCAAGGTATAACAAACACATGGGGTCAAAGGCCACTAGCGATGTTCCAGGTCCAAGAATCTAGGTCACGACATGAGTAGGGCCGAGGTATGGGTAAAATAATGAGTTCCCAAAGGAGGACAAGGTTAGGTAGTAAATGATGAGGTCAGGAGGGTGAGGTAAATGGTCAGGGTAAAGGTTAGGTGTGGTAAAAAAAAAGGGATGGGCAAGGTAATAGGGTAAAAGTTAGGGGTTTTGTTTAAGAGAGGGTGATCGATGTCATTCAAGGGTAGCTGATGCTAGTAGAGGATAACCAAACTCGCTAAGGTAGGGCACATGACCGATCTTTGGTGAAGGTAAACGCATCGGTTAGGTTGGGTTTAGTATAAAAATAAAAAATCCATGTTTTTGGTTATTCATTTATCATCTAGCAAATTGAGAAAATGACATAAGAGAGAGAGAGAAAATGGAAAATTTTCTGGATAGAATGGAGAGTTGAGTTGGTGAGCCGAATGGTGGGTGATTGGTTATTAAGAGGCGGGTCCACGGGATTTGTGGGTGATTTGATTGGTTGGAGATGTGGGTAGCGATTTGGTGATGGAAAAGCCCGGAGAGGAATCGGGTGGGCCATCGGTCTGCAATGGCCGGACATGCCACCACAAAGAAGGCAACATGACAAGGTAAGCATCCAACTCTTGTTGTGTTTGGTTAGATAGATTAGGTGATAAGTTGGGGTTTGGAAGAAATTAGGTTTTTGTTTTTGTTTGTTTGGGCGGGGGAAATGAAATTGGAAATGTGGGTGGAAAAATTAGATAGAATAGGAGTGGGGAGAGAGAGAAGTGGGAGAAGAGGGGAGGGGATGAGGTGTAGGGGGAGTTATAGGTGAGATTGGGTGGGTAGAAGTGTCAGGAGAGGTAAGTTTGTGAGAAGGGAGGTTTGGGGTCTCGGGTTTCACCACGAGCGGTGACCGGCGTTGGCGTCGGTAAGGGTTAGTTTAGGCGGTTGGTCACAAAATAAGTGATCGATGCCGGTTTAGGGGTGACCCCTAAACCGGTTGGGTGGTTAAGATGGGTAGGGGTAAAATAGGGTGCGGGAAAATGATAGTGGGTGAGTATGGGTATGATAAATGTAGATTAATTGGTTGTTTGTTTTAGATGTAGGGGAGAGATCAACTACACATACGAGATAGGGTTCCACCCCTACTCATGATAGTTCATGGTGCAGCAACCCCTGAGGAGTTGCGGCACATGGAGGAGGTGGGCTTGAGTGGGGTCCGATCTTTCTACCGCATGTAGTCCAAAGCTGCCAAGTTTGATGGTCACTCTCATCAATAGATCGGATTCCATGACCAACATGTTCCACCTACCAACGGTGAGATTACAATCACCCGGAGGATGTGTTCGAGGATTTTACTGATTACCCATATTGGGTACACATGTCTATTTAATGTCCTCCGAGGCCTCAAAGGAGTTGATGCTAATGGTGTTAGAGAGGTGATGGCCAAGATGACATTCCATAGCGTTAGCTTGAGCTATGGAGAGATATACCTAGCCCTTCCAGAGGAGACGAGGATAGTAGCTCTATTGATGGAGGCAGCGGTGTCTTTTTGCATTTCTAGATGTAGAGGGTGGGCGGTTTCCTTGATCATTGATGGGGGTACTCCATGACATGGTGATAGATCAGACCCACTTTACCTAGGTGCCAACATTCTTGGTGTAATTATCAAAGGAGTTATGGGCATATGGACGGCTGCGTAGGTTCAGCCTGTGTTGTACCTTTTTACTTCACTGCTGGGCATATGAGCACATTGTCTATGTGCATCCAGTGGGTATGCCCCGGGCCGATGCCTTTCCACTAGGCTTTATACGAGTGGGGTATAGGTGATGGGTGCCTACTTATTAAAGAGTGGAGATAAGACAGAGGCTACACATGATGTAGCATATTTAAAGTGACTATTAGAGGGTTGTCGGTGGACATCATTTGGAGGCCATACGTTTGCTTCCCATCATATAGGCATATTTGTTATGAGCTAGTTGGCCTCCAACTACCGAGATGGATAGAGGGTCACCGTGCTTGAGGAGCACAAGATGATCCCGATTGACAGAGTTATGCGGTAGTGTGGGCTACTACAGGACATACCTCCACCCTTCCCGTAGTACATGAGAGACAACATGTAGAGGCCCTTACCTCTACCACACGGTCAATAGTGCCCACAAGGCAGGAGGAGCGAGCAGATGGACGATAGATTGATGATGTTGGGGTTACAAACATGTATAGAAAATGGTGGGTGGCTCATTTATGAGCAAGGTACCACCCAAGACGGGGCATCCAGGATCTAGCCACCATCATGGTGTAGAGGATTCCCTACGAGGGTAGGTGGCGACTCGATTACCTAGTTGGGTATGGTGCGAGACACATCTTGTCACTTCAGAGAGGTGGAGGTGGCCGAGTTACACATGTATAGGTGGTTAGACTTCGAGCCCGAGATGGACGAGGGTGGGGATGGAGGTAGAGATGATGGTTGGGTGGCTAACTTGTAGGCACAAATGATAGGGTTGTAGGGCCAACCAGCCACAACACAACACATGCACGCATTAGGGATTTATAGGCCCAAATACAGGCATAGGGCAGGTCCGATAAAGACCACCACGTGCATTGGGACAGGGTCCTAGTTTATAGGAAGGGGCGGGACAAAGTCCCACAGATGGGCATATAGGGGCTAAGGCCTATGGGGCCACCATAGACCATGCCCATATCTAGGTTACAAGATTCCCTAGGTGAGGCCAGATACTACCAGGATCAATTGATGGTGGCCAAGATAGATTTCCTATCCTATGGAGAGTACAAGGAACAACAGGCCTCGAGTGAGAGGACTAGATCTCGACTCATAGTGTAGAGAGCACAGGGGGCCATCGAGCTCTGAGACAAGATCAGGGAGAGGCCACCAACTCATGGAGACCAGCTCCGGTGATGTCGTAGCGGGACCCAACCACCAACTATGATGGGTGGGGTGATGTTAGCAAGTCGCCAGACAGGGGCCAAGGAGGCTGAGGGGATAGGCGATACCGATATGGAGGATGTCCTCGAGAGGGTGCTTGATATATGGCTCCCGATTTTTGACATAGTTTTGAGTTTTGATATATATCGGCCTACGTGCTTTGAGATATTGTTATATTTTTATCACATACCAACTTTGTATCTGAAGAGAGTGAGGATTTATGAGAGTTTTTATATATTTTGAGCATATACCGGCCTACGTACCGAAGAGATTTTGTATTGTTTTATTATTTTATTGTATATGAGACCGGACCGTGTGCCATTGAAATTTTGTATTAAGTATCACCATGTGTGCCGACATTAGACAATTTGTTTGAGATGGACATGATGGTATATTCGTGTATATTGTATTAAGACACACATATTTATTTATATGATGAGATGGTTGATTTGTTGGTGTTTTATGAGAATTTTAATTTTTGTCGTGATATGGATGGAAACTAGGTGAGTTAGGCATGATGGAGTCAGGTTGGTTTAGGCATGGATTGAGTCAGGTTGGTTTAGGCATGGATCAAGTCGTGTTTTTAGGCATGGATTGAGTCAAGTTTGTTTAGGCATGGTTGAGTCTAAATTAGTTGAAGTGGTGATTCATTAGTTTGTGCAATGAATGATGATAGAGAAATGGAAGTCATAATGAATTTATGGTGTGATGATGATAGAAATGTGAAGCAACTTGTTATTTATTTGGTTTAATTTCCAATTTTGGATATAAAAAGGAAACTAAGTAGGGTAGGATGTGATTTGAGAAAAATGAAAAATGAATTAGTTAGGGTAGAGAGTGGGCAAGCTAACCTCTAAGGGCCCCATGCCCTCAAAGTGCTACCTACATCGTCCTAGCGAAAAGGGACCTCAGACTGATGTAGTTCTCCCATAAGCTAGGGAAGAATATGAGGAGGTATGAGAATGAGTTGGTATGTTTTAGGCCTGGTTTGGGTTTAGGTCTATTAGGTTTGGGTGGGTTATAGGAAAAAAATGGTATAGGTGATTTTGATTGTGGTAGAAGAAGAATGTTACCCCAAAGGTACAGCCCGAGACCAAGCCCCGTATAAGGTAATAAAAATGTAAATAAAGATGGTTAAAAGATAAGAGGGGGCAATAAAGCCACCTGATTAGCTAGGATCATACCGAGTAGATCATACCTTGGAGGAGGTGATGAGTGTAAGACCTTAAAGACATTGCATGATTGATCACTCTAAGGTGAAAAGTAGTCACATGATCACCAAATGTCTTGGTTTCCAAGAGGTCCCTTGAGGCAGCAAGAAATGGGAGTGCGAATGGTGAGAGGTATGAAAAGGTGGTTGATTTTTTATGTATGAGGTAGCATGATTTTTGGGAAAGAGATCCGAGGTCACAAAGGAAAATTCCATGACTAAAAGTCTTTTGTTTTCACTTGTATTTGAGATAGACCGATCGATGTGGGAAGTCTATATGGGATGAAGAAATGAACTCCTTGAGGTATTCGTGAAGGCGATCGATGCGGAAGCTTCAAATTCTCTCACTTTTTTTTGAAACACTTTACATAGCTGTCCTTCAAGGAGTAGTCTATTTATAGCAGCGATTTCAAGAGGAAGATGTCCTTTAGAGGGAGTCATTGTTTTATTAGAAGTTTAACTCAAGGAGTTGTGTCCCAAGGAGGGCTTCAAAGTCATGGAAAAGACCAAGGTGAGGAAAATGATTCTTGTTCGAGATAACAGGGGTGAAACAACCATGGGATCTCATCTAAAGATAGATGAAAAGTATCCACAAGAATCATGTTATGTGCAAAGGTCATGGTACATATATTCAAGAGAAGATAACAAGTGATGGGTACTCACATAATTCTTATTTAATCATTGGTGTGTAAGAAGTGGAGAGTGCTCAAGGGACGAGCATTGAAAGAGATAAAAAGTGATGTAGGACTAAAATTCAACAGAGAATGGTCGAAGATGTAAGGCATTAAGGGGCTCCGGTTCAGATTTACCATCAAGTGAAGATAAACGATAAGCACTGGATCCGTAAGTATGCTCAAAATGTATGGTCCATGCCAATTAGGAGAAAATTTACCATGTTTAATTTTTTTTGCTTTTGTTACATGTTGATTTTCTTTCAGGACAAGGTCACTGACTTGGAAGGTTCATTCATGGACACGTTTGTCATAGGCACATTAGATACATTGTTGGTAAACTTGAAGGTGGTCAAGAGAGTTAAGATGGCATTCGTCTAATAACTCAAGTTGTGCTAAAAGGTCTTGACGAAAGTCATCATCGTTGAGTATGTCACGGAGATAAATGTGGAGTGAGCGAATTTGGAATTTGAGAGGTAGAACAACCTCTATACCATAGACTAGATAAAATGGTGTGGCGAAGAGTGGAAGTACATATACTAGTGCGGTATTCCCATAGGGGAAAAGGAATGTGCATATGCCAATCCTTCCCAGTATCGTTAACCACTTTCATGAGAATTTTGTTTAGGGTTTTGTTAGTGGATTCAGCTTGGCCATTGGTCTGTGGGTAATAAGGTGATGAGAAACTTAGCTGAATGCCGAAGGTGTCATAAATTTTTGTAATATTTTGTTTTTGAATTATTTTCCATTATTAGTGATGAGGCAATGAGGAACACCAAAGTGACAAATGATGTGATGATTGATGAACTCAAATATTTTCTTGGATTTTGTGGAGATGAGTGGTATGGATTCAACCCATTTTGTGTAGTATTCAGTAGTGGTGATGATCCATTGATGTCATTGGGAAGAATGGGGGTTGATCTCACCGACAAGATGTAAACCCCATTGAGAGAAGAGCCAAAGGTCACGAGAGACCCGTAAGGTGTGACCGGGTGTATCATGAAGGTTGGCATGTTGTTGGCATTTGACACAACACTTGACATAGTTGTAACAAACATGGTTGAGGGTTAGCTAGTAATAGCCGAGGCAAATAATACGCTTAGTAATAGCAAGGCCACTCAAAGTGACCTCCACATATTCCATCATGAACTTCCTTAATGGTATAAGGAATTTCAGAGCTCGTGAGGCATCGTAAGAGAATACCATCAAAGACATGCTTATAGAGAAGGACCCCCATGATGATGTAATGAGAGACATTTTTAAGGAAGGCACGTTTTCCATTATGGGTGAGATCAAGAGGTAATATGGAGTGAGAAATATAGTCAAAATATTGTTGATACCAAAGGTCACTCGGGTCATGGCTAATGGTTCCGATGGAGTAAACTTCATGAGCTAAATAAGAATGTGATTGGATTCATTATATGGTGACAAAGATTTTAGAATCGGCAGGTGAAGCGGGTATTTGAGAAGCCAAGAAGACCATGGTATCTACAAATTTGTTGGTTGAATGAGGGACGGTTTGAAGGGCGTAACGGTCAAAGGTGGTCAAAAGTATGTCTACATGATGTTTATACTTTTGAATTATCTCATTACGACATTGGTATATACCATTGACTTGGTTTATGACCAATTGAGAATCACTAAAGATGTTGATTGATTTAGCATCTAGGGCATAGGCACCTTGGAGACCTAATATGAGTGCTTTGTATTTGGAAATATTGTTTGTACAATCAAAATTGAGTTTTAAATACAAAGGCATGGGTTCACCATCAAGAGGAATGAGGATAATACCAGCCCCACCCCCACACTGACACTTGGAACCATCGAAGAAGAGTGTCATTTGATAAGCGGGTTCGTCCAAGGAAAGGGTAGCAATTGACTCATATGGAAAGTCAAAATTAGAGGGTTAATCCCCAGAAATAGGTGAATTGGCCAATTGGTCAATGATAACTTGGCCCTTGATGGACTTTTGATGAATGAATTTGAGGTCAAGGTCAGCTAAGAGCATAAGCCGATGTGTGGCACATTGATTTTGAAAGTGTAAGGGGTTGGTGTTGGTCACAACATACGTTTTGTGGTTGAGTAGGTAATGGCGAGTTTTGTGGAAATGAAAAATAAAGCTAAGAAAAGTTTTTCAGATGGGTTTATCGGTTTGTAGTCTAAAAGAGTATGGCTTATGTAATAAACCACCTACTCCCTGTGTTGTTCATCATGATGAGCGAGCATGGCTCCTAGGGAGTGTTCGGTAGCTAAGATGTATAGGTAGAAGGGTTGATCGTCTTTAGGTGGGATAAGTACGGGTGGTTGGAGAAGGTATTGTTTTAAGGCCTCAAAATATTTTTGGTAGTCATCATCCTATTAAAAGGAGACATCCTTCTTGAGAAGATGATGAAATGGTTGACACTGATAAAATAATTGTGAAATGAAACAGCTTTTAATAGACTCGAACTTACCTTGCAATCTACGGAGTTTCCTAAGGTTAGTGGGCGGAGGCATTTCAAGAATGGCCTTGAATTTAGTAGGGTCAACTTCTATACCACGTAGGGAAATGATAAATCCTAGGAGCTTTCCTGAGAGAACTATGAAGACACACTTCTTGGGTTGAAGGAAAATACAATATTTAATGAGGCGGTCAAAAATGGTTTTGAGGACGGAAAGGTGCTCAAAGCAGCATTTATATTTGGCTAGGAGATCATCCACATTATCTTGCAATATACAATGCATGATTGCATGGAAGATATAAGTCATAGCCCGCTGATATGTGGCACCAGCATTTTTAAGGCCAAAAGGCATGAATTATTAGTAGAAGTTCCCCCAAATGGTGATGAATGCAGTTTTGTGTTGATCCTCTTGTGAAAGAAAGATTTGGTTATAACCCGAGAAGCCATCCATGAGTGATAGCATCTCGTGACTAGCGGTAAGGTCAACTAGTTGATCAATACTAGGTAAGGGGAAGTCATCTTGTAGGTAGGCTAGGTTGAGGTTATGGAAATCCATGCAAATACAAAGTCCCCATGTCACCTTAGTGATAGGGACAATGTTAGAAATCCAACAAGGATAATCAATGGGTAAGATGAAGGAAACAGAAAGAAGGCAAATCAAGTTCTTCTTTGATGGGAAGGGCAATGTGAGGGTGTATTTTTCTCGGCTTTTGTTTGATGGGTTTGGCATCGGGAACAATTATGATATTGTGGACTACTATGGGTGGGGTCAATACCGAGGCATGTTTGCGTAAAACCAAGCAAATGCATGGTTATTTTTTTGAGAAAATAAGTGATGGCTTCCTATTCATCAACATCTAAAGATTGAGTGATCTTTAAGATGTGCGGGTCATCCTGAGTATGAATGTTAATCTTGATAGTCAATTTATTCAACATGGTTTTTGTCTCAGAGGGTAATGACCGATGAATAAATGAGTCTTTTGCACCAAGGTAGGTGAATATAGATTCATCATCCTAACTTTGAATGACATTAATTGAAGGTGTATCATCATCGATCATTTCAGGATATAGGAAGGGAAGAGAGGAAGGAGCCTCACCCTTGTGTTGATAAGTCGAGGCCCCAAGGAAATGGTGTTTATGAAAAAAAAATTAGGAGGGATAGATTCAGGATCCATCGACTCCATCGGTGAGGGTGGTGATGGAGGTGGAGCGAGTGAAGAAGGTGGAGAAGGGTGGATTTATTCAATGGGTTTAATACGGGCTTGCTTGGTAGGTGGTTCAACAAAGTTGATACCATTATGGTCATTATGTTTGTGGGTAGTACATGGAATAATAGTATGGCATCCTTGCTCGTAAAATCCAAAACCAAAACCATTCCATGCACATCGATGCAGGGAAGGTGTGGGCGAAATGGTGATTGGCGAGATACTCGGAAGTCGCAGAGAAAATGGGTGGGTTCATGATGGTGGTTCAGGTGTGTAAGTGGTAGTATCAAGTCCCCCATAGGTGAGACTGGTACGGAGATGAGGAGGACCATAAAGGAGGCATTCTCCTATGTGGTGATCATAGCAAGGGTGTTGGTGAAGACTTCCATATTCTTGTGGAGTAAGGAATGTGTTGACACTATATAAGCAATACTCTCCCAGAGTGAGGCATTGAAAAATGCCTTCTAAGGGATCGGTGGTTAGTATGTGGGTAGCTGGAATAGATGATGTGTTGGTGGTTGACACGGAGGTAGAGCTAATGGATTGGGAGGTTGATGGGTCGGTTGTGGAGGTTGTGGCAGCGTAGGAATGGAGGAGGCATGTGTGGTTGAGGTAGCGACTATACTGGTAAGCGGAGGTGTAGGTGAAGTGGTAGTGGTCATGGAGGTAGATGCCTTAATGGGTATGAGCACATCATTGGGTTGGTAAAGCATGTTGCATGTTTTAAAAGGTGATGGATTAGTTAGGATAGTGTAGGTATGTCCTTCATGCTCAAAATTTACACAACGATGCAAAGTGGAAGGAACACAACCCATGACATGAATCTAGGGTCTGCCAAGTAATAGGTTATATTGAAATCCCCCCTCCAAGATGTAAAATAACTCTGGAATAGTGTGGGGCCCACGTGAATGTGGAGGATGATGGTGCCTAGTGTAGAGGTGATAGCGTCATTGAATGAACACAACATGACAGATGTTTATGCATGTAATTTTCAGGTATGCGCATTTGAGTGAATGCATGGGATGAAATGATATTAATTCTAGCACCCCATCAATCATCACATGTTGTACACATATATCATCGATGTGGACAGAGATGAAGAGAGTTGGGTCTAGGTCATCTGTTTGGTGTGGTGCGATCTCTTCCTCTGAGAAGCTAAGGGAGGCTACTTGGTGAGTAGGTGAAGGTGTAGATGAAGGAGGTAATTTGTTGAGGAGGCTACATGATGGAGTGTGATAATGGAGGATACAGTGTAGGGTCTTTGGGTAAAACCTCAATAGATTGTAGGAACTCCATGAGATCTAGATGATGGGATTCGAGGTTTGGATGAGGTCATATAAGAACATTTTGAGGGGGATTGGTGCAATTATTTGAGCATGGTGTGATGTGTGAACCCATTAGAAATAGGATATGTGGGGCCGTAGTAGATAGTGATTTTAGGTATGGGTACAGATGGTATGTTGGGTATAAGATTGGTTGGTGAGTCGGTTTCCTTTTCCTTGCCTTTATCCTTTTGGGCACGAGTAGCAATGTGGATCATGTTGATTTGAGGGAGTTGGTAAATGGAGAAGGTGTAGGATGAATGGTATATCAACATGATGGGAAAAACCTACCGAGGTGAAAATCCTTGTGAAGTGACACAGGCACAATGACATTTGGGTGATGAAGTGGTAAGCTCTCTAATGCCAACCGTGTTAATTTTGAATCTTGGGGGTGCTTCTAGGAGCTGCGTAGGTGGAGGTCATGTTTGTTGAGTAGGTAGTGAGGGAAGGACTGTGGGAATGGGAGTTGGTGAAATGGGGTCCTCATCGAAAAGGTTTTCATCATCAAAGTTTTCTTCAGGAGGACACAATTGGATAAGGATGGTTTTCAAAGCCTTTCAGTTCTCCACATCATGCCCTGGCACATGATGACAAGCACAAATTTTAGTGTCATCAAACCCTTTTGGCTTGGGTTTGAGGGGGTCATAAGGTCAGTGGTAGTAATGTAATGACAAAAGTTGCAAGGAGGCTGGTTAAGATTTTGGCATAGGAGTCTCGCTAGTGGGTGATAATGGAAACCTGAAAGTGGGTTTAGGTGTAGGTGCGATTGATTGTTGAGGATGGTCCTTACAGGGAGGAGGAGTGGGTTGAGCTATGGTTTTCGGTGCTAGAGTGGTCTCGGTGTTGGTCGCATTTTTTTGGGTAGGGGTATGGTAGATGAACGGGTAGGAGGGTGAATGGATGTTTTTATTACCTTATTGGAGGGTAGCAGATTTTTGTCTTTAGGTTGCACCTTCTTGGTTAAGGATGATATGGGTGTACGAGATCTAGAGGGAAAAATAGATGGGTGAAGAGGGTGAGTTACCCAGGGGGATAATGGAACTATTTGTGAAGGTAGATGATGCGGGTTGTGTAGGGGGTGTGAGGATAGATACCGAAGTGTAATGGGTAGTGAAGAAGTTGTTGAGGGTATTAGAGGTATGGGTGGTAAAGATATTGTAGGTGCGGGTGTAAGTCATGTCGGGTGCTTGGGTATGTTAAAGGTTTGTGAGGAAGGAGTGGGATGTTGTGTTTTTGATTTATTGACGGTGGTGGTCTTTGGGCCATGTTGGGTGGTTGAGGTCCTAAGACAAACATAAAAGGTGAAGGTGAGGTAGGTATGATTGGCGCAGCTAGGGTATGAGTTCTATGGGTTTGGTTTTTCTATTTGGGTGCCGAGAGTAGGTTTGGCGTTGACTTTGGAGGATGTGGCTAAATCTAGTTTGATAGGTGGATGAATAAGGCTGGTGGTTGGGGTGACCCCTAAGGTAGTAATAGGTTTAGGCAAGGAAGATGATGTAGGTGTGGGTTTGGATTTAGATGTATGTTGGGTTATGGGTAAGGGTGTGTGTTGAGCTATGATGGGTGTCGTGGAAGAATTTGTGATAGAGGTGGTTGTGCTCGGTTCGATTGGTCAAAATATTTTTGGGTAGATAGTGTAAGTAGCAGTAAGTGACATCTACATTGGTGTTGAGATAGGAAGCGAAGGTGCCCCCAAAGTAAGGCCATATCCACATAATCTAAGAGATCAGCCAAGTGTGTAAGAATGACACGTTTGTAGGTGAGTTTGATGAAGACCTAATAGAAATTCCTATAAAATTTGTCTTAGAGATGGGGAATTTTCTAGCTTCGACTTCCATGGGTAAGAGAGCCAAAAGTAGGTCTACAGGATCTTGGGTAGCTGATGAAGAATGGTCACCTAGAGGCAAAGGTATCACTATTGGATCCTTGATAAGTGGAGGAGAAAATGGGTTCTCCTCTGTAGGTGGAGGAGATGATGGGTGCTCTTCTATAAGTGGAGGAGATGATGGGAGATCCTCTGTGGGTGGAGGAGATAAAAAAGTATCCTCCATAGACTGAAGAAGTACTGTGGGTGACGGTTCCCTAGGTGGAGAAGCCAAAAGTGAAATAGTCTCAACATTAGTGAAGGGCTCCTCCATAGGTGAGGAAGGAGGTGAAAGGTGTTCCTTTGTGGGTGTAGGAATAGGTGAGGTGGGTTCCAATGAAAAAGGAGGACTTCGGGCTAGAATTTCTTCTATGGAAGGAATATGAGGTAATTGGGAAGCAATGGGCATGTCACTAAAAATAGCATGGACCTTGCGGGTATGGCTATCATGAGTTGAGGTCTCACCGGTTTGATCAAACAAAGAGGCATGATTAGGAAAGGATTTCTTAAAGATGTTTAGGTTTTGATTGGCATGTGCATTAGGATTATCCATAGTTAACTCTCCTTTCTCGAGTATTTCTTGGACAATGTTTTTGAAAGTAATGCAATTACTGTCACTATGACTTGTTACTCGATGATATTACAGAAGTTGTGTTCCTTATACCATGTGGGTGTGGGGCGAGAAAGTTCAAAACCAAAGTGTGTGGTTTTATAGGAGGAAGGGTGATGGCCCCGCTTTTGATGAGCTTTTCTAAGATAGAATAATAAGGTTCCCTAATTGGGGTGTATTTCATTGTTCTTGTCTCAATTGAAAAGTCTAAACTGGTGAGATATTAGATGAGGGGCTAGCCGATTTACTTTGGATGAGCGGGGTCAGCTTTGAGTACCACTGCGTTAGCGGTCCCCTTGACCATTGAATAATTTTTCTATGGTTTGGAATAAGAAGATATATCATTCAACTTGAATACCGAGTTCTTACTACATAATCGTATTTTATTCTCTTCAATGGCCCGAATCTCTAGCTTTCGTGCCATGGTGAATGCTTCATCGAAGGTTCAGAAATTTTAGACCTACAGGGTTGGTGAGATATGTCTAGCACAAGCCCATGTGAAGAGCTCGATGAGTTCAGTTTGCGGTAGTTGGAATGTGAGTTGATTGATCAGGCTATGCCAGCGAGCAACAAAATCTATGATAGATTCATCATCATACTGACACGTGGAGTATAGGTCAGTCATGGTAACCTTATTAACGATATTAATGGAGAAGTGATCTAAGAAGGCTTGGGCTACTTGATTAAATGAAAATATAGAGTGTCTAGGTAACCCACTATACCAATCTAATGCAGGTCCAATCAGAGACATGGGAAAGGTCCTCAAGAGCAAAGCATCATCATGGGTGATTAGGTAACACCCATGTTTGAAAGACCACAAATGTTGTTGTGGGTCTTCCTTGCTATTGAAATAGTTAAATTTAGGCATTTCCCAATGCATGGGATATGGATGGATAGGAATGGATGGGTGTATAGGCTCATTACAAATCTCGTCATAGGTGAGAGTATTTTGGGAGCCAGAAACCAATGCCTCCAATGTCTACATCTTGTCCATCATTAACTTGATTAGGTCATTGGTAGGTTGTGATGGTTGGGTATCCTCCTGTAGTGTAAGAGGGTTAGTGTTGGGTGTATAACAAGGGTGGAATTCTAGTATATGGTGTTTCCATATAGGTAGATTGAGAATAAGGTAGTGAAATAGGGGGTACATACCTAGAGTGAATAATAGATGAAACAGGAGGCTACTGATAATATGTATATGGAGGTGGAAGGGTCATGGTGACCCTAGTAGAAATGGGGGCTAAAGATTATGGAATAGAAAGAATGACATTTTGGAAAGGGTAGGGGTCACCAATACCAGAGGTGGTTGTGTAGCTACGGTTATATGGGAGATAATAGGGGTAGATGAGGTTGTGTTTTGGGTGGTTGGCGAAGGTATAGTGGATGTGGCGAGTGCAACGGATGTAGCAGATGTGGAATTCATAGCGGGTATAGGGCCTAGCTATGAAATGACTGGGGTAAGGTAGATGTGGGTAGCGTGGAGCTAGATGGGGTTGATGCAGGAGTGGGAATGAGAGTCAGGGAGATAGATACGGGCATGCCGTATATCAACTAACTAGAGGCATCTCGAGTGGATGAGTGAGAGAGATAAAACTACAAGGCGGAAGGGTTTTGTTCAAGGAGTCATGTGAATCCCTCATCTCCCGGTAGTGATAGTGATAGGTTGGATAGGTTCCATGACTAATGATAAAATAGAAGGTGGAGAAGGACTAGGTGGGAGTGGTTGACAACTGGCATGGAATACAAGGGCACTTTCTTGTCAACACGTCAGTACCATGTGAACAGTTCTAGCGTGGTAAGATTGCTTTCTCGTAATTGACATAGAAATATAAGACATGTAGAATAAATAAGTGGCAAGGTGGGTGAATTAGGGTTAAAATGGCAGCTGGAAAATGAAATAAGTTAATCAATGCTAGTTAAGGTAAACCGATGCTAGTCATAGGTAACCATGGTCAGTCACTATGGAAAGTGAACAATTGGTCAAAAACAAGGTATAAGGCCAAATCTGACAGGTATGCCAAATACTGATGAGATTTACAAGGTCAATGTATATGATAAGAGTGACAGGAACTCTGAATAGTCGAAGAAGGTGAATAGGTGTCCTTTTGGGTAGGTTAACCAAAATGACAGTGAACCGACGCCGGTTGGGTATAACCGATGATGGTCAGGGGGTAACCGACGACGGTCACTGGACCAACACCGTTACTATGAAATTGAAACAGTGATGAATAAAATATGGTTGTGAGTTAAAATTTGATGTGGAATCAGACCCAGAATTCTGAGAATGATGAGAATATGGTCCAGGCACACTTAGATGAAGCTGGAATACACCAACTGTGATGAGGAGCATGCAAGGAGAAAAAGGAAAAATGAAGAGCATGACCTCTCACCTCAAAACGCAAAGCCAAGCAGAAACACTAAGAAAAATACAATCCTAAGAATGCTTTTTTATATTATGTTTGTTTAGCTTATGCTATTTAAGGACTGACTCATGAACTGCGTAGAATAGAGTTTTTTTGGCAAGGATGGCTTCCTACGAAGAGGGAGATCTACAAGGTGATGTTTCAGGTATGTTATGGTGGGGGTGGGATTCACTCTAAAGTATGATTCGATAGAGTAGTGAGCTAGGTGCCCACCGTGTCTGTGATCATGTGATCACCTATAAATTCTTCCAAGAAAGATGTTTAAGAATGTGTGTATTTGAAATTTTTATGAGGTTTGGTAAGACTCGAGAAAGAGAAAAGGAAAGAAGTGATTTTCTACGATTCATTTGTCAACCATCAATTTGGCATGACTTCCAGCGTATAGGTTGCCCTCAATTAATGTGAGCTAATGCATAAAATCAGAATGAAATGCAATGATTTTAAGCCCAAATCGAAATATGAAATTCGATGACACAATGAGAGGAATAGGAGAAAGTATGATCTTTCACTAATGTAATGCAAATGTAATAGAAGAAGATTTCTTTTTAAGCACCAAAACATGATTGATTTGAGACAATGAAAGAAGAGAAGATTCAAGGAAAGAAATTTTAATGTGAGAACCTTTTGGAAAGGAAACAAACATACAACTTTTCACCTAGAAATGAATGAATGCAAGGAATCCCGAATGGGTCCCACTGAGTGTGCCAAAATGTTTCACCTGATTATTAGACATTTCTTCAAAAATGATGAAACAGATAGGGTAACAGGCATAGGAGGAATACTTGTTGAAATGTTGGTTGATAGGTTGTCACACGTGTGTTGACTCTTAAATCCACAACTAATCGTAAGAGCTTCCTTTTGGATGGGAGGAACTACCCGAAATGGAAAGAAAGACCACCGAAAAGAGTTAAACAATGTATGCAAAGTGGATTTCCTAATGTGGGTTAGATCCGGGAAGTGTGATACTTCCTGAGGCAGTCAATCCACCTTTTTTAAAACAATTTAATGTTGGTAATAAAGTAAATCCTACTGTAGTTAAAATGGTTTAGGTATCTCATTTAAAACACAATAAGAAATATCTAATCTAATAGGATAGGTTAAAATAAGATCTCGAAGGTCAAGTAACTAGTTATGGGTCTCTGCAGGTCTAATAGAGGTCTTAGGTAGGTCACAGGTGAGTAAGGGTGATGTGGGAATAGGTAGGTAGGTTACTATTTTGGGCTGTATTGGTAGATACAGAGACCGATGCTAGTTAAGGGTGACCGATTCCAGTTTAGGGGAACTAGTTTCGATTCTGGTGGGGTACTGGGAATGTCATAGAACAAGCTTTAGATCTCCCTTATGATTGCACAAAGGACTAGGCTGGTCGAATGAGGTATTAAGTTGTTTGGATGGGATTTGGCAAGGTTTTAATAGGGATATGGAGGGGTGAGTATTAATGGAGGTCAGTGGGTGGCTAGGATATCAAAGGATGAAAATACAATGATGAAATAAGTGAACCAGAGGAGTAAAATTTCTACTTAGAATCTAGTTTTGGACGTCTGTGAGTGAGGAATGAAGGTGTTGATAAGAGGTTGAATGCTATAGAGGATCACCAAATATTGGGGAGCTCTTGCATGGGCTACATGTGCTCTCCTTCTTTCCTAATTGGATCAAATTTGTGTTGGAATGAGTGCTAGATGGTTTCTGGGTGAATGTTGGATGTCTATGCAAGAGAAAATACTTGATCTCCTTCTTTGCATACATGTTCTCCCTAAAACTTGTTCTCAAAAGATGTGATATCTCTCGAAATCTACCAACCTTTAAAATAAGTTTGTTTTGGGGGTTAAAATGTGAACGACGGTGGTTTGGACTTAACTGGTGGTGGTTAAGGGTAACCGGTGTCGGTTAGGGTGGGATTTCAAGGTTTACTAAACTAGGTAGATCCCCTTGATTTTCTGGGATCTCATTTTGTTTTCCCATGGATTATACTTTGAAAGCTTCCTTCTAACATGTAGGAAGGTGGTTAGAGGGAATGTAAGCATTGATTTTTAGGGTTTGGGTAGGTCTTAGTTAGTTATGACAACTTACTAAGAATAGGTCTTAGGGTGAGGTGGCTAGATGAGCTTTCTAGGTGAGGTGGATGTGTGAGCATTATCTCAATTAGGATATTTAAATAATAAATATGGTGAGGATAATGAATTAATTTAATTAAATTAATATTAGTGGGGTGGAAGGGGCCATGGTTAAGTGAATATGTTCAAGGTGGTTATTTAACGAGGGACCAAAGAGGAGTGTGACCTAATTTTGGTGTCTACACTTATAGTTTTCCCTCCTTTATTTTAATTCAAATATTAACTATGTAAAAAGTAAACTATACCTTGGAAAGTGGTAACAATAGTGTTTTGATGATAAAAAGAGTGTTTGAGGAACCTAAACATGTTAAGACAAGTTCTAGAGGTAGGTAGAACTCATCAAAATAACTAAAACAATGTAATAGGACTATGTGTCTATGTATGTGACACCAAGTAAGTCATGAGTCATTAAGTAGTTGTTATCCAAAATGTTCCCCTTACACATTTTGTGGTTAACTCCCTTCATTCTCCCCTCCCTTGTGCCTCAGTATAATTTTTTCTTTTCAGGCACTCAAAACTCTCTGGAAATGGCACCATTGGATATAGCTCTTTCTCATTTCCCGAAAGGTAAAGTTTTCCTCCTAATTCCATGTATTTTTGAAGTTATGGCTCGACGGAGTTTTTGTGTGGAAATTTTCCCTGAAGGCCCGCAACTGGATAATATCATGCCACATGTCTCAGATCAAGCGGAGGGTAGAGGTAAACTTGGAAATTTTACCAAGTGATTCAACAAGTTTTCAAAGGGAATAATTCACCCCGCAGGCCCGCCGGTGAATTGGATCGTGCCACGTGTCCAAGGGGGAAAAAATTGAAAAAATGACTAAGTGTTGGCACCATGAAAAAATATCTGAGAAAGGCCCGCGCCCAACCACATTACGCCATGTGTCCTCAGTCCCCGAAATGGTGGAGCATGGAGGTGAAGTTAAAATTTTGGTGAAATATTTTGCAAAGGCGCAAAGTCAAAGTTTTCCTGCAAAGTCCGCATCGAATGGCCTCATGCCACGTGTCTAAAGAACAATGGACCTGGAGAGAAAATTAAAATTTTGGTGAAGTGTTTGGGTAGGAGGAAAGGAGAAATATTGGCCCGTCAAGCCCACCAACTAGTCAGATTGCGCCACGTGTCCTCGGGGCCGAATGGTGGAGTGCGGGGGAGATTGGGATTTTTCCCAAAGGCTAAAATGAAAAGAAAAATGTTTTCCCCAAGGGCCCGCATCGAATGGGATGCTGCCACATGTCTCAGACTGGTGGAAGGTGGGGAAAATTTGGAAAATTTTCCCAAAGCAAAACGAAGGAAATTTGCAAAGAGAAAGTCCGTCCCTAAGCACAAACCAATGAGATCATGCCACGTGTCCATGTGGCGGAAAAAAATTCAAGACAAGCCCGCAGAAAAATTCAAGGGAAAAGCCCACATCTAATGGGGTTTTGCCACATGTCCAATGAGGAAAAATGGTCAAACAATGATGGAAAATTTAAAAGGAGATGCCCGCACCAATCATAACGTGCCACGTGTCCTCAACTCATCGGCCCGGCGGAGAATTTTGGAAAATTTTCCAATGGCCAAAACAGAGGAAAATAAAGCACAGAAGGCCCATGCCCAATCAGCACATGCCACATGGCACCCAAAATGGTGGAGCATGGGGATTTTTTGGGAAATTTTCCCAAATGCAAAAAGTGGAAAATTTCAAAATTTTCACCCGCCAATCCGTTTTGGCCCTGTTTTTCCCTAAAATTTCAAATGGCCATATCTTTCAATCCAGAGCTCGGTTTTCACGTTTTTATATCAATGGAAAACTGGTGAAATTCTCTAAAATATTCCCAGATCATTTTTGTATTTTTATGGAGTTTGGAGAGATAAAATTGAAAACACCTCTCAGCACGTGCTCATGAGTAGAAATGACGTTTCAACCACCATTTTTAATGAAGAATGGCTCACATTCTCTCCCAAATGGTGGCAAATGTTAGTGAAGGGACCTATAAGGATTCCCCTACTATTTTATTACATTTTTGGTTGGTGGTTGAATCTCTCCCATGTTTTCCCGTGTTTCTCTCTCCCCGGGTTGTTTTCAGCACTATAAAAGCCAGATTTGGCTCATTTTTGGAAGGTTGAACATTTTTATGTATTGAGGCTCCCTTTTTCACCTCAAAAGTGATTTCGTGGAAAAATCAGACCTCTTCCAAGACTCGTAACCTATTTTCTCCCTCTCGATGTGTTGTAATGCATGTGTTTTGGTAATGGAAATGACAATGCAGGCTTGTGAATGAATTTTAATCCTCTGTTTGTGTTGTTTGATTCATTTCTGACCTTCCATTATAGTTTATCAGTTTGTGCATGAAGTTTTGTTGCATTTCCATGATTTGTGTCAATCTACAGAAGTAAAAATTCTCACCACTCCTTTGGTGCATCACCTTATTAGCACTAGTTTCAGTTTTGTATTCTCTATCTCTGTCCCTTTGGAATTTAGAGTAGGATCTTGAATTCAAAACCTCTCGCAACTTCTGCAAGTAATACACCCGATCGATCGAGAGGAGATGAGGAACTAACCTCTAACCTGAGATTCTTTTCCCATTTTTACAAGTCCCACACTTGGGGAGAAGATTGAATGTTGTGTAATCACACTAGATGTCCATCTCTATTAAACTAGAAATATGATCAACATCTGGGGTGTTATTGATTTACACCAATAGTTTTGGCACACCCAGTGGGACCTTAGAGGTCTTCATCTTCATTGCAACAAAATTGATGTGTATTTATTACAATTTTCTTGCTTAAAAGAGCCCTAAATTGCACATCTGGCGACTCCAAGGAAGAAGAATCGGCTGGTTTTAGCAGTGTAGACCTGAAAACTCATGAGAAGAATCACCACAAGGTCAATATTTGGAGAAGAATAGGTGTTGTTTGAGTATCTGCAGTTATCCCCAAGAAGAGGGCAAAGAGGAGGAGAATCCAAAGGTCTCCATCTCCCCCAAACAGAACTCTATCAACTCCTCCACACAGTAGGCCTTTCATTCAATCAACAAGGGTTCTAAGGCCAATCGAATGGCACAACACAACCACTATGTCAATTTCACTTTGGAAGCCCACTTGCTCTCAATGCACATAATCCAATCCTAGTTCTGACATTGAAGAACATTCCATACTTTACTTTGGAGAGAATCAGACCACTCCCGGTGATCATGTCAGGATATTGACAATATTTGTGCAATCCATGAGATTAATGAGATGCAAGTTGTTGTCAAACTCACTGCATATTCATTGAAAGGGAAAGCTTTGCAATGGTTCAGAGTCTTGCCTCGGTTCTATCCAAAATTGGAACTAGCTATGTATAGCCCTCCATGAGTAGTTTGGAGAAAAGGAGATAACTTGTCCCTTTTGGACCCTTTGAACAATGACAACCATCAAGAGAGCTCCCAATGAGCAGTGGCCCGACTTCAACTTCAGGTTCCAAATGACTTGGGAGAGAATTCTAGTGGTTGTAAGGCTAGCAACGAAGGTGCTTTTCTATACTACTTTAAATCTTTAAATTCATATATTTCTATGTTAATTCAATCCATGGGGCACAACTATCCATGTTGCTTATAGCATTGCCATTAGAGTTGAAAATTGTTTGATTCAAGCTGACAAGCTAGCTCCTAGGCCTCCAATGCCATTGTATCCAAGTTTAGAGAGCCCAAGTACTAGTCAAGTGCCTATTTTAGCCCCTATTCCCACTCCAAGAAATCAGAATTCAAGTGAAGCTTCTACTTCATCTCCTAGTGCCTCAAATGAACTTCAAGAAGTCATGAAGCAATTGCAAAATTTAGGTAATGAGCTGGTTACACTCAAGAGGAAACAAGCCCAAGGTTTTAGACCTCCTTTCCAGCCTCAAGCTCAGCCTAACAGGCAGCCATACTAGCCTCAAAGACCACCCAATCTAGTTGCAAATCAAAATCAACCAAGACCTCCTGCCAACAGACCATTTCAGCCCTATAATCCCAACGCTATATCTACCTCTAAGGCATTAGTGCCGATCCAAAAAAAACATAGCTCAAGAGTATGATTGGTGTTTCCCATGCAATGAACCTCACAAACAGTCTATGTGCTTTAACGGTGCTTTAAATCAAGTGTTAATGGTGACTACAACTGGTGTGGAGGGTGAAGGTAGTCAAGGAAATAACCAACAACAAGACACATTCCAGCAGCAATCAGCTCTAAATGATACCACACTTGTAAACTGGTAGGAAGAAGATTTTTGTGGCATGAATCAAAAATTCCCCAAAGTGTTGCAGCCAACACAAGGTCAAAAAGGAGAAATTTGGGTGAAGAACAGCCATTGGCTCCAAGTAATCCACAATCTTCTATCACTCCATAAATTATTGGCAAGCAAAATGTAGTTCCAAACACACAAGGGCTGCCTAAAATAGCTCCTAGGCCAACTCAAATGCTAGTTGTTTCTGCCCATATGTAAGGCATGAATGTGCAGGCCAAGGGACAGCAAAGAGATGTTTCATCTCCATTCAACATCATTTATCAGATGAAGAAGACAAATGTAAACATATCAATGTGGGAATCACTATCTATCCCAGGCCAAAGAGATTTGTTACAAGCTGCCATGAAGGACTAGTCAACTTCAAATCAGCAAGTCCAAATGCAAGAGAAGGTGCTCAAAAATGCTTCCCAACCTGAAGGGAATCATGGAGGACAACAAGGTAAAATGTTGAAACCCCCTCCATTCTATGTTTCATTGATCATTGGAAACCAATTAGTACACAATTGCATGATTGATTCCGGGGCAAGTAGTTTAGTAATGCCCAAGCAAATAGCTGATTAGTTAGGGATTCAATATGAAGTCATATCCAAAGGGGTAGTGTAATTGGATGGGACAACAGTAACAATAGTTGGAGTGATTAGAAACTTGAGTCTTACTTTGCATGCATGCCCCAACATTGTTGTTTTACAAGATGTCTCGGTAATAGACCTTCCACCACTCTTTTCCCTATGCCTGTCAAGGGATTTCACAGCCAATATTGGAGGGTACTTATCTACTAATTGGACACACATGTTGTTCAGAACAAGATATGGAACCAAGGTCACAATCAAATCTGAACCTATTACAAACTTTCACATTGAGCCTTACACTCCAAGCCAATTCAATACCAATTGTTCAACGTTTGATCAAGAGGATTATCCAAGCACTGATGAAGCTGACACCAAGGTTGGAAGTATCCTAGATCTGACTCTTGATGAATGGGAAAACAAGGTGCATGCTTTTGATCCTTATCAAGAAATAGAAGAATCTAAGCTAGGAGTCTATTGCATGCATGAAGAAAATCAGCCTATCCCTAGCATCACCAAGCCAGACCACAAGGATGACAATGAGGTATGGTAGTTGTTTTTTGATGGATCAAGGAGTAGACAAGGTGCAGGAGGGGGAGCTATGCTTGTTTCACCTCAAGGAATTAAGTATTATTCAGCTTTTAGATTTCAGTTTACATGCTCTAATAACACTGCTGAATATGAAGCTTTGATATAAGGATTGCATTGGTCAATCGAGAGAGGAATAAAAACTTTCAAGTCTTTAGTGATAGTGAGTTGATTGTCAACCAAGTTAAGGGGTAGCATGCTGTCAAGAATGATTTGCTCAAGTGTTACAAAAAAAGGGTGTGGGACCTCATTGAAGATTTTGAGGTCTTTGGCATCAAATCCATTCCTAGAAAAGAGAACCAAGCTGCTGACAGGCTTGCAGCAGTTGGAGCAGCCTTTGACGTTGTTGAAAGCATCCAAAAAGATAAGGTACAACCAAACATCCATGTGATTGTAAGGCCTTCAGTGCCAGACAACAATGTAAGTTGGTAAGTGTTTGAAAATGATCAACAAATCATCCATTTCTTGCAAGAAGAGGCTGAGTTCTCAGCTAAAAATTAGGAAAAGTTGGAGCAGCAATATGGTGACCAAGTGGTACAGCTGAGAACCAACAAACTACCAAAGGGACTTATTACTTTGGAGTCCATTTTCAATCTTAATGATTAGTTTAGGAAGGAGAAAGCAAACATCCAATTCAAGGGAGAAGATTCAGTGTCCATCTTGGTGGAAGAAGACAAATCACTGCAAATTGGTAAGATGACAACTGAACAAGAAAGGTATGAGTTCATATAGCTTTGTCAAGAATTCCCTGATGTGTTTTCTTGGAGCTATGAAGATTTTAAGGGTTTCAATCTCAAGTTAGCTCAACATACCATTGAATTAGATCTAAGTACTAAGCCCATTAGGCAAAACAAAGACCAGATCAATCCACACATGGAGCCTCTCATGAGAAAATAATTGAATAAGTTGATAGATTCAAGAATCATATTCCCTATAAAGCATTCTAGTTGGGTGGCCAACTTGGTTCCAGATTAGAAAGAAGAGTGGCCAAATCAGATTTTGTGTTGACTTCAAAGATTTGAATAGAGAATCTCTCAGGATCATTATCCACTTCCTTCCATGGAGCAAATTTTACAAGTTGTTGCTAGCTCCGAGAGGTTTTCACTACTTGATGGATATTCGGGGTACAATATGATCATGGTGAAAGAAGAGGATCAGTTCAAGACAGCCTTTACAAATGGTGAACTTATGCATACGGGAAGATGCCATTTGGGTTGTCCAACGTTGGAGCTACTTTCAAAGAGCAATGGACATGGCATTCAAGGATTTGATTAACAACATGGTGCTGATATATCTTGATGATATCACTATTTTTTCAAAAATGCAATGAGACCATCTCTTTTATTTGAGATAAGTGTTCCAAAGGTGCGAAGATTTGGAGTATCCTTGAATCCTAAAAAGTGTATTTTTCTAGCCCATGAAGGAAATCTCCTTGGCCACATTGTCTCCAAAGAAAGATTGGAAATTGATCCGAGAAAGAGTTGAGGAGCCATAAGAGCACTACCATTGCCAAAGCCACAAGAAGGCCCTTCAAATTTTCTTGGGGAGAATAAATTTTGTTCAGAGGTTTGTCCCAAATTTTTCAGCCCTAGTCAAGCCTATCACCAAGATGTTAAAGAAAAGCATAGCTTTCAAATGGATGGAAAAAGGAAAAGAAAGTTTTGAAGCAATAAAGAGGCCATCTCTCAAGCCCCAACTCTCATTAACCCGGATTTCTCCAAGGATTTCATCCTCTATGCATTTGGGGGTGGTGATACTATTTCTGCAATTTTGGTACAGCAGAACAAAGACAATGATGAGCAGCCAATCGCTTTCTTCAGCCAAAGCTTGAAGGAATATGAGGTGAGATATTCTTTCATTGAGAAGCATGTTCTTGCGAGAATCGGGAGCTTGAAGAAATTCAAGCATCTAGTTTCAAACAAGGTTCAATTGTTGGTTTCTCATGTGGGAGTTAAGGACTTCCTCCTCAACAAAGACCTTGAATGAAAAGAGATCATGTTGGATTACTCGTGTCATGGAGTATGACATAGAGATCAAAGTCACCAAGTTGGTCAGAGGAAAAGGATTGTGTGAGCAGCTGGTCTTGAACAAACACAAGGAAGCATGCAATGAGAAGGAGGTTGTTTTGGCGTTGCAAGACAGCCATGAGAAAGGAAGCACTCAAAAGGAAAATGATGGTGTCCTCACTCCTTGCTGGACCCAAGACATAATGCACTTCCTAAGCATAGGTCTATGCCCTCCAGAGATGAACAAAACCAAAAGAAGACACTTTAGATTGTAAGTTGTCCCATATGCCCTTGTTGATGGTGTTTTGTTCAAAAAGGATGTGAATGGAGTGCTACTGAGATGCATTGGTACAAATCAAATTCATAGGGTGTTGGAAGAGTTCCATGGTGGATCAGTTGGTGGTCATTTTGCACCAAGAGTGATAGCTCTAAAGATCATGAGGGCTGGCTATTATTGGCCCAAGATTTTCAGTGATTGTTATGCATGGATCAAGAGGTGCAAGAATTGTGCATTCTTCACAGGTAAAGAGAGGCTAGCTGCCCTTCCATTGCATCCAATTTCAGTTGACCAGCCATTCATGCAATGGGGTTTGGACTTCATTAGAGTCATTAATCCCAATTCAAGCCAAGGGCACAAATGGATTCTAACAGCAACATATTACTTCACCAAGTGGACTGAAGTAGTAGCACTCAAGGAAGCAAGTGAATCCAACATCCTGGACTTCTATGAGGGAATAGCAACCAGATTTGGCATACCTGCTACAATAATATCAAATAATGCATTGGCATTCATTCGGTCCAAGGTAACTGAATGGGCTGTATAAAATGGGATCTACCTAAGCACTTCATCAAATTATTACCCTCAGGGTAATGGCCAGGCTGAATCTGCAAACAATAACTTGTTAAGGATCATTAGGAGGACCCTTGATGAAAATCAGAGGTCTTGGCATACTAATTGAAATCAACCTTATGGGATGATAGGATAACTCCTAAAAGATCTATAGGTAACTCCGCATTTAAGCTTGTTTATGGAAGAGAGGAAATTTTTCCCATGTCACTTGAGTTTCCAACATTGGAACTCATGAAATAGTTGGAGTTGTTGGAGTTTGGGCCCATGGAGGTTAGATATGTAGAATTGATGGAGCTCCAAGAAATCAGAAATCAAGCATCCCAAGCAATGGAGAAGGATCAAGCTTTGATAAAGAAGAATTTGATAGGAAGGCCAAGAATAGATCTTTCCATGTTGGAGATCTAGTGTTAAAATGGGATGCGAGATAAAGTAAAACCGGAAGGCATTCAAAATTTGATGCCATTTGGAGTGGCCCATACATGGTCACAAAGTGTAAGGACAACAATGCCTTCCAATTGTCTTCATTGGATGGTGAAGAATTGCAGATTCCAGTCAATGGAATCCATCTGAAGCATTGCTACTAAAGGAAGTTCTCCACCTTGTACATATTAGCTTAGGTTTTCATTCCTCCAAGTGCTTGTGCACATTGTTTTGTTGTAGATTAGATTTGCTTTCCCTAAGTGCTTTGGCACAAGCTTGTTGTTCCTGGAAATGTGTTTTGTAGGCCTTTCTCTAATTAGGTGATGTGCCACCCTCCATCTTCCTCCTTGTAGTGTTCTAATCAGTTGGGGTGCAAAGCAGAGAATTTGATGACCCCATGCCCAAAGGATTGCTTCATGTAACTGGTAACTTCATCCAGCAGGCAGATGACCCCTCTGAGTCACCAAAATTGTTATCCAAAATGTTTCCCTTGCACATTTTGTGGCTAAAACCCTTCATTCTTCCCTCCCTTGTGCCTCAGTCATAATTTTTTTTATTTAGGCACTCAAAACCCTCTAGAAATGGCACCATTGGATATAGCTCCTTCTCAGCTTTCCAGAAAGGTAAAGTTTCCCTCCTAACTCCATGTATTTTTGAAGTTATGGCTCGGCGGAGTTTTTGTGGGAAATTTTCCCCTGGAAGGCCCATAGCTAGTAATATCATGCCACATGTCTTGGACTGGTAGAGGAAAGAGGTAAACTTGGAAATTTTACCAAGTGATTCAGCAAGTTTTCAAAGGGAATAATTCACCCCACAGGCCCGCCGGTGAATTGGATTGTGCCACGTGTCCAAGGGGGAAAAAAATTGAAAAAATGACTAAGTGTTGGCACCATGAAAAAATCTCTGGGAAAGGCCCGCACCCAACCACATTGCGCCACATGTCCTTAGTCCCTGGAATGGCGAGCACGAAGGTGAAGTTAAAATTTTGGTGAAATATTTTGCGAAGGCGCAAAGTCAAAGTTTTCCCGCAAAGTCCGCATCCAATGGCCTCATGCCACGTGTCTAAAGAATAGCGGGCCACGGAGAGAAACTTAAAATTTTGGTGAAGTGTTTGGGCGGGAGGAAAGGAGAAATATTGGCCCGTCAACCCGCCAACCAGTTAGATTGCACCACATGTCCCCGGGGGCCGGAATGGCGGAGCGTGGGGGAGATTGGGATTTTTTCCCAAAGGCTAAAATGAAAAGAAAAATGTTTTCCCCAAGGGCCCGCATCAAATGGGATGTTGCCACATGTCTCGAGAGGGGGAAGGTGGGGAAAATTTGGAAAATTTTCCCAAAGAAAAACGAAGGAAATTTTCAAAGAGAAAGTTCGTCCCCTAAGCGCGAGCCAATGAGATCGTGCCATGTGTCCATGTGGCGGAAAAAATTCAAGACAAGCCCAGAGAAAAATTTGAAGGGAAAATCCCACATCCAATGGGGTTTTACCACATGTCCAATGAGGAAAAATGGTCAAACAGCAATGATGGAAAATTTAAAAGGAGATGCCCGCAGCTAATCATAACGTGCCACGTGTCCTCAACTCATCGGCTTGGTGGAGAATTTTTGGAAAATTTTCCAATGGCCAAAATGGAGGAAAATAAAGGCGCGAAGGGACGTGTGCCCAATTAGCATGTGCCATGTGGCACCTAAAATAGCAAAGCGTAGGGATTTTTTGGGAAATTTTCCCAAATGCAAAAAGTGGAAAATTTCAAAATTTTCGCCCGCCAATCCGTTTTGGCCCTGTTTTGCCCTAAAATTTCAAACGGCCATATCTTTCAATCCAGAGCTCGGTTTTTCACGTTCTTTATATCAATGGAAATATGGTGAAATTCTCTACAAGATTATGAGGAGCATTATTGTATTTTTATGGAGTTTAGAGAGATAAAATTGAAAATGCCTTTGGCACGTGGTCATGAGCAGAAATGACATTTCAACCACCATTTTTAATGAAGAATGGCTCACATTCTCTCCCAGCTTGGTGGAAAATGTTAGGGAGGGGACCTGTAAGGATTCCCATACTTTTTATTACATTTTTGGTTAGTGGTTGAAGCTCTCCCATGTTTTCCCATGTTTCTCTCTCCTGGGGTCATTTCTGGCACTGTAAAAGCTAGATTTGGCTCATTTTTGGAATGTTGAACATTTTTCATGTATTACAGGCTCCCTCTTTCACCTTGAAAGTGATTTTGTGGAAAAATCAGACCTCTTCCAAGATTGTAACCTATTTTCTGCCTCTCAGATGTTGTAATGCATGTGTTTTGATAATGGAAATGACAATGCAGGCCTTGTGAATGAATTTTAACCCTCTGTTTGTGTTGTTTGATTCATTTTTGACCTTCCATTATAGTTTATCAGATTTTGCATGAATTTTTGTTTCATTTCTATGATTTTTGTCAATCTGTAGAAGTAAAAAATGATCACCACCCCTTTGGTGCATCACCTTATTAGCACTAGTTTTAGTTTTGCATTCTCTATCTCTGTCCCCTTTGGAATTTAGAGTAGGATCTTGAATTCAAAACCTCTGCAACTTGCAAGTAATACACCCGATCGTGAGGAGCTGAGGAACCAACATCTAACCTAGAGATTCTTTTCCCATTTTTACAAGTCCCACACTTGGGGAGAAGATTGAATGTTGTGTAATCACACTGCTGGATGTCCATCTCCATTAAACAAAAATATGATCAACATCCGGGGTGTTGCTAATTTGCACCAACATGTAGTTAGGGTTTGAGAATGGAAGAATGAAGGAGAGATAAAATTTTAAAGGGAAAGTTAGGTGAAGTGTCTATAGGTTGATTAAGTTAATATTCTCCATTGCATGTTAATAAACTATTAAAATAGGATTGTTCTTACTTTGTAACTTGTGATTGTGTGATTGCCCTTAAGTAGGCCTATGGGAAAAAACCTTTAAAAACTCAAGCTTAAGATTATTCTTGTCAAGAATATAGTGTGACACTATGTGTGGAATCATTTTAAGGAGAAGGATAGGTGATTTATCTTAGTATGATTGATACATGCAAGTAGCGGGGTTTATTCCTTCACGCTTTCCAAACATTGATTTTTTGCTAACATCATTGATGGATGAAGAGGAAAGTCACCTTTGTGTTAGATATATGTGTTAGTAGGGTGAAAAATGAAATAAGGAGGAAGAGGCATGAGCATGCAAGATAGACCTTAAAGGTGGTGGAAACTTTTTGTGAGAGCTTGGTACCTACAGGTAGAACATAGGAGGAACCAAGTGAGACAGGATTTTGGTGAGCTTCCAAGATTCACTAGTAATAATTCCTTGTAGATAATGTGGAAACAATAATTCATGAAAAATTTAGGGAATTTAATCGATCTTTGGAAAAACTTATGCCAAAACAAATTTCCCTCAACTTCAACAGATTAACTATAGTCAGGATAACCTAGGGTTTGAGTCTTAGAACTTTGAATCATTGAGTTTTGACATGAAATTTGAAACACAATACGGAGGGAAGTTGTAATCAAATATTTTTCAAGAAATTTTGTGTTCTATTGGTAAAGTTGAGATATTTATTTACCACTATAGGAAATGACAAAATCCACAGTTAGAGACCTAATTGAGAGGATAAAATTCTTAAAGAAGTGGTAGATATAGTTGGCATACAAACCTGAAACTTCACTCTTAGAAAAGATAATTAAAATGGGTTCTCATAAATTATTTGTTTGAGTTTTCAAATCCTAGCACGTAGAAGATAAGTTTGACAATATTTTGGAGTAGGGTTAGTAGGTGAAGCATGTACTAGAAATAAAAAGTGGATTAAGAGAGAAGGCCAAAGGGTTGAGACCAAAAGTTTTGTATAAACCAAGGGGATATTTAAGGAAAATTTAATGAAACTTATAAATTTTCGGGAGGCATAAAGAGTCTTAACCATGACTATTGCAAACATAGTGAATTAAGAACTCCTTAAGGTAGTTTGAGACTAAGTTTATGAACATTGATGAATTTCAAAATATTCTAACCTTTTTGGTGATTAGTGTTTTATGGAAATAAGTATTTGATATAGAGAATAAAGTAAAGAAGATGTAGTCATTTTTACACCCACCAAAGAACAAGGGAATCCCATGCGCATCAACTTATCACCCAGCTGGTGCTTGGAACTCACCCGAGGATTGCGTGGGAACCGAGTCTCTCCTTTATGTGAGTTTAGTTGGAAACATAATCTATGATAGGAACTTTAAGGATAGTGAGCATAAATGAGACATGCAATCATCATAGAGCTTAGAACAGCTTCTAGACCAATGCAGTCATTCCAGACAGAAATATACTTTAACAAGAATATAGGACTGAACCAAAATAGAAAGGAAAATGCATAAGGATTCATACTTATTTCATAAACATACATGAAACAAAACTATGAAGATATGAGGATGGACCAGAATCATTAATGATCATATTCAAATAATTTGGTAACCTCATTACATCTATTAGATCCATTACAAACATTATAGTATGGCAGACCAAAGTCATACATCATAACTAGATCTACATTCCTTAGCTCTTAAAAAGAAAATTTACAATCCCAAGCCCCTTGATGCATCCTTCTCCTATATTTTATCTACCCAACCCAATACAACTCCTCATGGTGTTTCTATAGAGCTCCTCTCTCTATTGATCTCCCAGCAGGCACTTGTATTTATAGGCCCCTTGAACTACCAAACCACCTTTCTAAGGATTCAAATCTGTCACCAAGTGTTTAGATGTGGTCCTCCATGGGAGCATGCTCCTCCAAGTCTAAGCTCTCCACTCCTTTCCATGATGGTCTTCTAGAAGCTTCCATTGCAGGGCATATTCCTTCCTAGGCCAACCTATCACCAAGTTGACACCTTATCCACTTCGCATGCACAATCGGGTCACACTTTTCTCGTGTTTTACCTGATACGCTAAATACAAATAAGTCTTGAGACCTTTTTCTATCGGTGCGTAACATGGTCCTTCTAAAACCCTCATGTAGAACCATACCTTGCACACCCATGTTCCTTTTTGTACTTAGTTAAATATTTTAAGGGGCCAATATCACCCCACACTTTACCTGCTTCTTCGCCTCTCGAGAACACTTATTCAAAGAAAGAATTAAAATAGACTTAACATCTTGGAAAAAGAATAAGGGAATGAAGAATTGGGAAAAAATGAAAGAATGGGGAAGTGTTGTCATTACTGCAACAAGATAGGAAAATATCTTCGCAAGTCGGCCTCCAACTTGTTCCAGGCATTGACTTCATTTTACGCTCTCTAGCAGAGGTCGCCAACTAGGGCGCTTACCTCCTCAAAACCCAGTCCATTTCCTTGAGTGTTCAATGTTTCAACCATTCCTTCCAATTCCTTTCCCACGTCCTCAAGTGCATCCATCCTTCTTGTAACTGTGGGTATAACTCCTTCAACTAGTTTTTAATTAAACCTCATAAGGTTTCAATAGCTTTTGACTTCTTCTTGACCTCATCCAAGATCCTCTCCCGCTCTGCTATGTTTCCCTTATTCTTCTCTTGGAATTCCTTGAGCTCTACCTCATGAGTGGTGACTAGAATACTTGCCACTTTATCTCTGTCTGCGCAATTGTCATACATGGCCTCAACAGAATATGGGTAGCAATTTTCACATCAGCAAGAACCTTGTTGTACTCAAAAATGATTGCTACAACCTTCAATTTTTCCTCCTTCTCCGTGAATGCTGCTACTTCTTCCATGGATTCTAAGGCCAAAGGTTGCCTCTCCATGGTGAGGATGCATGTTAAGTCTTTAAGGAACTCAAGGGAAGATCCATACTTTTTCATGGGTGGTGTTAGGTCCGGATGCTTCAAAACAATGACATTTGTGATGGATTCTACCTTCTTATATACTTCACGTACCCTTTCCTTTTCTTCCCTTAGTTCATGCTTTAGCTACATGCTAATTAGTTCCTCCTACTTTAAGTTCTTGGTTCTCTCTTCTAGCTCTTCTTCCCTCTTTTCTAGCTCTGCCTCTAGAAATTTTACCTTGTCATTCCTTTCGAATAACCTAGATTCTAGTTCAACCAAGACCTTATTCAATGCATTACAGAATTGTTCATCCAAAAGTTGTTGAGCGCTCTCTAGGGGTTATCTCCTTTTGACTCAGAATCTTCATTATTTCTCCTTGGCTTACCTCAAACTCTGGCTCATCAATGTGGGAATCAATTTCCCATAAAAGCATTTTCCTCATCCAAGGGTATGCACCTTCTTCATCAAATGACTTCATTTCCAAGAGTTGATCTATTGGGACTGTGCTTTGGAAACACACGCACAACACCTTGTTTGGATCATCAATGTAGCTCATTCTTGGTCTTTGGATCTCCATGCGCTTTCCTCCTATGTGCGTGCCCTTAGGAATAGTTACCGATAGACTGGGGCCTCCCACGCTGTCATGATCTTTCCCTACACTTTCTTCCCTATCTTCATTCATCACTATATCAACACTTTGTGCTCCAATTCTTATTCTACCAAGGCTTCAATGATTTTTGTTTCTTCTCTTTCTACCACCTTGTTTACTTCATCCTTAGTGAGGCTTGGAGTCCTCTGACCCTTCATGCTAACCTCTTCACCTCCTCCCATGTCCTGGGTGCCCTCCTCCTCCTAGCTTCCCTTCCTTCGCACAAAGTGATAGTCGTTCTTCTCCTCTTCACCTTCTTCTTCCGAATCATGCACACTAAAAACAAGTGGTTCTTGGTCCCCTTCAGTTCATCTTCTTCATCGTCATCCCTCTCACCCCTATATTTCTCCAAGCTCTTTGTTTCCTCCGAATCAACTTCCTCCATCACCTTCTGTTTCTTCCTAACTAGGGATTCCAATATAGGAGATTTTGCTTTCTCTTCTTCCTCCTCTGGTGATTTCTCCTCTACGATAAGCTTTTCTTGTTTTGGCACCTCCTCTTTGACTGGGACCTCTTCCTACGTGTGTAAGTACTTGTTCTAGCACTTGTTCTTAGGGTGCCCACCGCTTGAGTATCTTGGAAACTTGGTGCCTTTTTCTTTATCTCTTCCATCTCCTTTTTCTTGGGTGTGGTATTCTTTCTACATGTTAGGTCTTCAGGTATAGCTATCTCATTCTCAAGATAAGCACCCTTCTCAAACTTGGGCCTTATAAAAAGGTATAAACATGTCACATACCTCCATGGAATAGGTAGAGTTAGGGGTTTCATCATCTAAAATTCATGCGATATGTACTTTTCCACATACACACACTTGTTAGGGTAGACCAACATCCTACACATCTCCCTATGGTCCCGATCCATACTTCCAAGGTCAAACTTTAGCTTCTTGGATTCCTTGAATCTATTTACCCCCACCTAGAAGTACTGAGCAGTGAAGGAAAATGGAATTTTACACCATGGGCTCATGCTTTCATCAACCAACCTAAATCTGCCAATGCAAAAGTGTTGGTATACTACGAATTTAGCTTCTCCTCTCGTGAGCTTTGGCAGTTGTTCTGGGATCCTCCATTCTACCCCGAATGCATTCCTTAAGTGCATATACCATTTCTCAAGACACGCCTTGTGAATGGCCGTCATGCTATCACAAGTGTATTTTTCAAATCTCTTTGTGGGAGAGGGGTATTCCTTTGGGTATGCCCACACAAAATTATCTACCAGATATAGCACAATGATCTCTTAAAGCACAATAGTTAAGAGGAAAATGCTGAAAATTATCTTGTCACCCTCCTGCTTACTACTAATGATCTCATCCGTGATGTACATGGACAATTTGTAGATGGCACCCTTTGATATCCTTCTATAAACATTGAGCCATGATTTTTTCACTTACATCCACCTCTCTTGGTCATTAAGTTTGGTTACTGGCATCTTGGATATCCACAATATCAAAGTACCTTGACCCCTTCTTGTATGCATATGTGGTGATGATTTCTTTGATGGATTATTTGTCGCATAGGTCATCCTCTATACTTTCTCCTTCACATATGAGACTTGTGAATTTTGAAATCAGTTGAGGGTTATGCACATCTTGTGCCCCATGAAGTGAAAGTGATATTCGTGTATGCGTGACATCAACCACTGATAGAGGCACTTAGGCTTCCCAAAATAGGGCAACTCATAGAGTTGCAATAATCCTACCTTCTCCAACTTCACTTTTACTTTGTTGATATAAATGGGTAACCCTTTTGGTGTCCTCTTATTTGTTAGGCGTGTTGTCCTCTCAAAATTACCCTCTTTTGAAAGTTGAAAATTTTGAAAATTTTGAGTTGACACCCTTCAATAGTGTTCTAGTGAAGTAAAAATTTGAAGAGATGGTGAAAATTTTGTTTATTGGGGTAATTTTAGTGACTTACAGTGTCTGTCAGACATTTTTGTCCCTCATGTCCCAAGTAACAGTGGGCCTTTTGTTCACCAATTGGCCAATTTCCCAAGTTCTTATCTCATTTCAGCTTTATCAGATTTTTTTGGCCCAACTATCCCAAGTACTTTTGGGCCTCATGTTCACCAATTCCCCGCATCATCCTCATCGGTTGAATCGGGTCTTTGTGTCCTTCACATTTCGTGTCCATAGACATCACATGCTCCTTTGGCCCGCATTGCTGCATCGGTTGAATCAGCTTTTCGTGTCCCTCATGTCCCAATGTCCCATGGACCGTCCGGGCCAATTTTTTCTACTTTTCCCACATTTCACCTTTTTTGAGTTGGTGCAAGGTGTATTTAATGCACATTTATGATCTTCTCTCTCCTGAACAGCTATTTAAAGGGACTACCATCTATGGATTGGTCACATTTCTTGTTCATTATATCTTTCCCGTACTCTTATAATTGAGTCATCTATTCATCTTCCTGTATCCCTTTGCATTTTTATTGTGAATCTGTTCTTTGAAGGCCGTTCTTCTGTGCACTATAAAAATGAAGATCAAGTTTCAAGGGCATGAGCATCTATCACCTTTGGAGACTTTTGTACCCAATATCGGAGATAACGAAGTTCGACACTTAGATTTCGATGATTTCTGAGGTAGATTAGCATGCGATAATCCTACTCCCATGGCCCAAATGATCAATGATAGTGGAATCACTTATGTTGTTGGTTTTCCTATCTCTGTGCAGTGTGCCAACACCGTGCTCACCTGCGGGGCTCATTTCAATCTAGATACCAAGGAGGTTGTTAATGTGCATGGAGAATTGATTACAAAACTAGATGTTTCCACCATTGCCACTACCCTATGCATTCCTGAGATAGAAGACTCCATTATTCTCACTCTTGCTCAAGCTCGACCCTATTTGATCAAGACAAATGAGAAATACAAGGCACGAGTAGCTAAGTCATGGCTGAAGTGTCCTAAGAAGGGAGCATCCCGACTCTCCAAGGCATTGTTCAGGGTTGATTTCAATGAAGAACTATCAGATTTCATCATCTTGCTCACTCGTATTATGGGAATGCCCTCTACCAACGACTTCCATTTTTGGATGTGCCCTTTTATAAACATCATCTGTGAGGGTAAGAAAAACATTAATTGGGTTGATATTATCTGTATGAACCTAATTGAGAAATTGTCAAATGTTTAGAAAATAAGAATTTCTACATGACTTCTTATCTCATGTACACCCTGGCAGCATCTCGGGAGTGGTTCAGCTTCACTTACATTGAGGGAAAGAAGGATGAGCCCATATACACATATTGCCCTCAGTTTACCCTCAAGGCTAGTAATCACAATTTCATAAGGGTAAATGATGCTTTCACCATGTACATTGTGAGGCTCTTGGAGGGTGACACTACTAGAAGGTTCTCTGATGAGGCTATGGATTTGATAGATAAGTATGGGGATTTCTTCATCTAGTTCTGAAAGTTCTCATACATCGACTGGCCTATTTTGAAAGTACACCTCTCAAGCTTCCCATGTTCTACAATGATAAAATGGCTTTGGTTGAGGTGTGCAGGAAGCTAGATAAACTTCATAGAACCTTCGAGATAAGAAGATCACTGGTCTTCATTTCCCTATCACTTTGGGGAATTATACATGTAGGACAGCTCTAGATGCCTAGAATATAGAAAGGGATATTGCTCCTCTTATTGTTCATTTCTTCAGGCCCAGGACTTGCTTTGTTATAAAGAAATTCATTTGTCATAATCTTAGGATAACCTATCGTCATCGTCCTGATACTAAGGATTACTAGGTTGATTGTGTTGATGATTTTGAAGCCAGGAGGAGGCATTTTGGTAGATTGTCTCTGGAATAGATCTTATATCTCAATCTCTACCAGGTGCCTGAAGGGCTTGTGGATGATGATGAGGACTTGCAATCCTTTGAGTATGAAATATCAATCAAACACACTACTCTAGATACCCTAGATTGGTATGTGAAGGAGAGAGATGATTTGAGTGAGATAATTTCCCCTGTCATTGTCAAAACTAAGGTTTGGTTTGACAGAAAGTTCATGAGTTCAGGAGGAACCAAGGTAGATCCTCTTCAAGAGAGGATTCTACACCTTGGAAGGAAGCACATACACCTAGTACTGAGGTACTTGAGCAAACTCCTTCTTCCATGAAAGAACCAGAGTTGTCTAATCCTTCCTCTTCCACTAGAGTATATCAAAATAAAAATAAAGAGGATAAGCGAGAACTGGTCAAGGATGAAAATTTTATGGAGCAATCAGAATTGCCTATTGGTTCAGAGATCATTATTGTTCTAAATGATGATGATGAGGAGATCAAAGAAACAGAAAAACCACTGAAACCACTACTGAGGTGGAGAAGGAAGGATCAAGAACTGAACCTCTAAGTCTAGCAGACTCCTCTTTAAAGGAAAATCCTGAGGTTACATTCATTTCCCCACTAGAAACAACAATAATCCATACTTTAAGTGTCATGATTTCACTTACACTTGGTTCCCTTTATTCTTTTGTTTCTTCATCTTCCTTTTCCTGAGTGCAGCCCCTAGTTGATAGTAGGAAAAGGAGATCTTCCTCCAGATTGACAGGGCCTGATTTTCATCCTATGAAAACTCTATTTGGTACTACCCCTCCCCTCCGTAAAAAAAAAAAAAGCAAAGACCACTTTGATTATGGTAACCGATGCTCAAGGCAAGCAAGCGATTCTGGAGGTTACAAAAACCAAGGTGGACAAAGAGGAAAGATATCTTTTGATCTTTGACTTAGAGTTTTCCAAGATTCCAATGGGAGAATATACACCTGAGAGTGAAGTTCATAACCTTCGAAACTGTCATCAAGGGTTATTGAATGGGTTGAGAAAGGCAAGCAAACCATGGAGTAGTTGGAAGAATAGAACCAAGTTCTTTCCAACTTTATCAGATCATTATTAGCCAAAGATAAAGTTTTGGATCCAACTCCATTGGCTACTCTCCCACCTCCCATTGTTCTCAGCCAAGATGAGGTTCAAAGCATCAAAGACATACATAAGTATTCTACTTATGGGAAGGTTTTTGAGGCCATGGTAGATGATATGACTATAGCAGGTTTAAAATTCATTGAGGAAGCCTTCAAAACCAATGAGAAGGTGATCAAGCTATAGCAGAAACTCACTTCCTCAATCAAAGCTATGGACAAGGAGCTGAAGGTCTAGAGTGGGTGTATTTAGATCTCTATCTAATGGGTCAAACTGACGAGAGGATCCGTTAGCCAATAATGTATTTTATGATGTCAAGAATAACCTATCAAGGACATGGATCTTTAGAATTGAATGGAAAATAAAAGTTCTAAAAGAAGCACTGGAGAATTAAGGAATGTATGGCAAAAAGGGGAGTCTTTTAAAACTTTTGTTTTATCTACCTTCAAATATATCCACTGCCATCTTCAAGATGAAGCTATAGGTGTATCCTTCTCTCTTCAAGAAATCAAGGCTCAGTTCAAAACCTTTGTCAAGGATGATTTGTTCAAAGAAGATTCAATCACAAAAGAGAAAATGAAGGACATTTGTTCTCTCCATTCAGCTATAGCCAAGGCTAATAAGGAGTATCTAGAGCATACCGAGTTTGAAAAGATATGGAAAAATGCCTCAGCACATGGACTCATGCTACTGCTAACACAACAATTCCAAGAGGCATGGAGATAGTGGAAGCATTGAAGAGATTCAAGCATCAGATTCTCAAAGTAGTGGGCCCTCCTCCACCACAACCAGATGTCTCTGCTTCTGGCTCTTGACTCTCCTTTTCTATCTATAGTTTGGATCTCCTTGTAAATTAATTAAGGACTTTGTATTGTGCATTTCCTTAATTAATCTTTTGGTTAAAATAAATGGTTACCAAATGTAACCACTTTGTAAGCTATATATTGAGCTCTCCTCGCCATTCCAAAGGGTTGGAACTCTGATTATTTTTGAAAGTGTAAAAGAATTAAAAGCTATCAATATAGAAGATTTCCCTTCCTATTTCTATCTGCGTCTATTTATTCCCTCTTATCTACTCTGAAATTTGTGAATCATTAATTTATTTCATTAAGAAGCTTTGTATTCTTGTGGATGTTATCTTTGGAACTTTGTGTCTATGAAATAACATCTAGTGGTTTTAATATGAATGATTCTATTGTATATATTGTCCTTGCTCAACATTTATAAGGAACTATTTTTCTATCTATACTTCTTGAAGAGTGCTATTATATTCTACCTTTTTCCCTCCCTTAGTTCTTCTGTTCCTTTGTATTGATAATCTATCTTGGCATTAAAACACTTTCATGATATCAAAGTTCCTCATTGAAGTAGAAAATTGTACATTTGTGAATAGTTTTTCTTGCTTGCTTTCAATAAGGGAACCTCTCCCATCAAAGAGGAGGGACTTCCATTCCCTGACACTTGCATTAAAGTCCTATTTTGACAACCAAAAATTTTTGGCGACTCCCTGGGATTCATTTTGATGGATTCCAGTTTTAAAGAACAATTTCTCAATAATTTTTGATCTGCGACTCTAAGATTTACTCATGGAAGAAGGGCCATTGGGATTGAAGATTTTTAGTTTCAACTCCTGGAGCAGTAAGGTTTTACTCTTCTTTTAATAAGGAGAAATAGAAGAGATCATTTCATGATCACACCCCTTGTTGAAGACATATCTATTGAGAATGGTATCCCGTAAGAACAACTCAGCCCTAATCTTCACGCTTTAGTTCTTGTTGGTGTTTCAGTTCCACTTCAAGTAGTTTTTCCAAGAATGGCAGCTCCTTTACCTTGGGGCCAATGAGTTGGGCCTCTTTCCCTCCCTCAACCTTTGCATGAGTTACCCAGGGTAACAAAAAGAAATTTCCCAAGTTCAGAGGTGATGGTAAGGTACATCATGATGAACACATTACAGCCTTCATAGTTGCATGTGGAGTCCTCGAGTTGAACATGAGGATGTCTCTGTGAGGATTTTTGTAGAGACATTGCAAGACAATGTGGAAGATTGGTTTTACCATCTCCTGTTGGGGCCATTACCAATTGGAATACCATGACAACCCAATTTGAGCACCGTTTCAAACCTGTTGAAGATGTGCATGCTTTGCTAGCCCAGATTTCTCAAATCAAGAAAGAACCACAAGAGCCCATGAGAGAATTTGTGGCCAAGTTTAATAAGCTTATTAACAAGATCCCACAAAACACCTGCCTGTGGATCAAATTCAAAAATGTTTCTTCCTAAATGCTCAATTTCCTGAAGTAAGCTACGCACTGAGAAGAGCTAATCTTGCAACTTTGGATGTTGATCAGAGATTGGCCATTAGCATGGAAGATGACCTGATCATGTCTGTAAATTGAAAAGAGACTCTTCCAAATCCAAATCTTCTTCTTCTTCTCCCTCTACTCCCAGAACTAGTGCAGATAAATTAGTACAGAAGCTTGCCAATGACCTCATTGCCATCAAGAAACAATTGGCTCAACATGCTCCCTATCAAGACATTCCAAGGAAGAACTTTCAGCCTAGAAACCATTTGCCTTCTTCTCAAACAAGGCTAGCAATCGAAGGACCACCCATCAAGGTCCCTATTAATGTAACTTGTGAAGTTGAAGAACCTGATGATGAAGAGGTTAATGAAGACTTTGAAGAACCTGGAGAAGAGGATGAGGAAGAATTGGAAGAACTTGATGGATCTCAAGTTAATTTCCTTACTACTAAGGGCATTGATGAAGAAGATGATTATGATGAAGTAGTAGCAGAGATGAATAGTGATTCATATGTTGTTATGACTCGAGAGCAGACCAACAAGAAAGAAAAAGTGATGCAGCCCGCTAAAAATCTAAGGAGTATCCCATGACTATTCTAGTGGTGGCAAGAAGAGGATCTCCTATTCCCACTGCATCCATGCAAAAGTAAGTTCTATTCATTCTTCTTCTACTACTCCTACTTCTATAAATCCTTATTCTCCAATTCCAAAGCTTGATAATCCTAATATTCCTCATGATGATTCCCCATCCACCTTTGGATATTTTGATATCATCGACCACATCAAGAAGACAAAATTTAGATTTTAGAGGATGATTTTTATCAAACCTCAAAAATACTTTGCCAAAATGGTCCACTTTGTCAATTACCATTCCAAAATTTCATCCCACACTTCTAAAGGTCTTTTTCCACTCCATCTTCTCGCACCCCAACCAAATCTTGTGGCTACAATCACCTCACCTAATGAAAATATCAAACCATTATATGTGACCTTCCTCATAGATGGCCAAAACTTAGCAATTGTGGCATAGACTTAGGAGAATCAGAAAATGTGATGCCTACCAAAGTGGCTCATGATTTGGGTCTTACCCTCACACACACTATTGGTTATTGTTATTCTATGGAGAGTAGGGAGGTGCCCTTGGTCAGAAGAATTAAGGACGCACAAGTAGCTTTTTCTACCTTGCCAGAGAAAAAGGTTTTAGCTACTATTCTGGTAGCTGATATTCCTCCTTCATATGGCATGTTGTTGAGTAGGAATTTCTATAAGGATGTAGGAGGAGAAATTCAAATGGATTGGTCACATGCCCTTATACCAGTCAATGGAAAGATGAAGAAGTTGCTTCTGAGAAGAAAACTGAATATATTGTGTAAAAGATGGATGATCCCAAAGCACAAATACTTTATGAAGATATTGGGCATGGAAACTATATGATCATGTCTCAGGATGAGGTGGAACATCCCAAAGAAGTGCTCCATGATCCTAATGGCATTTGGAATTTGGAATTTGATGGAAGTTGCTCCTTAGGTGGTGTGGTATTGATATCTCTAGAGGGAAAGATTCATCCTTTCTCATTCAAGATACAGTTTGAAAATACAAATAACACAACAAAATATGAAGCTCTCATCCTTGGACTAAACATGGCAAAAGAAAGAGGTGTGAAGAATCTTTTGGCTCATGGAGATGTGGAACTAGGTTATCAAACAAGTTAGAGATTTTTTCCAAGTAAAGAATAGAAGGTTGAAGCACTATAGAAATCTGGTCTGGGATTCTATTGAATTCCTTGATGCCTTCTCCATCGAAGCGGTGCCAAGGGAAAAGAACACTAGGGCTGACTCCCTAGCTGTTTCAGGGTCTTTCTTTGATACCCCATCCTGATTTTTCTCAGACAAATTCACCATTGAAATGATCTATAGACAAAGCGTACGGATAATGCAAAAAATTGGCAAGTTTTCAATGACGATCAACATTTGCTCTCTTTCCTGGACTCAGGGATAGATTTGATCAATTGTATTTCGAAGGAAGTGATAATCTACCTCAAGAGGGTGTCTCTTCCAATGATGAAGGTGTCAAAGAGGAGATGGATCAAGATGGATGCATCAGGCTAAAAGGTAACAAGATCCCCAGAGGGCTGGTAAGTCTGGAGGAATTTTTTGATAAACATGATAGGCATGTCAAGTCCAAGGCTTCCAAAGGAGCTCAACAGTCTGTTGAATATGAAAAGATTAACATTGGGAGCTCTGCTGACCCCAAAATGGTGAATGTTGGAAAGTGTTGCACCCAAGAGGAGAAGAAGAAGGTAGTAAATCTTTTGAAGAGGTACATTGATGTCCTTTCTTATTCTTATGATGATCTGAAAGCCTTCCAGCCAAAAGAAATGTAGCATTTCATTCCCCTCAAACCTGGGATAAAACCTTTCAAGTAGAAGCAAAGGAAATACAATCCAAAAATTGTTGACACCATTTTCCAAGAGATACAAAAGTTATTGAAAGCCAAGATCATCTTCCCCATTCATCATTCCACATGGATTGCTAATATTGTCCCGTTAGGAAGAAAAACAGTGAGATTCAGATCTATGTTGACTTTAGGAATCTAAATCAGGCTTCTTTGAAAGACAATTATCCCCTACCCATGATGGACCAAGTGTTACAGGCTATCACATGTTCTGAAATGTTGTCCATGCTTGATGGTTTCTTAGGATATAACCAAGTGGAAGTCAATACTGCAGACCAACACAAGACTACCTTTACCACTCCTTGGGGTAATTTTTCCTACAAAAGGATGCCCTTTGGCCTCATTAATGCTAGTGCCAATTTTTAGAGAGAAATGGATTTGGCCTTCGGGAGTTTGAAAGGAAAATGCATTGTTGTGTATCTAGATGATTTAACTGTGTTTTCCAAATCTAGAGCAGATCACTTTCAGCATCTAGAAATAGTTCTCTTGAAATGCAAAGAACATGGAGTCTCTCTGAATCCCAAGAAATCTGTCTTTTGTGTCACAAAGGGAAAGTTGTTAGGACATGTTGTCTCTAGAGAAGGAATCAAGATTGATCCTGAATGAGTTCAAGCTATTCAGCAGATTCCTCTTCCCACAAGCAAAAAGGGAGTGCACTCTTTCTTTGGTAAGATCAACTTCCTAAGAAGATTCATCCCTGACTTTACAGAGCTGAATCTGAATATTTCCCAAATGATGAAAGGAAAGTAGATGTTTGGTTGGTAAGACTCCTATCTTAGCATGTCCAGATTTTTGCAAAGATTTTATTATCTATTGCTATGCCACTGAGAGTACTTTGGCTGCTATGTTGACTCAGAAATATTCTAAAGATCATGAGCTCCCAATTGCATTCATGAGTTATATTCTAAAAAATCATGAGTTGAGGTACACTATGATGGAGAAACATGATTTTGTAGTGGTTAAAGTTGTTAAGCAATTTTGATTTTACATTCTTAACTCTCACTCTATTGTGTTTGTGCCCGATACAACTATCAAGTCTATTCTTACACAACAGAGTTTGGAACCAAGAGAGGAAATTAGGTAGCAAAGGTTCAAGAGTATGATCTTGACATCATACCAACGAAGCTAGTTTAGGGTAAAGGCCTATGTGAACTTATTGCTAAAGGAGCTGGTCAGGAGTTGCCTAAGGATGAAGTTGATATCCCTATTATTCTGTTCCTTAGCTCAACAGATGAATGGTATGCTGACATTGCTCACTTCCTCACCTATGGTGAGTGTCCATCTCACTTAACTGCCAAGGAGAAGAGAGCTATCAATCTAAGGTTAGCATAGTACATGTTGTGGGAGAACGCTTTGTTCAAACGAGGAGTGGATGGAAGATTCTTGAAGTGTGTTGACAAATTGCAATAGAAGAAGTTGTTCTCAGCCTTCCATGATCAAGCCTATGGGGGTCATTTCTCATCTACCATTACTGCTCATAAAATTATTTGTGCAGGATACTATTGGCCTACTTTGTTTAAGGATGCATCAAGGTGGGTCGATAAGTGTGAAGCTTGTCAAACCTTTGTGGGAAGACCTAAGTTAGTTGCTTTGCCACTTAAGCCAGTTGTGATTGAAGAGCCATTTCAATAGTGGGGTTTGGATTTCATTGGAACACTCAACCCATCTTCAAGTGTAGGACATACTCATGTGTTGACTGCCACATATTATTTCACTAAGTGGGTAGAAGCCATTCTAGTTAAAAGTACTACTTTAGAGGTAGTATGTAATTTCATCAAAGAAAACATCTTGATAAGGTTTGGAGTACCAAACAAGATTGTGACCGATAATGCTTCAAATTTTTCTTCTGCTGAGATGATGGATTTCTGCTATGGGTATGGGATTTCCCTCGCTCATTCTTCAGATTATTATCCTTAAGGGAATGGACAGGAAGAATCAACAAACAAGAATTTAGTGACCATTGTAAGAAAGCTTGTCAATGAATCTTAGAGAAACTAGCACAAAAAGATTTATGATGCTCTCGGGAAGATAGGATTACACCCAAAAGAGCAATTGGGATGTCCCCTTTTCAAGTGGTGTATGGTGTGGAAGCTCAACTACCAGTGATAGTGGAACTACCAGCTTTGCATTTGATGAAAGCTATTGAGGACACCAGTTTCAGTGATTCTTTGGATAAGAGGATCATGTATCTCCATAAGCTAAATGAAGACAAGCTACAAGTTTTTGATAGAATCTCTTGCCCATCAGTAGAAGGTGAAATATTTATTTGACAAGAAAACTAGATCCAAAGATTTCAAAGTTGGAGACATTGTTCTACTATGGGAAAAAAGTACATGAACCTTGAGGAAGCCATGGTAAGTTTGAATCTCTTTGGCTTGGTCCTTTCAGAATCAGGCACTTTACTGGTGAAAATTCTTTCTATCTTAATTACATGGATGGATCTTCTCTCCCACTTCCTTATAGTGGGTAGTACCTGAAATTGTTCAATTCCTAGGTGAATAGGAAGTCCTTTGTATATTATGTATAGTGTGTGTTTTCCTTTCCTTGCTTTTGCTTTGTTGTTTTTCCCATGTGTTGCCTTCTGTATTGATTTTCCTTTGACTCTATTTTCCCAATGGATAAGGCATTGGTCTTCTTCCCCAGAGTTTTCTTGAGTTCTTGTCTTGCCTTGTTCTTGTGATCTAGTCAAGTCATCCCTAGAAAGAGCCACTGTTGTCCTCTCAAAATTCCCCTCTTTTGAAAGTTGAAAAATTTGAAAATTTTGAGTTGACACCCTTCAATAGTGTTCTAGTGAAGTAAAAATTTGAAGAGATGGTAAAAATTGCATTTATTGGGGTCATTTTAGTGACTTGCGGGTCTATCAAACATTTTTGTCCCTCATGTCCCAAGTACTTGGTGGGCCTTTTGTTTACCGATCGATTGATTTCCCCACAATTTCTTGTCTTTTGGCTTTATCGATTTCTTCATCCCATCTATCCCAAGTACATCCGGGCCTCCCGCTCATCGATTCCTTGCATCATCTCGCATCAGCCAAATCGGGTCTTCACGTCCTTCACATTTCTGTGTCCTTGGACCACTCATGCTCCTTTGGCCAAGATTCCCCATCGCCCATATCGGCCAAATTAGATTTTCACGTCCCTTATGTCTTAATGTACCATGGACCATCCTAGCCATTTTTTCTAATTTTCCACATTTCACCTTTTTGAGTCGGTGTAAGGTGTATTTAATGTGCATTTATGATCTTCTCTCTCTGAATGGCTATTTAAAGGGACTACCATCTATGCATTTGTCACATTTCTTGCTTGCTATCTCTTGCCTGCACTCTCTTGCAATTGAGTCATCTGTTCATCTTCCTGTATCCCTTTGCATTTTTATCGCGAATATGTTCTTTGAAGGTTGTTCTTCTATGCACTATAAAAATGAAGATCATGTTTAAAGGGCATGAGCATCCATCACCTTTAGAGACTTCTATACCCAATATCGGAGATAGCGAAGTTGGACACTTAGATTTCGATGATTTCTGGGGCAGATTAGCATGTGATAATCCTACTTCCATGGCCCAAAAGATAAATGAAGGTGGAATTTCTTATGCTGTTGTTTTCCTATCTCTGTATAGTTTTTGACATCGTGCTTTGCTGGGCTCATTTCAATCTAGATACCAAGGAGGTTGTTAATGTGCATGGAGAATTGATTACAAAACTAGATGTTTCCACCATCGCACTCGCCCTATGCATTCTGATACATAAGAATACATTTTTCTCACTCTTGCTCAAGCTCAGACCCTATTTGATCAAGAAAGTGAGAAATACAAGGCACGAGTAGCTAAGTCATGGCTAAAGTGTCCTAAGAAGGGAGCATCTCGACTCTCCAAGGCATTGTTCAGGGTTGATTTCAATGAAGAACTATCGATTTCATCATCTTTCTTGCTCGTATTATGGGAATTCCCTCTACCAACGACTTCCATTTTTGGATGTGCCCTTTTATAAACATCATCTGTGAGGGTAAGAAAAACATTAATTGGGCTGAGATTATCTGTATGAACCTGACTGAGCAATTGTCAAATGTTCAACAAACTAAGAAGTTCTACATGACTTCTTATCTCATGTACACCCTGGTAGCATCTCGGGAGTGGTTCAGCTTCACTTACATTGAGGTCAAGAAGGATGATCCCATATACACATATTTCCCTCAATTTACCCTCAAGGCTAGTAATCACAATTTCAGAAGGGTAAATGATGCTTTCACCATGTACATTGTGAGACTCTTGGAGGGTGACACTTCTAGAAGGTTCTCTGATGAGGCTATGGATTTGATAGCTAAGTACGGGGCTTTCTTCATCCAATTAAAAGTTCTCATACATCAGACTGGCCTATTTTAAAAGTACACCTCTCAAGCTTCCCATGTTTTGCAATGATAAAATGGCTTTCATTGAGGTTTTCAGGAAGCTAGATAAACTTCATAGAACTTACTTGTGATAAGAAGATCACTGGTCTTCATTTCCCTATCACTTTGGGGAATTATACATGTAGGACAACTCTAGATGCCCAGAATATAGAAAGGGCTATTGCTCCTCTTACTGTTCATTTCTTTAGGCCCAAGACTTGCTTTGATATGAAGAAATTCATTGATCAGAATCTTAGGATAACCTATCATCATCATCCTGATACTGAGGATTACTAGGCTGATTGTGTTGATGATTTTGAAGCTAGGAGGAGGCATTTTGGTAGATTGTCTCTGCAATAGATCTTAGATCTCAATCTCTACCAGGTGCTGAAGGGATTGTGGATGATGATGAGGACTTGCAATCCTTTGAGTATGAAAGATCAATCAAGCACACTCCTCTAGAAACCCTGGATTGGTATGTGAAGGAGAGAGATGATTTGAGTGAGATAATTTCCCTGTCATTGTCAGAACTAAGGTTTGGTTTGACAGGAAAGTTCGTGAGTTTAGGAGGAACCAAGGTAGATCCTCTTCAAGAGAGGATTCTACACCTCGGAAGGAAGCACATACACCTAGTACTGAGGTACTTGAGCAAACTCATTTTTCTTCTTCGCCATGAAAGAACTAGAGTTGTCTACTCCTTCCTCTTCCACCAGAGTATATCAGAAGAAAATCAAAGAGGTTAAGCAGGAACCGGTCGAGGAAGAAACTTTTCTAGGAGCAATCAGAATTGCCTATTGGGCCAGAGAACATTATTGTTCTAAATGATGATGAGGAGGAGATGAAAGAACCAGAAGAAACCACTGAAACCACTACTGAGGTGGAGAAGGAAGGATCAAGAACTGAACCTCCAAGTCTAGCAGACTCCTCTGCAAAGGAAATTCCTGAGGTTCCATTCATTTCCCCACTAGAGACAATAGTGGTCCATACTTTAAGTGCCATGAGTTCACTTGCACTTGGGTCCCTTGATTCTTCTATTTCTTCTTCTTCCTTTTCCTGGGTGCAGCCCCTAGTTGATAGTAGGAAAAGGAGATCTTCCTCCAGATTGACAGGGCCTGATTTTGATGTTGTGGCAGCTCTGCTTGGTACTACCCCTCCTCTAGCAAAGAAAAGAAAATACCACTTCAAGGATGGTAACTGATGCTCAAGGCCAATAGTTCCTGGAGGTTGCAAAACCCAAGGTGGACAAAGAGGAAAAATATCTTTTGATCTCTGACTTAGAGTTTTCCAGGATTCCAATGGGAGAATCTACACCTAAGAGTGAAGTTCATAACCTTCGGGAAACCGTCACTAGGGTTATTGAATGGGTTGAGAAAGGAAAGAAAACCATGGAGCAGTTGGAAGAATAGAACCAAGTTCTTTCCAACTTTATTAGATCATTATTGGCCAAAGATAAAGTTTTGGATCCAACTCCATTGGCTACTCTCCCACCTCCCATTTTTCTTAGCCAAGATGAGGTTCAAAGCATCAAAGACATACATAAGTATTCTACTTATGGGAAGGTTGTTGAGGCCATGGTAGATGATATGACCATAGCAGGTTTAAACTTCATTGAGGAAGCCTTCAAAACCAATGAGAAGGTGATCAAGCTACAAACAGAAACTCACTTCCTCAATCAAAGCTATGGACAAGGAGTCAAGGTCCAGGTGGGTGTTTTACTGTATCTCTCGTGTAATGGGTCAAACTGATGAGAGGATCTTGTTAGCCAATAATGTATTTGATGATGTCAAGAATAACCTATCAAGGACATGGATCTTTAGCATTGAATGGAAAATAAAGGTTCTGGAAGAAGCACTGGGAGAATTAAGGAATGTATGGAAAAAAGGGGAGTCTTTTAAAACTTGTGTTTTATCTACCTTCAAAGATATCCACTGCCATCTTCAGGATGAAGCTACAGTGTATCCTTCTCTCTTCAAGAAATCAAGGCTCAGTTCAAAACCTTTGTCAAGGATGATTTGTTCAAAGAAGAGTCAATCACAAAAGAGAAAATGAAGGACATTTGTTCTCTCCATTCAACTATAGCCGAGGCTAATAAGGAGTATCTAGAGCATACCAAGTTTGACAAAGATATGGAAAAATTCCTCGGCACATGGACTCATGCTACTAGCTAACACAACAATTCCAAGAGGCATGGAGATAGCGGAAGCATTGAAGAGATCAGGCATCGATTCTCAAAGTAGTGGGCCCTCCTCCGCCACAACCGGATGTCTCTCTTCTAGCTCTTGACTCTCCTTTTCTATCTATAGTTTGGATCTCCTTGTAAATTAATTAAGGACTTTGTATTGTGTATTTCCTTAATTAATATTTTGGTTAAAAGAAATGGTTGGTAATCGCTTTATAAGCTATATATTGAGCTCTCCCCACCATTGCAAAGGGCTAGAACTTTGATTATTTTTGAAAGTGTAAAAGAATTAAAATCTATCAATACGAAGATTTCCCTTCCTATTTCTATCTGCGTCTATTTATTCCCTCTTATCTATCTGAAATTTTTGAATCATTAATTTATTGCATTAAGAAGCTTTGTATTCTTGTGGATGTTATCTTTGGAACTTTTTGTCTGTGAAATAACATCTAGTGGTTTTAATATGAATGATTATGTTCTATATATTTTCCTTGCTCAACATTTATAAGGAACTATTTTTCTATCTATACTTCCTGAAGAGTGCTATTATATTCTACCTTTTTTCCCTCCCTTAGTTCTTTTGTTCCTTTGTATTGATAATCTATCTTGGCATTAAAACACTTTCATGATATCAGAGTTCCTCATTGAAGTAGAAAATTATACATTTGTGAATAGTTTTTTTCTTTCAATAAGGGCACCTCTCCCATCAAAGAGGAGGGACTTTCATCCCCTGACTGTTGCTTTCATTAAAGTCCTATTTTGACAACCAACAAGGTGCACTAACTCCAGCACCATTTTTTTCAGTCATGTTTGTATGATGGTTATCATCGCTTATTGTCATGTTTCTTAAATGGGATTCCCACTCCTTTCCAATAAAAACCCCATCTGGGTACTCGTATTTCTGCATAGCATTTTTCATTAGTACTTGTAGTGGTTTCTTGTTATTTTCCTTTCCCTTGCCTTTTCCCATCTTAGGTGTTATAGCTGGTTTCTTTAATGCCATTGTGTAGGTTATCTTTGCACTTAAACTTCTCTTTCTCTTCTTTTTACCATTTCCAAGCTTAGATCTTGAACTTGTGAAGAAAATCCTTTTCAACCCATGCCTTATCTATCAAACCCTTGCTGGAATATCCCTTTCACAAGACGACGCTTCTCCAAAACTATCTCTACGCCCGTGAACAATTTCTCGCCTAGTTTACGATCTGAACTAGTCACTCATGGTTAAATTTCTCCAATTTTTCTTCAAATGGATCAACTCTATAAACCCTAGTTTGTAAAATCTCTTCCTTCTTTATATTCAAAATTTAAATAATGAAGTGTCCAACCTTCTATTTATAGTTTTTCCCAATTTTCAACATTAAATGCTACCTTACCTACCATCGTACTTCAACACTTAATGCAGATTTTTCAACAAAACCGACTTTAGCACTTTAACTCATGTGCCCAACCTTGCATGGACAATCCCCAACCTTCTGGCATGTAACCAATCCATCTTGACAGGAGACTCTTGCGTGTGCATCACTAGCACCGAAGGTACTTCATCATGATTTTTCTCTCACCTACCTCGTGTTGCTTTTGCACTTCTTCCTCTTTTGTATGTGGATCCATAATGTAGCCTTACCCTGATACTAACCATCCTTTTTCACCTTTCCTTCCATGCACTTCCTATCCTAGGGCTATTCAACCGGGCTTTCCAATGCAATCCTTCTTGGTTCTTCACACTTTGCACTTTCCTCGTATATTATTCTACCCCACACTAAAACAATGTGTGGTTCTCTGCGCATTCACAACCTTTAAAAAGTAATGAGGTTACCAATGCCCAAGGTGAAACACAAAAACAACAATGAGAAGGGGAAACACAAGAAAAGAAAATGCATTAAGGGAAATCCTAAACTAACTAACAATACTGCCTTATTACAAACACCAAGAAGACTTATTTATAGTAGGGCTTCAACCTACTTCCATTGAAGTGTCCTAACAATCTTGTCCCATCCAGTGCTTGTAACTAGAATACGCCTGAATCAAGGATGTACGAGATGATGTAGGGACCCAACCAATGGACTTTTAACTTCCCAGGATGGCACAAAACTTTGAATCATATAGTAAGACCATCTTCCCAACCTCAAACTTCTTTTTCTTAATGTGATGATCATGCCATGCCTTTTGTTTTGATTTTTTAGTTGTCTGGTTCCACCTAGATAATGATCATCTCTCATCCAACTACATTAATTTGTCTATTCTTTCCTTTAGCATTTGTTCATCATCTAACCCTCCTACACGTGCTATATGTAAAGAAGGTAACATGAATTCAAATGGTAGGACAACCTTCGTGCCAAACACCATTTGGAATGATATGGCCTTATTCAAGTTCTTGTAGGTTGTCCTATATGCCAAAAGAATGGATGATACTTTGTCATCTTAATCCTATCTACCAACATCATAGATCTTAGTCAACGTGTGACTAAGTATTTTGTTAAATGCCTCTATGGTTCCATTTTATTGTGGATGGTAAGGTGTAGTCTTATGATGAGCCACCATGAATTATGTTAACAGAATCCTTATTGTCTCATTCAATAAATGTGTACCCCTGTCACTAGTCAAACTCAAAGGGAATCCATACCTTGTAATAATGTTTTCCCATAGGAACCTTGTTGTAGTAGCTGCTGTACAATCCTTAGTAGGTGCTGCTTCTACCCACCTTGTCAAGTAATTTGTGCAAGTGATTATATACCATGACCCATTCCTACATGTGGCTAGTGCAATAGGGCCTACGAAGTCTATAGCCCACTTTTTGAATGGCTTAGCACTAGGAATAGGGCACAAAGGAATTTCATCTCATCACCCTATTTCGCAAATGAATTTACAATGGTCACACACCTTACAATATTCCTTGCAGTCTTGATATAGGGTCTCCCACCATAATCTAGCCATTAATATCTTGTGTGCAATGGCATCACCTACACAGTGTCCACCTACACTACATTTGTGTGCTTCTTATATTATGGTTAGGAACTCATGTTCTAGCACACACCGGCACAAAATATCATCACGTCCTAGTTTGTATAAATCCCCACTAATCAACATGTATGGTGGGAATGTATAACTAGCTACTTTTTATCTAATGCCTTCATCCCTTCTGGTGCTACACCTATCTTGAGAAATACTGTAATATCTTCTAAGTCTGAGGGCACATGTCGCAACCTAAATAGTTGTGCATCTAGCATGGTATCCTCAATGCTTTGCAAATCCTCCCCTGAATCGATTCTAGACAAATGATCAGGTCCAAATTACTTTTTCCTAGTTTGACAACCACCGTGAACTCAAATTCTTGGAACAATAGTACCCATTGACATATGTGCCCTTGTAGAATGGGCTTGTTCACTAAATATTTCAATTTCATATGGTCAGTGTAAAATATAAATGGAGTTTCTAGAAAATACTATCTGAACTTGTGAAGCACGTAGATCATTGACAATGCCTCACGCTCAGTTGTAGTATAATTATGCTCCATTGGTGTTAACTTCCTACTTGTAAAGCATAAAGGATGATCAACAATCCCTTCACTAGGTTGTGCAAGTACTACTCTAATGGTGGTCCCTGAGGCATCAACATGAACATGGAAGGGCTTATCCCAAGAGGGGAATTGTAGTATGGGCATGGTGACAAGCCTATCCTTTAAAGTGTCAAATTCCTTCTATTGCACCTCTCCCCAATGAAAGGCACTTTTATGCTTAAGAAACTCTTCTAAATATATGGAGATCTTAGCATATCCCTTGATGTAATTCCTGTAGTACCTGTATGCCAAAGAAATTTGTGCACTATGCTTTAGCTAGTAGGCTCCCTCAATCACACAATTACTACAAATTTTGAGAGATCTACTAGTAGGCCCTCCTTACATATGATGTGTCTCAATAAAGTTCCAAAAGAGGTAGCAAAGACACATTTATTAATATTGAGGGATATCCTCAACTTCTGACACCTTTGAAACATTAACCTTAAGTTGTCACAATGGTCCTTCACTAGCCCATATACTATCTAATCATCTAGGTAGACTTAAAGAAATTTATGGATGAAGTCCTAGAAAGCTTGTACCACAATGCGCAAGAACACACTAGTCGCATTCTTCAACCCAAAAGGCATGACTGTATAGGAAAAAATTCCCCACTCAGTGGCAAAATTCATCTTCCTATGGTCCTCCTTCACGATCCTTACCTGGTGATAGCCCGAGAATCCATTTGTGAAAGAGTAGACCTTGCATCCTGCCACTCCCTCTAAAATTTCTTCGGTGAATGGGATTAAGAATGATCAATAATACACACCGCATTCGGTCCCTATAATCAACACATATCCTTAGCCTTCCATCCTTCTTGATGCTAATAACCATTGGAATTATCCTTTCGACTCTTCAACAACTTCAATGATGCCCGACGCTATCATCTTGTCTATTTCTTCCTTGACCTTCACACGTAGGTTAGGATTCATTTGGTATGGTCTCTTTCGGACCGGGCACACACCCTCCTTCAACTTAATTCTCATTTCCCCCAAGGAATGGTGAACGCCTTTTAGTTCATGATACCCGTGTGGGAATAAATCCTCAAACTCACGTAAAAGATCAATGATCTTAGAGACTTCTTTCTCCGACCAATAGTCTCCAATGATTACCTCCTTGGGATCTACTCCTGAGCCAATGTTAACATTCTTTGTATTTAAAGGTTCATGATAGGTGTGTGCTCATTCATTAGTTTTATCTAAAACCTCGTGCATCCTTACGAGAATGGTAAACGTCTAAGTTTTTCACCTCTTCCCCATCAATTATATAAACCATCTTTCCTTTTTATTTCTCTATACACACGTGCTCAAACCATATCTATATTTTATTTTTCCCTCAAAGCATGCCTCTAGGATAGGTTCACCTAGCAAGTCTAGTAGCCTATATTCTACCATGGCACTATCCCTAATGGTAAGGAACTTGACAACCTGCAACGCCTTATCCACCAAGGGTTTTGTACTCTGATATTTGAATGTTTGAATGAGATCAGCCACTAACTCTTTCCAATTCCATTTCTGCGACGTGTCTCAAAGCATGAATGTAACATGCATGCTCATAAATTTGTAGGGTAGAATACAACTTGTGAAACCATAATGAAGGTGGCAATACTTCTATGCCTCCCATCTAGGCTATCTCACATGCTTGGATATTGAAGGAAGAAGTCTCTTTACCATGGTATTATTTTATAGCCATGGGTGCATTACTCCTGCAAAACCTTATGGAGAAGGTAATTATCACCTCATGCCATTCCAAGAGGTTATCCCAATGTGTCGCCCACCAACATGAAACAGTTTTGAGTAGGACATAGCTTAACATCCCTCTTCATTCATTCTCCTTCTTCCACTGAGCTTCCATCTCCTGCAAAAAGATCTCAGGGAAGGCTCCTCCTGAATACTTAGGTAGCTTCTTTCCTCCTAGGTGCTGGACCATATGTTCCTTTGTCACCTTTGTCACCAATCCTCTCAAGTTTCGTTCGATTAACTCATAGGTCCCATGCACCCAATTATCACACACTATACCGGTGGTGTCTCTTAAGGACTGGGCATCCTCAAAGTGGATAACTCCTTCTATGGGATGGATTACCTCTAGATCCCTGATTGAGCACACATATATTCTATATAGGACCTCTTCTCTCAAAGGCTCAGTATAGGGTGTTGATTTTCCATTAGCCAGAGGTATGATGACCTGTTCCTCCTCATTTTTAAAGCTTATGTAGTCCTTGTTGAACCGAAGATCTGCATTATTATTATAGCACCATGGGTGCCCAAGTAATGTTGGGAAATTGTTTTCCTTAGCGAGTGCCAAGACTTCAAAGTCCCCAATAAACTTAGCCCCTTGAATGGTGATAGTTACATCCTTTAAGACACCGATGGGCATTGCCTTCATTTTTTTACCATATAAAACACATTCAAAGATGGTTGTAATGTAGGTATTCCCATCTAATGCCATGCATCTAAGGTGATAACATTGACCTCCATGCCTATGTCAATGAGAATATTACTAAGGAGCCATCCATCCACGACCACATTTAACGTGATCTCCTTATCATAGTCAAGGTTTTGAGGGGGAAGGTTTGCATGCAAGACCTGCCTCTTGTGCTCTCCTCTGGTGTGTGGTACCTTCTCTCTCAACCATGATCCTAGCAAGGGAATAATATTCTCTTGTCTTAGAATTTTACATACTTCCTTAACCTCATCTAGGTCATCCTTTGGAACCTCAACCTTCCTTCTTTACTCCTCCCTCCTGGACTGCTCCTTTAGACACTAGATTTCCCCTTGTAAACTCTAAATGACATCCATGGTTTCTTGATATACCTCCTTCTGATGCCCGTGGTCCGAGTACTTCCCATTTACCACTTCTTCCCTTGAAACTAGGTTGTTCTACCTTGGTATTTCATTTCCACGTGTGGCCTCTACTCCTGTTGTTACCATAACAGGTTTCAATCCTGCATCACATGTCACCCATGGCATCCATTGTGTTTTAGCCTTCTTAATGCTTACCATTGTAGTGCCCTTGTCTTTCCATTGTTGTTGACTCATGTGCTCAAAAAACTCAGGGCACTCCTCATACTTGTGCTTCTTACCACACCATGAGCACTACAATAAGTCTAGGCACTTGTGCTTGTTGTGGTCTATAGATCCATAATTAAAACAGGTTCCATGTGGGAACTCACTTCTTCCTCTACGGTCACCACAACCATAGAATCCTCTACGAAATCCCCTTCCACGCACTCCTCCATCTGCATGCTCCTCATAATGGTGATCATCACCCTTAGAACTACTGCAATGTTGGTATGGCACACACCATGATCAATGGCCTCATGGATCTAGTCAATAAGCTGATAATCCTTGGTATCATGGGTCGAGAGGTGCGAGATATTACGGTAATAAGATACATTCTTCCAAATTTTACGTTGTAACAAGGGACATCTACTCACATCATGGTCTCCCGATAAATCTCATAGTCTCATCACTACGGGCATGTACTATCCTCCTGGGGAAACTATCCTTAGCATGACCCTCTCGCTTCACAATCTATACACCACATTACAATGTGATTATCATGAGCTAAGTTCACAGACAACTTTTACAACTTCTTAACCATAGAAGTGATTTGAGCTTCCATAAATGGGCTAACACCAGTGTCAACACTACCAACATCTTCAGTGCGCAGGGCAGCTTCCAATGCCTCGTGCGGGTCTATGAAATTATTATGATATAAATCTCTTCTAAATGGGGTTATCAAACCTATAACAAACCATTGAGATTGTTGTTAAAGGTGAATGTCATATGAAAACTTTGATAGGAGAGTCTTAAACCACACGTCATACTCCCACACACTCTCTGTCATTCCCTGTTGAATCTCCTTAAGGGTGTTGATGCTCTTCTGTTCAAACTTAGGGATGTGGAATTCTGCTAGGAAGGAATTTTTCAATGCAGTGTAATCTACCACTATTTGATGGGGATCATACCTCCTATACCAGCTATGTGCGTGCCCTTGCAACGTTGTTACAAATTGAATAGCCTTTCGTTCCGTGGTTTTGATCCCATTTGTACATGATAGAAACTCACACTTGTGAACATGCTCCACAACATCTTCAATACCCATGTAATCTAGAAAATGTAAATACATCTCAAAGAAGACTTGAGGAGGTGGTGAGGCCCTTTTGCTCCCGATCCATTTCCTTGACTTCCTCCGGTGTTTCCTCCCTCGTCGATCCACTAGTTCCACCTCCCGATCCACCGGTTCCACCTCCATCTCCACCGGTTCCATCTCCGATCCACCGGTAGTAAGTAATGGGCCCGAATTAGTTATACCTAGTGTCCTCAACCTCCCACTAAAATGCACGCCAATCGTCTACGATATTTTACCACTACCATATGTGTGTCCCGTGCCACTCCCTGACACGTTACCCAACCCTTGTGTGTTTTCTCCTGTCTAGAAATTCCTCTAAATATTGGAATAGTATGCGTATCCATAGAAGTAGGAAATGAAAAATTGTATCTCTTGGCGCGAGATCTACCACTTCCATCGATACCAACTGGGTCAATGATACTCCTCCCTTGATCTGGAAAACCAAGCACTAAGGTTTGGTCACTAGGTTGGTTCAAATGCACACCAATGAATCTTCTCTCCACACAAAAAAATCTCATCATAAGCTGAAGGAGTCTCTCTTACATGCTTGCTAAGATGGGGTAGCATAGACTAATTAGGTTCCACATCCTCTATGTGAACCTCAAATCCTTCCCACAACATTTTCCTCCATATATCCATCACACTTGCAACCTCACATTGTCTAATAATCTCCTTTTCATGTGCTTCACTATACTTGATTTGTATCTCCTTCCTTTCTTTCTCGGTTGCAATATCTCGCCATCTTTCTCCACCCTAGCTTCCTCGGCCAATGCTAAGAATGGTTTAGCTGGCCATCGAAAATGCCTCTAAACTCAAGGTAACAATCAAGATCTTCATTACCAGAGGGATAACATGTAGAAATGATCCTCTAGGCTCCTACAGAAACTCAAAGAATGTCCGAACAAGAATACATGGAAATAACATATTCCAGGGTGTATCTAGTCAAGACTCCTTTCCGCTAATGATCCACAACTTGATTCCATGTCGGTTCTACATCTTGTAGCCTTTGGTATTCTTCTTGGGTCCACACACATGATCTATAATACCATCTTGATCTAGACGCATATGCCGAGAGCCATTCATACAGTTCTACTAGGAAGCAACAGAAAAACATTTCATACAAATCATGGTAGATGTTCTCTTCTACCCATCTATGCACATCAAACTCAGGTCCAATGCTTAATCTTTGAGTAAATTAGTAATCCATACTCTTAAACCATGATTCAACACTTTCCAAAGTTAAATGATCTGTCATCACTCATTGCACAGATCATGATGTATATTATTTCCCACTACAAATTTGAAAAGAGGTCCCAACAACAGAACCAAGATGTCATCATTTTTACACCTACCAAAGAAAAAATGAATCCCATGCATGTCACCTATCACCCAGAGGGTGCTTTGGGTGCTCACCTAAGGAATGCATGAGTGTCGAGTCTCTCCTTTATGTGAGTTTAGTGGGAAAAACTTTAAGGATAGTGTGTGGAAACAAGACATGCAATCATCATAGAGATCAAAATGGATTCTAGACCAATGCAGTTGTTCCAAATAGAAAGATACTTTAACAAAATATAGGAATGAACCAAAACATAAAGGAAAATGCATAAAGATTCATACTTATTTCATAAAAATAAATGAAATAGAACTATGAAGATATGAGGATGGACTATAATCATTAATGATCATATTCAAATAAGTTGGTAACCTCATCACATCCAACACACGTAACATCACAATATAGAAGACCGAAGTCATACATCATAACTGGATCTACATTCCTTAGCTCTCAAAAAGAAAATTTACAATCCCAAGCCCCTTGATGCATCCTTCTCCTATATTTTATCTACCCAACCCAATATAACTCCTCACAGCATTTCTACAGAGCTCCACTCTCTATTGATCTCTCTCTCTATTGATCTCCCTATGGGTGCTTGTATTTATAGGCCCCTTGAACTACCAAACCACCTTTCTAAGGCTTTAGATCCATTGCCAAGTGTCTAGATGTGGTCCTCCATGGGAGCATGCTCCTCTAGGCCTGAGCTCTCCACTCCTTGCCATGATGGTCTTCTAGAAGCTTCCATTGCAGGGCATATTTCTTCCTAGGCCAACTTATCATTAGGATAGCACCTTATCCACTCCACATGCACAGTCGGGTCACACTTTTCTCGTGTTCAGCCTAATATGCCAAATATGGCTAAGTCTTCAGACCTTGTTCTTCTAGCACGTAACACGGTCCTTCTAAAACCCTCCTAGAACCCTACCTTGCACGCTTTCTTCTTGCACACCCACCCTCAACTTAGGCCTTACGCACCCATGCGCCTTTTTGTACTTAGTTCAATATTTTAGCAGCCCAACATAGATATAATTGGCATATAAACCTGAAACTTCACTCATAAAAAGATAATTGAAATGGGTTCTCATAAATGATTTGTTTGATTTTTCAAATCCTAGCTTGAAGAAGATAAGTTTGACGATATTTTGGAGTAGGGTTAGTAGGTGTAGCATGCACTAGAAAAAAATTAGATTGAGAGAGAAGGCCAAAGGGTTGAGACCTAGAGTTTTGTATACACCAAGGGGATGTTTAAGGAAAATTTAATGAAACTTTTAAATTTTCTCGAAGGCATAAAGAGTCTTAACCATGGCTGTTGCAAACATAGTGAATTAAGAACTCCTTAAGGTAGTTTGAGGCTAAGTTCAAGAACATTGATGAATTTCAAATATTCTAAACTTTTTGGTGATTGGTGTTTTATGGAAATAATTATTTGATATAGAGAACAAAGGAAAGAAGGTGATCTAAATTCTAGAAAGTTCAAGATTTGATTGATGTGGAGTTGAGGCTAAGGAAACTATGTAAATAGAAAGTAATGGTAGATAAAGTAGTTGAAATAGGTTAGTTTCATAGTTGAATGGGCACATAAAGAAGGTGAGGAAGTAGAGAATGATGTTTGTAGAGCTATATTTTTCTTGAAGGATCTAAATTTTCAAGTTAAGCTTTCTAAGAAATTTAAAAATGACTCTTAGAATAGAGTACTTAGGACAAGAACTAAAATTGGTTGTTTTGAAGAGATGAATGCATGAATTGAGTTTTTGATAACATGTGGAATGTACAAGAGAGGTGTGGAGCTCTAAATTAGAGTCCAATTATACTTTTGTAGATATGGTCATGGGACAATATAGTTATTGGATGGATAGTGGGCATTCTATGTAGATAGTGGGTTCTATACAAAGAGGAAACTTGGGGATATAAGTTTCTACTGACATGCATTTTATGACCTTCATATTTTTATGGTGAAATGGAGACCATACAGATTATACCAGTGGATCACATATGGGATAGAGATGTCCACAATGGAGGTGGATCACTTTATTATTAGTAGTTGTAGTCACGTATTATAGATATATAGGGTGGAAATGATCGGATGACAGGTGGGAGTGGTGCATGATATACTTGGTGGGGAGGAGTGGTATCTAAATGTTACACATGAGACAATATATTTTGTTCCATGGATCAAGGAGTGAGCCGCAAGGACAATATTGTTTTAGTTATACTATAGGAATTGGATACTTGAGAATAGATCATCAATCCATGGATGATGTTGGAGTACATAACATGGTATGCCACCATTATGCTTTGAGAAAAATTATTGCCACATAGGAATTCATAGTGGTGGGCATAGTAGCAATAGCCATGGGTGGGAAACATAGAGGAGCTAGGGGTAGACTAGGTTAGGATGAGGTGAGGCCATGTTATAGAGATAGGGTCCACCGTGTATAGCTATAAGTTCTGATATAGGTTCCTATTCAGCCTTAGGTGCCATTATAGGTACCAATTCAAGTTCCAATTATATAGATGCAGGTACCCATATAACTAGATTTATAGGTTTCGAGGAAAGTACATGGTCCACAAAAGTTCCAATTCAACCTCAAGTGCCATTAAAAGTACTAGTTTAGATTCTAGTTATGCATATACAAGTACTTATATAGGTTTAAAGGTTCTGGGGAGGGAAAGGGTTTATTATAGGTTACCTTATAGATAGAATTTTTGTTACAGAGGCACCGATAGGTTTCATGGTCACCATCGAGGCCACCTAGTTTGGGATTTGAAGTAGTAGGCGAAGGAGGATATGGAGAAGGAGGAGGTGATGACTAGGTATAAATAGAGAGAAATATGTATGGAAGAAGTGTACACATGTATGACCACAAGTACAAATATTAGCTCCGCATCCATTGGTTGTTGAGATATCAATAAAATTTCATGGATTTAACATTGAGAGGGATTTAGATTTTATTCAATGAGGTGTAGCCTTTATTAATGTCTAGATCCTATAGAGTATCCTAGATCAAAGGACCACACATAGAGATGGTTTGAGACATCAATTACAATAGAAGATGATGGAGATGAAACATCTTGCCATACATTATGGAAGGTGATAGTTGAGTGAGATGTCATGTGCCACATGGTGGAGGAAAGGAGTAAGAGTGATGTGATGCAGGACATTTTTGTTTCATGACAGGAGGTAGACTATTATAGATCCTTAGATGAGACAAGTAGTTCTTGAGGGCCGAGAGCCCTAAATTATAGTCGAGGAGGAAGATACCTAATTTACCGGATCACGAGAGGTCATCTAGGTCGGTGGGGCTAGTTTAGATGCCACCATCGAAAGGTGGTAATGATAGACTGGTAGTCCTAGTATAGGAGAGAGTTTCCATGACTCATTATTTGATGATATACTATTATTTTTGTATATGCCTCATGATGAAGGCATAATTTTGTAGATCGATGCCCTTGGTGGCATGTTGATATGTATGTGAAACTTTTTGGATACAATGGACATAAAAATTTATTGATGTATATGATGTTTTTGGTTGACATTTTTGATGCATACATAATATATGGACATGTGACATGACATATATTATGACAAGATGTTTCATTTTATTTGATGCGCATTGTATAGATGATTACATGGTGGTATATGATAGAGTAGATGATGATTGTGATTTGATCTATTATGGATGTAGGATGATTTATCATGAATTTATGATGATTACATGCTCATGGATTACCTTGCATGTTCATAGATTTTCCTTTCATTCATGATGTATAATGATTGTGTTGATTCTAATTTATTATTGTACATTCTATAATTAATGCCATGATGAAAAACAAACACAAAAGATATTGCAAAATAATAAAAACATTGAAAAACCAAACCCTTATGTATATAATATTACAAACATACCAATATTATATACAAACCAAGGTGCTAACAAGATTACTTACACTAGATTAACAATAATAATGTAACACAAATATTAATAACGATGTTTAAATATCCCCTAATGTAATCCACTTTGGGAAGAATAAGTAGATGTGAATGTCCCAAAGCAAGGATATATGCAAGGAGAGTGAATCAGACCAAAGAGTGGATTAATTACTCCTCATGAAACTCTTATTATATCCCATCGGAGTTTGGTCTCAAATTGGATTGGGTCGATTTCTAGGAAATAATACATGAGAGGAAAATATTAAGAATCGAACTTTCCCTAAGTGAGGGTATACGTGAAGGGTTGATTGATGATTTTTCCATGAGAAATGATACATGTTAATTTTAAGAGAAGTAATAATCATAGGATGATATGGAATGATTATTAGGATTACAATCAAATGGAAATATTGTTTAACTATGTTGTGATTCTAATATTTTTGAAATTATTTATGAATGTTTATGTTTTTGATTGCTTTTCTATTTTTATATTTAATGTATTTTATATTGTTTTGGTAATTCAAATTTTAGGTTTTTTAAATTTTTATATTATTTTTTAATTTTTGTTTTATACACGTGCCAACAAAAAGAAAAGGTGTCCCTAAAATTTATTAAGCATGGTATAAATGAATAAGCGTAGTGAATACCAAAGGATGGAATACAATGTAATTGGGCCAACATGAATGGAGGAACATGAGATTCACATCCTAACTATGATGAATACGTGCCACAAGATGGATTGAAAGGATGTAATGAATGGAATAGGGTCATGGTGTGGAACAAGAGGTTGTACTGACATGCCCCAAACACTAGGGATACTCTTAGATGACTCAAGAGAAAAATGTCTTCATCTCAACTACATTCATGGGATATTTTAGCTCTTTTCCATCTTTGTCATGTATTTTATATTCTCTGGATCCAAAATTAGTAGTTATAATGTAGGGTCTAAACCAATTAGGTTTAAAATTTCCTTGTTTTCCACACTCTTTTATAGTACTCTTATGATTCTATTTAAGCATAAGGTCACCAATATCAAAATGTATTGGTTTAATATGTCTATTATAGCTCTACAATGTAGTTGATTCTTGTATACTTTTAGGTGACCCAAGTCACCGATGTGCTTCTCATCTAGAATCTCTAGCTCTGTAAGGCATTCGTGAGGGTAATCTTATTCATGCATCGAAGTTGTAATGATATGCGAGAGGAAGGAAACTAAAATTTTATGGGTAATAAAAATTTAGATCCATATATGAGTGAGAAGGGAGTGGATTTGGTTGGAGTGTAGAATGAGGTTTGATAAGCCCAAAAGATGGGATACAATTACGTGTACCAATTTTGACCATGTTTATCAATAATATTTTCCAATATTGATTTTATCATTTTATTGGAAGATTTCGATTGGCTATTGCAGACCGTAGGTAATACGAAGTTACCCATTATAGGAGGATATGGAATTTTCTAGCTAACTCTTTGACATTATTATTTTTGAAATATGTACCATTATCTATAATAAGAGAGGTAGGTATCCCAAAGTGGAAAATGATGTGGTTAATGATGAACTGGAAAATATGTAACCTTGTGATATAGGTGAGAGGAATGAACTCTATCTAATTGGTGAAATATTTAGTGTCCATGATTATGAAGTTGTGACCATTAAAGTATGTGGGCTTTATTTTTCTGACTAAGTCAAGCCCCCATCTAGGAAAAGGATAGGGTGAAGTGATAGGTTGGAGGGTTTGTGAGGGAATATAAATAAGATTACCATGATGATGATATGATTGGAATTTATTGAAAAAGGTACATGCATCTGATTCCACATTGGGCCAATAGTAACCCATGCACAATATATTATTAGCTAATACCATGTCACTTGTGTGTGTGCCAAAAATTCCTATATGAACTTTGACCGAGTTTGATTATTATTTTCCTAATTGAGACATATTAAGAAATTCCCACCATAGTCTCTTTTTTACGGGGTGTCAAAAAGGATATTATAACACGAATCACATTATGCTAAGGCCATTTATCATGGGCATTAATGTGTGGGGGATAGGTTTTATATTAGATGAAGATATAAATTTATTGATTTTAGTGGTTCTCGGGACCGAAAATTTCACATACCATGGAGGATCAATAGATTGTATACGGGTACCAAAATATGTTTGAATTTATTTTTGTGTGTGTTTAATTTATATCAAGTTCAGTAATGGACACCATAGTCACTATGACATCCACTAATTTTTTTTTAAATGAGGAACTTGTTCAAATGTAATTAGCCATAAGTAACATTTGATATTGTTGACCATTCATTTATAAGGAATAAGATTATCATCTTTTACTTGATATTATCCATTTACTTGCTTGATTATCAAAAGAGAATATACAACAAAAAAATTAGATTTTTGAGTCATTAGGAAATAACAAATCCTAAACCATCTATGAGGGCTTCATACTTCATGATTTTGTTAGCACTTGGGAAACCAATAAGGTAAGACTTAGGTATACCATTGCCATGTAGTTTTAGTAGTACAATGTTAACTCTGGATTCATGAATTTTGGAAGATCCATAAAAATAATTCTAGGAAGGGACTACATCAACGTACAAGATCTCTTCATCTAGGAACTTGAAATTAAGTGGTTCAAATATCGATAATGGTGTTGCGGCTAGTTGATTTTTTAATGATTTCCCTTTTATGGATTTTTTTATTGAAAACTGATATGTCAAACTCACTTAGGATTATAACCCATCTAGACATTTTTCCTATTAGGATAGGTATTGATAGCATATTTTTTATAAATATACCTTGGCAATAAGGATTGTTGTATGATTGAGCGATTAATGTCGCAACTTGTGAAAGTTGAACGCTATTGCCAAACATATTTTTTCAACCTAGTAATATTGGATTTCTTGGGCTATAATATTTATACTCAAATAGTAGATTTTTGTTCTTCCCCTTTGTCACTGTGTTGTGTAAGCAATGCCCTGATGAAATGGTCTATGACAATGTGTATAGTAGCATAGGATTGTCTTGAATAGGTGGCATTAGCACTGATGGAGTCGATAGGAATTATTTGAATTTAGTGAAAGGATTTTGAAATTCTGTGTCCATTTAAACTAGATATCCTTTATGAGAATATGGTTCAAATGAGGGAACTTATCTAAAAGATGAGATATTAAACACTTTGGATAGATTGAATCTTACCTCGGAGACTCGTAGCTGACGTAGGTTCTATGGTGGAGGAATATCCATGATTGCCTTAAATTTTGTGGGGTTGAATTAATCCTCCTCCATAATACTATGGATCCTTGGAGCTTTCCTGAAGTGACACCAAAGACACATTTCTTTGGATTAAGGAACACTTTATACTATTGGAACATAATTATTTTGTGGTTTGGCCACCCCTTTAATTAATATGGTTCCATCACCATTATATAGGTTAAATATTTTATAATATGAAATACTTTTATATTATTAAATATTCATACATATGTAGTATTGATTAGGTAAGTATTTAATAATGTGAATCATTTATGTTTCTATTTTATTAAATACACTAACCTAGGTATATGTGTCAACTATTTTAGGTTGAAAAGGTGGGTCAAGAGACACACCCGATCACCTTGTATAAAAAAGGACTTTAGGTCTTCATTTGATATATTTGGGAAATATATCAAAGGTGTGAAAATCAAGTGATTTGGTTTTACCCTTGGTAATTAGGGTTTCAAAGGTTGAGGTGATCTTCTTGGATGTAAAATAAGTTATCGAGGTAAAAAAATTATTTTCATATTGGTTTTTACCCTATTGGGGTTTTCCACTATAAATAACGTGTCACCTGTGTTATTTATTTCCTATAAGTATTTATTTATTTACTTATGTGACGATGTAATGTTTATTTAAATATTTATGGTAACATTACGCAATGTATTAATGTTGAATTAATATGTAAATTGTTGAATCCTTGAATTCTAACATTGTACTTAGAGTATGGTTTGAATTAAATAGTTTATATCTAATAATGTTGTATTTTATTTAATTCTAATGGGTTTTGTCAACCAACTTGAAAGATTATTTAAAATAATCGGGCCCCTTATTTCCATTTTTTTGCAACCTAAAAAAGTTTTTTCTTTGTGAAGAATCAAGGTGAATTTACAGGTGGAAAATTTGGAAACTTCTTACCTCATGTGAAAATTTTTGTATAGATAAGGGTAAAATATTTGAAATATGTTTTCTCTATAGTTTTAATATGTGCAGGTTGAATTTTGTCAATGGTAAATGGAGGAGACAAAGCTCCATCAAAATAGGATTTAAATTTTTTCCATTGGAAGCGTGAAAAATGTTGTCTCCTCTGTAAATTCTAAGGTTAATGTAGAATTTAAATTCCCTTTCCTGGTAAATGTTTTAAATATTTTTTCATGAGGGGCCCCCATAATAAGGGTTATATGTGTTTATTTATATATATATATATATATATATATATATATATATATATATATATACTATAGTTATAAGGTTTATAAAGTATATGTTTATATATATATATATATTTACATTATAAATTATAATAGGTTATTATAATATATTAAAATATAACTTCTCTAAATTGTACGAGAAGAAGAAGAGATTGTTTTAACTTTTGTAAAACAAGTCTAAAAGGGAGGGCGAGGTGCGAGGTTGGCAAGAGGCTAATCCCCCCTCGCAAGAAAAAACAAACTATGCCTAAAATTTGATGTCATTTCCAAAGTGAGTAGTCACACGATACCCTTTGCACCCATTTCGGGCACTTTTTTAATGCATTTGCAGCATTTATTGACATTTTCCATCAGTTGCAGGAATCATTTTAATGCTATAACTTTTGACTCGCTGCTCATTTTTTAGCACTTCTTTAGTCAAATTTGCATGATTTTTCACACATTACGTGATGACATTATTAGTTTTGTAAATACACTACTTTATAAAGTGCCACATTCTAGGGGGTTGACTAGTACTCTTGGGTTTTCACACGCAGACGCATTATCGCCCAAGTCGACATTTTGCTTTCGTGCATCTTATACTTTTGATTCCACATCATGGAGAGTGCTCTTTCTAGAATTGGGTGTCATAGGATCACTTTACAGCCTCCGCCACTTCTCACCGAGAGAGGGAACTATTCAGCTTGGTGTGCTTCCATGGAATGTTACTTTGGCCACAAGGGTCTCTTACCCTTCTTGCTTGGGCCCGTTCCTGCACCCACTGATCATCGTCATATGGAGGACTTCCTTGACATGTGTGACCATGTCTTTGGTCACTTGATGATGCATGTCTCTAGATCTCTCTGGTTTCACGTGGCAGACTCAGATCCACCTCACCATGTCTGGAGCATTCTTTATTCCCTCTATGGAGGCCCTTCACATACTGTCATTGTTGTTGCTCTTTGCTGATTCAATTGTCTCCATTTCTTCTTGTGATGATAGTGCGATGACATAGACCCATTTATTTCTACTTTTGATGATGAGGATTGTGCACCTAGTTCTAATGTTGAGAGTACTACAGAGGACTCTTCTCCTCTTTCTCTCACTATTCCAGAGAGTGTTGACACATCCCACATCTCATCAGATATCAAGCGATATCATACTCGGTATCACACCGTCATTACACCCGCCTTTTTCCAACTTCAGGTGTGTGAGGCCCCTTACACTCCTTTACCTTCATTAGATGACTCATACCTATCATACATCACTCTTCTGTTTGTTGAGCCCCCTCATTGGGATGAGTATCTACCTAACCTTAGTTTTAATTTCGTAGAGTACACTTGTGATGTATTACAGTCCCTCATCCATCTATAGGTGTTTCACAGATTTCATCATCTATGTTGTTGGGAATTTCCCTTAGGGAATCATGTCACTTCCAAATTTCCAGAGATCTTCATTGATCCACCCTCAGCTATGGATCCCTTTTTTGTTGTGGAGGATGTTTTGTTCCATTCACATCACTTGAACATCCTTTCTATGGGTGTTCCTCTTCTTCACTCTGAAATTTCTACACACTTACCTTCGGTTCCTTGGTGCCCATTTGCTAGACCTATGTCACACTTTTGTGGACCAGACTCAGAGTTCTTTGTTTTGTTGCCTTTAGTTTCCTTCATGGAGTGGGTGGAATATTAGCATGTCATTTTTTTCCTTCCTAAGGGAAGGCACATAGTTCGGTGTAGGTGGCTCTTCTTCGATCCGGAGGCGGAGGATCTTGTCATCGACATTCTTACGGGGAGACCTCCTAGAGGCAGTAAAGTTTAGATCCGTCCATGGCATCTTTTACATTCCTCTCGTCTCCCTCTTCTTCTCTCTTCTTCTTCTTTCCGAGACATTTCCTCTTTATACATGGGTACCTTTTCAGGATCGTCTATGGCTGGGACCCATACTTGGCATCTTTCTTAGATTAGAGAGTGTGTTTTTTTCTCTTGTGGTGGATGTTTTTCCCACTGGGTTTTCCTTCACTACTTGGGACCTTTTTCTTGTGCATGGGTACCTCATCAGGCTTTGTGCCGGGACCCATTTCTCATTTCTGACTTGTCACCTCATCCTAAGTTATGATGAAGGGGGAGTTAGTGTGTATTATTTTCCACATCATTAGGTGAGTCATCTCACTTAGGTGAGATCATAGGTCCATGTGTCATTTATGGGTCATTATGAGACTCTCTTACATGTCAGTGCGTCAGTGCATCATATGTGTCATTGGGAGTTACACTTATATTCTGGGAATGTAACTTTCCCTCTCTACTTGAGTTGTCATGATTACAGCACTGGGGGTTACTCAACACCTCCTATATCTACACCCCATTTGATCTATGAGATAGAGGAGAGTTTTATGGCTTAACCATGTTCTGTGAGTGTTTCAAATCTTTGCATGCACATTTGGTTGATGCTCGCTCCTCTCGAGATCTCTTCACGCTACCGTTCACATGTCCATTGATGTGCTCATCATCCTTTTTGATCCTCACTTGCGGGTTTTAAACCCTCTTTCGAGAAATACACAAGTTTTGACCATTAAATTGATGGTCAAATGACTGTTAGGGTAGACCAAAAATAAGGAAAAATGATGGTCATTTAGACATCAAATTTAAGTTAGTAAGATTTAGGAAATTTTCACCGCATTAAAATTGACGGTCAAATAATTTTCGGGGGTAGACAAAAAATAAGGCGAAGATGATGGTCAATTAGACATCAAATTTAATCCGATCATCTATTTGTCTCAATAAATATTTTTTCATAAATTTGAAGTTGTTATGCATTCTTATGGGTTTCTTCTTCACTTCTATATGGTGAAATTTTGTTTTATATAAGTTTGGGGTATAATGCAGAGCCCTTTATATTTCAGGTTATTATTTTGATCATGGGAGGTTAATTAGTTTGCATTTTAATGACATAATTAGTTATGATCAAATATTTCCTTTAGATCTATAAAACTTAGATATGATTCTATTAAAATTGCTGAATTTTTTTGATAAATATGTATTTAACTCTATGGTGCATTGTATATTATAATGGGGTGTGTTTTACAGGTTCAGGAAAATTATTGCATCTAGTTACTTTTCCCTTGATAAATCCTAGATCCTAAATGGAGCCAACTACAACATTTGGAAGATTAGGGTTAAACTGGAACTTATGACAAGGAAAGTTTGGATGATTGTTTTAGGAACTGAGATTACACCCATAAGTCATTAAGTGACTATGGATAATATGGATTCATTCTCACAACATGGAAAGGAGGCTCTTTCCATGATTCTATGCAATGTGAATGATGAATATCTTCTACACATTGGTAATATCAAACATCTGAAAGAGGTATGGACACAATTACAATCCATGCATGAAGGTACATGCTTATCTAAGATTATTAAGCTTGTTTTAGAATTGCTTATGACTCCTATGAAAAGAGACAAAAAAAAGTAGTTAATTTCTTGGCCAATATTAAAAATATTAAAGCAAAATTAGATGGATGCAATTGTGACTTAATTGGTGAAAAACTAATCTACTTTATTGGTTAGTTAAATATTCATGAAAAGTTTAGGAATTTTATTTCTATCCTAAATTCTAAATATCAGAATGAAGATGAATTTCCATATTTAAATTCTTTGAGTTCTCTTCTGATACAGGAAGAGTAAGTGATGATGAAATTTGAATCTAAGGAGAATAGCTCTCGGCGCTTCTCGCTCAAAATTTGAAGTTTAAATCTCATGAAGTCCTTCCTTGATCAGAATCCTAGAACTAAATCTTCATTTGTTGATAAGAATTTTTTTCTTATGAAAAATTGCATATAAGCTTTAATGGTAAATGTCACAAATGTGGTAAATTTATACATAAAAGGAAGATTACAAATCTAATAAACCTATCCATAAAACCAAGAAATAGACTCTCTTCTAAATATAATTTAAGGAAAAAGGATAGTTCTAATGATGCTCCTAAAAATGTTGCATTATATGTTACTTTATAATCTTCCTCTAATCCCGAATGGATTCTAGATTTAGGTGCTTCAAATCATATAACTGGTATTTCCAATTCTCTATTTCATATTATAAAAATCAATGAATGTGTATATCTTGGTGATAACTCATCCTTATAAGTAATAGAAAAAGGAAAAGTAACTTTTTCAAATGGTGTTTTGAATAATGTTTTTTTTTCCTAATTTTAAAAATAATATGTTATCATGTTTACTGCAACTAGCTCATGTTGGTTTATCTATTCAAATTTTGAAGGATACTTGGTAAATCAAGGATAGTGATGATAGTATAATTGTTTAAGGAGTTCAAATAAATGGTCTATATAATTTTGATGATTTATCTTACTGCATCGTGTTTTGTATCTCAAAGTTTGAATAGTTCAAAACTATGTCATGAAAGGTTAGGACATGTTAATTATCAAAGCTTATATGAAATGTCTAGATATAATCTAGTAAAAGGTTTTCTGTGTTGTCTTCTTCTAATGATGTGCATGAAGGATGTTTATGCTCGAACTCAGTTCTCGAGTAGAGTTCCTCTTCTCCTCTAGAACTTATTTATGCTAATGTTAGAGGACCTCTTGAAGTAGATTTTTAAATGGTTATTTATATGTTGTGACTTTTATTGATGATTTCATGAGGATAATTTGGACATATTTACTTTAAAATATATATAATGTATTTGAAACATTTAAGGAATTTAAAGTAATCTGTTGAAAACTCATCAAATTATAAAATTAAGAGACTTAGAATAGATAATGGGGAGAATATGTTAGTAATACATTTAAAAAATTCTATATTTATTGTGGTATTAAAAGGGAATTAACTTATCCTCATTCTCCCCAATCTAATGGTGTTGCAGAAATAAAAAAGTAAGACTATTTTAGAAATGGCTTGCACTATGATTCATCCTGCTAGTCTTCCCAAATTTTTGGGAGCGAAACAATGAACACAACAATCTACATCATTAATAGGTTCCATACTAAATCTATTCACATTTTGACCCCATTAGAGAAGTGGTCTAATAAAAAACCTGATGTCTCTCATTTAAAAGTATTTGGTATTCCTTCTTCTTTATATATTCCTAAAAATAAAATAAAGAAACTTGATATGACTCCATTTTCTTTTATTTTCATTGGATATGGTATTAACACTGCAGGTCTAAGGATTTGTGACTATGTAAAAAGGGAAGTAACTGAAAATCAAAATATTGTTGTGTTGGAAAAATGTTTTTGTTCATCTACTAATGGTAATGATATTCCCACCAATATTTCTAATGATGGTTATGATTGTGATAGTGAAAATTTGGTAAATGGTCATGACGATGTTTCTTGTGTTGATGATATGGATGTTTATGAATCTCCTATCTCTTTAGCTAAGAAACCAAAGTGGGATTAATCTATGTTAGAAAGTTCAAATCCTATTGACCTTAGGAAAATGATCAGAATCCATCATACATACCATGCATTAATGACCTTGTATGAACCTGAGACGTAAAGTTTAGAAGAGGCTTCTTAGGATGAGAAGTGGATTAATGCAATATCGGTTGAATATAATGCCCTAATTCAAAATCAAACCTGGGAGTTGGTTACACCTCCAGAGAAAATAAGTATTATAGGGTCTAGATGGTTATACAAAGTAAAATATAATTTTGATGGTGGTATTGACAAATATAACCTAACATTACATAATTTATTAATTTTTAGCATTAATGTTGAATTAATCTATAAATTGTTGAATCTTAAATTATAACATATACTCTTGTAATCATTCAAATATATGCCAAAATATGATTGGATAATCAACTATGGTTTTGAATTTTGAAAGAATATCAACAACATATTCCTCCATGATTTCATGAAGTAGATCACGAAAATAATAGTAATTTCACATTGATAGGTTGCCCCATGTTCTTAAGGCTAAAAGGCATAACCTTGTAACAAAATGTAGCCCAAGTGTTGTGAATGCTATCTTGTGTTGGTCATCCTTACCAATATGAATCTTGTTATAACCTAAAAATCCATCCATTAAAAATAACATTTCATGTCTGTTGTAGATTCAATGATCATGTCAATTCTAGGTAGAGGAAAATTGTCCTTTGGAGAATCTTTATTGATATCCGAAAGTTAGTGTAGATACGGATCCTAGGTGTCTTATTTGTAACATGAAAACTATTAAATATCTAATTGGAGTGATTTAAAGACCTTGTGAAGTTAGATTATATCAACTTTTGAAGTTATTCTTTGACCAACAATACAACCTTAGGATGCATGTTCTTCAATTTTTGTTTTACGAGTTTTACATCACGGGAAAAACACAAGATTGGGTAAGAAAAAATAATGATATAATCATGACATGTCCTTGTATGACCATGCGGAGACATCATGAAACTCAATAAGGAGTGTTGTGAATACCTCTATTTTTAATTCAGACAAACTTACACCAAGTTGTAATTTGGTGTTATCACTTATTCTGATGTTGATTGTGATGGTCTCCTCTACCAACATTTTTAATGTTTCATTATCTTTAAAAGATGCGGTAGGTACATGTTAGTCATATGGTTGATCATGAATTGATACTCCTCTCTTTTATGCCTTAGAAATATTTTCACAAGGAGATGTGTCCTTTTATTTTTTCTTTTTTTTTGTTTTCCATAATGAAATACTCAAGGAAATGAAAGAAAAGAAAAGAAAACAATGTAAACCTTTCTCGAAGATCTTCTTACAAGCTCTGTTGGTGTGTGGGATCCTATATGTCCTCCACTCACATATGGAGGGTCGTCTCACATGGGTTAGGTTTAGGGTTTACTTGTGTGTCATGCACTAGGGTTACTCAACACCCTATAGGTATCACTTCATTTGAAATCTATGAGTATGCCAAGACACTCCCTATTTTTCTCTATGTGCAAGCTTTGTTACATATGCAAGTTCTTCCATTGATTAATCGATTCCTCCGTGTGATTATGCTGGAGCTATTACATTTCCTTTGGAGTGCAACTTCATCATGGTGCATAGTTTTTGATATGATTCTTGCCAACTCTTTCATGGTATCAGAGATGAGATCAAGTAAACATGCATTTATCATCTGAGTTGTGATTACTCTTGGTTTTGTTATTTTTTACTCTTCATGCAAGTTTTTCGATCATTAGATTCTAGAAATTTATTGCTAATGTTCTTAACAAGTTGCTCTTAGAAAGTTTTCAGTTTTTGTGTTCTTTGTGTATGTGCATATCTCCTCAAGTTTTTAGGGGTTTTATAGCTACATTTAGCTAGCTGTAGATAAATCAAGCAAATTAGTTAAAAACAGAGGGTATTTTATTTTGGTTTTTAATCAATTTTATTGAATTACAAGTAATTGTTTTTTAAATTTCTAGCTTATTTCTCTATGTTCTATGTGTTTGTATGGTTTCTACAGAGATTCAAGTTCAAAATTATAGGTTTCAGTGTTTGGTGTTTGTGTGGTCGAGTCAACTCGCTCCTCCGTTATTATTGTGAGTTGTGGCCAAACCAGATTGCTCTACCCACATTTTTTGTTGTCGTGGTTGTGAGTTCTACTCTAGCTGTGACTTCTTTCCAGCCGAGTCCCTATCCCATGAGCTTTTTCCTAAGTCATGTTATGCCTGAGATTCTTCATGTGCCTACTCATGCCCTCGGCTCACGGCTTGCTACGTTTACACCCTACTCTGGCCGGATCTCCAATGGGCTCAACCCGCATACCCGTACTCTGTCGAACCCATCCACCTCGGCCCACTCTCCAATGGTCCCTACTCCATGTGATCTAACTAACCCCTCTCCAATGGTCTCCACAAATCCTAGAATCCTCCCTCCACACAGATTTCTGATTGCACCCAACTCGGGATCCACAGAACCGTCTCTCCCTCCAACGACATTTCAAACAAACTGTAAATTCATTTTTGGTAATTTTTTAAATTCCTTTTTTGGTGGGATTGTTTTTTCATGGGTATTTCAAACATAAATGGTAAGTGTTTCAATCTTTAGTGGGTATTTTTTCAAAGTGGATCCTTTTCGAATATTTTTGTTTTAAAATATTTCCAAGTTTTTTTTAATTCTTGGTGGGAAATATTTTAAAAGTGGGATTTTTAAAATTGGGGTTTAGATAATTTAAATGTTCAAATCATTTAAGTTTTCAAATTTTTAGATTTATTTAAAATCAAATCAAATATTAATTAGGATTTAATTTGTATTAGAACTTAATTAGTTTTTCATAATTAATTAGATTTAATTATATTAAATCTATTCCTATTAATTACGAATCTCATTTATGATTAGTAAATAATTTTAAAATCATCTTTTAAATTAACGTTTTTTATCATTTTCTTTAAAGTCCTAATTGCTTTAAAATTAGCTAAATCAGATGTTTCAAAACAGTAATTTTTAAAAAGCGTTATTGTTGATTTTTTTACTAATTGTGCGCTCAAGTGTGCAGTGACACCCTAAGCACCTATTTTCCTTTTGAGTGCTTTTACGGCATTACAAAGATCATTGGGAATCATCTTGAGTTCATCTAAAACATTGTATTTTACCCTTATTATTACTTGTGACTTGTGAGCAAATCCGCCACAGTTTGTAGCAAGGGGTATCCTTTACGACGTGAGACACTTTTTCTCACAACCAAGATTTAATTTTGCCTCCTTCCTAGTTTTTTTGCAATTGTGCTTATGTATGTACGGTATCACTTTGCTACACTCCACAAAACATGAGTATTTTCTCCTCTCTTGTGTGTTATTATACTGATTGTAAGGAGAGTTACCAAGTATTTCAAGATGCACGCTCGGACTTGATTTTATTCAACGCACTAAACTATAAAGTGCCAAAAGAATGGGGTTATTATATTGTCTGGGTGGTTTTGATTCTTTTGTTTCTTTTACTGTATTCTTTCTCTCTGTTCACTAAGGATGAACTTTCAATTCCTTTTCTTACACCATTCAAATTCTTTGAATGGAGATTGAAAATGATTATGAAACTAAGAGGTAAAGGTTTATTCCACATCACCATGGGAACTGAGACTGAACCAGACGATGACCCTGAAAAATCTAAGTGGTTAAACCATAGTGATGAAGCTTTAGGTCTTCTTTGCATGTCTTGTGTCTCCTGTCTTTCTCTTCCACATTGAGTTGTCCAAAACACCTAATTTTGCGTGGAAAATGTTAGATGGAATTTTGGACAACAAGATGACATGAGAGTGCATGAGTTAGAAAACAAACTACTAGGGTTAAATCCTAGTGATTTTGAAAACCTACAAGCATTATTCTCTAAGTTTGTCCACACTAGATTGTTGTTAAAGGAATGTCAAGTAGAGAAGAAATATTCCCAATTGATCTTGTTGATTCTTTCTAAGTTAGGTCCTAAATACTCCGTCTTCATGTCAACTTTTTACGCTACAAAAGCTACCTTGGGAAAGGATTGAAATATGCCCTCCTTTGACTTATTTACATCCCAACTCATTCGAGAACATGACAAACTCATGCAAATAGGGTCTCTCAAGTCCAAGTCACATGCCCTTGTAGCAAAGTACTAGTAAGGAAATGAAGACCGATAATGAGAGACAAAAAGGATCAACCTAAGAAGGAAACTAAGACCAAAAATAAATTTAACATGAACTCTTCGACTTCTAAGCCTAGAGAAAAGAAAGACAATTTGTTGTGTTCCTATTGCAAGAAATCTTGTCATAAAGAGCATATATGTATGAGAGAAAAAATTGATCACCTTACTCATTTACTTGAGAAAAATCAAATAGGTGTTCTTGAGTCTATAAAAAAATGCTCCAAAGGTCAAGTCTTCTACTGCAAGAGAGTCTAAATCTGATAAGAAGAAAGGGAAGTCCCTCATAGCTTGAGTTTCTCCTTCATTGACGTGGATTATAGATTTTGGTGCCTCGCACCACATGGCTTCTTTGCATGTTGATTTCTCCAACATCAAACCTTGTGAGATGTACCAAATCACATTGGGTGATAACATGAAAGTGTCAGTTTCTGGTAGTGGATCAGTAGAGATAGATGGGGGAACATTTAACCAAGTGTTGAGTGTTCCTAATATCTCTACCAATCTCCTATTGGTTTACCAAATTAATCACCTTGTTGAAGGAATGCGAGTGGAAATTGGTCTTGACTCGGTGATTATTCGTGAGCTTAACGATGACACTACAATGGCTAAGGGAAAGGTGGATCACTGTTCACGGTTGTATACCTTTTACCACTTTACTTCTTATTTGACACCCACTTCATTTCTTGATATTAAGAGAAGCGTTAAGTCCTATTCGAATTCTACTTCTCTACCTACTAAGGTTCTTCAACTCTCGATTCGGACTCTGACTCCTCAGATGATGATGTTGTTGAGCGTGCTCCTCTTCATGACCCTCGAGACTTTTGCATCTTACCTTCGACGGTAGTGATAATGAGGACTATGTCCCTTCTCACTCAAGTGAAGAATCTTGAGACTTGGAGCTTGATTATCGTGGTCCTCTTTGGACTAGGAAAACTTTGCAAAGTGATGGAGATTTAGCTGGAGATACTTTGGATATGAGACGTACTTTCTCATATTTCATTGGATCCCACTCTTTTTTTTCCTCTACTTTTGATTTCGTTGTCTCCTCTATTTCTTCATGTGATGATAGTTCCACTGACACAGAATCACTTGTTTCTACTTCTGATGATGAGGATTGTGCACCCAGTTCTGATGTCGAGAGTACTACAGAGGACTCTTCTCCTCCTCTCACTATTCCAGAGAGTGTTGACACATCCCACATCTCATCAAATATTGAGAAGTCTCCTATACTGATAAACTTGTGATGTACTATAGGTATTACAAAGGAGTTCATCATCTTTGTTGTTGGGAGTGCCCCTTAGGAAATCTTACCACTTCCACTTTTAGAAGACTTTCATTGACCCAACCTTATTTGTGGATCCTTTTTCTATCATGGGGATGTTTTATTGCCTTCAAATTAGTTGGACATCCTTTCTACGGTATTCAACCTTCATACTCGACGATTCTGCACTCATGACATTACCTTTGGCTCCTTTGCACTCACTTGCAAGACCTATGTCACAATTTCATGGACCAAACTCAGAGTTCTTCATGCTATTGCCTTGATTTTCTTTGTGGACTGGGAAGATTTCCAACACATATTCTTTTTCCTTCATAAGGGTAGACACATAGTTTGGTGTGGATGGCTCTTCTTTAGTCTAGAGGTAGAGGATCTCATCATCGACATTCTTCTGGGAGACTTCTTAGAGTTGTAGAGTTCAAATCTATCCATGACATCTTCCGCATCCATCTCGTCTCCCTCTTCTTCTCTCTTTTTCATCTTTCTGAGATATTTCCCTTTTATACATGGGTGTCGTTATAGGCCATTCTATGGCTAGGACCCATCTTTGGCATCTTTCTTAGATTAGAGAGTATTTTGTTCTCTTCTGGTGGATGTTTTTCCCATTGGGTTTTCCTTCACTACTTAGGACTTATTTTTGTGCATGGGTACCTCATCAAGCTTTATGCCGGACCCATTTATCTTCTTCTTATTTTTCTAGAAAGATGTTTTTATATATGGGCACCTTATCAGGCCTTTAACTTTCGGGCCCCATTGACACATCTTTCTTAGTTGTTTAGGAGTGTCTTCTTGTTCTGTCTAACTCATCATAGATACTACCCCATCTTTGATGAAGGGGGTGTTGACGTATAGGATCCTATATGTCCTTCACTCACATATGGAGGGTCATCTCACATGGGTTAGGTTTAGGGTTAGGTTTAAGGTTTTCTTGTGTGTCATGCACTAGGGTTACTCAACACCCTATATGTATCCCTTCATTTGACATTTATGAGTATGCCCAGACACTCTGTTGTCTTTCTCTATGTGCAAGCTTTGTTCTGTTATGCATGTTCTTCCATTGATTGATCGATTCCTCCTTGTGATTATGCTGGAGATATTACATTTCCTTTGGAGTGCAACTTCATTGTGGTGCACAGTTTTTGATATGATTCTCAACAACTCTTTCAAAGAAATTCTTTCAACCTCAAGATGAGATAGATGAATTATTTTAAAAACTTATAGGATATCAAGATGGTTTAGTTATGGATGCTTAGAGTTTTCTTCCAAATGGATGAGGAATGCTATGAGTGAGATGGTGATAAAATGGGAAGCCTTTCAGCTATGCAATTTCGAATGGAAAATAGAAAAGGTTTGCTAAAATAACTTAAAGCTTCCAAGAAATTATTTTTGAAGGATATAAACTATTATTTATGATGGAAGGAGAGGATATGGAGTGGATCAAGGTTGATAATAAGATCATGAACACATTTTCCTAAAATAGAATTTGAACTTTAGTGAGATGTAAGAGGATAGTGGTCTAGAATGCATTCTAAAACCAAATTTGGCATATTATGCAAAGGATAGGGATAATTAGGAATTGCTAGAAATAGGTATGTATGTTTAGTATTATCACACTTAGAGATAGAATGGATTGATTAAATTTCAAAATATGAGACGTAGAGAAAGAGAATGATTTCTCTTACACTTTGACAAAGTGAATGTCAAAATATAAGATATAGTGATGAAATGAATTGCTTAGATTTTGACAAAGTGAATGTCAAAATAGAAGACTTAGAAATGAAAAAGGTTTCTTAAAGTTTAACAAAGTGAATGTTAAAATATAAGACTTAGGGATGAAAGTGATTGCTTAAATTTTAACAAAGTGAATGTTAAAATATAATATTTGAAGAAAGGAAAGGGATTGCTCAAATTTTAACAAAGTGAATGTTAAAATATAAGACTTAGAGAATGAAAGAGGATTACTTAAATTTTAACAAAGTGAATGTTAAAATATAATACTTAGAGAATGAAAAGGGAGTGCTTAAATTTTAATAAAGTGAATGTTAAAATATAAGAATTAGAGAATGAAAGAGATTGTGGATTTTATTATCTTGGATACAATTGGTATCCAAATAAAATATTTTGTGATTTAATTGTGATTGTGCTTAACCTTGATAAAGTGAATACCAAAGGAAAAGACTTGGATTGAAATGGATTTCTTAAATTAGGATATGGGTCTCTAAAACTTATTACTTAAACTTTGATTTGAATTGAATGTCATGCTTAAAATTTGGAAAGTGAATTTGAAGAGAAAGAATTATATGTGATAACATCAATTTGGAATGGGTATATAAAATAAAATAATTTTCAACGTTTGAAAAGAGATTTTTGATGTTGATGATATATAAGAATGTGGAACACAAACTATGTGATTCAATAACTTGGATGAAAATAATGGTGGTAGGAAGAAATTTCAAGTAACTTGGTTTGGTCAGTCAAGATTCCTATATATTGGATCTCTCCCTAAGTACCAAGAATTATTTGAATGAGTGTGATACAATAGAAAATGTTCTAATCACAAAATTTACTTTACCCCCTTAATTAAGTAAGCTAGATTTTACTTTTCTCAAATAATCAAACTAGGTTCGTCACTAAGGATAACCTTGGCTCTAAATCTCATGGGTGTACTATTTAAGTAGGTGGGGGTACCCATTTCATTGGCCAATTCCCTCAAAGTTTTATTTGGTTATTTCCCTCAAGGTGATAACTACTTTGGGGTTCTTGTGGTACTCCTCACAATGAGTTTCGGACCATGTCCATACACTTCCCACAGTTAAAGTGGACAAGAATAAACCCTTATCCAAACCTGTAATACAAGTTTATAAAGTTTAATAATAAATTTTGGTTGGTTTTCTTTAACAAGGTAGCTTGTAGTTAGAATTTTGATTGAGTTTTTAAGGTAAGCTTCATATGACGCAGTCCTACAATCAATAAATTAGTAGTTTTCGTGCAACAAAATCGTGATATAAAACAAAAGGAAAAATTCACTATTTTTTATTTTCAAGATCACCTAAGAGGGTGCAAGAAAAGAGCATACATAGTTGGTTTGAATAGATTATATTAAAAAATTAAGAGAAAATTAAACACTTAGACTTATTAGTTATGAAAACCTGCAAGAAAGCTAGTAAAAATAGTACTAAAACAGTGATTAAAAAAGACTTAACATGATGGAAAATGAATAAAATAGTAAAAAAATGCACATAACATTAGCACGTACAATTAGGTGCACTAGCATAATGATAACGGTAGTACATTTAATTAGACATGCTAGCACAATAAATTATTTTCCCGCTAACAAAATAACAATGGTAGCGTGTGTAAATGTACGTAAGTACGTGAAGAGATACGTAGGTGCATGATGAGATATGTAGGAATGTGTAAGAGACATTATTACAATAGTGCATTAAAGACTAACAAAACACATATAGTGATACGCTATCACAAATCACATGTAATGCTAGTGCGGCTAGTATTAGATTTTTACACAACAATAATTCTCTATCATATTCCATACGAGATCTTTACATATTTATAGGTGAAGTTGTTACTATAATTTAGGACATAACTCACAACAATAAACAAGTTATTTTAAAAACTCGTGAATATAAAACCTATATATGTTTTTTTATTAGATAAGGTAAAAATAGGGATCGGCTCCCGGGGCCTTAAAAAAGGAGGAAAAAAATAAGGAGATAGAAAGAAATAGAAAAGTCCACAAAAGGAGTTAAACATGCTTAAATCTTACAATGAAGATCAAGACTTTAAACCAAAGAGAGTAAAACATAGTAAAATAAAACCGACCCTAAACCATCAAAACTAGAAGTTTGTCAAAAGTCTGCCAACTATTCAACAAAACCCAGCTAATTTTTAGGAGAAACTTCACTACTACCAGCATGACTACCTTTGATCTCAACACCCTCAACACCCTTGACATTTATGTCTTCCTCCAGCTCGTCCTTGGAACTACTGATGCGTAAATTGAAATTCCTCCTTTTAGTGCCTTCCTCCATCCCTTCCAACCTATCACTCAACTTTTTGACTTGATACTCTAGCTCCAAAACCTTTTGTTTGGACTTCACCTAGGTAGAGACAATTTTCTTAGAAGCATTAATGACATCCAACATGGTTTCCCTTTGACAAACATTGGTTTCCTCCATTTCCTAAAGCACTCCCTCTAAATACTTGAACCTTTCTACTCCAATCCTCAAAACCCTTAAAATTACCATCCCAACCCCTCTTTCTCAAGGTGCTCGCTTCACCATGACCTTCCTCACTCTTCTCTTTTTCAGAATCCTCCCCCACATTTTTACATTTCCCAACCTTCATATTAGTAAGGCATTCTGCAAGAGTGATATCATCCTCTTCCACCTTATCTTTCAAATAAGAATTCAGAATAGGTTTCCCATTTTCAAACAATAGAAGGATGAGCCCTTCATGCAAAGGCATCTCTACCTTCTCTTGTTGGAATGCCATCAAATAATTTTTCAAAGACATAAATAGAAAGAAAGGAATGCTCACCATGACCTTATGGTGGAACATATTTAGAAGGGTCATATGATGAGTATAGATTTTTGGTATTTTCCTTCCAGTATTATACTTCATGATTTGAAGGCAAACATCTCTCCATATTCCTAGGATACATGACTTGGAAATACCATTAGTAAAGAAAGAGAACCTTTCCTTACCCATGAAGAACAACTCAATTTCATGCTCTCTGGGTTCTATCCTTAAAATTTTTGAGCCTGTCCATTTTCATCTTTGTCGTAAGGGAAATGGTGGACTCTAAAACCTCAATTTCCATACCTTTGACCTTGAACTTTCCCTCTTTCCAAGATTTTCCAAAATCCTTTGACAAGGAGGGTCATGACCATGTAATTTAGCAATGAAATTACTGAAACCCCCAATCTTAAGCTTGTTCCACAAATGTTGATTAAAATATTCAATGTTCTGGCTAGCTAGTTCAACCCTAATTCTATCACCACCCATCTTCATGAAACCAAACTTCCCCAGTTTGCTAACACTTCTCAAAATTATAATCCCTTTCACACTAATAAAAACCAAGGAATACAACTTATTAACTAATCATCACATACTCGAGCTCACTCGTGCCAACATCATCAAACTTAGTGCCCTCTATCTCTAATAATGGTTTCATTAATGTCCATGGGTAAATCATATCCTTTACACCAAATCTTATAATCATTACTAATAGCTCCATAATTAGCCATCTTATTCGCACACTTGTTCCCTTGACACAAAATATGATTATAAGAAACCTTTACAAAATATTTTAAAGTTTCCTTAACATCATTGAGGATATTTCTTAAGGGCCAATTAATGGAACCCTGATTGTTAAGAGCATTAATAATGATGAGTGAATCACCCTCAATCTAGATGTCCTTGAAACCTTTTTCTATTGCCAACAAAACCCCTAAAGGATAGCTCTAGCTTCTACCATATTGTTTGTTTTCCAACCTCATGGACCAACATAAACAAACAACCCATCACCTTCACTATTTCTTAAAATTATCCCTCCCCTAACTAGACAAAGATTCCCTTTTGATGCCCCATCAAAATTTAACTTAACAACATTTTCCACAGGCCTTATCCAACTGGATTAATTTTGTGGTTTGTGTAATTCCACTGATCCAAGGGTGAAATTATCAAGAAATTTCTAGTTCCTTCTTGGGAAAGGTTTTTGTTAGTGTAAATTCACAGCACCCCTAAATTGACCCTCAGATCTACTGTTGGGAAATGGTCAATTTGGTGTGAATGCACAACATGGAGTTTTCCCTAAGTGTGGGACCTTACAAATTGGGAAAAATCTCCAGATTGAGGCTGGTTCCTACTCCTCTGTTTAGGTGTATGCATGAAATTTTGCAGAGGTTCGATTCAAAATTCCTACTCTAAAACTACCAAGGAGACAAGGTTGAGAGAAAAAATGGAAATGGAAACAAAACTAAGAAAAAAATAGAACGGTGATACACCAAAGGAGTGTTGGACTTCTTGCTTTGCAAATTGACACAGATCATGAGGATGCAACATCAAAACATGCACAATTTTTTCCACAATACAATGAAAGATCAGAAGGAAACAAACCAATGCAAGAGAGGATTGGAAAATCAATCACAGAGCATGTATTGTTAGTTCTAGAATTGATACAATACGTTACAATAGAAAAGAAGGCAAAAATGAGCTATAATCTCCATGGAAGGTCTGAAACTCCTTCAAATTCACTGCTAAGAAGAAAAGAAGAGCTTGCAAAAGCAAGAACATCCAACAAAACAAAGGATCGAATCCTTTCCATTTATAATTGAAGCAAGGAGAGAGAAAAAGAGGAGGAAGTAAATCAGATCTTCTAATTCAATAATCTGCCATTAATTCCTTTCAAATCAGCCTGCAAACCCGTCGAATTGACTCCTCTACTTCTATTTTTGTGTGTTGGAGAAAAACGATGAATTTGGTGAAACATAGCTCTCAAAGCAATCTGATCTTGGATTAATGGCATGAGAAGACATTTTAGGGTTTTTCCCCATCAAATTGAGTTGATTCTTCATCCTTGGCGTGTGGGAGAAGGAAACCATGGCGGATTGAGTGAAAACCGACTCATTCGTAGCAATTTGGTTCACATTAAAGGCATAAAATACGTTTCTATATTTTTATTCCTTGAAACTAGAAAATTATTATGTTTTTACTTCTCTAATGCATAGAGGAGATCAATATCTTTCCAACGAGTCTGATTTTTCCCAAATCTGATCTCTAGATCGAAAGATATGCCCATCTGAAGATTTAGGGAAAATTAGGGCATAAATTTGGGCACAAATTTCAAGGCATGAATTAGGTCAAAAATGGCAGAAAAATCAGATTTGAAAACGGGTCCATGGGCCCAAATTTTACTTTTTGCACTTTTGGAAAAAATTCCCAAAAATCTCTACGGGCCCACCGCTCTAAGACACATGGAACCTTGTGATTTGTCCATGGGCTTCGAATAACTTTCTGCCCCTTTTGTGCAATTGGAAAATTTTCCCAAAATCCTCCATGCCTCCTCCACTCCACTATTGATGTGGACATGTGGCACCATCCGATTCATGCGAAGGTGTACTTTGCTTTCTTCCTTCGCAGGCCTGCGGCCTCAAACTTCACCTTTTGCCATTTTTAGATTTTGAAAATTTTCTCAAACAACTCCACATCCCCGCGCTCCCACATGACACGTGTTGGCTTCAAAATGATCCATGGGCCTTAAGCAATTTTTCTCCATTTTCTCCTTTGTGGGCTTGCGGGCTGATTTTTTCCTTTTGAGTTTTTAGCCCAAAAGGACTAAGTGTCAAAATTTTTCCCGCGGGTCTACCTTGGCAAATTTTCCTTCCCCTCCAAAAGCCTACGGGCTGCTTTGTGAATTTTGTGCTTTTAGCCCAAAAAGTTCTAAGTCTTAATTTCTTCCTTTGCTCCACCATTCCGAGACACGTGGCATCATTTCATTAGCTACGGGCCTACCTAGGGAAAATTTCCCCTCCAAACTCCAAAGCCATAACTTGCAAAATACAAGGAGTTAGGAGGACTTCCTTACCTTTATGGAAAGGGGAGAAAATTCTCTATCTGATGAAGCAATATGCAGAAAATTTTAAGTGCCTAAAATGTGTGAAATTGAAGTTGAATCACAAGGAAGGAAAGAATGAAGGAAAGTTAGCCAAAATAAGCAGGGGCTCATTTTGGATAACAATTTTGGCGACTCAAAGAGATCATCTGCCTACTAGATGAATGATCAATGGCATTTGAAGCATGCATTGGGCATGGAGTCAAGCCTGATAACCAATTTTGATATGAACAATGAAAATATGACCTTTGAGCCACTTGGAAACCCACTGAAACTTGGAGTTGATCTTCACCAAAAGCCACTGAATGCATTGTGCAAGAGCAACCAAAACAACACCAAACAACTATGTACAAAATTGGAAATCATACATACCCCAAGTGGAATATGCAGAATGTGCAAAAGCACTTCTTCTATTGAAAGCAAACCTACCTACTCTACTCTAACTGGAAGAAAAGGTGGGCTAAACAAACCCTACAACTGGTTGTGTAAAGTAGATTCCTTTCTTCAAAATGGGCAACCATGCAATTGATTTGGAGTTGATCATGGTTGGTTGGATGAATGGAAAATAAAAAATAAGCTATTCTTCTACCCAAATTAGCAAGGTGTTAACTGAAAACAAATTAGATACCTCTTTTAGTTTCTCTACATTTGGATTGAAGAGGTATGGCAGCTGATCATTGGTGCTTTGCATATCATCCTCATGCTCAGGAGTAAGCATGATTGGTTTTGGCTTCTCCTTTGGCTCCAATGAAGCCAAGTACCCTTGAAGAAAAGGTATGGTCCTTTGAATGTGACCATTGCTTTTAATTTTAACTCCAAGAATGGAGTTTTCTTGTAGACCTTCTTAAGTGGATGGTGTGGAAGAAGTGGTGGAACTCTTCTGTTGTTTCTCTTCTTCCTCCAATGAAGAACATGGAAGATTTAAATCTCCCAAACTTGATTCCAAAGAGTTGTTATAAAGTGCAAGGCTACTGCAATTGAAATTTCTCCTCCATGACAGTAGGCTCATGTGCTTGGATGGTGGATGATGAAAGAGAAAACAATAGAAAATCAACTAGTTCTTCTCCATCAAAACAATCCTCCAAATCAGATAGATAAACTACCTCATTGCTGTCCTGCTGCAAATGCTCAACCTATTCCATGGTGTTATTTTGATCTGAAACTTGATCACCATGGTTATCTTCATTCTCAAAGATGAAGTTTGAAAGATCAAACTCTTCTTCAACATTAGAGCTTGAAGAGAATGAAGTAGAAGGAAGAACTGAAGGTTCTTCTATAGCCTGTTTTGAGTTCAAAGCTCTTGGACCTGCATTTTCTCCTCCACAACTGGAATGTGCTCCTATTCTTTTGGATTTGGATAAGCTTCTCCTTCCTCTACTATTTGAAGACAATATTTCTCTTGAATGACCTTTTCCTCCAGCATGAATTTTGACAAATCAAACTCTTCAATATGTTGTTCTAGAGGACTAATTGGGACTGCAAGATCTCTTTGAGATGATTTTTCTTTCTCAACTGCTGTTAAAAATCATCCTTGTCCACCACTTGTTCTCCAACTCCAACTTCCTCTTTTGGATTCACCATCAAGGGGATTTTTGTAATCCCAAATTTAAGAGCCAAGTTCAACAAAATTTTAATCTTTTCATCCTTTTTTGGCTCTTCTTCTTGCTGTTGTTTTCCTTGACTGGCATTCTGATTTTTATCTTCCCAACATGGATTTGGGAATGCAAGAGGAGGGGTGGGTTGTAACTTAATTGATTTTGCAATTTTTGTTGTGGTGGAGGAGGCATAAATTCTTATTTATTTAGAGGGGATGGCTGTTTGGAAGGGAAAAGGATAGAAGAACTGAGATGAGGTGGAAGACTAGGGGATGGAGAAATGGATTTCACACTTGGGGCAGCATTGGTTGGATTTGGAATTTAGCATTTAAAATGAGATGGTGCTACTTGAGATATGGAAAGAGAAAAACCAAATGATGATGTAGTACTTACCCATTGATAACGATGTCGGGCACCAAGTTCATAGGCCTCTATCTCTTCATTCCATTGTGCAAGTTGGGGCAGCATCTCCACCATGAATTCCAACTTCTCCTAAGGGCTGAAGTGTCTTGGAAAAGGGCCAACCCATGGACAAGGTGCCCTACAACCAATTCAAAAGCCTTCATTTGAGTTGTTTCTCTTGATTGCACCATGCAAATCTCCATTTTTTGGATCTTCTCCAATAGACTAGCATCTTGCATTTGATTGCCTTCATTGTTTGCATACCCCTGCTCTTGGAAATCTCCATAGCCAAACTGATTTTGGCACTAGCTGCTCATAGGGGTAGGCATGCTGATTTTGAATTTGTTCAAAATGCTGATTTGAAGGAGTTGTAAAACATATTGGAGATGGAATGTATTGTTGTTGTAAATGTGAATTCCATGATGGAAATGAAGTCATGATTGCACAACTTCATGGAATGGAAAAGAGTGAAAGGGATGGAAAGAAGAATGAATGGAAATGGATGGAAAACATGTCTACAACTTCAGAGATGGGTTGTTGACCATATGGAGTTGCCAGATGTGTTTGCAATTGCCTCTAAAGGCTGAAATCTTCACAGGAACACACCAACCTTGCAAAAAGGAAAGTGGAAGACTCTTTCTCCCACTTTGGGCATGCCAAAACTATTAGTGCAAATTCACAGCACCCCCAAATCGACCCTCAGATCTGCTGTTGGGAAATGGTCAATTTGGTGTGAATGCACAACATGGAGTTTTCCCTAAGTGTGGGACCTTGCAAATTGGGAAAACTCTCCAGATTGAGGCAGTTCCTACTCCTCTATTTAGGTGTATGCATGCAATTTTTGCAGAGGTTTTGATTCAAAATTCCTACTCTAAAACTACCAAGGAGATAGGGTTGAGAGAAAACATGGAAATGGAAACAAAACTAAGTAAAAATAGAATGGTGATACACCAAAGGAGTGTTGGACTTCTTGCTTTGCAAATTGACATAGATCATAAGGATGTAGCATCAAAACATGCACAAATTTTCCAAAATACAATGAAATATCAGAAGGAAACAAACCAATGCAAGAGAGGATTGGAAAATCAATCACAGAGCATGTATTATCAGTTCTAGAATTGATAAAATACATTGCAATAGCAAAGAACGAAAAAATGAGCTACAATCTCCATGGGAGGTATGAAAATCCTTCAAATCCACTTGCTAAGGAGAAAAGAAGAGCTTGCAGAAGCAAGAACATCCAACAAAACAAAGGATAAAATATTTTCCATTTATAACTAAAGCTAGGAGAGAGAAAATAGAGGAGGAAGAAAATTAGATCTTCTAATTCAATAATCGCCATTAATTCCTTTCAAATCAGCCTGTAAACCCATTGAATCAACTCCTCTGCTTCTATTTTTGCGTGTTGGAGAAAAAATGATGAATTTGGTGAAACACATCTCTCAAAGCAAAATGATCTTGGATTAATGGTGTGAGAAGACATTTTAGGGTTTTTTCCCCATCAAATTGAGTTGATTCTCCATCCTTGGCATGTGGGAGAAGGAAACCATGGCGGATTGAGTGAAAATTGACTCATTCGAAGCAATCTAGTTCACATTAAAGGCATAAAAGACGTTTCTAGATTTTTCTTCCTTGAAACCTACAAAAATGATGTTTTTCTCCTTTAATGCATAGAGGAGATCAAGATCTTTCCAACGAGTCTGATTTTGCCCAAATTTGATCTCTGGATCAAATGATGTGCCCATCTAAAGATTTAGGGAAAAATCAGGGCATAAATTTGGGAACAAATTTCAAGGCACGAATTAGGTCAAAAATGGTGGCAAAATCAGATTTGAAAATGGGTCCATGGGACCAAATTTTAAATTTTGCACTTTTGAGAAATTTCCCAAAAATCTCCACGGGCCCGCCACTCTGAGACACATGGCACCTTGTGATTTGTCCACGGGCTTCAGAATAACATTCTGCCCCTTTTGCACAATTGGAAAATTTTCCCAAAATCCTCCATGCCTCTGCCACTTCACCACTAATGTGGACATGTGGTGCCATATAATTTGGTGTGGAGGTGCACTTTGCTTCCTTCCTTCACGGGCCCGCGGCCTCAAACTTCACCTTTTTCCCTTTTTAGATTTTGGAAAAATTTCTTAAAAACTCCACATCCTCGCACTCCCACATGACATGTGTTGGCTTCAAAATGATCTATGGGCCTTAAGGAAATTTTCTCCATTTTCTCCTTTACTGTGCTCGCGGCCTGTTTTTTTTCCTTTTGAGTTTTCACCCAAAAGGGCTAAGTGCCAAAACTTTTCCCGCGAGTCTGCCTTGGCAAATTTTCCTTCTCCTCCATGGGCTCAAGGCCACTTTGTGACTTTTGCGCTTTTAGCCCAAAAAGTGCTAAGTCTTAATTTCTTCCTCCACTTCGCCATTCCAGGACACATGGCATCATTTCATTGGTTGCGGGCCTGCCTAGTGAAAATTTCCCCTCCAAACTCCATCAAGCCATAACTTGTAAAATACAAGAAGTTAGGAGGACTTCTTTACCTTTCTAGAAAGGGGAGAAAGTTCTCTATCCAATGAAGTAATACCCAAAAATTTTGAGTGCCTAAAATGTGTGAAAATTGAATTTGAAGCACAAGGAAGGAAAGAATGAAGGAAAGTTAGCCAAAATAAGCAGGGGCTCATTTTGGATAATAGTTTCTTTGCCTTTCCTTTAAAGAGTTTGATATTTTCCTTAATGGCAACCAAAAATTTTCTTCTAACTTTCAAGAGAAGAGATTTCTAGTCTCGGAATATATAATCATTCCTGGTCTTCCGTAAACCCCCCCAAAAAAGATGGAGGGTAATATTCCAGGCCCAGACCAAGATGGGAAAACAGAAGGGACTCTCCCATTGAAAACAACAATCCTCAATCGTCAAGGGAAAATTCCATTAGATATTGAACAGATCTAGAATGCAAGAAAACACATCATGGGAAAAGGAGCAATGAAGGAGGAAATGGTTGACATTTTCCTCCTCTTTCCTACAAAGAGAACATCTATTGGGAAGCTTCATTCCCCTTTTCCTGAGATTATCCACAGTCAAAATTCTATTTTGGACAGCCAACCAGTAAAAGATATTAACCTTTGGGATAAGATCCTTCACCCAAATCTTACCCCAATAGTCCTTTTGCATATCATCCTTGAAATTTAACATATAGGCAGATTTTACCGAGAAAATTCCTGAATCTTCCTCTTTCCATTTAATGGAATCCTCCTTGGTCTGGAACATGGGGATGTGGAAATCCCTTAATTTCTTATTGAGATCTTGAAAGGGTTGGATGTCTCCATCAAAATATGGAGGAGGATAAATGGTTTCCTACTGAGACATGAGAATCCTCCACAAGTCACATATCCAAAATTTTCCTTTTTCCTCATAGTACTGAGAAACCCTTTTCTAGATTTCTAGGTTAGCTAAGGGGGAATCCTCAATCCAACTATCATGCCAAAAACTGATTCTAGTGCCTTTTCCTATCTCCCACATAGTACCTTTGGTTAATATTTCTTTGGAGGCCATAAAAGAGTTCTAAAAAGAAGACCCTCTAAGAAGATTTTCTTGATTAAAAAAGGATTCCATTCTGCCTATATTCCGTAAATATTTCATCTTTATAATTTCCACCCAAAGACCTTCCTCTCTAGAAATCCTCTAACCAACTTTGGCAATCAAGGCCTCATTCATAAGAGAAATATTTTTAACCCCAAACCCCCACAAAGCTTTGGTTTAGTGACTTTTTCCTAGGCCACAAGAGGGAATTTGAACTTATCCATAACTCCCATCCAAAGGAATCTCTTCTATATTTTCTCTAAGGACCCAATAATTTTAGCAGGGAGCTTGAAAAGTGACATCACATAAATGGGAATACCTTGAAGGGAGATTTAGAGCAATTAAATCTTACCATCTTGAGAAAGTAAGAGACCCTTCTAAGATGAGAGTTTACTATTAACTCTTTCCAGTAGATCATTACAAACTGAGATGTCAGGCATCTTTTGGATCAGGGGCATACCCAAATAAGAATCTAGAAAAATTTAATCCTAAACCCCGGGATGTGAGCTAATATGGCTTAAACCTAATTCTCCACATTAATGAAAAAAACAACACTTTTATGGAAATCAACCATCTATCTCAAACCAAATCATAATCATTAAGCACCACCTTAAAATTGGAGGCTTCATGGAAATAGGCCTTCCCCATCATAAATTTATCATCCAAAAATTATTGAGGTAGATATAGGAAGACCATTATATTTTTAATACCATGGATACAATTTGAAAACATATCTTATTGATAGATTCTACTCAAATATTCAACCATTATAACGTAAAGTAAAGGTGAAAGAGGATCACCTTGTCTTAACCTTCTACCAAACTATATATGTAGGTTTTTATAAAAACCTCATAAATATTTTTATCATACCATAAAAATATAATTCTCACAAACATAAGCACTAACAATAAATTCCTAACATTCCCCCTTAGTGTGAACATGGGAAGAAAACACATCTGAAGAACTAGAAACAAAATCGTATGCCTCTGCATTATTTTAGGTATGCATAATTTTGGCTTGGATATTTTTATCTAGATCTTGCTACACATGACCTATCCTATTCACCACACTGAATCCATTACCAGATGATCACACTTCCACCAATACACCTAAATATGAAAAATCAATAGTTCTTAGTTTCACTTCCGGTGAATTCTCTTTCACCAGCTTAATTTATGAAGAAGTTTGATATTTGAAGAATATCGATAGTCGAGAGGATCACTCTAGTTCAAATTCCCTCATATACAACTATTCTAAGATTATAAAATTCACATTCTCCTCATTTCAATCATAACAAGGGAAATAAATCACACATCATTTTATTATTTGCACACTGGACAACTGAAAAAGATATGCCACCATACCAAAATGTGACTCCATTGGTGACTAACAAGAGGCACTTATTGCCATCCATCCTCCATTTCCTTTGACCTCTAGTGAATATATGCTAAATAAAAAAATGTGCTTTTGAAGCTCAAATGCATGCCTTGATCAAATGTTGGATTCCATTGAAAATGTGGTTGTAAGGAATTTTCTTTTTTGTTTTTACAATATTTTGACTATAGTCAAGATGACTCACTTTTGACACTTACTCTTCAAAAATATTTTACAAACAAATGACAATAGCAAGACATATTTGATAAAATGGCCTAATTTTTTAGTTCTAATGCCATGACAAATTAAAACTCTATTAACACTCACCAAAAAGACTTAATACTAAAAACAAACTCTTAAGCTTAAAGATAGTCTTAATGACTCTATTTAAATTTGACCATGATTCTTAAGATATTAATAACCCTACAATAAAACCTAACACAATATTTGACTTGTGTATGCATATAGAACAAAAAAATTAAAATTGAACCCACAGGTAGGGGATGAGGGATAGCTAGGCAAAAAAGAACGCATTCTTTTGACACATGGAAAGTAAAAATGTAACGCATGGGGAAATGAATGGATAGTTTAAAGGAAGTTCATGTTGTTCAATACTAAGCATAAGAGAGTAACAAACTGGTTGTCAACCTGTAAAATTCATATTTTTGTGGAGACAACCATAGATTATGAATATCTCTATAAAAATTAATGCTCTCAAATGCGAGTCTTCAACTAACAAGAATTTTGATCAAAGCGTCTACCTTGTGTATGTTTTACAAGCTGACCACCATATTATAGAAGGAATTATTAGTGCATTCAAGAAAAATACATATCAATTGTTCTCTATAGAAAATATATATGTATCCATCCTCCCAAAATCCTCCACCTCTTTCACTATGCAATTTACCTGTTGTGCCTTTATATGTAGGAATAGTCCACGGTAGTGACAAAAATACAATAAGAGTACTCTCATGATAATTATCTTTCAGATATTAGATCATAAAAATATAGTTATTATAACTATAATACACAATATCACACAAGTGAGTTGATATGAATGGCAAGATCAAGATGCATGCAAGTATGATTGACAAGATGATAACAAAAATACATGAAAAATCACTTTTGATTGTAAGCCTATCCATATCCGTAATACACCACCAATTCATAGGAAGAACAATGGACTGAGAAAAAATAGATAGATTCCTTAAAACATAATAAAATAATCAAATCCTATATCTATAACAATTTCAACTAAAAATGAACTTCATGGTTTTAGGAAAACAAATAATATGATGGGTGTCCTGCAAAAAAACTATCCCGTCACACGAATCTAGTTTAAAATTAATATGAGGGGAATCTTTGATGTTAACTGAAGCTAGTTTAATATTTTTACACAACAATAATTCCCTATACGTGATCTTTACATATTTATAGGTGAATTTATTCATACAATTTAGGAAACAAATCACAACAATAAATGAGTTGTTTTAACAACTCGTTAAAATAAAAACTATATTAAATATATATATATATATATATATATATATATATATATATATATATATGTTTATAACATGAATGATTTAATAATCCCACACAAATATAAGTCTCACAAACATGAGCACTAACAATAAATTTTTAACAACTAGTGCATGCAAATTGTAGATGAGCAAAAATGAATAAAAACGGAAATTAGATTGTCTTTTATTTTATTTTCTCCTAGTTGTTGCACCAAACCCCTGAAATTTTAATAGTAATTCTTAAACAAAACAAAGAAAGAATTAGATTAATAAAAAAATTCTAAAAACAATAAAACAAATGTGGAGTCCCACCGGATGTGTCAAAATGTAAATAATGGAAATTACAATAAAATAGGAAAATCAATACAACATAAATGAAAACTTTTCATTGTAAATCCAAAAGCCACCTCATATTAGATCTGATTGAAAGAGTAGGGTTTAGTGATGGTCTTTGTTAGATCCTTTTGATTTGTGATATTTGTTGATTTTTGGATGCTCTAAGATAATCGAATGGAATATGAATTAAACCACAAGCATGATTGATTGATTTGACATTAAGTGGGTGATATAACAATATGAATGACATATTTGATTCACTTATCAAATGAAAAAAATGACAACATGAAATCTCAAGCTTTTGGTGGATTATTTTAAAAGGAAAGATAATTGATTTATAGATGACAAAAGTGAATCCACAAGATAAGTTTATACTCCTTTTATTTGGAAATAACTAAACATAACTAAGATGTTTAATTGAGTTTCTAAATTGATTGAGTTGTCAAAATGTTGTTTTATATTTACATGAGTCGGTCATTATTCAGTTGGAAAGGATTTTTACATGTTTTTGGATTTTAAATTCATCTTCTATTTTATTCACCTAAAATGTGTCATGAATAGTTGGCTTTTGGAAGAAGGTGGATTGATTTTGGATTTTCATGATTTGGGAGATAGCTTCAGGTAAACTCAAATGCATAATTTGAGTCAATTTGAACACATCTTCTTGATTATAATAATGAATTTATATTTAATCATGACTTTAGTCAACTTGAGTTAAGGAGGTGGATACGATATGAACTTTATTTAATTTATTTACATATGGAAGTGGACATATGGATTTATTATATTAATTTGATAATAAATTTTCTAAGGGGGTTGATAGGGTGTAAATAAAATTAATTAACTTAATCCTAGAGAAGGACAAAGGATGTAATGATAGTTTGAATATTTATAATGCATAGTAGTTATTTGGGGGTGTCTACAAGTGTTTTCCAATTACACGATGCTAATTCAATAGTCATTAAGGATGAGAATTATTTGATACAATATGAAAAATAGCCCCTAGATTACCCATGCACTTGTGTCCCAAATTATCTCATGTTACTCAAACTTCGATTGCTCCCATTTATGAGAAAAATTCCCAATCTTCTACCTCCACATCCTATTCTTCCCAAAAAGGATTATGATGAAATGAAGGCCTTGATAAGAAATTTATCAAATAAAGTTATATCATTATAGAAGAAACAAACCCAATCTTATAGAAATTACTTGGGTCCTAACCAAGGACAATCTTCAAACAAAGGATTTAAGAAAGGTTATAAGCATTATAGAAACCAATATCTAAATCAAAGATATGGGAAAAATAGTAGAATGATAAATCGCAAGGTTGAAATCTGCATCTTCCCCTTCAGATGGTTTCTCCTACCCAACCACTTCCTATTTATAGTTTAAGCAAGGACCCTATTCCTATTTCTAGTTTAACCTTTGATTGTTTCCATGCAGCCGACCACATAATCAATATAATTATGAAAATAGATTATAAGTTCAGCCTTATATGGTTCAAAATTCTTCCAATAAGCAAGAACCATTTATAGAAACAACCAACTCTAATTTGGAAGGAGCTCAGAAAGTCAACCCCTAGACCAATCTCATGTTTTTTGGAGTGACGAGATTTTTAAAATCAATCACGTTGTGGGAAATTCCAATAGACCTCATACTCATGTTGTTGATAATACAAGGTCTAAGAAGAGAGTGTTGGATACTCAACCTTCATCTTATTCTAATCAAGATGATATTCTTCATAAGGATAAGGAATTTGGGGCATGTTTAAATAAATATAGGTTACCTGATGTTCTAATAGACCTATCCTAGTAAAGGAGGTTGCACAAAGGTACCTATCCCAACATTAGAACAATCAAGAAAAGAGAACATTACACCTTTAATGCAAAAATCTAATGGAATTCATTTTAACATTGTTGAGCAAATGAAGAAGAAAATTTCAATGTGATAATATGGGATGCCCTATTTATCCCATCTCAAAGATATATTTGACACGAATATCTCAAGTAGCTTCCTTAATCTGATCTAGATATTCAAAAAGCACATCCTACAGTCAACCTATGCCAAGTAAAGGAAGAACAAGTAAGAAAATTAAGAAGACCTCAGCTTTGTATATGCATTTAATTGTAGGAAAACACTTGGTTCATAATTACATGATTGACTCAGTGCTAATACCTCTGTAATTCCCAAGAATTTTTTTGATATCCTAGGTCTTGAGTATAATCCAGTTTATAAAGGTGTTTTGTAACTTGATGTCTCAACTGTAAACATTTTATGAATGATCAAAGATATTGAGTTAACACTACATCCTTGTCTAAGTCTAACCATAATTCAATTTGTCTCGGTCATTGAATTTACCTCCTTAGTTATACATTTTCCTATCAAGAGATTTCACTGTCAAGTTGGGTGGTTATTTTTCCTCGAATTGGTCTCACATGCTTCTATTAACTAGATATGGTACTAGATTTACCATCTAAGTTGAGTTAATGTTTTCTTATCATGTTGATTTTTATGACCTTAATCCTCTCCAATATAATTATCTTATATGTGCAAACCAAGAACATGATTCGAGTTTCATAGAGTAGTCTACCCCTCCTTATTCAATTTCTGGTCTCCTATTGGATGAATGGGCCAAAGAACATTATGAATTTGACCTTTATGATACAGGTATGGAAACTAGACGTGGAAATTACTGCATTCATGAACAATAATTTATCTTCCCCAAACCACTTTAATAAGAATATCATGCCTCTGGATTATGGAAAATTTTCTTTGATGGTTCCGGAAGAAAAAAATGGACTTGGGGAAGGTGTTGTATTAATTTCCTTAACAAATAAGAAATTATTCTTTTCCCATAGATTGTAATCTGCATGTTTTAACAACATATCGAACATGAATCATTGGTGTATGGTATGCTTATTGTAGAGAAAATAAAAATCAAATAATTACATATTTTTGGGGATATAGAATTTCCCATACACCAAGTGAGAGGAAATGTGCTATCAAGAACAAGCTTTTGAAATCTTATAAACATAAATTTTGGGATCTCTTAGAGATATTTGATGTTGTTAACTTGCAAGTGGTGCCAAGGAAATTGAACAAAGAAGAAAAAAATGAAATACCTTGGATCAAAATTTTCACCGAGTTGAGGACCTTATCTAAGTTAAAGAGAGATGTGGTAAAATGATTATTAAGTCATCAAATCTAAATAATGAAGTCAGTAGGTAGATATTTGACAATGATGAAAAAATTGTTCCCTTTATCTAAAATGAAGCTGGTTTTTCCTAAATATTTTAATTTGATTTCCATAATAGCTATGATGATTAAATTATTCAGCTAAATATTAAAAAAATTACCAAATGATTGGTCACCCTTGAACACATTTTTAGTCTTGATGATGAATTCAAGGGAGAAGAGAAGAACATAACAATAAAGCAAGAGGATCTGCCATCCAATCACTATTGTAGGAGGAAAGGATTTATTTATCGAAAGGATTGTGATGGAGATGAACAAAATATTTTATCTCCTTATTCCAAAAATATAATGATGTATTCTCATGGAACTATGAAGATCTTAAGGGTTTTGACCCTAGCATTGTCCAACACACCATAGATCTTGATCCTAACACCAAGCCAACTAGACAAAAGCAAAGGCCTGTCAATCCCAAGATAGAGCCCCTCATGAGGAAGGAATTATCCAAGATAATTGAGGAAAATATAATATTTCCTATAAAATACTCTACTTGGGTGGTAAATCTAGTTTCAGTGAGGAAGAAGAATGGAGAAATCAGAATTTATGTGGACTTTAGGGATTTGAAAAAAGCTTCCCTAAAATATCATTATCCTCTACCTTCTATGGAACAAATTTTACAAACTATAGTAGGAGCTAAGAGATTTTATATGCTCTATGGCTACTCGGGTTTTAATCATATCAAGGATAGATAAGAGGATCAACTCCAAATTGCATTTACAACTAAGTGGGAATGTATGCATATCAAAAGATTCCTTTGGTTTATCAAATGTAGGTTTCACATTCCAAAGAGTAATGTACATTAATTTTAAAGGGTATATCAATGATTAATACTTTTTTACTTGGAAAATATCACCATTTTCTCAAAAGAGAGTAAAAACCATGTCAATCATCTTGAGAAAGTATTTGAGAGGTGTAGGGAATTTGGGGTGTCTCTTAACCCTAAGAAGTGTAATTGTTTTGTTCTACAAGGAAATATTTTGGGGTATATTGTTATTAAAAATGGCATTTCCATTGATCCAAAAATAATTTTAGCTATCTTATATCTCTCCTTTCCAAATCACAAGAAGTCTTTACAATCATTCCTTGGAAAGATCAAATTTGTTAGGAAGTTTATTCCTAATTTTACAGGATTGGTTAGGCCTATCACTTTAATGCTCAAGAAAGATTCAATGTTTAAATGGACAACAAAAGGAAAAGAAAAAGTTTCCAAGATCAAACAGGACAACTCCTACACTTATCAACCCTAAATACTCTAAGGATTTTATTCTATATGCATATGGAGCTAAATCTAATATTGTTGTTGTTTTAACACAACAAAATGAATTTTTTAGAGTAACCATTGGCATTCTTTAGTAAAATAATGAAGGATTATGAATTAAAATACAACCACATAGGGAATCAGGTATTTTCCATCATGAGAGATCTCAAGAAAGTCAAGAGTATGTTTGTCACTAATCACATTGTTTTCACTAAGATCTGCGCCCTTGCTTTGAAAGTGAGTTTCAACAATCTAGTGAAACTATTTCAGATCATGAATCTATGGGTTAATCATGATATTTATCTAGATGAAAGGGATGGTTCCATATACTATAATTTTTTGCAACATGTTTCAAACTAGATTCTATCCTAAACTAATTAAATCTAAGCTATAACTTCCAAGGAGACAAAGTTAGAATAAGGAGTTAAATGGAAAATAAAGGGGAGGTGATGCACCAAAAGGAAGTGGATTGATTCCTGCTCTTGAATGCACAAATGAAACCAAAAACAAAGCTTAAAACATGCACATTTCTGAGGAAAATAATGAAGATATGCAAGAGGGATGAGTTTCCATAATAAACACAAAGCATTTACAGGGATATAACCACACTTACATTGATATCAAAACTAAAAAAATATGATCACGAGAAAAAAAGAAAAAGAATTTAAATATAATTCACATAGGCCATATCCAAATAGGATCCAAACCTTTCAAATGGGTGGACTTTTACAATATATAGAAGAGAAAAGAGATGAGGAAAAAGAGAGGTAAATTCATATTTAAATCTCTAACCACTAATAACATGCATTAAATATATGAAAAACATGATGAAAAACCTTGCATGACCATTCTCCCACATCACTTTACATGTAAGAGAAGGAAAGGGAACCATACTTCATCAAATTTGGTATTTGAACTATCTGGAATTGCATCTTAATTATTGGGAGTGGTTTTTATTTGATACTAACCTAAATCCACAAAATTATGAATTTCATGATTCCAAACTAAAGTTCATGATGATATATCCCTATCAAGACCGGTTTAAAAAAATTTGGTGTTTTGGTTAGGAACATATGGCCATAAAATATTTTAGGGAATAGGAGGAACATGAAGGAGTAACTCTGAAGGTCATGACATGTGACTTTAATCACTTTGTGTACTAGGGTGGATAAATTAGATGGTTGAAAAATAGGAGGAAGAAGGGAAGTGTGTTCTTTGTACCTATGGCACCTAACTTAACGGATTCACTTCTTGTCCTATCCCTTCTCTGTTCCTATCACTTGAACTGGTCTATTGGTAAACACAAGGTGCCCGTGAGCACTATTCCTCCATTTTCACTTGAATCGTCCCATCGAGAGAAAAAGAGGCCCCAGAACACTATTCCATCCATTCCCACCATAGTTGAACTATCTATAACATTTCCCTCACTTTTCATGTCTCATCTCATCATGCAAGTAGCTTATGCACGATGCACACAATGAACATAGGAGCAACTCTTTTAGTTCCTAAAAAGCCCGATTCATCCAAATTAGAGAATATTTTTCCCAATTTAACACAAAAACATGAAAAATGGATAAGTATGGAAATGAATGGGTATGGAAGTGATTAGAGGAATTTCCCAACACTGTTTTTCCTTTTTTAGATCAATTGTAGTGCCCATGTCCAAGATGGAATTGTAGATTATCAAAATAATTGAGGAGATAATATTTTGGATAATATTTTAGCGACTAAATGAGGTAATTTTCCTATTAGATGAAGAGATTAGTGACCTTTAAGTATCCATTTGGCATGGAGTCAGCCATAAGATTTGAAAAACTAATTAGAAACTTTGAAAATCTTACCCCAGGCCGTCTGGACTCAACATTCAACTGAAATTTCCTAAAGAGATTATTCCCAACATAATAATTATTCTCATTGAGATTAATGAGATTGGAAAATTATCTTGAATTTGGTCTTCCACCTCATTTTGGGAATTTATGAGTAATCTTTGGGAAATATGGACCGTTGTCATGATGATTGCAAATGTTGATCTGAATTCTTTTATATTGTTTTTTAAAATTCAACCTTCTACATATAGCTCTTTTTGCAACATATCTTCCTTTAAAACCCTAGTGATCTATGAAATGGAGAATGTCATCCCAAAATCAACAAGAAAACTTGTGAAAATAAATTAAGGAAACCTACACTATCAACAAAACGATGTGCTAAAAAGCACTTGGAGGAATTGAAACTACTCTACTATTTACAAATATGTAATGAAAAAATTTAATGAATATGTTTAAGATAAATCCCATTGAATGGGATTTGTAATGCATTTCCATCAAGCTTGGACAACTCAAAAGAGTTGGCCTCCTTGCAAGCACTAATGATGTATGGCCCACTCTAAAGTGTATCAAACTTTGAATGTCTCCTTGGTTTAGCTCTATCTACATCCCACTTGAATAGAAAATATCCTTTTTGAATTTCTTTCTTTTTCTCTTTTATCAAACCACTTCTTGGTAGAATTTTTGTGTAATTTCATTTTTCTCATGTCATTATTCCTTAATTCTTCATTTTCAATTGACTCTACTATTATAATTTCTCTTTTATCTACACCTTTTGATTCTAGCTATTGGGATAGCTCTAGAGAAGGTAGTTCAAGGGATAATGGTAACCTAGCTTCTCTTACATAAACAAGTTTAAAGGGAAAATTGTTTGTTTCTCTTTTTGGAGTGATCTTGTCATCCCAAAGAGATTTTTTATCTTTAAGTTCCACTTTCTTTGGTTTCCTTCCATTTTCCTTCTTATGATTTTGATCAAATTCTTATTTGAGGATTCAACCAAGCCATTACCTTGGGGGTAATAGTTTAAAGAAGTCTTCAAATATATTCCATGATTAAGGGCCCAATCAAAAAGTTTAAAACCCAAGAAGGATTTAACATTATCATAAATAATAGTTCTAGGAACACCAAACCTTGTAACAATGTCTTGCAAGAAATCAAGGATAGTTGACTCATTAGCTTCCTTGAGTGCCACTACTTCAATCCACTTGGTAAAATAGTCAGTGGCTATCAAAACCCACTTATGGCCCACACTTAATGGAGGATTAATCATGCCTATAAAATCAAGTCCCCATTGAGAAAAGGTTCATCCACCTAAATAGGATGAAGGGGAAGGGATGCCAACCTTACTTTACGGTGAAAAATGTGCATTCCTTACATTTCTTGACCCATTTATGAGCATCCATGAATAATGTAGGCTAGAAGTATCCTACCTTTAATATCTTCATTCTTGTAGATTTGGAAGAGAAGTATCCATCAAAACACCATTTTGGAACTCCTTAAAACCTAATTTTCTTTCTCTCATACAATGCATATTAGAAATACTCCATGAATATTTTTTTCTAAAAAGTACCCCATCAATTAGTGCATAGGGTATTGATTACAACCTTAGATGCCTTATTTTTATTTACTTAAAATAGGGGTGTACATACCATTGGATAGTAATTGTAATATTTTATCCATCTAATTATCTTTAATCAACTAATCCTTTGTTCTTTTTTGTTCTTCATCTTCCTATATAAACAAGGAAATATCTTAATACTTTGGGGCATCCAAAGCCATATGCTCACAAATAGATCTTCCTCTTACCATTCTAAAGGCCTCAATGATCACATAATATTCCATAGTATTTTTCACCCAACCAACTCTCTTTTCATTGATTTCTTCCCCCATGATAAATTATCTCACACCTTTGGAATACGAGACTAGAACTTTTATTTGATTAGTGATAATCACAATCTTGAAATTCGTAAGAGATATCATAATGGAAAATACTAATTTTTCTAAATGGTTGTATTTCAATTCATAATCCTTCAATGTTTTACTGAAGAAATCCACTGGTTTCTCATTACCTTCATCATTATTTTGTGTTAACACTGCAACAATGCTAGATTTATCTCCATAAGCATAAAGGATAAAATTATTTGAATAATCAAGATTAGTGAGTGCGGGATCTTAAGAAAATTCTTGTTTGATTTTGTTGAATATTTATTTACCATGCATATTCCATTTGTAAGCCACATATTTCTTGAGCATTAGAGTAATGAGCTTGAAAAATCCCGTGAAGTTAGGAATAAATTTCCTAACAAATTTAATATTTCCAAGAAAAGATTGCAATAATTTCTTGTGATATGGTAAGGAAAGGGAAAGAATGGCTAAATTTTTTTTAGGATCGATGGAAATACCATTTTCTAAAACAATATACCCTAGCAACTTACCATGCGGATCCAAAAAACTATATTTCTTAAGATTTAGGGAATACCAAAATCCCTACATCTTTTAAATACTTTCTCAAGGAGATCCACATGGTATTTGATTTCCTTTGAGAATATTTTTATATCATCCAAATAGATAAGGATGAACTCATTTATGTAGCCTTTGAATGTAATGTCCATATCTTTTTGAAATGTAGCACCTGCATTAGATAAACCAAAAGGAATCTTCTCATATGCATATGTTCCCCATTTGGTTGTGAATGTAGTTTTATGTTGATCCTCCTCTTTGACCCTGATTTGATTAAATCTTGAGTAGCCATCAAGCATAGAAAATATTCTAGCTCCTCATACTATTTTTAGAATCTGTTTGATGAAGGGAAAGGGGCAATGATCCTTTAAAGAGGCCCTGTTTAAATACCTGAAATCAACATAGAGTCTGATTTCTCCATTATTTTTCTAACAGGAACATGTTAGCCACCCAAGAGGATTATTTGATGGGAAAGATAATTTTAGAATCAATGAGTTTGGCTAACTCTTTTCTCATGAGAGGCTCTATCTTGGGATTGATACTCCTTTTATCCTTCCTAATTTTTTATTAACTAGGATCAAGATATATAGCATGCTCAACAACATAGGGATCAAATCCTTTAATGTCCTCATAGTTACAAGAGAATACATCATTGTATTCTTGACATAAGAAGACAAAATCTTGATTTTCGTCTTCATGACATACATTTCCAAGTAGTAGCTCTTTGTCTTTTCCAATGGTGAATAGATGGTAATATTCTTGTTTCACATTCATATGTATTCCCTCACCTCTGAATTCATTATTAGGACTGAAAATATTCTCAAGAGTGACCAATCCTGTAGGTAGTCTATTTGTTCTCAATTGGATTACTTGATCACCATAGTTGTTACACATATTAGATTGCATTTTTGCAAAAATTTGGCTTCATTCTAGATTAATTGAACTTATTTTCATCATTATTAACTATATACCAGTTGGTTTCATTATCGAATTGATTCCCAAACCACCAACTTAACATGTTACTAATTTACGTGAATGATATCCTCGCTTAGTGAAAATTGTGATCCAAGGGTTTCCATCTGGTATGCTTATTTTTTCAATTTCCTTGGCACCACTTACAAATTAACAACATCAAATCTCTCCAAGAGATCCCAAACTTTGTGTTTATAGGATTTTAGTATATTATTTTTAGTGACACATATCCCTCTCACTTGGTGGATGATCAATTCGAGTCCCCAAATATTTTTAAGGATTTGATTTGTCTCTTTTCAATAATTAGAATACCATGCACCAATGCCTCATATTCTACTATGTTATTAGAACATGAAAACTACAACCTATGAGAAAAGAAGAACCTCTTCTCGAAGGAGAGAAAATAACTAAACCAGCTCCAACCCCATTTATTCTTCTTGAACTCAAAGGAAATGTTCCATAGTTTAGTTACATTTTCCTTTTCTTTTTTGAGAGGTGGAATTGTAAAACCCTTTTCGTGGATGTAGTAGGTTCCCAAACTAATTTCTAGATATGTGTCATATGGATCAAATTTATAATGCTCTTTAGCACATGTATAATGAGATGAATTAAATACAATGGGGGTGGTTGAGGCAGATTTGAAATTCCTCTCTCTTTTCTCTCTCATTCTTCCTATAAATTATAAGGAGGGGCTTCTTTCTAAAGGTTGGACATTTCTGTTTTGCCCCTCCCTTCTTCTCTTTGGCAGGTGAACTTGTGGAGTTAAAACCTCCCATTTGAGACTGTAATGCAACCTTGCCTCTTGGCATTTTGCAGTGTGTTGTATCAATCTTTGGAGCAAATTAATGCATGTCTGTGGATGATTCTCAACCCTCTCCATGTTCATTTGCATCCTACTAATCTTTCACTGTGAATCTGGCTATCTGTGCATGATCTTACATTGCATTTTAATGGTCTGTGTTTATTGGCAAGACAGGTGTTCTTCATTCCTCGGTGCATCACCTTTGTAGTTTAGGTTTTATTTTATGCATCTTCTTACCCTGTCTCCTTGGCAAGTTAGTTTAGGTTTGAGTAAACCCTCTGACATTTTTACGTGTGCATCGAGCAGAGGAATAGGAACCAGCCTTCATCCGGAGAGCTTTTCCAATTCACGAGGTCCCACACTTGGGAAAAGCTCCATGTTATGCAATCACACCGAGAGTCTTAACCCATCGTGTTGCGAGACATTCGAAGTGCTGCGATTCATTGCCAATAGTTTTGGCATGCCCAGTGGGACCAAGAGGTCATTCCACAGATTTGAAGGAGCTTTCAAGAAATTCGGACTTAAAAAAATTACAGGTTTTATAGTTTCAGTATTTTCACCTTCCAGGCTGAACTTTGAAATCAATTTTCAAGGGCTTAACTTGCTCAAAACAAGTCAAAATTTCACCAGTTGATAGATCGGGGATAATCTTCAAAAGGGTATTCTTAGTTTTTGAGATTTTGACTTTCAAAATTTCATGGTTTTTTGATTTTCGGATTTCAGGTTTTCGGAAGTCTGGCATTTTTAGGTTTTCGGGACTGTCATTCCAAATCAAATTCCAAACTCTAAAATATCAAAAATACAGGTCTTTCAAATTTCTATTTTAAATATTATCAGGTTTGGTGTGTAACTTGGCAGAATCTAGCCTTTTGAGGCTCACTTTCTAACACATCTGGCGACTCCGAAGGGGATAGAATTCAGCGGTGTAGCAGCAAAAGTTTCCCAGGCATATGAGAAGAATTCGAACCAGGTCCAATACTCGAGAAGAGGGGCTATTTTTCCACTTGCAACTATCACCGGAAGAGGAAGGAGAGGAAGAAGACCACAAAGATCACCATCTCCACCTAACAGGACTTTGTCTACACCTCCACCTGGTAGGCCTTTTCTCGCATCGACCAGGGTTCTTAGGCCAATCATAATGGCACATCTACCACCGAATCCCTTTGTCAATTTCACGGGTAGTAGTCCACTTGCCCTAAATGCTCAGAATCAAATTCCAGTTGCAGCACTAAAGAATATACCCTATTTTACAGGAGAAAATCATACTACTCCTATTGATCACATCCAGGATATTGCTAATGCATGTGCAATCCATGAAATAAATGAAATGGATGTTGCGGTCAAGCTGTTGGCTTCATCTTTCAAAGGAAAGGCCTTACAATGGTTTAGGAGCCTTACAACAGGGTCTATTACGAATTGGAACCAACTTTGTTCTGCTCTTTGCAACCAATTTGGGGAAAGGGCGGACAATTTATCTTTATTGGAACAGCTGACAACAATCAAAAGGGCTCCTAATGAATAAATGAAAAATTTTAACTTCAGATTCCAACGGACATGGGACAGGATTCCAATAGTTGTGAGACCAATCACCGAAGGAGCATTCCTTTATTTCTTAAAGGCTATAAATTTAGACATAGCCATGATGATCCAATCAATGGGAGGAACAACACTGCCAGGGGCCTATGACACAGCTATCAGAGTAGAGAACTGTTTGATCCAAGCTGGAAAGCTTGCACCAAGGCCACCAATGCCTCTCTATCCAGATATGGGAAATCCTACAACTAGTCAAGCACCAGAGTTGAATCCCATTCCAACTCCTAGAAATCAAAGCAATAATGAGGCGTCGACTTCTTCAAATACTTCAAAGGAATTGCAGGAGGTCATGAAACAACTGCAGAACCTTGGAAATGAACTAGTGACTATCAAAAGACAACAAGCTCAAGGTGCTAGACCGTATCAGCCTCAAGCACAGTACCAAGCTAGGCCCCCATACCAACAAAATAGACCACCACCTCAGGCTACAAATGTATCAAACCAAGGACAACCTCAAGCTGCCAGGCCATTTCGACCTTATGATCCAAATGCAACGACGTCCTCAAGAGCCTTGGTCCCAACACAAAATAACATGGCACAGGAGTACGGCATGGTGTTACCCTTGCAATCTACCTCACAATCAGTCAGCATGTTTCAATGGTGCACTAAATCAGGCCTTGATGGTGCAAACCATTGGTGTTCCTCAAGAACCAAGCCAGGAGGAGAATAAACAGCAAGAAATGCAACAAGAAGGACCTCCAACAGAAACCACATTGGCCAATTGGAAAATGGAAGACTTCTGTGGAGTTAACCAATAGCCTTTTCAAGGCGTGGCTTCCAACACACGATCAAAGAAGAGAAATATAGGAGAGGTACAACCATGTAATCCAGTTGTTTCTCAGTCCACTCCTACACAACAAGGGGTCAGTAGACCAAACGCAGCTCCAAACGTGCAAAATCAACCTAAGGTACCTGTTGTAGCAACACATGCACCTGTTCAAGCTCCAGAAAAGGTTACGCCAAGTAAGGGACAGCAAAAGGACAATTCATCCCCTTTCAACATCATCGATCAAATGAAGAAGACACATGTGAACATTTCCATGTGGGAATCACTTGCGATCCCGGGGCAACGAGATTTATTGCAAGCTGCAATGGCTAATTGGTCTGCCACAAATGTATCAAACCAGGGACATGAGAAAGTTCTCACTAATGCAGTGCAACATGATGGGGGCCAGACAAGGAAAAATTTGAAGCCTCCACCATTCTATGTTTCATTGATTGTTGGAAACCACTTGGTACACAACTGCATGATAGATTCAGGAGCAAGTAGTTCAGTGATGCCGAAGCAAATAGCGGATCAACTGGGTCTGAAGTACGAGCCAGTGCTGAAAGGAGTAGTGCAACTAGATGGAACGGCAGTGGGAACAGTTGGGGTCATCAAGGGGTTAAGCCTAACACTACATTCATGTCCTAATGTTACAGTCTTGCAAGATGTGTCTGTAATTGACCTCCCGCCACTCTTTGCGTTGTGTCTATCAAGGGACTTCACTGCAAAGATCGGTGGATATTTATCTGCAGATTGGTCGCACATGATTTTTAGGACAAGGTATGGAGCTAAAGCAACAATCAGATCAGAATCAATTGCCAATTTCCATATTGAGCCTTATGTACCAGGTCCTATCAATGCAAATTGCTCAGTTTTTGATCAGGAGGAGTGTTCAAGTGATCTAGAAGCAGGTACTAAGGTCGAGGGAATTCCTGATTTAACTTTGGATGAATGGGAAAACAAGAGTCATGAATTTGACCCATACAAGGAAATTGAAGAATCTGAATTGGGTGTGTATTGTATACACGAAGAAAATTCACCCATTCCCGACATCATTTAGCCTGAACAAAAGGATGAAAACAAAGTTTGGAAATTATTTTTGATGGTTCAAGAAGTAGACAAGGTGCTGGAGGTGGTGCAATGTTGATTTCACCACAAGACATCAAATATTTTTCAGCTTTTCGTTTCCAGTTTTCCTATTCAAACAACACGGCTGAATACGAAGAATTGATTCATGGAATTCATTGGGCCAGGAAAAGGGGCATAAAGAACTTGCAGGTGTTTGGAGATAGCGAGCTAATCGTCAACCAAGTTAAGGGACAACATGCTACAAAGAACGACTTGATGAGGAGCTATAAGAATAGGGTATGGGACCTCATTGAGGATTTCGAAGCTTTCAACATTGTATCCATACCCAGGAAGAAAAATGAAGTCGTAGATAGGCTCGCAGTAGTTGGAGCAATGTTTGACATGGTTGACAACATCAGAAGAGGAAAAACACAGCCACATATCCATGTGATTGTGAGGCCTACAATTCAGATAATAACACAAGCTGGCAGGTGTTTGAGAATGATCAACAGATCATCAATTTCTTACAAGAAGAGGCTGAATTCTCAGCTAGGAATCAGGACAGATTAGAGCAGCAGTATGGGGATCAAGTAGTGCAGCTGCGGACAAACAAGCTTCCTAAGGGTTTAGTAACATTGGAGTCTATCTTCAACCCTAACGACTAGTTCCATAAGGAAAAGGCTAACATACAGGTCAAGAGAGAAGATTCAGAGCCAATTCTGGTTGGGAAGGCAAAACACTTCAAATTGGTAAAGTGGCCACTGAGCAGGAGAAATCAGATTTCATACAACTTTGCCAAGAATTTCCAGATGTCTTCGCTTGGAGCTATGAAGACTTAAGAGGATTCGATCCAAATTTGGCACAACATACCATAGAATTGGATCCAGATGCTAAGCCCATCAGGCAGAAGCAGAGACCAGTCAACCCTCACATTGAACCTCTAATGAAGAAAGAGCTAAATAAGCTAATAGAGGCAAGCATTATATTCCCGATCAAGCACTCAAGCTGGGTTGCAAACTTGGTTCCGGTCAGGAAGAAGAGTGGAGAAATCAGGTTGTGTGTGGATTTCCGAGACCTAAACAGGGCATCTCTCAAAGACCATTACCCACTTCCTTCAATGGAACAAATATTGCAAGTAGTATCCGGTTCAGAGAGATTCTCTCTCCTAGATGGCTACTCAGGGTACAATCAGGTGATGGTGAAAGAAGATGACCAATTCAAGACGGCTTTCACCACCAAATGGGGGACCTATGCCTACAAGAAAATGCCATTTGGGCTATCAAATGCTGGAGCCACCTTCCAAAGGGCAATGGATATGGCATTTAAGGGGTTGATCAATAAAATAGTTTTGATATATCTTGACGACATCACTGTATTCTCAAAAAATGCAGCGGATCACCTCTGTCATTTGAGGCAAGTATTTCAGAGATGTAGAAGATTTGGGGTATCATTGAATCCCAAAAAATGCATATTCTTGGCTCACGAGGGAAAACTTCTAGGTCATATTGTTTCAAAGGAGGGGTTGACGATTGACCCAGAAAGAGTTGAAGCAATTCGAGCATTGCCATTGCCAAGTCACAAGAAGGCTCTTCAAAGCTTCTTGGGAAGGATCAATTTTGTCCATAGATTTGTTCCAAATTTTGCTGCTCTTGTGAAGCCAATAACGCTGATGTTAAAGAAGAGCATGGCATTTAAGTGGACATCTGAAGGCAAGGCAAGTTTTGAGGCAATAAAAGAGGCTATATCTCAAGCTCCGACTCTCAATCCAGACTTCTCCAAGGACTTCGTGCTATATGCCTTTGGTGGTGGGGACATGATTTTTGTAATCCTGGTACAACAAAACAAAGGAGGATTAGAACAACCAGTTGCTTTCTTTAGTCAAGGCTTGGAGGAATACGAAACTAGGTACTCTTTCATTGAAAAGCATGTCACAGCAAAGTGTCGGGAGCTTAAAGAAATTCAAGCACCTAGTCTCAAACAACAAGATCCAATTATTAGTCTCTCATGCAGGAGTTAAGGACTTCCTTCTAAACAAGGATCTGAATGAGAAATGTGCAGGATGGATCACTCGTGTCATGGAATATGACATCGAGATCAAGGTCACAAAGCTAGTACGTGGAAAGGGACTATGTGAACAGCTAGCCTTAAGTCGCAAGTTGAGCAGGTGATGAAAAGAGACTGTCTTGGTACTACATGATGGTCAAGAACAAGAAAATGATGATGTGCCCACTCCGTGTTGGACTCAGAATGTGATACACTTCCTACAGACAGGCCTATGCCCCCCAGAAATGAGCAAAGCAAAGAGGAGATACTTCAGATTACAAGCCATTCCATATGTGCTTGTTGATGGTGTTTTGTTTAAGAAAGACATCAATGGAGTTCTATTGAGGTGCATTGGGACAAGTCAAATTGAGAGGGTGTTACGAGATTTTCATGATGGATATTCTGGAGGACATTTCGCCCCATGAGTAACAACTCTCAAGATAATGAAGGTAGGGTATTATTGGCCGATAGTCTTCAGTGACTGCTATACATGGATAAGAAAGTGCAAGAAATGTGCACTCTTCACAGGCAAAGAAAGACTAGCAGCACTTCCATTGCACCCAATTCTGGTTGACCAACCATTTATGCAATGGGGATTGGACTTCGTCGGGGTCATCAATCCAAACTCAAGCCAAGGCCACAAGTGGATTCTCACGGCAACGGACTATTTCACCAAGTGGACCGAAGCAACGGACTCAAAGAAGCAAATGAGTCTAACATACTAGACTTTTATGAAGGAATAGTGACCAGGTTTGGTGTGCCGGCCACTATCATATCAGACAATGCATTGGCATTTATAGGTTCCAAGATTACAGAATGGGCTGTCAAGAATGGAATCTATTTGAGCACCTCTTCAAATTATTACCCGCAGGGTAATGGACAGGCAGAGTCCACAAACAAAAATTTGCTAAGAATCATCAGGAGGACTCTGGATGAAAATCAAAGAACATGGCATACCAAGCTAAAATCAGCATTATGGGCTGACAGAATAACACCAAAGAGGTCTACAGGTAATTCCCCTTACAAGTTGGTCTATGGAAAAGAGGCAGTATTGCCTATATCATTAGAACTACCTACATTGGAGTTCATGAAGCAGTTGGAGTTGGCTGAGTTCAAACCAATGGAGGTTAGGTATGTAGAGTTGATGGAATTGGAAGAAATTAGAGAACATGTAGTTTAAACAATTGAGAAAGATCAGGCCTTAGTAAAAAGATGGTTTGATAAGAAAGCAAGAGCAAGGACCTTCAGGAAGGGGACTTAGTTCTGAAATGGGATGCAGATCGGGAAAAACCAGGAAGGCATTCCAAGTTTGATGCCATTTGGAGTGGCCCCTACATGGTCACGGGATGTAAAAGTAGTAATGCCTTCCAATTATCTACATTGGATGGAGAAGAATTCCCGATTCCGGTTAACGGAATCCATCTTAAACATTGCTACTAAAAGGAAAAGGTTTACCCTTGTAAATATTAGCCTAGATTTCAATTCCTCTAAGTGCGTGTGCACATTGTCTTGTTGTAGTTAGGTTTCTGTTTCCCTAAGTGCTTTGGCACAGGTTTTTTTGCTCTCAGGTTGAATTTCTACAGTTCAGCGTGCTCTCGAAGAAGGAGTTGCGATATCAGGATCGAGATCAGATATCAAGTTGGTTTTAGGTTATTGCTTATGACTCCATGCCCAATGGATTGCTAAAAGGCCACTGATCTTCTACCTAGCAGGCAGGTGATCCCATTGAGTCACCAAATTGTTGTATATATCTTTCCCCGGGTAGATATAGACAAGCAGGAGAATGGAGAAATCAAAGAAGCTCAAATCCCTGACATGCCCAAGGCACACAGAAGTGGCACACGACAATGGATGTCGACAGGGAAAATGGTGCACCCAAGGCGCACAGAAGTGGCGCATGACATAGAGTGTCGACAGGCAAACGGTGCACCCAAGGCACACAAGTGGCGCCACGACAATGGATGTCGGCAGAACATGCAAATGGCGCGCCCAAGGCGCATGGAAATGGCACATAACACAGAGTGTCAACAGGCGAGAAGTTGCGCCTTGGCACACGTAAGAGGATGTCGACACACACATGGATGCGCCGATGGCACACCTTCGCCTTTGGCGCAACATTTTGAGTCTTGACAGGGAAGCGAACCTTGCACGAGATATTCAAATGGCCATAACTTTTGACTGGGAGCTCGGATCCATGCAAGGTTGGAATTTTTGGAAAGATTACGAGGTCCTCTATCCAACTACGACTGGATATCTTTAATTGGGTGAGAACAAATTCTTAAAAATGCAAAATACAGTTCACCACTTTTTGGGTTCACTAGGGTTCTCACCTACCACCATAATGAGATGAATTAAATACAATGGGGGTGGTTGGGGCAGATTTGGAATTCCTCTCTCTTTTCTCTCTCATTCTTCCTATAAATTGTAAGGAGGGGCTTCTTTCTAAAGGTTGGACATTTCTGTTTTTCCCCTCCCTTCTTCTCTTTGGCAGGTGAACTTGTGGAGTTAAAACCTCCCATTTGAGACTGTAATGCAACCTTGCCTCTTGGCATTTTGCAGTGTGTTGTATCAATCTTTGGAGAAAATTAATGCATGTCTGTGGATGATTCTCAACCCTCTCTATGTTCATTTGCATCCTACTGATCTTTCACTGTGAATCTGGCTATCTGTGCATGATCTTACATTGCATTTTAATGGTCTGTGTTTATTGGCAAGACAGGTGTTCTTCATTCCTCGGTGCATCACCTTTGTAGTTTAGGTTTTATTTTATGCATCTTCTTACCCTGTCTCCTTGGAAAGTTAGTTTAGGTTTTGAGTAAACCCTCTGCATTTTTACGTGTGCATCTGAACAGAGGAATAGGAACCGGCCTTCATCCGGAGAGCTTTTCCAATTCGCGAGGTCCCACACTTGGGAAAAGCTCCATGTTATGCAATCGCACTGAGAGTCTCAACCCATCGTGTTGCAGACATTCAAGGGTTCTACAATTCGTACCAACATTCTAGCTCCATAATCTATCATGCAATCATGGAATAGGTTTTTACATATAATTTAAGACATATAAAAGGGTGGTGGTTTCTTTATTTTGCCTATTTTTCCTTCTCTTTATTGGCATAAATTGACCACAAGAAGAATTTATTGAATTGTTGATTCATGATGAGGGAGTTGTTTGAGAGATTCATGTAGGAGATCCCTCTGTGATGGAATTTAAAGAGCATCCCACATTGTCACATTCACATTTGTATTTTTCATTTGATCAACAATGTTGAAAGGGAAAATTGGTTGTTTGTGAATTTTAGGTATGATGTTCTCCCTTTTTAATCCAATGGTTAGGACAAGTTACTTTGGTTGTGAAGCAACCTATTTTGTAGATCTAAGCCTAGAAACATTAGGAAGTGTGTCCTTATTTAATTCAAACATACTTTATTTCCCGTGCACGGCGTATTGACCTAATTAGAAGATGATGTAGCTTGGGTATCCAAAAATCTCTTCTTGGAACTTCTATTGTCAACAATATGAAGTTGAGGTATAATAAAATTATCACCAACTTGATTAACTATATAGAATCATCGAGTCTAAAGAATATGAAATTTTTCTCGTGAGGTTCCGTTTGTGTCTCTTCTTCTTTGATTTTGGTGACACCATAGCCTGTTATTATTAACAAAATGGAGCTTACAGTATAAAATCTCTCTCTTGTATAATTCATTCCAAACTCACAAGAATAATAATTTTGAGGCTGATCACATGGATAACACCACTCAAAATATTATATCACATTATTTTTCAATAGAACAAGTGCTTTAATTTAGTTAGGGCTTGGAATTTGTTATGGAGGAGTGACTGTTTGAAGAGGAATATTCATAGTTTGCCCCTACATTGTGTTCATTTCCTGGCCTTGTCAATAAAATTGATTTCGATAAGGAGGCATTTGTTGTTGATAACCCTGATTGAAATTATGACTTGAGGATTGTCCTTGATTATAATTTGAGAAATTCTTAGAGGCTTGAGCTTGTTGTCTCTTGAAGGAGACAAAATCATTAGATAGGATTTTAACCAAATCTCTAAGATCATCATCATCATTTTTCTTTTGAGAATAATAAGTGGATGTAATATATCTGGAATTTGATTCGGAATGGGAGTGAAGAGGGTTGATTATTTTGAATTAAATTAGGAAATAAGGGCATGAGTAATCTTGGAACAATTTTTCTAATTTGAATAAAAAAATTTCACCCCTAATAGATAATAGATATGTTTTTACCCTCAAAATTCCCCTCATTTTTCAAGTCAAGTTTCAAAGATTTTGATTTGTTCCTGTTGTCCAATTTTTTCTCCTGACAAAATTGATCAAACACGACCCCACACAGAAGAAAATCATAGTAGGGGTGGTTCGGTCATGTGATCCCAAATTCCAAATCCAACAATGAAGGGATAGAGTCAGCCATTTGAATGACTAAGTATAAGAGGGTCGACGAAAGCCTCCACGTGCCTCATTACATAGGATTTTAACCAAATCTATAAGATCATTATCATCATTTTTCTTTTGAAAATAATAAGTGGATGTAATATATCTGGAATTTGATTCAGGAATGGGAGCTAAAGAGGGTTGATTATTTTAAAGTAAATTAGGAAATAAGGGCATGAGTAATCTTGGAACAATTTTTCTAATTTGAATAAAAAAATTTCACCCCTAATAGATAATAGATATGTTTTTACCCTCAAAATTCCCCTCATTTTTCAAGTCAAGTTTCAAAGATTTTGATTTGTTCCTGTTGTCCAATTTTTTCTCCCTGAAAAAATTGATCAAACACGACCCCACACAGAAGAAAATCAGTAGGGGTGGTTCACATGTGATCCCAAATTCCAAATCCAACAATGAAGGGACAAAGAGTCAGCCATTTGAATGACTAAGTATAAGAGGGTCGACGAAAGCCTCCACGTGCCTCATCAGTGCAGCTTCAGAAGTGATACCCAAGGGACAGACCCCAAATGAGTACCAGCCCTCCACGTGGTCAGAGCATCAAAATTTTAACTCGGTCATTTGAAAATTTTGAGGCCAAAGTGGACAGCGTCACATGTCTCATTAGCGTACCTTCAAGGGTAGAAGCCATAGGTGGTTCCCCAAACAAGCACCATTTCTCCATGTGTCTAGGGTCCCACAAAAATAAAAAGGGGCAGAACTAGTTGTTGAATCAGCTAAGGAAAGGAGAACTTGGGAAATCCCCATGTGTCCCTTTGGTGCTCTTTTAGGGGGAAAAAACCAAAAGCAAGTCCCAAATGTGCGCCAGCTCTCCATGTGTCCAATTGGTGAACCTCCAAAGGTCAAGTCCAAATAGAGTCTCCAAATGAGTAGGAAGCCTCCACATGTCCCAAGTCAGACATAAAGCCTTCACCAAATAGAGGGACTTAGTCAAAACACAAAAATATAGAACATGCTTGCAAAGGGACATGTGGCCATGTTTCAGGTCAAAGCGGGAAGGTGGGTCGTTAGATCAATTTGAAGATTTCGGATTTGTTTGAAAAAAGTATAAAGTATAAAGTAAGACGCAACTCCACCATTAAAAAGTCAAAGCACGAAGGTGGGCCGTCAGAGAAATTTTAGAATTTTGGCTTTGTTTCCATAAAGGGATTAAAGTTATAAAGTGACCCATGGCCCCGCTCATGCCAAGGGATAAAGTCAAATGTTGAGCCCACGTCGAAAATCAAAGTGGGAAGGTGGGTCGGTGGAGAACTTTGAGTTTTTGAAATTTTCTTTGAAAAGAGTTAAAATTGTAAATTGATCCATCACTCCATCGCCACTCAAGTAAGGCCACATGTCAATCCTATATCAAAAGCAGATGGGTGGACCAAAATGTATAAAAATGTAGAATCTTGACAAAATCATAAAATGCAAAAGGTGCCCCAGGGCCCGCTTCAGCAAATATCTTCCACGTGGACGGCTCAAATTTAAAGTTGTAAAATCAGGTTAATGGTTGTGATATGATGCATCTAGTTTTTCTCATGCATGAAAATGACCAAGGCATTAGAGAAGTTTAGATGTCAGTTTCTTGAATCAATTTCATCATGTTTGTAATCGAATGTAACCATTTTTAAAACTATTTAGTGGGTTCTCTGCACCATTATTTGGGTTGGATCCTGGTACTCTTTAGATGTAATAGATTCAAAATTAATCAATACGTAAGTTTTTCCCTTTCTTCCTCTCGCGATTCTTGATTTCCTTTTTCAAATTTGTAAATCATCCATCTTTGCATGATAAGAAACTTTGTGTTCTTGTTAATATGATTTTGGGAACTTTGTGTCTGTGAAATTATATCTATTATAAATGTGAATGATTCCATTTTACATCTCTTTTGATCAATACATATAAGGTTATACTCTGCTATCTATATTTCCTGAAAGTATTGTTATGTTCTTCCTCTCTCATCTCCTTAGTTCTTCTATTCTTTCATATTGATGATATTTGGGCATAAAATGTTTCAAAGTATTAGGAATCCACACTTTGAAAGTTGTACATTTGTATATAAGTTTTTCTACTTGCTTTCAATAAGGGAACCTCTCCCATTAAAGAGGAGGGACTTATTATCCCCTTACTATGGTTTTTTAAAGTACCATTTAAAACCCAATAGTTTTTGGAAACTTTACTGGATGATTTCATTTCAAACAGATCCCTTTCTAAAAGAACAACTTCAAGATCATTTTTGGTCTGGTGACTATACGATATACATGTGGGAAGAAATATCTCGGGTAGAGGATTCCCATTTTCAACTTCTAGAACAACAAAACTTTTCTCTTCTTCTAGCAAGAAGGAACATAGTAACTCATTCTACAAGTGCACCTCATGTTCAAGACAGAAATTCCAAGAATAGCATTCCTCAATAAAAACTCGGTCCTAATCTTTGTGCTTTAATACTTGATGGTGTTTCAGTTCCCCTTCAGTCAAATATTCCATAGATGTCAGCACCTTTGCCTTGGGGACAACAAGTTAGGCATCTTGCTCTTCCTCAGCCATTGCATGAGTTACCTAGGGGTAACAGAAAAGTTTTCCCAAATTTTGGGGTGATGGGAAGGTTCATCCAGATGAACACATTGCATCCTTCATTGTTGCATGTGGGATTCTTGGGGTTGAACATGAAGATGTATCTGTCAAGATTTTTGTGGAGACATTGTAGCACAATGCTACTAATTGGTTTTATCATCTTCTTGCTGGGGTCGATTACTAATTGGAATACCATGACAACTTAGTTTGAGAAACATTTCAAACTTGTTGAAGATGTGCATTCTCTGTTAGCTCAAATCTCTCATATCAAGAAGGAACCATTCAATCCCATGAGAGAATTTTTGGCCAAATTCAACAAGCTCATTCATAAAATTCCATAGAACACTCATCCAGTGGATAAAATCCAAAAGTGCTTCTTCCTCAATGCCCATTTACTGAAGTGATTTATGCACTAAGGAGAGCTAACCTTGCAACTTTGTAGGATGATCAATGGTTAGCTATTAGTGTTAAGGATGACCTGATCATGTCTGGTAAATTGAAAAGAAAACCTTCCAAATCTAAAGCATCTTCTTCTTCCTCTTCCCCTAGAACCAATTTTGATCAGTTAGTACAGAAGCTTACAAATGATCTCATTGCCATCAAGAAATAATTGGCTCATAATTATCCTTACCAAGATATTCCAAGGAATAATTTTCAGCCCAGAACCGTTTGCCTTCTTCTCAAACTAGATTGGCTATTGAAGGCCCACCCATCAAGGTTTTAGTCAATGAAATGTAGTCATTTTTACCCCTATCAAAAAATAAAGGAACCCCATGCGCACCGGCCTATCACCCAGCGGATGTTGGGCACTCACCCGAGGCACGTGCGGGTACCAAGTCTCTCTTTTATGTGAGTTAAGTGGGAAACATCATCTATGATTTGTGTCTAAGAGATTTAAAGAGGATTTAAGACATACAAGAACCATAGAGCTTAGAATGGCCTCTAGATCCTTGCAGCCATTCCAGACAGATAGTACTTAACAAACTATATGACTTGTATCATAACAGAAAGAAGTATACAAACATCCATACCTAGTATAAACATAAATGAAAGAGAACCTATGAAAAATATGTATGTATCAGAACCATTGATATTCATATATATATAAACTGGTAACCTCATTACATCCATGGAGCCATTATAGAATGTCACAGAGAAGCAGACCACAGTCATGCATTACAACTTGGACTAATGTAGCTAGGCTAACAAAAAGAAAAATTACAATCCCCATACCCAATACATCCTTTCCCAAGTGCAATTACCCACTAATAGAGTTCTTATAGTATTTCTGTAGAGCTCCACCCATTCTCTAGTTCTCTCTTGTTTACTCTATAGGTGCTTGTATTTATAGCCTCTCTGGGCTACCAACTCATCCTCCAATGCCCTCAGATCTAATGCCAAGTGTCTGAATGTGGTCCTCCATGCAAGCATGCTCCTCCAGGCTTGATCTTTCCACTTTATACCATGATGTGCTTCTAGAAGATTCTACCATAGGCATGCTCCTTCCTGGGCCAACTTGTCGCCAGGATGGCACCTTATCCATGCACATTTGGGTCATGATTTTCACGTGTTCTTCCCCAAATGCCCAATTTGAATAAGTCCCGAACCCTTGGTTCTGTCCATGCACATCACACACACCATGGGATTCCTTAAACCCTTCTCTGTGTGCTTTGTCCTTGCGCACCTTTCCTTAACTGGGACCTGTGTGCCTACATGTCTTTTTGTACTTAATCAATATTTTAGGGGCCCAAAATCACCCCACACTATGCATGTTCTCCATCTCGTGAGAACACTTCTCAAGTGAAAGAAAGAATACAACAGATTACGCCTTGGATTAAGAATAAGGGGAGGAAAGAATGGGGAAGAAGAAAGAATGGGAGAGTGAAGGAATCACTACAACCAGCTAGGAAAATCCTTTTGCAAGTTGGCCTCCAATTTATTCCAGAATCGACTTCTTCCTAAGCTCTCTAACAAAGATCACGCACAGGGAGCTCACCTCCCCAAAATTTAGTCCATCTCCTTGCGTGCTCATGGTATCAGTGATCTTCTCCAATTCCTTGCATATATCCTCTAATGCATCCATTCTTTGTGTAATATGTGGATATAGTTCTTTCAACCGGTTTTTGATTGAACCCCTTAAGGTTTCAATGGCTTCAGACTTTTTCTCAACCTTGGAAAGGATTTTCTCTCTTTCGTCGTATTCCCCTTGTTATTCTCTTGGAACTCCTTGAGTTCTACTTCATGATTGATGACCAAGGCACTTGCCACTTTTTCCCTATCCACGCAATTGTCATACATGCCCTCGGTGTCCAGGAACATCCCTTACATCAGCAAGAACTTTTTTGTATTCTGCAACAAGCACTAAAATCTTCAACTTATCTTCCTTCTCCAGGTGTGGGACCACTTCCTCTGCAAACTCCAAGGCTAGCGGTTGTCTCTCCATGGTGAGCACCCTTGTTAAATCCTCCAAGCATCCCAAGGTAGATCCATACTTTTGCGCGGGTGATGCTAGGTCTGGATGCTTCAATAGTATAGCCTCATTGATGGATTCCACCTTCTTGTACACAACGCTCACCTTGGCCTTTTCATCCTTCAATTCCCACTGCCACTAGGTTGTTTGCTTAAATTTTCTGGATCACCTCCTTGGTTAATGTAGCTAGCTCTTCCTCTTTCTTCTTTATCTCCCCTTCTAGGTTTCGACCTATCATTCCACCCAAAGAGTCTAGCCTTGATCTCAATGGAGACTTTGTTGAGTGTATTGCATAGTTTCTCATCCGAGAGCTGCTAGGTATCCACCACTAGGTTGTCTTCTCTTGGTCCTGGAAATGTTATTATTTCCCCGTGGCTTACCTCAAACTTTGGCTCATCAAGGTGGGACTCTATAGCCCATGAGAGCATCTTCCTTATCCGTGGATATGCAACCTCCTTGTCAAAAGATGACATTGCTACAAGCTCCTCTACTGAGAATGGTACTTTGGAACCGCACATGGAACACTTTCTTGGGGTCATCAATATAACCCATCTCCGGCCTCCCCCTCGTGTGATTTCCTCATGTGCATGTACCCTTGCGTATACTTACAGTTAAAACTAGGCCTCTAGTGCTGCCATGTTCCTCTTCTCATGCTCTCCTCCATCTCCTTGTTCAATACTAGCTCAGTCTGTGTTCCACTTTGTCCTTCACCAGGGTCTCAATGTCCCTTGTCTCTTCTTCTTCTACCACCTTGGTTTTCTACTCCTACACAGATCTTGGATCCTCTTTCTTCTACGCGCTAGCCTCCTCATCTTTTCCCATGTCCTCGGTGTTTTCTCATACCTGGCTATCCTTGCGCCGCATAAAAAAGAACCCTTTATCTTCTTCTTTTCCTTCCTCCTCTGAATCATATACATTGAAAATAGGCGGCCCTTGATCTTTCCTGGGGTCCTCTTCCCCACTTACTTCTTCTTCACTATCATCCTTTTCTCCTATGCACTTGTCCAAATTTCCAACTTCTTCCGAGGTGGTCTCCTCTTCTACCCTTTGCTTCTTCCTAACTAGAGATTTCGGTGTAGGTGACTCTATTTCTTCTTCTTCTGATGACTCCTTATCTGATGGATTTTCTAGCTCTGGAGTCTTTTCTCTGATTATGGGATTTTTCTTATGTGCATACATATTGGTTCTGGCACTTGTCCTGGGGAACCTATTACCTGTGTCTCCACCACACTTGGTATTTTCTTCTCTGGTTCTTTATCCTCCCATTTGGGTGTGGGTCTCTTCCTACCAGTTGGATCCTAAGGTATAGATACCTCATTCTCTGATATGTGATTTTCTTTGACTTGGGTGTTATGTGAATGTACACGTGTGTCGTGGATCCTTCTGTAATGGGCAGAGTCATGGGCCTTGTCATCTGAACTTCATGTGTTACGTACTGCTCCACATATACACATTTTCTAAGGTACACCAACACTTTGCACATTTCCCTATGGTTATGGTCTAGATTTCCAAGGTCTAACTTAAAATTTTTGGACTCCTGAACCTATTTCTCGCGATTGGAAGTACTGAGCTGTGAAGGGAAAGGGGAGCTTGCACCATGGGCTTCATGTCCCATCTGATAGTTTGAATCTTCCCAAACAAAATGTTGGTACATAGCAAATTCCACTTCTCCCCTGGTGGCTACTGGTAGTTGTTTGGGAATTCTCCATTCTACCCCAAACACATTCCTTAGGCGCATGTACCACTTTTCCAAATGTGCCTTGTGCACTGTTGTCATAGTGTCACAAGCGTATTTCTCAAACCTTTTGGTGGGCGAGGGGTCTTTAGCAGGGTACTCCCATATGAACTTATCTGATGCATCTAGTACCCCAATTTCCAAAAACACGATGGTTAGTAGCACATTTCCAAAGAGGATCCTATCACCTTCCTTCACACAGTTAATAATTTCATCCGTAATGAATGCGGAAAAATTGTAGATGGTGCCCTCTAAATATTTCTGTAGACATTCAACCATGGCTTATTGACTTGGGTCCATCTCTCCTGGCCATTTAGATTTGACACCAGGTGTGTGACCATCTTCATCACTAGATCCTTAATGTCTATGACATCATAATACCTTGACCCCTTCTTACATGCGAAAGTGGTGATAGTTTCCTTAATCACTTCTTTGTCAGTCAAATCATCCTCCAAACTGTCTCCTTCATAGATGAGGCCTATGAAATGTGAAATGAGATGAGGAGTTATGTGCATCTTGTGCCCTATGAAGTGGAAATAGTCCTCATGTACACGCGACATCAACCATTGATATAAGTGCTCAGGTTTCTGAAGTAGGGCAACTCAAAGAGTTGTAATAACCATGCCTTCTCCAATTTGACCTTCACATCATCATTATATATGGAAAAACCCTATGGTGTCCTTTTGTTTGTTAGGCGCACTAAATCTAGTACCATTTCCTTCTCAATTGTGTTTTTTTGATGATTATAATCATTTGCAAACATGTCCCTAGGATGGAACTCCCACTCCTTCCCCAACAACACTCCATCTGGAACTACATTTCTGCATACCACTCCTCATTTGTGTGTGCTTCAATTTCTTATTACTTTCCCTTACCCTTTCCCTTTCCCTTCTTAGGTGTACTAGCTGGTTTCTTGGGTGCCATTATCTAGGTCTTCTTCCCACTTCAATCACTTTGTGTTACTCTGTTATTCTGGTCTCTCCAACCTTAGATCTCAAACTTGTGAAGAAAATTACTTAAACCCATGCCCTAGTTCTTCAAACCCTAATTGGGATACTCCCTTCACAAGACCAAGCCTTATCACAACTTCTCCTATGCAAATGAAATTCCTTCCTCCTATTTTGTAAAACCCAAAATGGTTACCCATGCTTCAATCTCTCCAAATTTTTCTTCACACGGATTAGTTTTTTGGAAGCCCTAGTTTGCAAAGGTGCAAAAAGTGCTTTGTTCTCCTTATACACAAAGTGAAAAATGAAGTGCCTCGACCCCTTTATTTATAGTTTTTATGTTTTAAACATTAAGTGCTACTTCACCTAGCACTATACTTTTTACATTTAATGCGGATTTTTCAAATAAATCCCATCTTGATCTTTCACTCACATGCCCAAACCTACACGGAAAAACCTCCAAATTTTTGGTGCATGCAACTAATCCAATGACAGAAGACTCTTACACACGCATACCTAGCGCTAGAAGTTACTTCTTCTGTCCTAATTTTTGCTCTAGCCTACCTCATGTTGCTTAATGTGCTTTCTCCTCCTTTGTACGTGGGATCTAAAATTAGCTTTATCTTGACACCAACCATCCTTTTTCCATATTTTCTTTTCAAGCACCTCTTTTAACAGGGCCATTAAACTAGGATTTTAACACAATGTCCTTAGCACTTTAACCATGCAATCCTTCACATTACTCCACCCCACACTAAAATGATGCACAGTCCTTTGTGCACTCACAGATTCTCAAAATTTATCAATAAGGTTACCGGTGCCCAAGGTGCAAAACAAAACAACAACATGAAAGGGAAACACAAGAAAAGAAACACATAAACAAAAATTCTAAACTAACTAGAAAAAACGTCTTATTTACAAACACCAAGAAGACTTATTTATAGTAGGGATTCAACCTACTCCCATTAAAGTGTCCAGTAACTTCATCCCATCCAGTTCTTGTAACTAGCACACGCCCAAATCAAGGATGTACGAGATTGTGTAAGGACCCAACCAATGAACTTTCAACTTCCAAGGATGGCACAGAAATTTGGAATCATAAAGTAAGACCATCTACCCAACCTCAAACTTCTTGTTTCTTATATAGCGATCATGTCAAGCCTTCTGCTTTGCTTTCTCTACTGTTTGGATCCACTTGGTGAGTGATCGTCTCTCATCTAGCTTCATTAACTTATCAATTCTCTCTTCCAATGCTTGCTCATCAGCTAACCCTCTTACACATGTTATTCACAAGAGAAGGTAACATGAATTCAACCAGAAAAACAACTTCTGTGCCAAACACCAACTAAAATGGTGTGGGTTTGTTCATACTTTTATAAGTTGTCCTGTAATCCCATAACATTGTTGATACTTTGTCATCCCAATCTTGTCTGCTGACATCACAAATTTTGGTCAAGGTATGACTCAGTATTTTGTTGAATGCTTTTGCGGTTGATTTACTTGTGGGTGATAGGGTGTAGTCTTGTGATGAGCCACCATGAACTCTACTAACAAGATCCTCACGGTCTCATTCAAGAAATGTGTACCCCTATCATTGGTTAAACTCAAAGGACATCCATACCTCATGATAATGTTCTCCCACAAGAATATTTCTGTTGTGGCTACTATGCGGTCTTTATTTGTGGTTGTTTCTACCCACCTTGTCGAGATAATCCATGCAAGTGATGATATAACGTGACCCAGTCCTCCGCGCCACTAGTGCAATAGGGCCTATAAAGTCTATTTCCCACTTTTCAAAAGGCTCCACTCTAGGGATAAGGTGCAAAGGAATTTCATCTCTCCTTCCCGCTTACCAATACACTGACAATGGTCACATGCTTTATAATAGTCTTTACAATCCTTGTACAGGGTTTCCCACCACAAATCTACCACTAATATCTTGCGTATGGTGGCATCACCTACATAATGCCCACCCGCACTTCCTTCATGTCCTTCCTCCATGACGGAAAGGAACTCATACTCTAATACAAACCTACACAACACCTCATCACATCCTAACTTGTACAAGTCTCCATTGATCAACATGTAGGGCATGAACGTATGGCTAGTTGCTTCTTCTCTAATGCCTTCATTCCTTCCGGTGCCACACCTTCCTTTAAAAATACCACAATTTCCTCCAAATTTGAGGGCACGTGCCACAACCTAAATAGTTGTGTATCTAGCATTGTCTCCTCAATACTCTGCATATCCTCCCCTGAATCAATTCTTGATAGATGATTAGGTCCACAATTGCTCTTCCCAGGCTTCACTACTATGGTGAACTCAAACTCTTGAAATAAAAATACCCATCGACATATGCGCCCTTGTAGAATGGGCTTGTTCACCAAATAATTTAATGCCATGTGGTCGGTGTAAAATACAAAGGGTGTTACCAACGAGATATTTCCTGAAATTTAAAAGTGTGTAGATCATTGACAACACTTCACGCTCATTCATGGTGTAATTTTTCTTTGTTGGTGTCAACTTCCTACTTGAAAAACACAGAGGATGATCAACAATTCCTTCACCTAGATATCCAAGTACTACTCCAATAGTGGTTCTCGAGGAATCTACATGGGCATAGAAAGGCTTGTCCTAAGAGGGAAAACATAATATAGGTGCAGTGACAATCCTATCCTTTAATGTATCAAATGCCCTCTGCTACGCCTCTCCCCAATGGAAGGAACTTTTATGTCTAAGCAGCTCTTCTAAAGGCACGGCAATCTTGGCATACCCCTTGATGAATTTCCTGTAATAACCCATATGCCCAAGGAATCTGCACTACGATCTGGCTAGTAGGCTCCCCTAACCCCACAATAACTACAACTTTAGCGAGATCTACTAGCAAGCCCTCCTTACATATGATATGCCCCAATAACATGCCAAAGGGTGTAGAAAATACACATTTCTTAATGTTGAGGGATATCCTCAACTGTCTACACCTCTCAAACATTAACCTCAAATTGTCACAATGGTCTTTTACTAGACCATACACTATCCAATCATCCAAATAGACCTAAAGAAACTTATGGATGAATTCCTGGAATGCTTGCACCACTATGTGTGAAAAACAATAGGAACATTCTTCAACCCAAAGGGCATGACCGTATATGTAAAAATTCCCCACTCAGTGGTGAAATTTGCCTTCTCCTAGTCTTCCTTTGAAATCTGGACTTGGTGGTACCCTGAGAATCCATCCGTGAAGGAATAGATTTCGTGCCCAGTGACTCCTTCCAAGATTTCTTCAGTGAAGGGGGTTGGAAAAGGATCAATGACAACAAACTACATTCAGCTCCCTATAATCCACATAGATTCTAATTCACCCATCCTTCTTGATGTTAATTACCATCAGACTTATCCATTATGATTCCTCCACTGCTTCAATGATCCTATAAGCTATCATTTTTTCTATCTCCTCCTTAACCTTTATGTGAAAATTGGGATTCATCCAAGTATGGTCTCTTCCCCGATTGGGTAAGCACCCATCCTTCACTTTATCTTCATCTCCCCCAAGGAATGGTGAATGCCTTTGAGCTCATGGTACCCATGCATGAATAAATCCTCAAATTCATGCAACAGATCAATGATCTTAGAGACTTCCTTCTTTGACCAATAATATCCAATAATAGCTTCCTTAGGTTCTTCTCCTAAACTAATGTTAACCTTCTTTGTCTTTAAGGGCTCATGGTAGGCACGCACGCGCGAGTATCAACACTTTGTCCACCACCTTGTGCATCCCTACAGAATGGCTAACATCCAAGCTTTCCACTTCCTCTCCATCAATCACATACACCAACTTCCCTTTCTCCTTTTCCAAACACATGCACTCAAGCTATAACTCTTCTGTTTCCTCTACTTCTTCTTCAAAGCATGCCTCCAAACCTGGTCCACCTAGTAACTCTAACAACCTATCCTCCACCATGGCACTATCCCCCATGGTAAGGTGCTTGATACCCTACAAAGCATTATCAACTAATGGATTGGTACTCTCGATACTCAAAGGTTTGAATTAGGTCATCCGTGAGCTCTTTCCAATTCACTGTCAGGTGGCGTGTCTATAAATAAATGTACCATGCACGCACGTAACCCTGCAATGTAGAATACAACTTGTGCACCTAGAGGGATGGTGGAAAAGCTTCCACACCTTCTCTCTCAGATCCTCTCACACTCCTAGATATGGAAAGAGGTGGGCTCCTTCCCATGGTAGTCCTTGATGGTGGTGGGCACGTTGCTCCTAGAGAATCGCAGAGAGAAATTATTACTTTTCACCATTCAAAAGTCTCTCTTGATGGGTAGCCCACCACCGTGCCACTGTACTAAGTAGGACATAGCTTAACATCCCCCTCCATTCCTTCTCATTCTTCCACTGAGCTTCCATCTCCCGCAAAAAGATCTCAGGGAAGGCTCCTCCTAAATACTTAGGTAGCTCCTTTCCTCCTAGGCACTAGACTATGCACACCTTTGTCACCTTGGTCACCGACCCTCTCAACTGTCATCCCATCAATTCATAAGTTCCATGCACCCAATTATCACATGCTAGACTGGTGGTATCACTTTCTAATTGAGCATCTTCAAACTAGATAACTTTGTTGGTAGGATGGATTATCTCTGGGTCCCTGATTGAGCACACATATATCCTATCCAAAAATTCTTCTCCCAAGGGTTTAGTATAGGGCATCAAATTCCCATCAACTAGGGGTATAATGACCACTCCTCCTTATTTTCAAAACTGATGTACCCTTTGTTGAACCAAAGGTTCACTTTGTTCTTATAACACCATGGGTGCTCAAGGAGTAATGGAAAATCATCTACCTCGGTGAGTGCCAAGACTACAAAGTCTCTAGTAAACTTAGCTCCCTAGATAGTGATAGTTGCATCCTTTAAGACACCGATGGGCATCACCTTAGTATTTTTTACCATATACAACACATTCAAAGATGGCTATAATGCAGGTCTTCCCATCTGATGCCATGCATCCAAAGTTAGAACATTAACCTCCACGCCTATGTCAATGAGGATATTACTAAGGAGCCATCCATCTACAACTACATTCAATGTGATCTCTTTGTCATAGTCAAGGCTATGAGGGGGAAGGTTTATGTGTAAGACCTTCCTCTCACACTCTCTCTGCGGTGTGTGGTACCTTCTCTCTCAACCATGATCCTAACAAGGGAATGATATCCTCTTTCCTTAGCATTTTACACACCTCCTTGACCTCATCCAGGTCATCCTTTGGCACCTCAACTCTCCTCCCTTGTTCCTCCCTCCTTGACTACTCCTTTAGACATTGGATTTCCCCTTGTAAAATCTGAATGACATCCATGGTGTCCTAATATACCTTCTTTTGACGTGTAGGGTCTGGGTACTTTCCATGAACTACTTCCTCCCTTGAAACAAGGTTATTCTATTCTTGTATCTCTCTTGCATGCGTGGCTTTTTCCCTTATTGTTACCAAGACGGGCTCCAAACCTACATCCCGTGTTACCCGGGTATCCACTGTGTATCTCGCCTTTTAATACTAACCATTGCGAGTGCCTTTTTCTTTACGGTGTTGCTGATTCATGTGCTCAAAAACTTGGGGCACTCCTCATACTTATGCTTCTTTCTACACCATGAGCAACTGCAACAAGTCAGGAATTCTCATTTGCAATGCTTTATATACCCAAAATTGAAAACAGTTCCTCGCGGGATATCATTCCTTCCTCCCCCATGGTTACCACGACCATAGAATCCTCTGCAAAACCCCTTCCATATATGCCTCCATCTGCGCACTCCTCATAATAGTGATCATCACCCTTAGAACTCGTTGGCAATCTCAGTCAAGCACACCCCCATGATCAACGGCCTCATGGATTTGATCAATGAACCTACGAATCCTTAGTGTCATGGGTTCTAGAGGTAAAGATCTTATAGTAGCAAGACACATTCTTCTAGATTTTCTTTGTAATAAGGGGCATATACTTGCATCATGATCCCCATGATTATTTTCACAGCCTACAACTATGACGTGTCTTGTCTTATGGGGATAATTATCCTTAACGTGCCCCTCTACCTCACAATCAGTGCACCATAAACCTATGTGAGTTTCATGGGCTAAGTTCACGACAAATTTTCCAGGCTCCTTGGCCATAGCAACAATCTGAGCCTCCAGGAATGGGCTAATGCCAATATCAACACTACTAACAATAACCTCGGCCACCGAGAAACTTCTAATTCCTCACACGGGTTTGTAAAATTTTTATGAGATAAGGCCCTTCTAATGGGTGTGATCATCCTCCAAAAACCATTAAGCATGTTGTGAAGGGTGAATATCATATGATAATTTAGACAAGAGAGTTTTAAAGCACGCATCATACTCCCGCTGATTCTTTTTCATTCCTTGTTGAATCTCCCGTAAAGCATTGATGCTCTTCTTCTGTTCAAATTTAGGAATGTGGAATTCTACTAAGAATGTGTTCTTTAAAGTAGTATAGTACACCACTATTTGATGAGGGTCATATTTTTATACCATCTATGTGCGCCCCTTACGCAACATGGTTACAAACTCGACTAGCCTTCCATTCTAGATTTGTGATACCCTTTGCACACCATAGCATTTCACACTTTTGAACATGTTATGTAACATCCTCAATGCCTCTATAATCAAGAAAATGTAGAGACATTTCAAAGAAAACTTGTGGGGGTGGTTAGGGCCCGAATCCTCCTGAGCTAAATACTTGGTTTCCACATGTGTTTCCTCTACCACCTGATTCACCAGGTCTTGAACCACTAGATCCAATAGGTCCACTAGGCCCTAAACCACCAGAGCCACCAGAACCACCAGCTCCTATTCCTCCTGAACCACCAGATCCACCAGACCCACCAGGTCCTATAGTGGTCGTGCCAAGGGTCCCCACAGTTCCACTAAGCTACGCGCCTACGGTCTGTGACAATGCCCCACTACCAATAGTATACCCCACACCACTCCTAGACACGAGATCAAAATCTTATGTGTCTATACCTTTCCCAAAAATTCCTAACACTAGGTTGGTGTTTTCAGCCATAGAAGGCTGAATGAGAAATTATACCTCCTGGGTGTAGACCGATCACCTCCAATGTAACCAATTGGACTAGAAATATTTTCCCCCGATCTAGAAAACCAACGGGGGACAACATATAAAAAATCCTTTGGGCTCCCTTAGAAACTTGTTGGTCCAAAATCAGCCGCTTGACAGATCTATGGATAGAGGAGCCAATTAGCGGGGGCATAGCCCTCTTTGAGTTGCTGAAATCTGCCGGTTTATTGCTACCGGCGGGAATCTATGCAAGTCTCACAAATTCTACGCCTTCGGGGTTTGGGATCTCATCCCGGTAGGGTGTTTCATTGCGAAAAGAAAGGAAAGGAAGAGGGGATGAAGAAAGAGCAGGTCCGAAGGAAGAAAAGAAATGAATTCCAAAGCGAGAAGGTCGAAAGATTTATGTTTTGGGATTGGTAGTAAACAGAGCCAAACCTACTTGCATAAACAAACAAAGCAATACTGATGATGAATAAATGACAAAAAAGTAGATATGAATCTAACAGAATAAACACATACAAATCTAACATAAGAAAGGTCTGATGCATAACACAACTATTCAGCACAAAGTCTCAATATTTGTATTCTTGTTTTTCTTATTCTGAAAAGCTCAAAGTCTTTTTCTTCACTTCTATTTTTCATCTGAAAGATATTCATCCATCCCACAATACAACAAGTATTGGGGTATATATAGAAGAAGGAGAGAAAAGAAGGCCAAAAAGGAGCCAACAACTATTTACAAAGATATTTACAAAATATCTAAAAGTCATGTTGACTTTTTACAACTTGATGGATGACATCATCCCATGATGCAACATGGATGATGTCATCATTTGTATCAACATACTCCAGATATTTCCAAAAAGAAAGACAAAGAAGAGAAAGAAGAAGAAGAAGAAGAAGAAGAAGCAGCTACTCATCATCGTCATCCTGCGGCCGAAAGGGGGTGGACGGCTTTTGTTGCTGCTCAGGTGACGAGATATGGAACTGAGAGCGGTATTCCATGAACTTGTTGATTATTGGCCCTAGTTGATCCTGGGAAGGATCCTTGTGCCACTCACTAATCGCCTCACAAGTCTCCCGCTCATCTATGAGCTTCTCAGGAGTTTGGAATAGTCCTTTTCCGCCTCAATGAGGAACCCGATGAAGTCCCTACAGGCCAGTAGGTTGTTGATAGACTCTGTGTCAAATGTGACCTCTGGCCCCGTTCCTTGAGAAGTGATCTCCTTGAAGATCCGGGTGGTTTCATCAACTTTCCTTAAAGTGAAGGAAGGAGTAAGTAACCCTGGCGACATATTAAGAACAATCCGTTCCATTTGGTGCATCGCATCCAGGGCTTCTTCCTTGACTTTATCAATCTTTTCTAGAATAAATTCTAGCTGATCCACCCGGTAGTCCAGAGTGGACATGATTTTGTTGAGGGCCCTTGGATGGCCGAAGACGCCGAACTTGACCAGATCTTCGACTGAACAGTCGAACATTTGTTGGAAGGTCTCGTGTTGCAATCTGGCATGTTCCAGCTCTTCTGATATGGGCCCTGCTAATGCTTGGAGCTCTTTATTCACCTTACTGATGTTCAGGTACAAGTCGGAGAACTCGGCGATCACTTTTTCACTGTCTTTGAGGATTTGGCTCCTCCAAGCGGAAACGGCCATACCCTGCTCGCCGATCTTGGCATACTCATTAATTTTCTCCTGGCTGAGAAGCTCAGAAGTCTCGGCGGCAGTTGTGGGAGGCGCACTACCCATCTTCTGTAAGGCTTGGAGCAGATATTTGTTTTGCTCCTTCAGTTGCCTTTTCTCTTCCTTTATCTCTTTAAGCTTCTTGCAGAGGGCGTCAACTGCAGAAAGAGCCTCCCCTTGAAGACTTTCGGAAGATGTCCCCATTGTGACTTGGGTCACAGTAAAATCTGTCGGAGACAGATCCTTTTTCTCTTTGAGGGGATTGGGGTATGCGATTTCCATAACTCTCTCTCTGAGCACTTTGAGAGAAGCGCGTGACAGGCTTCTGCTTCTTCACCCCCTTAGATGGGATCACGGAAAAGTCCATCGGAGCGATGGGAACTTTCCTCTTTTGCTGACTTAGCTGCTGAGAGATCCAAGCTGGACCCATGGTAGAAGGACCGGAAATAGAGGAGGGGGCAGCTGCAGTAGTAGAGGGGAAAAAGTGGAGACACGTGGCGGCGGCATTGAGAGAATAGCCGAAGAAGTGCCCACGGAAGGAAGGGAAACTGCAGCTGCGGAAGACATAGGAAGGGAAGGGAGCTCGGAGATGAGGGAAGAAATGGAGGAGGATAGATCAGCGAGGGAAGAGAAGATAGACGAAGAAGCGGGGGAAACAGTAGAAGAAGGGACAGAAGACATGACCAAAGGGATGGTCGCTTGAGTCGCTCGAGGAGGGGAAGGAAGAGAAGAAGAAAGGATAGAAGGGACCTCAGTTGTTGTAGCAATGCCGACATCCTGAGTGGATGGGCCAATGGGAATATCCTCTTCTGCTTCTTTCTCTGGTGTGACCAGAGTTATTACCTTCTCGGGTGCCGCGGAAGGAGGACTCTCAGGGGCTTCTTCCTGAATGGTGCTGGATTCACCTTCTACGCCTTTGCCCTTGCCTTTAGGCTGCTTTTTGGATCGTGGAGGTGCGTTGCCCAATGGGGAGGTTGTGAAATCAACCCCAAGGTAGATTAGTCCATTCATACGGCACCAATGCTCTCATCCTACGCAGAGTCTCCTTGACCCTCTCCTCAATTGTCTAAGGGGCCTTAGTTCTATCAATGGCCGGAAAGGGCCAATTGTCCCCATCTGTGTCAGTATATACCTTGTCTATTTCATCTTCCGTAGTTTGGAAGCCTTTGGGGACAATGGCTATCCCATATTGGATGATTTCTGCCAATGCTAGGCGAGAATGATCCTTTCTCCTGAGCTCCACCTCATGGATGACGTCAATGTAAATGTCCTCGATCTGAGGGACGTGGATTGGATCAAGTTTCACCCTTGGCAGACAGCTCCTTGGGTCGAAGGTAGGCCTGGCTGGGAAATCATGTCTTAAATTGAGCAGCTCCAGCTCTGCGAACATTTCCTTCGCCTTGTGGTGGGTAGAGCATGTATATCGGCCCACTGTGAGGGGGAAAGGAGTTCCACCCTTCTTTCTTTTCAGGCATTTCTCGTGGTATGTGATCAGCTGCCTTGACAGCTCCAGCAGAATCAGTTTAGGTCCAGCATACCTCGGTAGCCTGGTTGGCTCTCCTAAAAAGTTGGCAGCCCTTAGATAGGTGAATGTGGGAAACTGGGTGAACAGGGCCCCCCATTTCTCAGTGGCTGCTACTATGCTTTTGGTCGTGCGACCATAAGTCATATTCGGCCTCAATAGGCAGATGATGTGATAGAAAAACACATCGTTAATTTTTGTGAATTGGGAGATGCTATTCTCCAGCCTCAATTCCGGGTAGTACTCGTATATCTTGACCTGAGGCCAAACTCCACTCCGCGTCAGGCCTGGATAGTCCCTCTCTGATGCTGCAGCGTAGACCACGTAGGAGTTCATATGGAATGTCCCCGTTGTGCTAAATTGTTGTAGCTGCTCAGAGATTGTGCTGCTTATAATTTCTCCCCAGCAAAAGCGCTGATCAGGCATATTCTTGTTCATGGTCTCTAAGTACCGCAACATCCATTTATGGAAATAATGGGCGTCAGAAAGCCCAAAGACCCTGCTCAGGAACGTAATGGTGTCACTGAGCTCCTCTGAGAAGTCACTGCGGTGGATGATTTGGGGCCACCGGGTTACTACCTTTTTGTTTTTCAAGTAAACCTCATTCATTAGTTGCATACACTGATCTGCATTGTCATCCCAGGCCTTAATGCAATCTGCTTGACTGACGGCCACAAAGTGCCGGTGGTGAGGTATGCCGAGTATTATCTCAAAGTGACGGGCAGTGAGGTCAATGACTACCTCGCCCTTGCTGTTTACGACACACCTTGTGTCTTTGTTGTAACATTGGGCAATCACCATCAAGAATTCATTGTTGATGGCGCTGACTGGGATTCCACCGGCGAAGTGCAGGGCACTGCCTATCAGTTTGTCCATCCATGGACTCCTTGTGACTTTCTGAGTTCTAGCCCAGAATTCCTCCATATCAATATGTCCCAATTCTGAGTCTCTGACGTCCAGGCTACACTCGGCCTGGGAATCGGGCATTCTGACCCTTTGATATTTATATTTCATCTCTTCTTCTGTAAGCTTGGCCTTTCCTTTGGATTTGGTAGGTCTTTTGCTGGATGTTGACATATGTTCTTCCAAGTTTATTTGCTGATCTGCATGAAGAAGAAGCGAGACCCAACGCAGAAAGGTTGTATCAGTCATTTGATTTTCCATTGAAGTGTTTAACAGAAGAAAGAGTTAGTTATTTTGAGGCTCAGGGCGCATGGCGCATGAAAACTGCAGCTTACAGGGCTAAATAGGTAAGGCGCACGGGGAAAGGGTGTTGCAAGGGTTAAACTGGCACCAAAGGCGCATGGCGCATGAAAACTGCAGGGTGCATTTTACAAAAGGGCGCATGAAAACATCGTGTTGCACGGAGACAGGATGCGCCAAAGGCATAGATTTTCATGTTGCATTGGGATTTGGTGCGCCCTTTGGCACATGTATGGTTTGTGTAACAAGAAACTTTTCGTGCGCCAAAGGGAACATGGCACGGCGCACGGAGGGTTTGCACAACACGAATGTTACTGTAAGGAGGGATGCGCCTGCGCCTTCAAAGCCTTGTACTTAGCGTGAATAAAGCTGATGTTGCACAGATGCTGGGTGCGCCATAGGCATGGATTTATGTGATGCAACAAGGAAGCTTGGTGCGCCATAGAGGGTGCAAGACTAGTGTTTGCAGCATATGGAGGCGCGCCTTGAGGGCGCAGAAGTTTATGATGTAGCAGGCAAGATGGGTGCGCCATTGGCGCATGGATCTTAGTCATGTTGCAGGGGTGACAGATGCGCCAAAGGAAAACAGTGAACTTAATCACCCTCAGAGGGGTCTTTTACATGGTTCAGATTCTCTTTCTCCTCTTTTCCTCTTTTGAAAGGTTACTTGGGTAATGAAATGGTTTAAACTAGAAGGGTTACAAACCATTGTTTTAGGATAACATCCTCTACCAGCAGATCTGGAAAGAGGGGGAGGAAAATAAGGAAAGACAGCACGGGGGGAGGGCTAGCTCAACACATGCATTTCAAAAACCAAACCAGCAAGCACAAAGAACCAGAAAGCAAATCACATGGAAGAGACAAGAACACTTACCCGGATAAATAGTGAGAATCTTGCAAACGGGTCCACAACGTGCTGAAAATGACAGGGCAGGGGCTGACAAGCTCAGAGAAAAGAAATCACGTGCTTTGTGTCTGGTGAAAATGACATTTGTGGGTGCATGCAAATGCATATATATATATATATATATATATATGAGCTAGTCATAAATGCGCCACCAACTTTATAAAGGGCGCATGAAAATTACTGTCGACATAGGAAAGTATGCGCCCTTTGGCGCACCAAAGCATTTTCCAGCATGAAACTAAGCGCGCCTTTGGCGCACCAAAAGTTGTGTTGTCATGAGATTATGTGCGCCCTTTGGCGCACCGAAAAGTGGCGCAACAAAAGTTGTGCTAACATGAAGGCGCATGCGCCTTGGCGCACGCAGAGAAGACTCAACATACAAGGCGCACCAAAGGTGTGTTGACACTGAAAAATATGCGCCAAAGGCTTTAAAGGGGGCGCACCAAAAGTTGGTGTTACATAGTCATTCCATGCGCCCAGCCAAAAAAGACCAAAAAGACTAAGTTCGAAAAACCAGATTTCCCGGGAAGGGATTTTGCAATGTTTCGAATGCAAGGGATCCCTAACGAGGGATCGAAACAAAATTTTTAGTATGGTTATCGGTAAAATTTCCCTTGTCAATTTTACGGGATAACAGCTGGCTCTTTCTGGGGACTATCCCTGAGCAAACTCGGGGTAGAGAATCCCAGATCTCATGTGCCTATCCATTGGGTAACAAAGTCAAAAACAAGGGTGACCAGAGGGAGAGAAAAGAAACACACAACAAACCGAAAGCAACCACACAACGAAAACAAACACACAACTAAAGCAAACTATACAAAGAAGAGAGCAAGCTCTACTTCTTGAAAATTTTCAGATGTTGCCCGCTATAAGGAAGCGGGAGCTCGGTTCCATCCAGATATGAGAGATAGAAGCTATTCTCTCCATTGAGCTGCTTGATCTTGAAGGGCCCTCTCCACAGGGAATCAAACTTTCCGTGCATGCCCTTTGGCTCTCTTCGCTTGTCCCACAAAAGGACGAGATCTCCCACTTGAAAATCCCTCTGCTTGGCCTTCTTATCGAATAGTCTCTTAACTTGATTCTGATGTTCGGTGATCCTGTCGACCACCCTTACTCTCTTTTCTTCAAGTTCTACCAGATACATGATCCTCTTTTCTAGAGAATTCTGGAAAGTTTCATCTTCAATAGCTCGTGCCAAGCGCAGAGCGGGAGTTCAATAGAAATGGGAAGCTCGGCATCAGTGCCATATAACACTTGAAAAGGTGACATGCCGAGAGACCTCTTGGGAGTAATACGATCAGCCCATAAAGCGTCGTACAAAGACTTGTGCCACATTCGTTGATTCTCATCCACTAACTTCCGTATGATGGTCACCAAGTTCTTGTTGTTGGATTCTACCTGACCATTTCCCTGAGGGTAATAATCTGAGGCATGAGCCAAAGTTATCCCATATTCATAGCAAAAACCAATAACTTCCCGTGAGGAGAAGTTAGAAGCATTATCAGCAACAATGATTTTGTTGGGCATGCCAACGACAATGATATTTTCTTTAATGAAATTACAAACCACCTCGAAGTGGCATGCTTGGCAAAGGTATGGCTTCCACCCACTTGGTGAAGTAATCCATTCTTTGTAAGGACATAGCTATGTCCGGCACTCGATTGAGGATTGAGTGCACCAATAAAATCAATTCCCCATTGCCTGAATGGTTCGTTGATAATGACAGGCCTAAGGGGAAAAGCAGCCAACTTGGGCTTGCCGACGAATTGCTGGCAAGGTTCACACTTTGCCACCCAGGTGGCTGTATCTTGGAAGAGCGTCGGCCAATAGTACCTGGCTCGAATGATCTTGTGTGCTGTCACGGAGGAAGAGAAATGCCCCCCACAGGCTGAATTGTGAAAACTTTCTAGTAGTTTTACCTGTTGAGGTTTGTCAACACATCAAAAAGACGCCATCTATCCCACGTTTATATAAACCGTCATCCCAGATGACATATTTAGCTACTCTGAGCTTTATAGTGCACTTCTCCTTTGCAGTTAGGTGCATTGGGCATTCGCCGTAGGTGAGGAAGAAAGTGATATTGGAATACCATTCATCACTAGTCGCAACAAATAGGACCAGAGGCAGCGAATCGGGTTTTTCCAGCCGGTTCTGTGCTTCATCGGTGTAGTCACCCCTTTCATCAGGGTTTTCTGAATCTTTGTTTTCAGCCATAAGCTGACACAGGCCCTTGCCCCTCACCAGCTTGGTTGGTTTAATATCCAGGTCATACTCCTGGACCTTTGCGATCCAATTTCCTCGCAAGCTTCCTAACTCCTGCTGAGTTAGAATTGATTTCACCGCCGTGTCAGGGACCAGCACCACCGTATGCGAGTTTAGAATGTAATACCTGAAATTCTTCACTGCTTTGACAACGGAAAAGGCATGCTTTTCCAATTGAGTCATTTTTAGTTCGTGAGGCTTGAGGGGAGAACTCATGAACGCAATCGGAGATTCAACATCCTCAAGTTCTTTTGCATCAATATTGCGGACACAGTATGCTCAGATGCGTAACTATACATGATGAAGTCCTTGGAGAAATCGGGACATACCAGGACTGGTGCATGAGCAACGGAAGCTTTTATTTCTTCAAATGACCTTTTCCCCTCTTCACTCCATCTGAAAGTTGGTGACCCCTTCATCATGTTCAATATGTGACGAGTCTTCTCAGCAAAGTCAGGAACAAAACGTCTGAGAAAGTTCACCTTTCCGAAGAAAGAATGAACACCAGTCTTGCTTGTAGGCAGAGTAAGGCTTTGAATAGCCTTAACTCTTTTGGTATCTATCTTTGTTCCTTCTTTGCTAACCACATGCCCTAGCAACTTTCCTTCCGTGACTCCAAAAACAGACTTTTTTGGATTTAGGGAAATCCCATGTTCTCGGCACCTGGCCAATACTTGCTCCAAATGATCACAATGATCATTTCGTTGTTTAGAGAACATGGTTAAGTCATCTAAATAAACCACAATGACTTTCCCCATCATACCTTTGAATGCGAAATCCATGGCCCGCTGAAAAGTGGCGCCAACATTAGTTAGGCCAAAAGGCATCCTGCTGTAGGCAAATGTACCCCAGGGAGTAGTGAATGCTTGTTTTAAATTGATCTTCAGGTGAAACTTCAATCTGATTATAGCCTGAAAAACCATCAAGCATGGACAACATCTCTGATCCAGTTACTGCTTGCAGAACTTGATCCATTATCGGAAGTGGGTAGTTGTCTTTCAAGGAAGCCTGATTCAAATTGCGAAAGTCTACGCATATGCGTATCTCACCATTTTTCTTGCGCACTGGCACAATATTTGCTACCCAAGTACTGTGATGGATAGGAAAGATGATTCTCGCATCCAAAGATCTTCTAATTTCGCTGGATAGTCCCGAGATCTTAGGATTATAGTGCCTCTGCTTTTGGCGAAAGGCTTTGACATCTTCTTTCAACGGGATGTCATGCTGAACGTCCTTTGGCTTAAAAGACTTTAGATCGGCATAGGACCATGCCAACACGTCCATATATTTTTTTAGCAACTTGAAAAATTTCCATTTCTCCTCAGGCGTGCAACATTTTCCAATGTTCACAAATTGCGGGTGCTCTATCGAACCTATATTGACCGGTTCGGTTTCTGGGGATGAGTCAGGGTCATCTCGCCTCTTCTTTTTCACAAAACGGTCATGCCTGTCGAACAACCGCTCCAGAGAAACTAGGCCCTTTGGGATTTTATTTCCTTTGAGCTGACATATGCCATCGTTCCCTTCAGATTCATCACCTTGATTGGTGACTGATTCACGGCAAGTGGAAGTAGATCCTTCAAAGTGCAATTCTTTAAAATTTTCTACCTTCTCTAGAAAGGCAATGAGTTGATTATCATCGTTGAACACCTACCAATGCTGAGAATTGTCTGGCACGCTCGGGTGGAAAACCACCTCAATGGTGTATTTGTTTGTTTTTAAACCTGGGTGAGGAAGCATGAGGGATGCTGAAACAGCCAATGAATCGGCCATGTCATTTTGGGCTCTTGGAATGGATTCAATCGAAAAAGCATCAAACTCTTCAATGCTGTCCCATACCGCATTACGGTAATGCCTGAGCCTTTCATTCTTCACTTGGTAAATCCTTTTGACTTGGTTTACAACCAACTCTGCATCACCTTGTACTTTTAGATTTTTAATCCCTCTTTCCCTTGCGGCTTGCATGCCAAGTAACAAAGATTCATACTCAGCAGTATTATTTGTGTTAAAAAACTACAACTTGAAAGAGAGAGGAATGACTTCTTCCTCGGGAGATATTAGCACGACTCTCGGTGCCACATCCACTAGTTGTGCAGCTGCCATCAAACTGCAAGGTCCAGATCTTATTAAGATCTTCCTCCTGAACGAGAACAACCATTTTATCAGACTCGGTAGACAAGAAATAGTTCCCCATCCTTGATGATTCAAAAAGGATTTGAGCTTTGGGGTCCTCAGAGCTAGTAACCAAGTACTTCTTTTGTGATTCCGGCTCCAAAGTCTGCATTACGCCTTTGACGGGAATTCTAGCTTTAGACCAGTCCATATGAATTTCCCCACCAACTTCGCTGCAAAAACTTCTTCCCAGCAAAATTCCATAGGCTGCCGGAATGTCGGCAACAGGACTGTCATCTTTACTCTTTTATCAGGGAATGCCGCAAATGCAAATTGCGCGTCTTTGATTTGACCGATCAACGACACCTGCTTGGTTTCCAGAGAATAACATCTGCCAAAAGGCTTGGTAAGAGTGAGGCCCAAAGCATGGGTGACTTTTACCGGCATGACGTTATCCGAAGCTCCGGAATCAATTATGCAGTTACTCAACTTGTGGCCATTGATTAGGAGGGAGAGATAGAAAGGCTCTATCTTGCCTGATGCCGATGTTGAAGCAACATTTATGTGGGATTTAGGGGGAGTGGAAAGGATTCCTTTTGGGGAAACCTGATTAGATATAATAGCTTGAATCTGAATATATTGGTCAATCTTACAAGTTGTTCGGGATTTGGCTGAAGGTACTCAGCTTCAAACATTTGGATCTTGGTCTTTTTGCATGATCTATGATATCAAACATGGCCAAGGGTTGTGTTGGTGAAGGAATGAGTCCTTCACTTCGCGATGGTGGAATAGGATTACTGGTCTTGGTAGGAACATGAGAGGACTGATTTGGAGGAGAGATAGGGGGAAAATATTTCCTTGTAAAATATTTGTCAGGGAGTTGAGTAGGAAGGGGATTACCTCTTTTAGCAATGATCGGAGGCGCGTTTGACACGACCTTCTCCTGCTAGACATGGGCAGCAACTTCCACTTCTTTTCCTTGCGAGCGAGTAAAAACAACGTATGACTGTCCACTTGCGTATCCTTGGGTACCCTCCTCTTCATCAGATTCTTCCTCATCAAATTCCATATACCCGATAGTAGAGTCGCCAGTCGGTTCACCGACATCTTGATCATCTTCACCTTGAGACGAAGGTTCTTCATAATACTGCTCTTCTTCTTCGATTTCGGCCAGAGCGTTGACCGGAGGAGCCTCAAGTGCCAACCGCGGAGTGGTTGCGGGTAAGCGCGGCCTTTGTGAAACATTGTTAGGAATGAAATTCCTCCGCGGAATATCCCAGTATGAGGAACTGGGGAGGCCTGGGCCAACTGCTTCTTTAATGCAAGCAAGTCATTTGCCATCTTTTGAAAGGCTGGATCAGACGAAGTAGTGGGCGAAGGGCCCAAAGATTTAGGCTTGGCTGATTCCTTTTTCAATTCACCAGATATTATCAAATTATCTTCTATGCGAATGGCAGCGGCTTGGGCGAGAATCAAGGTGGCAACTCGTTCCTGAAGGAGCAAGAAACTAACTTTTGAGCTCATAGCATTTACGAAGAAACACTTTTGATTCTCCGGTGTTGGGAGCATGGCAACAGGGACACGGTTGATTAGTGCATTGAACCGGGTGATAAAATCGTGCATGGTCTCATTGGCCTCCTTCTTTAGGTGAGTGATCCGTGATAATAATGCAAATGCATCTTCTGAAGGTTTGTACCTGTCTTCAAAAGCATCTCGCAAGGTGGCCCAACTGGTAATAGATCCGGCTGGTAAATGCTGAAACCATTCAGCTGCAGGTCCTTGTAGGGTTTCCAGAAAAAGGCGAACCAACACATCTTCATGAGTTACATCTAAAATACTGCATGACATGATGAATGCAGATATGTGGGAATCCGTACTTTGATTTCCGCTCCCATCGAATTTGGGAAAATTCTTTCGGTTTCCGTGAGGGAGCGCGTGAACTGGATGTGGTAAAGCCAAGGGACCCATAGCATTTCCCCATGGTACCGCCATTTGAAAGGCTGGAAAAAGAACACGGGCTGGAAGCACGGTTCCACTGAGTAACAAGGCACTACAAAGGGATGTGGATGCCCCTTGCGAAAGATTCTTCCTTCGTGAAGGTGAGACACTCCTGGATGACCGGTCAGCCGAGCTTAGCGCTGAAAAGCGTGCCGGTGTTATGCTGAAATTATGCCTTTGAAGCAGATCGAAAGTAGGATCAGCTTCTCCACGGGCTCTCCTGCTGCGCGTAAAAGGTTCACCCGCCAGTGTACCTTCCAGATCTGCAACGTTATGGCGCAGATTTGAAATTTCTTTTTGGCTGTACTTGCTGATTTTCTGGTTTTTCTGTCAAAAACCAGCAGCAAATACTTTTCTAAATATTTAAAAACTATCCTTTTCAGAAAACCGATTGCGGTTAATGACAAATAACAACGAGGATAAAATGACAGAGAAGATTAGCAAGCTGATTTTCGGATCTAATTTTGACTTTTTTCAGAGGGTTTCAAACTTTTAGCAAACAGTCAAAAATTCAGATCTACGGCAAAATACTGATTTTTATAAAAACTCAGCGAACTAAAGATTTGTAACTAGGCCAGATCTATGGATCTCAGAAGAAAATTTTCAATTCAGAGCACTTTTGCAAATTTTTGGATTTTTAACAAAAAGTTCAGATTTGCAAACAGATAGTGATTTTTCTGATTTTTTCTGATTTTCTATCCTATCACTATCATAGATCTGATAGATCTGTTCGTTCCCCAGTGGAGTCGCCAAAAACTGTTGGTCCGAAAATCTGTCGCTTGGGCAGATCTATGGATAGACGAGCCAACAGTGTGTAGGGCATAGCCCCTCTTTGAGTCAGCAAAGCGAAACGGTTTATTGCTATTCTACTAGCAGGAATCTATGCAAGTCTCACAGATTCTACCTTTGGGGGTTTGGGATCTCATCCCAGTAGGGTGTTTCCGACTGTGAAAAGAAAGGAAAGGAAGAGGGGATGAAGAAAGAGCAGGTCCGAAGGAAGAAAAGAAATGAATTCCAAAGCAGAAAGGTCAGAAGATTTATGTTTTGGGATTGGTAGTAAACAGAGCCAAACCTACTTGCATAAACAAACAAAGCAATACTGATGATGAATAAATGACAAAAAAGTAGATATGAATCTAACAGAATAAACACATACAGATCTAACATAAGAAAGGTCTGATGCATAACACAGCTATTCAGCACAAAGTCTCAATATTTGTATTACTGTTTTCTTCTGTTACAAGAAAGCTCAAAGTCTTTTTTCTTCACTTCTATTTTTCATCTGAAAGATATTCATCCATCCCACAATACAACAAGTATTGGGGTATATATAGAAGAAGGAGAGAAAAGAAGGCCAAAAAGGAGCCAACAACTATTTACAAAGATATTTACAAAATATCTAAAAGTCATGTTGACTTTTTACAACTTGATGGATGACATCATCCCATGATGCAACATGGATGACATCATCATTTGTATCAACATACTCCAGATATTTCCAAAAAGAAAGACGAAGAAGAGAAAGAGAAGAAGAAGAAGAAGAAGAAGAAGCAGCTATTCATCATCGTCATCCTGTGGCCGAAAGGGGGTGGACGGCTTTTGTTGCTGCTCAGGTGACGAGATATGGAACTGAGAGTGGTATTCCATGAACTTGTTGATTATTGGCCCTAGTTGATCCTGGGAAGGATCCTTGTGCCGCTCACTAATCGCCTCACAAGTCTCCCACTCATCTATGAGCTTCTCTGGGAGTTTGGAATAGTCCTTTTCTGCCTCAATGAGGAACCCGATGAAGTCCCTACAGGCCAGCAGGTTGTTGATAGACTCTGTGTCAAATATGACCTCTGGCCCCGTTCCTTGAGAAGCGATCTCCTTGAAGATCCGGGTGGTTTCATCAGCTTTCCTTAAAGTGAAGGAAGGAGTAAGTAACCCTGGCGACATATTAAGAACAATCTGTTCCATTTGGTGCATCGCATCCAGGGCTTCTTCCTTGACTTTATCAATCTTTTCTAGAATAAATTCTAGCTGATCCACCCGATAGTCAGTGGACATGATTTTGTTGAGGGCCCTTGGATGGCCGAAGATGCCGAACTTGACCGGATCTTCGGTAGCAGTCGAACATTTGTTGGAAGGTCTCGTGTTGCAGTCTGGCATGTTCTAGCTCTTCTGATATGGGCCCTGCTAATGCTTGGAGCTCTTTATTTGCCTTACTGATGTTTAGGTACAAGTCGGAGAACTCGGCGATCACTTTTCGCTTGTCTTTGAGGATTTGGCTCCTCCAAGTGGAAACGGCCATACCCTGCTCGCCGATCTTGGCATACTCATTAATTTTCTCCTGGCTGAGAAGCTCAGAAGTCTCGGCGGCAGTTGTGGGAGGCGCACTACCCATCTTCTGTAAGGCTTGGAGCAGATATTTTTTTTGCTCCTTCAGTTGCCTTTTCTCTTCCTTTATCTCTTTAAGCTTCTTGCAGAGGGCATCAACTGCAGAAAGAGCCTCCCCTTGAAGACTTTCGGAAGATGTCCCCATTGTGACTTGGGTCACAGTAAAATCTGTCGGAGACAGATCCTTTTTCTCTTTGAGGGGATTGGGGTACGTGATTTCCATAACTCTCTCTCCTGCAGCACTTTGAGAGAAGCGCGTGACAGGATTCTGCTTCTTCGCCCCCTTAGATGGGATCACGGAAAAGTCCATCGGAGCGATGGGAACTTTCCTCTTTTGCTGACTTAGCTGCTGAGAGATCCAAGCTGGACCCATGGTAGAAGGACCGGAAATAGAGGAGGGGGCAGCTGCAGTAGTAGAGGGGAAAAAGTGGAGACACGTGGCGGCGGCATTGAGAGAATAGCCGAAGAAGTGCCCACGGAAGGAAGGGAAACTGCAGCTACGGAAGACATAGGAAGGGAAGGGAGCTCGGAGATAAGGGAAGAAATGGAGGAGGATAGATCAGCGAGGGAAGAGAAGATAGACGAAGAAGCGGGGGAAACAGTAGAAGAAGGGACAGAAGACACGACCAAAGGGATGGTCGCTTGAGTCACTCGAGGAGGGGAAGGAAGAGAAGAAGAAAGGATAGAAGGGACCTCAGTTGTTGTAGCAATGCTGACATCCTGAGTGGATGGGCCAATGGGAATATCCTCTTCTACTTCTTTCTCTGGTGTGACCAAAGTTATTACCTGCTCGGGTGCCACGGAAGGAGGACTCTCAGGGGCTTCTTCCTGAATGGTGCTGGATTCACCTTCTACGCCTTTTCCCTTGCCTTTAGGCTACTTTTTGGATCGTGGAGGTGCGTTTCCCAATGGGGAGGTTGTGAAATCAACCCCAAGGTAGATTAGTCCGTTCATCCGGCACCAATGCTCTGTCCTACGCAGAGTCTCCTTGACCCTCTCCTCGGTTGTCGAGGGGCTTTAGTTCTATCAATGGCCGGAAAGGGCCAATTGTCCCCATCGTGTGTCGAGTATATACCTTGTCTACTTCATCTTCGTAGTTTGGAAGCCTTTGGGGACAATGGCTACCCCATATTGGATGATTTTTTCCAATGCTAGGCGAGAATGATCCTTTTGCCTGAGCTCCACCTCATGGATGACGTCAATGTAAATGTCCTCGATCTGAGGGACGTGGATTGGATCAATTTTTTCCCTTGGCAGATAGTTTCCTTGGGTCGAAGGTAGGCCTGGCTGGGAATCATGTCTTAAATTGAGCAGCTCCAGCTCTGCGAACATTTCCTTCGCCTTGTGGTGGGTAGAGCATGTATATCGGCCCACTGTGAGGGGGAAAGGAGTTCCACCCTTCTTTCTTTTCAGGCATTTCTCATGGTATGTGATCAGCTGCCTTGACAGCTCCAGCAGAATCAGTTTAGGTCCACCATACCTCGGTAGCCTGGTTGGCTCTCCTAAAAAGTTGGCAGCCCTTAGATAGGTGAATGTGGGAAACTGGGTGAACAAGGCCCCCCATTTCTCAGTGGCTGCTACTATGCTTTTGGTCGTGCGACCATAAGTCATATTCGGCCTCAATAGGTAGATGATGTGATAGAAAAACACATCGTTAATTTTTGTGAATTGGGAGATGCTATTCTCCAGCCTCAATTCCGGGTAGTACTCATATATCTTGACCTGAGGCCAAACTCCACTCCGCGTCAGGCCTGGATAGTCCCTCTCTGATGCTGCAGTGTAGACCACGTAGGAGTTCATATGGAATGTCCCCATTGTGCTAAATTGTTGTAGCTGCTCAGAGATTGTGCTGCTTATAATTTCTCCCCAGCAAAAGCGCTGATCAGGCATATTCTTGTTCATGGTCTCTAAGTACCGCAGCATCCATTTATGGAAATAATGGGCGTCAGAAAGCCCAAAGACCCTGCTCAGGAACGTAATGGTGTCGCTGAGCTCCTCTGAGAAGTCACTGCGGTGGATGATTTGGGGCCACCGGGTTACTACCTTTTTGTTTTTCAAGTAAACCTCATTCATTAGTTACATACACTGATCTGCATTGTCATCCTAGGCCTTAATGCAATCTGCTTGACTGATGGCCACAAAGTGCCGGTGGTGAGGTATGCCGAGTATTATCTCAAAGTGATGGGCAGTGAGGTCAATGACTACCTCGCCCTTACTATTTACGACACACCTTGTGTCTTTGTTGTAACATTGGGCAATCACCATCAAGAATTCATTGTTGATGGCGGCCCCGGGATTCCACTGCGAAGTGCGGGGCCTTTGCTATCAGTTTGTCCATCCATGGACTCCTTGTGACTTTCTGAGTTCTAGCCCAGAATTCCTCCATATCAATATGTCCCAATTCTGAGTCTCTGACGTCCAGGCTACACTCGGCCTGGGAATCGGGCATTCTGACCCTTTGATATTTATATTTCATCTCTTCTTCTGTAAGCTTGGCCTTTCCTTTGGATTTGGTAGGTCTTTTGCTGGATGTTGACATATGTTCTTCCAAGTTTATTTGCTGATCTGCATGAAGAAGAAGCGAGACCCAACGCAGAAAGGTTGTATCAGTCATTTGATTTTCCATTGAAGTGTTTAACAGAAGAAAGAGTTAGTTATTTTGAGGCTCAGGGCGCATGGCACATGAAAACTACAGCTTACAGGGCTAAATAGGTAAGGCGCACGGGGAAAGGGTGTTGCAAGGGTTAAACGGCACGCATGGCGCATGAAAACTGCAGGGTGCATTTTACAAAAGGGCGCATGAAAACATCGTGTTGCACGGAGACAGGATGCGCCAAAGGCGCATAGATTTTTCATGTTGCATTGGGATTTGGTGCGCCCTTTGGCGCATGTATGGTTTGTGTAACAGAAACTTTTCGTGTGCCAAAGGGAACATGGCGCGGCGCACGGAGGGTTTGCACAACACGAATGTTACTGTAAGGAGGGATGCGCCTGCGCCTTCAAAGCCTTGTACTTAGCGCGAATGAAGCTGATGTTGCACAGATGCTGGGTGCGCCATAGGCATTTATGTGATGCAACAAGGAAGCTTGGTGCGCCATAGAAGGAAGACTTGTGCGCCATATGGAGGCGCGCCTTGAGAAGTTTATGATGTAGCAGGCAAGATGGGTGCGCCATTGGTGCGGATCTTAGTCATGTTGCAGGGGTGACAGATGCGCCGAAGGAAAACAGTGAACTTAATCACCCTCAGAGGGGTCTTTACATGGTTCAGATTCTCTTTCTCCTCTTTTCCTCTTTTGAAAGGTTATTTGGGTAATGAAATGGTTTAAACTAGAAGGGTTACAAACCATTGTTTCAAGATAACATCCTCTACCAGCAGATCTGGAAAGAGGGGGAGGAAAATAAGGAAAGACAGCACGGGGGGAGGGCTAGCTCAACACATGCATTTCAAAAACCAAACCAGCAAGCACAAAGAACCAGAAAGCAAATCACATGGAAGAGACAAGAACACTTACCCAGGATAAATAGTGAGAATCTTGCAAACGGGTCCACAACGCGTTGAAAATGACGAGGCAGGGGCTGACAGGCTCAGAGAATAAAAATCACGTGCTTTGTGTCTGGTGAAAATGACATTTGTGGGCGCGCAAATGCATATATATATGTGAGCTAGTCATAAATGCGCCACCAACTTTATAAAGGGCGCATGAAAATTACTGTCGACATAGGAAAGTATGCGCCCTTTGGCGCACCAAAGCATTTGCCAGCATGAAACTAAGCGTGCCTTTGGTGCACCAAAAGTTGTGTTGTCATGAGATTATGTGCGCCCTTTGGCGCACCGAAAAGTGGCGCAACAAAAGTTGTGCTAACATGAAGGCGCATGCGCCTTGGCGCACGCAGAGAAGACTCAACATACAAGGCGCACCAAAAGGCATGTTGACACTGAAAAATATGCGCCAAAGGCTTTAAAGGGGGTGCACCAAAATTTGGTGTTACATAGTCATTCCATGCGCCCAGCCAAAAAAGACCAAAAAGACTAAGTTCGAAAAACCAGATTTCCCGGAAAGGGATTTTGCAACGCGTTAAACGTAAGGGATCCCTAATGAGGGATCGAAACAAAATTTTCAGTATGGTTATCGGTAAAATTTCCCTTGTCAATTTTTCAGGATAACAAAACTCACACTCAGAAACCTTCGAACAAGAATATGTGGAAATGGCGTACTCCAGAGTGTAGCTAGCTAGTACTCCTTTCCACCAATGATCCACAGCATAGGGCCACGTCAAATCTACATCCTATAGCCTCTAGTATTCTTCTTGGGTCCACACACATGATCCATAATGCTAACTTGATCTAGATGCATAGGTTGAGAGCCATTCATATAGTTCCACTGGGAAGCAATAGAAAAAAGTTTCATACAAATCATGGTAGAGGTTCTCTTCTACCCATCTACGTGCATCAAAATCAGGTCCAGTGTTGAATCTCTGAGAAAATTCATCCTTCATGCTCTTGAACCATGATTCAACACTTTCCAATGTTAACCACTCTGTCATTACTCACTACACAGATCATGATGTATGCTATTTCCCACTACAACTTTGAAAAGAGGTCCCGACAATGGAACCAAGATGTAGTAATTTTTACCCCTATCACAAAAGAAAGAAACCCCATGCATGTTGGACTATCACCCAAACAGATGTTGGGTAGTCACCCGAGGCACGCACAGGTACCGAGTCTCTCTTTTATGTGATTTAAGTGGGAAACATCATCTATGATTTGTGTCTAAGATATTTAAAGAGGATTTAAGACATACAAGAACCATAGAGCTCAAAACGACCTCTAGATCCTTGCAGCCATTCTAGAAAGATAGTACTTAACAAACTATATGAATTGTATCATAACAGAAAGAAGTATACAAACATCCATACCTATTATAAACATAAATGAAAGAGAACCTATGAAAAAGATGTATGTATCAGAACCATTGATATTCATATATATAAACTAGTAACCTCATTACATCCATGGAGCCATTACAAAATGTCACAGAGAAGCAAACCACAGTCATGCATTATAATTGGACTAATGTAGCTAGGCTAACAAAAAGAAAAATTACAATCCCCATACCCAATACATCCTTTCCCAAGTGTAATTACCCACTAACAGAGTTCTTGCAGTATTTCTATAGAGCTCCACCCATTCTCTAGTTCTCTCTTGTTTACTCTACAGGCGCTTGTATTTATAGCCTCTCTAGGCTGCCAAATCATCCTCTAGCACCCTCAGATCTGATGTCAAGTGTCTAAATGTGGTCCTCTATGCAAGCATGCTCCTCCAGGCCTGAGATTTCCACTTTATACCATGATGTTCTTCTAGAAGCTTCTACCGTAGGCATGCTCCTTCCTAGGCCAACCTGTCACCAGACTGACACCTTATCCATGTGCAGTCATGTCATGCTTTTCATGTGTTCTACCCTGAACACCCAATTTTACTAAGTACCAAACCCTTGGTTCTATCCGCATGCATCATACATGCCATGGGCTTCCTTAAACCCTTCTCTACACGCTTTGTCCTTGTGTGCCTTTCCTTATCTGGGACCTTGTACACCTACGTGCCTTTTGTACTTAGTCAATATTTTATGGGCCTAACATGCAACTTGTGAATTTAAAGAACCTGATTATGAGGTTTTTAATGAGCTCTATGAAGAACCAAAAGAAGAGGTTGATGAAGAACGGAAGGAGCTTGGTGGATCTCAAGTTCATTTCCTCACCACTGAAGGTATGGATGATGAAGATGAATATGATGAAAGAGTGGTAGATATGAATAGTGAGTCATATGTTTTCATGACTCGAGAGCAAATGAATAGAAAATAAAAAGTGGTGTAGCCTACTAAGAAATCTAAGGAGTTTCCTATAACTATTCCAGTGGTTGCAAGAAGAGGAGCTCCTATTCCCATAGCCTCCACACAAATTGTGAGTAATGTTAATCCCCTACTACTTCTGTTTCAAAAACTTCTTATCCTTCAAATCCTAAAAATGATAAATCAAAAGTCTCTCAAGTTCCTAGCAATGATTCCCCATCCACCTCTGGATCTTTTGATATCATTGATCACCTCAAAAAGACCAAAATCCAAATTTCAAAGGTATATTTTTAGCAAACCCATCCAAAAGCCTTTGCTAAAATGATAAACTTTTCAATTCCAAATCCAAAGCTTCATCCAATACTTCTAAAGGTCATTTACCCATTCCCTCTTCCTCACCTCAACTAAGCCTTATGGCTGCAGTCACTTCCCCTAATGAGAAATTTGAACCATTCTACGTGACTCTCCTCATAGATGGCCATAAAATCAGTAATTGTGTTATAAAATCAAGATCATCAGACAATGTAATGTCTGAAAAATTAGCTCATGCTTTAGGCCTAACTCTAACACGTGCCTTTAGTTCCTGCTATTCCATGGAGAGTACAAAAGTGCCTTTGGTTGGAAGAATTAAAGATGCACAAGTAGTTTTTCTTCTTTGCCAGAGAAAAGGGTCTTAGCCACTATTTTGGTTGCTGATATTCCTCCCTCATATGGGATGTTACTGAGTAGAAATTTCTATATGGAGTTAGGAGGTGAAATTCAGATGGATTGGTTGCATGCTTTGATCTCGGTCAATGGAAAAATGAAGAAGCTGCTACCTAGAAATAGATCGAATACATTGTGTAAAAACTCGATGATCTAAAAGAATAGATATTCTATGAAGAAATAGGGCATGGTAACTATATGATCATGTCATAGGATGAGGAAAAACTTCCTAAGGGAGTGATTCATGATCCCAATGGCATTTGGGCTTTGAAATTTGATAGAATTTGTTCTTTAGCTAGTTCCTGAGCTGTAGTGGTGTTGATCTCTCCGAAGGAAGATTCATCCTTTTTCTTTCAAGATTTTTTTGAAAATACAAACAATACAGCTGAATATGAGGCACTCATACTTGGATTGAACATGGAAAAATAAATGGGAGTGAAGAATCTTTGTGCTCGTGGTGTTGCATAGTTGATTGTGAAAAAAGTCAGAGATATTTTCCAAGTGAAGAACAAGAGTTGAATAATTATAGAAATCTTGTCTAGGATTCCATTGAGTTTCTTGTTACTTTCTCCATTTAAGTTGTGCCAAGAGAGAAGAATACTAGAGCTGATTCTCTAGCTATCTTAGGATCTCTGTTGATTCCTCACCCAAATTTCTCTCAGGAGAAATTCACCTTTGAAATAATTCATAGGCCCAATGTACTAGATAATACAAACAACTGGTAGGTTTTCAATGATGATCAACATTTTCTCTCTTTCTTATAGCTTAAGGAAAACTTCAACCAATTATATTTTGAAGGAAGTGAGACTTTTCCTAGAGAGTTTGTATCCTCTAATGAACAAGATATCAAGGAAGATATGGATCAAGATGACTGTATCAAATTGAAAGGTAACAAGATCCCTAAAGGGCTAGTGAGTTTAGAAGATATGTTTGATAAACATGATAGGTCCATTAAGTCTAAAGCTTCCTAAGTAACTTGATAGTCTGCTGAATGTGAAAAGATTAATATTGGGAGTCTTGATGAACCCAATATGGTGAACATTGGAAAATGTTGCACTCAATAAGAGAATAAGAAAGCAGTAAACCTATTTAAAAAGTATGCTAATGTTCTTGCATATTCATATCATGATCTCAAGGATTTCCAACCAAAGGAAATTTAACACTTTATCCCTTTGAAACCTAGGATAAAACCTTTCAAGAAGAAAAAAAGGAAATATAATCCCAAGGTTGTTGACACTATTTTTCAAGAGATCCAAAAATTACTAAAGTCAAATATTATTTTCCTATACATCATTCAACATGGATTTCCAACATTGTGCCTGTCAGAAGAAGAATGGTGAGATTCACATCTATGTGGATTTCAAGAATTTGAATCAAGCCTCTCTGAAAGAAAACTATCCTCTCCCCATGATGGATCAAGTTTTGCAAGTTGTCACAGGCTCTGAGATGTTGTCTATGCTTGATGGATTCTCTGGATACAATCAAGTGGAAGTCAATACCCTAGATCAACACAAAACTACTTTTACTACTCCTTGGGGCACCTTTTCCTATAAGAGAATGCCTTTTGGTCTTATCAATGTTGGTGCCACCTTCCAGAGGGCAATGGATTTAGCTTTTGGAAGTATAAAGGGAAAGTGTATTGTTGTGTACCTTGATGATTTGATTGTTTTCTCCAAAATAAGGGCAGATCACTTTCAGCATCTTGAAGCAGTCCTCCAGAAATGTAGAGAACATGGAGTTTCTCTCAATCCTAAGAAGTTTTTCTTTTGTGTTACTGAAGGAAATTTTTTGGGGAATATTGTCTCCAAATAAGGAATCAAGATAGATCTAAAAAGAGTTCAAGCAATCCAATAGATTCCTCTTCCCACAAGCAAAAAGGGTGTTCACTCTTTCTTTGGTAAGATAAACTTCTTGAGGAGATTCATTCCTAATTTTGTAGAACTGACTATGAGCATTTCTCACATGATGAAAGGAAAGTAAAACTTTGGTTGGAATTCTGAAGGTAAAGAAGCATTTGAAGGTATTAAGAAATCCATTGCTAAAACTCCCATCTTAGCATGTCCTGATTTTAGCAAGGATTTTATCATCTATTTCTATGCTACAGAGAGTACCTTGGCTGTTGTGCTAACTCAGAGAAATTTTGAGGATCATGAACTTCCAATTGCATTCATGAGCTATGTTCTGAAATCTCATGAATTGAAATATACTATGATGGAGAAACATGCTTTTGTAGTGGTCAAAGTTGTCAAGTAGTTTCATTTTTATATTCTTAATTCTCACTCTATTGTGCTTGTACCTGATACAACCATCAAGTCTATTCTTACACAACAGGATTTTGGAACTAAGAGAGGTAATTGGGTAGAAAAAGTCCAAGAATATGACCTTGATATCAAGCCAACTAAGCTAGTCTAGGGTAAAGGCTTATGTGAGCTTATTGCTGAAGGAGCTAATGTAGAATTGTCCAAAGAAGTAGTTGATGTTCATGTTGTTCTCTTCCTCAATTCAACAAATGAATGGTATGTTGGTATTGCAAATTTTCTTACTTATGGAGAGTGTCCATCCCACTTGAGTTGTAAGGAAAAGATAGCTATTAAGTTAAGGTTTTCACAATATGTATTATGGGAAAATGATTTGTTCAAGTGAGGCATAGATGGAATATTCCTTAAATGTGTGGACAAGGAGAAATAAAAGAAGTTGTTCTCAGCTTTTCATGATTAGGCTTGTGGAGGGAATTTCTCTTCTACTGTCATTGCCCCTAAAATCCTCCATGTTGGGTACTATTGACCTACATTGTTTAGAGATGCATCAAAATGGGTAGGTAAGTGTGAAGCCTGTCAGAATTTTGTTGGGAGACCTAAGTTGGCTGCTTTGCCACTAAAACTAGTAGTGATTGATGAGCCTTTTCAATAGTGGGGATTAGATTTCATTGGAACTCTTAATCCACCTTCCAGTGCTAGGCATACTCACATGCTAACTACTACAAATTACTTCACAAACTGGGTAGAAGATATTCCAGTCAAAATCACTACTTCGAGGTGGTGTGTAATTTCATCAAAGAAAACATCTTAATAAGGTTTGGGGTACCAAACAAGATTGTGACTCGATAATGCATCCAATTTTTATTCTTCTCAGATGATGGATTTTTCTATAGCTATGGAATTTCCCTTGCTCATTCTTTAGATTATTATCCTCACGGAATGGACAAGAAGAATCAACAAATAAGAATTTGGTAACCATCGTTTGAAAGCTTGTCAATGACTCTTAGAGGAATTGGCACAAGAATCTTTGTGATGCTCTCTGGGAAGATAGAATTACACCCAAAAGAGCAATTGGGATGTCTCCATTTCAAGTGGTGTATGGTGTTGAAGCTCATCTGCCAGTAATAGTGGAATTACCAACCTTGCACTTAATGAAGGCTATTGAAGATTCAAGCTTTACCAGTTCCTTAGACAAGAGGATCATGTATCTCTAGAAGCTGGATGAAGACTAGTTACAAGTTTTTGATAGAATCTCAGCTCATCAACTAAAGGTGAAAGATTTATTAAATAAGAAAGCTAGACCCAAATATTTTCAAGTGGGAGACATTGTTCTACTATGGGACAAAAGACATGAACCTCGAGGAAGCCATGGTAAGTTTGATTCTCTTTGGCTTGGTCCTTTCAAAATTAGGAACTTTTCTAGAGAAAACTCTTTCTATTTGGATTATATGGATAGAAATCCTCTCCCACTTCCCTATAGTGGGTAGTATTTGAAGTTTTTCAACTCCTAGGTGACTAGGAAGTCCTTATGTATATTATGTATAATGTTTTGTTTTTTGTCTTTCCTTTTTGGTTTTTTTCTTTTCCCGTTACATGTGTGTTGTCTTCTGTATTGGTTTTTCCTTTGAATCTATTTTCCCAATGGATAAGGCATTGGTCTACTTTCCTAGATTTTTCTATGGTTCTTGATCTTTCCTTGTTCCTCGCCTCCTAGCCAAGTCATCCCCAAAAAGAGCCAATCATGTCACCCTTAAAATTCCCCTCATTTTTCAAGTCAAGTGTCAAATTTTTTGAGTTGGTGCTTGTTATACCAATTTTTTCCCCCAAAAATTGATCAAACATGACCCCGTATAGAAGAAAATTAGAAGGGGCGGTTCAGTCATGTGAGCCCACATTCTAAATCCAACAATGAAGGGGCATAGATGGTTGTTTAATCGACTAAGTATAAGAGGGTCGGTGGAAGCCTCCACGTGCCTCATTGGCGTAACTTCAGAAGTGAGACCCAAGGGACAGACCCCAAATGAGCGCCAACCCTCCACGTGGTCAGAGCCTCAAAAATTTAAATTGACAATTAAAAAGTCTAAGGCTAGTGGGAGGTGCCACATGTCTCATTGGTGCACCTTCAAGGGTCAAAACCCAAGGTGGTTCCCCAAATAAATGATAGCTCTCCACATGTCTAGGGTCCCACAAAATTCAAAAGGGGTAGAACCAACCGTTGAATCAGCTAAGGAAAAGAGAACCAAACAAATCCCCATGTGTCCCTTCGGTTCTCTTTTAGGGGTGAATCCAAAAGTAGGTCCCAAATGTGTGCCAGCTCTCCATGTTTCCAATCGATGCACCTCTAAAGGTCAAGTCCAAACAGAGTCTCCGAATGAGTGGGAAGCCTCCACATGTCCCAGGTCAGACATAAAGCCTTCACCAAATAGATGGACTTTGTCAAACACAAAAATATAGAACAGGCCCGCAAAGGGACATGTGGCCATGTTTCAAGTTCAAAGCGGGAAGGTGGGTCATCGAGAGAAATTTGAAGATTTTGACTTTGTTTGAAAAAGGTATAAAGTATAAAGTAAGCCGTGAATTTTCTGTTGAAAAGTCAAAGCTCGAAGGTGGGCCATCGGAGCAATTTGGGAATTTTGGATTTGTTTCCATAAGGGCTTAAATTTATAAAGTGACCCGCAGCCCCGCTCATGCCAAGGGATAAAGTCAAATGTTAAGCCTGTATTGAAAGTCAAAGTGGGAAGGCGGGTCGGTGGAGAACTTTGAGTTTTTGAGATTTTCTTTGAAAATAGTTAAAATTGTAAAAGTGAGCCACAAATCCATCACCAATCAATTAAAGCCACGTGTCGTGCCTATATCGAAGTGGATGGGCGACATCAAAATATCTAAAAATGTAGAATCTCTACAAAATCATAAAATGCAAAAAGCGCCCATTGCAGCTCGCTTCAACAAACCTCTTCCATGTGGAATGCTGAAATTAAAAGTTGTAAAGGTGGGTTAACGGCTATGATATGATGCATCTAGCTTTACCGCTGTGTATGGAAATAGCCAAGGCATTAGAGAATTTTAGACGTCGGTTTCTTGAATTAGTTTCATCATTTTTTGTAACCGAATGTAATTATTTTTGGAAGCTATTTAGCAGGAGTTCTCTACACCATTTTTGGGTTAGATCCTGATACTCAGAGATGTAATATATTAGAAAGTAATCAATACAAATTTTTTTCCCTTTCTTCCTTTGCTATTCCTCCTTTCCTTGTTCAAATTTACAAATCATCCATCTTTGCATGATAAGAAACTTTGTGTTCTTGTTAATATGATTTCGGGAACTTTTTTTCTGTGAAATTATATCTGTTATAAACACGAATGATTACATTCTGCATCTCCTTTGATCAATACGTATAAGGTTATACTCTGCTATCTATATTTCCTGAAAGTATTTTTATGTTCTTCCTCTCTCATCTCCTTAGTTCTTCTATTCTTTTGTATTGAAGATATTTGGGCATAAAACATTTTAAAGTATCAGGAATCCACACTTTGAAAGTTGTATATTTGTATATAAGTTTTTCTTCTTGCTTTCAATAAGGGAACCTCTCCCATTAAAGAGGAGGGACTTTTTGTCCCTTGACTATGGTTTGTTAAAGTACCATTTAAAAACCCAACATGATATACACCATGTATTTGAACTACACCCATATATTGGACCATGATATCTATATCAAAATTCAAATCTCTTACGAAATAAAGAAAGGAACCTTGGAGTGTAGGTCTTAGAAGAGATGGAATTATTTCCCATGTCTTTTGAAATTTGAAATTGAAATCTTCCATGAGTTTATTTAGGGTGCTCTTGATGGTTATATGATTCCCCAATAAGGATATGTTATCTACTTTTACTTCAAACTAATTACAAAGGGTTGTATTAATTTCATCCCAATTGTGGATGGAAGTAGGTCTTAAAAATGTATACCATCGAATTGATTTTCCTTTAAAACATGAAGCTAAGGGCCTAACTTGATAATAAAAATGGACTAAACTAACATTAGCAATATCTTGGATATGGTTAACAAGGGTAGTGTGATTTTCACTAGTGAAGAAGGGAATACTCTTTAAATTAGACAATGGTATATCATGTTGAGCATTTAGAGGTGAGGGACTACCGTCACTGAAACTAACAAAAGTTAAGTTCCTTTGATGATCTATGAAAATAATTTGGCTTAAAACCCTAGAAGAAAGTGGGAAAGGCCTACTAGGAGGATGAGTAGAAAGAGTTCTTCTTAGAGGAGATGGTGATCTTTGGACTATTCTACCTCTTCTTCTTCTCCTTGGTGATAACTATAAATATTCAAAAGCTTCACTACTTACTACACTTTTTCTTTTTTACATTTTTCTCATGAAAAACATTGATATTGGACTTCTTAAACTAGAAACCTTGAGTTAGGGAGTCACAAGATGTGTTGAAACAAACCTCCAAAGGATATAAATCACCAAACACATATCAAATTTAGTGAAGATGAAATATAGGATTTCGATACCCGTCCCACTAAGTGTGCTAAAAATGTTGTCTCTAAGATTTGCACCCTTGTTGAATGTGAGTTTGAGAAATATCATGAAATTTTTATAGATCATGAATCTCTAGGTTACCCATGATATTTCTCTAGATGAAATGGATTGTGCCCTTCACTTCGATGTTCTACAACAGGTCCCAAACCATCTTCGATCCTAAACTAACTAAATCTATGCTAAAAATTCCAAGGAGATAGAGTTAAAAGAAGGATTTAAATTGAAAAGAAAGGGAATATGATTCACCATAATGAATTGGATTGATTCCTTATATTAAATGTATAAATGTAACCATAAAAAATATTAAAAAATGCACATTGCTGAGGAAAAGTAAAATAATGAATATATGCAAGAGGGATGAGTTTCCACAATAAAAAAGTATTTATAGGGATATAACCAAACTTACATTGATATCAAAACTAAACAAAATATGATCACAAAGAAAAGGAAAAATAATTTGAATATAAGTCATAGAGGCCAGAGCCAAACATAATCCAACCCTTTCAAATGGGTGGCCTTTTAAAATATATAAGAGAAAAGAGAGGAGGGAAAAGAGAAGGAAATTCATATTTCAAGATCCAACCATTAATAACATGCATTAAATATCTGAAACACATGATGGGCACCCCTAAAAGACCATTACCCCATGTCACTTTTCTTTTAGAAGAAATATTGAGCTCCATATTTCATCAAATATGGTAGTTGAACTACACGAACTACATCTTAATAACTCGGTAGTGTTTTTTCCTTTTACACCCACCTAACTCTACTAAATTTTGAATTTCATGATGCCAAACTTATGTTCTTGATGATACCTCTTCATCAAGACTAATTTTACATGATTTTGAATTTTGGGGAAGAATATATGGCCATACATATTTCTAGGGCATGGGAGGAACATGATGAAGTACTCTATGGATCAAGACAAGTCGTTTTGATCACTTTGTGCATCACAAAGTGGATAAATCAGTTGGTATATGAACAATAAGAAGGAGGGAAGTGTGTGATTTGTACCCATGGGGCCTAAATTAACTAATTCACCATTTATCCATCCCTTCTCTATTCCCTATCACTTGAATCAACTCGTCAGGGAACAAAAGGCTTGTAAGACTTGTTTTGCCTATTGTCACTTAAATCATCCCATTGCAAAATATAAGGCTTGTGAACATTATTTCATCTATACCGACCATAGATGACCTAGCTACAACAATACCCACACTTTCCTTTCCTTGTCCCATTAGGTGAGTCATTTATGTGGTGCACACAAGGAACATAGGAAAAATTCCTTTGGTTCTTAAAAATATCGATTCACCAAATTAGAGAAGAGTTTTCCCAATTTGACCCCAAAGCATGAAAATTGGCAAAGTATGGAAATGGAAGGGATTAGAAAGGAGGAGAGGAATTTCTCCAACACTATTTTTACCTTTTTTAGATCAATTTTAGTTCCCAATTACAAGATGGAATTATAGGTTATCAAAATAATCCAAGAGGGGATATTTTGAATAACACACATTAAAATTATAGTATCACGCTCCAATGTGAGAGTATTTATTATGGGATCATAAATTAGTGAGAAAAGACCTAGATGGGTGACCAATATTATGGAATATGACAAGATTATTGAATTCATTAAACTAGTAAGACAAATAGAAATTTGTGAGAAACTAGCTTTGGATGCTCAAGATGAGCAAGAAATGTCTTTTTCATGGATGAGGGACTTACACACAACATCGCGATTCGGTAAGATAAAGGAAATTCACTCATTGAAACTGGATTGATGACATGAAATTCTTATCAACTGGTGTATATCCTCTTGGACTAAGAAAAGAAAAAATAAGGCATTTGATATTACAATCAATTCCCTATGCATTGGTTGGTGAGATTCTTTTCAAAAGGAACCTTAATGGAGTTTTGTTAAGACGTATTTAAGGTGATCGATGAACAATGTATTTTCATAATTTCATGATGGTTTTTCTAGTGGAAACTTCTTTGAAAAGGCCATTTCTATGAACATTAAAAAGGAAGGATACTTATGGCCCACATTGTTTCCAAATGCTCATCAATGGGTAAAAAATGTAAAGAATGTGCTTTTTTCACTAGTAACAAGAGGCTAGTATCCCTTCTACTTCACCCAATCCATGTGGATCAGCCATTATCCCAATGGGGTCTTGACTTCATTGGCATGATTAATCCCCCATCAAGTTTTGGTCACAAATGTGTCTTAACAAAAACTGATTACTTTACCAAATAGACAAAAGTTATGGCACTCAAGGAATCTACTGAGTTTGATATCCTTGAATTTCTTAAAGACATTTTGACAATGTTTTGGGTTCCTCAAAATATTATTTCTAATAATTTAAAATCCTTTCTAGAATCTAAATTTTTGATTGGGCTCTTGGACATGGGATTTAATTAAAGACATCTTCTAATTACTACCCTTAGGGTAATAGTTTGGTAGAATCTACCAATAAGAAAATGATCAAAATTATGAAGAGAACAATGGATGTCAACAAGAGGTAGTGGTATATGAAGGTAATAAATTATCTTTGAGATGATAGAATAAAAAGAAAGAAAGAAATTGGTATTTCCCTTTCAAACTTTCATATGGTAGAGATGTCGGGATTACTTGTCTTTAGAGTTTTCTTCATTAGAGTTGGCCCAAGAATTGGAACTGGAGGGTGTAGATCAAAGAGAAATCAGATTGACATAATTTCTTAAACTTGAGGAATTGAGGGATTCTATCATGATCATATTAGAACAACATCAGAGAGAAACCAAACAATGGTTTAACAAGAGATCTAAGACTCGAGATTTTAAATTAGGAGATCTGGTCCTAAATTGGGATGCGAGGTAGATTTAAACTATGGTTATACTCTAAATTTGATGCACTATAGAGTGGGCCATACATCATCATTTCTTGTAAAGAGGCCAAATATTTTGAGTTTTCTAACCTTGATGGAAATGCATTACGATCCCAATCAATGGGATTTATCTTAAGCATTCCCATTAAGTTGATTATTTCACCTTGTACATATTAGATTAGTTTTCAATTCCTCCAAGTGCTCTTTAGCACATTGTCTTGTTGGTAGTGTAGTTTTATTTTATAAATTTCTTTGCACAATGTTCTTGTTGCTTCCGAGTGGAATTTTCCATTGCAGAGTCATCCATGGAGGACTATGGAGAAGATATGTTTCAAGTATACTTGGAAGGAAAATGTGGTTGAGATTTAGTTTTAAGATAGTTTTCCATGCTCATTAAATTTAAATTTATAAAAAATCTAATGATGTGAATCATTAATTCAAGGAGAATAAGTCAATGCTAAGTCCAAATAGTTCTTTATGTAGATGCAAGGGTAAGAATTTCAAGTTTTAGATCAGTTTTTCAATTTTGTCATGTTGAATCCATGCCCAATGCATGATTTAAATCCACCGATCTCTTATTTAATAGGTAAACAGCCCCGTTGAGTTGCCAAAATGTTGTCCAAAATCCCCTTAGGATATTTAGATAGCTTACAATTTTATTCATGTTCTCGGGCAACATTATCATGGTGTAAATAGGTCAAATAAGGATTTTTTTGTAAAAATTGATTCAAAAAGGAAAAATCATATTAATGGGGTAGGTTCTAATGGTTCAAGTCCATATTCTCTACCTTACCAAGCTCATAGGTAAGGGACTTAGCCATTTTGCAAGAAAAAAGGGACAATTGGTGGAAAATTCGGTAAATTGACTTTTCACATAATAGAGGGAATAGTTCCATTATTCACTATATTCCCTACATATCCACTAAGTCAAAGACACAAAATAATGTGGTTAATTTGGGCCCACGTGACACATGTGGAACTGTTCCATAGTTCCAAGCATTCTGTTCCCACATGATTTATCCACCTAGGAAAATAAAATGTAGATAAAGTGTCCCCAATAAGCACAAAAAGAATTGTTCCTTCGTTCCTCGGCCTTTGGCTAGTTGATTGTCTTCCCAGTGGGATCAAAATGTTAAATTGACCTTTAAATGCCCATGTGAATAACTCTAATTCCTCCAAAGGCACCATGGTTCCGCCTACCATAACTTCTTCCTTATAACTCTAGAAATGACAAACTTGGGCTTGTTGGAAAGGTCTCATCATAAAATTTAGTTTAACATTAAACAATGAATAAATTGTTGGAGTTTATTTCTCGTGAAAAGGGTAAAATACAAGAACAAAAAAATGTGAAGTTCTAGGTAGCTCAAATATAATATTTAATGGTGATTGGTGCACTTACCTTCTCTAGCAAGAAGAAAATTGTCCTAGGGGTATGGTTTTGATAGGTTTCCCATGCCTTTTTTTCATTAATTTAATGCATGTTGTTAGTGGTTGAAATCACAAATAAAACTCTAAGTTTCCCTCTCTTTTCCTCCCCTCTCTCTTTCTCATTTTCTATATATTGGCAAGTTGTGCACATTTGTAAAGGTTGGACCCTCTCAGAATATAGGTACACCATGTCAAAGTGATTATAAAAGTATTTATGAATTGTATGCCTCAGATTTGGGATCTACAAGGGGCTTTGTGCCTTCTTCCACTCCATTTTAATGGTTTGTGCATGCTTCAAGCAATAAAATCTAGTTTTGTGGTTATTTCTCTACGATGACTTATTTTTATTTATAATCTCACCTCTCTATTGTTGTTGTGGTTTATTGTGCATGCATTTGATCATTTTTAGGTTCCCGATTTGTTGTGAAATGTGTGGAAAGGGAAGGTTAAATGTTATTTTGGTTTGTGGCATAGTTGTTTCCCTATCCTCCTTCATTTTATTCCCATTTTCCCTCATTGAGAGTTTCTTTCCCCCTTTTCTTGGTGTTATCAAATATTTGGTTTAGGATTTCCCTTCCACGTATCTCTCTTTCTAACCCTGGTCCATTGAATGTTTATATTAGTATTACATGGTTGTATTTCCAGCTATAGAATTATTTTTAGCATTAAGAAAAGGTATAAGAATCAATCCTTCTCCAGAGGTTTGTATCAAGAAGCAAGGTCCCACACTTGGATAAATTCCTGTGTTGCCTAAAAAATTTGAGTCTTCATGATTCAAACCATGGTGTAATTTTGAGCTCCAACAATAACTCCAAAAGATTTCTTCTAAAAGGTGAATTTACCAAATCTAAAGTCTTATTATTATCTAGAGACCCAATCTCCTAATTCATGGATTCATTCCTGAATGTACCTTTCTTGGATATAAAATATCCATGTAATATATTAGGATCATCATTTTTAGTTACTAAAATGAAAATGAAAAACAAAATTCATTTGGACTATACCTTTTTTGTTCTCTATGTACCCATTTCGATCTTCTTTATATAGGGATTTCAGGTTCTACTTCCTCCTCTACCACTTATTATTCATCAATAACTTCATACTAGATACATTCTCTTTAGAATCAAATTCAGCCACCACTCTTCTTGTATATTCCTTCGATACTCTTTAAGATGTTTTAGCTCAAATTCTATAGTGTACACATCCTTTCACACATGAATCCTCTTCAATTTTGTGAAGACCACATTACGAGTATAGACTAACTTCTCTATTTTAAGATTCCACATATTGTACCCTTTCATTGTATTCTTGTATCCAAATAAGACACACTTCTTAGAATTACATGGTCAATATTTTTCCTATTTTAGTTTGGAATAAAAACATATGCATTGTAACTAAAACTCTCAGGTGTTTAAATGATGGTTTCTTACTAGCAAAATCTTGTTGCAAAGTCATATTTTATAGTAGTCATGATGGTGATAATTGCACCAAATAGAAATAAATAATCATTTCTTCAACCCAAAAATTATAATCCAGACACATATTATGGAGAATACTATTGAGGTTTTTTCCGTTTGTATCCTATTAATCCACTATGTAACTCCATTTTTTTCAGGGGTTTATAAATTTGGATGTTTTCTTTCAATCCTAAACTTCTTGAAAAATTCCTTGAATTATTTTTAGGAAAATATCCCCCATTTTCCATCTCGTAACACCTTGATATTCTTCTCCTTTTGGTTTTTCAAAGAGATTTGAAGTCCTTAATTTAAAAAAACCTTAGATTTCTTCAAGAAATTATATCTAGTTCTTCCTTAAAAATACATCTATGAAAGACACACGGTACATGGATTTCCCAAGTGATGATACCTTCATTCTCCCAAACACATCACTATGTATAACTTACAAGACCCCTTTTTCATGGAAAATTATTATGAGAAAAATTAAATTTATCTACCATGCATACAATGATCAGATTGTAGCGATAAAATTTCAAGGAACACTCATTAATCCATTTCACTATTCCTTTAAATTATTATGGTGTATGAAATACTTTCTCACTAATATGACCCAAACTTTGATGCCTTAGAATCATAATTTATATTGAAAGTATGCTTGTTTTATCATGTACCTCATTGTCCTTAGGAATAACATTACTATTTCAAGAACTAGTAAGCTTACTCACATCAAGTCTAATCGATATTTTAAAACTCACCCCTATTGATAAAATATCACTTTACACACCATTTTACATCCATAATTTAAAAATTTCATCTACACCTCAACATTTAACATCTTGTTGAATGAAACCAAATTTCTTAAAAGACCTAGTATGTTCATAAATCTAGAGATAATTTTTATTCTCCAATCTTATAACCTTAGATTTACTCTTCCTTGACCCATTATTTGCTTAATTGAATCATATACCAAAATAAATTACCACCACCATAAACATAATATTTATAGAAATAATTCCAATTACAATTCATATATTAGGATGCTCCAAAATCATCTAATCATACTTTATTTCATGCATGTCCTTTCAATTTTTCAAAGTATGTATCTCCATTTTCACCAATGGATCCTTTATCATTGGAAGATGAATCATCTTATGGTTTTCTCTTGTCCACATTTACTTTGTAATCCTTTTTAAAGTTCTATGTTTTTCCAAAACTCTAAAACTTTTTCAAATAGGGTCTCCATCAAGTGTTAGATATTACTTTGGAATTTGTATGTTTCTCCCTTTCCTCCACTTCAATTTTTTTCACGCTTTCCTACACACCAACAATGCATTACCTTGGTAATATTTAGTGAACTTGTTCCTCACTTCTTCTGATAACAAATCCACAAAAATATCATAACTATTTAACTTAGATAATGTTCTAGTGATTGTCATCATTAGATTATCTCAAGTGAGGAAAAAACATATAATTTTAATACACCTATCTTCATCATCCATATTTATGTCCATTGACAATAGCTGAGTTAGAAAAGTTTTGAAAACATTCTAGTGCTTTGTAATGAGTTCAATATTTCTCATTTTTAAGGACTATATTTTCCTTCACATAAATAATTTGTCGACCAAATATTTATCTTTGTAAAATGTTCCCAAATCATACCATAGTTCCTTTACTATATTTTCACCAGATACATTCCATAACACCGAATTTGATAGACATAATTAGACAGATATTTTATTTTTATATTAACCTTATCCCATTCCTCTGGTTTTAATCATGCAGGTCCTATTGTGATAAAACCACCCATTTACCTCCATCTATCAAGATATCTTCCATATTCATCTTCTATAACTCAACATTTTGTCCATTAAACCTTTCATTCTCTATTCTAGTGCTTCCAAACATATCTAATTTTATGCAATATTTTTCAATAACATAAGGACATACTCAAATCTTATATTCATAGTAAAAATATACCCTTAAGGTAGTATAAAGTTTTGAACCAATACATGATATAAAATGAAGGGAATATCAAGTAAACCCAATTAGGACCTATATATTTTCTATGCCAACAATTGCATAAAGAGAAGTGAATGTGTTAATAAATTTAACTAACAAAAATAATGTCACAAGTTATATAGACACATATTTATCTTTGGAAATAATTTTTAAGATTCAATAATTATTATTTCATTAACTTTGAATCCAAATTACAAATACAAAAATATCTAAATAAGACTATGTTAGACAATACTCCAAAATTCCATACAAAAAAAAATGCAATGATAATACTTGATTGCCCATTCACAATGATTTCTTTAGTATAATTACATTGTATACACAATTGGTAAGTATATATAATATAAAATCACAACCACCAAATATTTTTAACAATTATTTCTCCTTATTTTATACTTAATAAATTGAATTCTTTAAAATTATATGATTTAAAGTAACCTCTGATATTACATATAAAGAATACCTAGATTATCTTTAAATGCTACTCAATTATTGAATACAAGATATTCCCACTTGTTATGTCATAATTTTCTTCAACATGTCACATCACACCCTTATCCTTACATCCTAGTAATAAATGTGATAACAATGCATCAAGTTTACATTCCAATGTTGTGGATGACATATGTGCACCATTACGAAACTCCCACTATGTATAATTATTTTCACATAGTATTCCAAAATCTTTTAGTTGTGCATAGTATTCTAGACCACACTACACAATTCCCATGCAATTACCATTTTCTCGTACACATATGCACATGCTTTTGTAGAAACCATCCTTCTACACTAGTGTTGCATAAAACTTCACAACAACATCCACTACATAATAAACCTTGCATAATGCTATATGAATTTCAAACATTCCCAACAATGATTAAAGTATCTCATATCCACTATGGATATTGTATCACCATTTTGGAACCTTGAGTTTACTCTTTTATGTTCACTCCCTTTATTACCCTTGATGGATATTGCTAGTAGTTGACTATGAATGTATTCCTTTTACATCATATTATATTGCTACAAAATACTACCTATTTTATGATCCCAAATCTCGTCATAGGTTTTTTATTATGATTGTAAGAACTTTGGGATTTACTCACATATACATCCTTTTCATCCATACCATATTCCTTCACAGTCATCATGATATTAGATGGTAATGTTTTATCATTTGAGAAAATCTAGTGCATGCACCGATTGTGATCCTTCTCATTTTGGTTCTTTGTTTTTTATCATATCTTATGTTTTCTTTGCCCATTTTTAGATGACACTTTATGTTTATTACAACCTTATTCTCACATGTTTTTTTATTTCTTAGATTTTATTAGCTATATTACTATCATTGTGAAATATTTTAATTTCTTTGATGCTAGTAGTATATTTAATTATATTTGTTGTCATCGTTTCCCCACATCTTTTAATATCTTGGATTGTTTTTTAATATTTTATTAGATGTCTTACAATCATTTCCACACTTTAAAATTTATTTTATTTATTTATTATATTTTTAGAAGTGTATTATTATCATTTTCAATATCTTTTAACCTCTTTGACTTATTTTTCAATTTTATTAGATATATTTTTACCTTTTCAGAATTATTTTTGGGTAAACTATGTAGGATTTATAGTTCAAAGAGTTTAGAATCACTGTATATGATTCATCATTAGAACAAACATTTTATAGAGATACATACCAATATTTCTTAAATATATTTTAAAGCCCCGATTTAGGTGAGAAATGGCCATACAATTAACAGCTTTGTTCTTATAGATTCATTGCATCACATGAGACAAAAAAAAATTAGTCCTTTGGGAGAAGTAAAAATGAGAAGCATGCAAATAAAATTAATTGTAATGAGAAAAGAAACATTCACGTGATTAGACTAATCTAGAAACTTCCATTGAGAAAAGACTAAATGAAAATAATGATATTATGATGCTATTAAAATTGTAATTATAATATTATTAGCATCATAATATCATTATTTACATTTATTCATTTTCTCAATGCAAGTTTAAAGGTTAATATAATTAGGTACATGTTTATTTTTTATTCAAATTAATTTACTTTCCATGTGTGTCCATTTTACTTCAACATAATAAAAACTTTTCTCATGTGATGCAACAAATCTATAATAAAAACAACATTATTTATGTGACCATTTCTCACATGAAGGAGGGTTTTGAAATCTATTTAATAAATATTGGTATGTATCTCTCTAACATTTTTTTCTTGATGATGAATCACATATAGTAGTTTAAATATGTCAAAATAAAAATCATACATAGTTTACCCAAAAATAATTTCTCAAATCTTATGGACTATGAAAAACATCAAGAATATTATCTTCTCTCCTATTTCTTTACACAAATTTTGATTAATAGATTATTATATTGTTTATTAGATGTTAATTTTACCTCATACTTTATCATTTTCCTTTTCATTTGCAGACATACATGTCATCACATTTATGTAATCTTAGAAATGAAAACATAAATTAACATACAACCATAAATACAATCCACATAAGGAATGTACACACTGATTCAAAATACTATCGATCAAATACATTTTTTTCCTCAAATATGGTACACCATTTATCATCTATAGAATTAATCATCACCCATTCATTACCGTCACTTCTAGAAATAGGAAAAGGTGTAAAACTATGAGATAATAGGGTATAAATACTTGTTCGTAGTGACAAACCTAAGTAAGATTCCTTAGAATTTTCCCCTTTTTATATCCCTTTGTATGAGCCATCCATATCCATAATATAACCATATCCTCTTCATATTATTTATGCCTCTTAATAGCCACATAATTAGGTGATATTTGTTTTGCTTTCTCACCTTATAGAGATCGTTACATCTCTCGTAACATTTGCATTAAATCCCTCATATTATCACACTTTACTATTGTAATTATTGTTCCCTACTCTTACAACACTCAATTTTCCTCTCCATGAGCCTAAAGGATCCAACATAATATCCCATTGAGGGTGTCACTAGATTGAAAATAAATGTGATGTCACTTTAGATGAGGATGTTATCCAAGATGTCATGATGAACAATTTTAATGAGGGCTTTCTAATTGACAATATCACATATTATAATATATATAATAAAACATAGTATCATGAAGTTTCTAGTATGCATATATACTCTAGAAAAGGAAATAACTCAATAAAATATTAAACACTATTTTTACCTAGATGTGTTATTCAACCCTTAAATACGTCCTCATTCACCTTATGTTATAGCAAGACATCCTCCCCATTGTTATGTGGCCTCATAAAAACTAACATTTATCATTTATTTCCATAGATCACTATCACTGGTGTCCTTACATCAACTAGCTACTACCATCTATCTTTCTTGATCACTTTCATCGTGGCCTCCTCTGTATATATAATAGCAATTTCCCTAGGTCCCTAGTTAAGATATCCCATATATAGAACTTTTGGCTAATAAATAGGTTCCACCTAGCATATGAAATCATTTTTCTGGATACCAATAATAATGTCTATTTTTTTTTTGTATCATAGTTAGGGTACATTATTGGACTAGATAATCATGCTCGGACTACTCTTTATAGCCTAAACATGTAGTTGTGTTTCTAACTACCTATCTAACCTCCTCCTATGATAAAAATAAAATTAAAAAATTATATATTTCAATGTCATACCCATAGTATTAATGGAGGGACCATAATCTCTAGTCCTTTTTCACCTACGCCTCTAGGTTATCTATGGTGGGTAAGGGTGTAACTATGGTGCCATTATAGGTTAAGGTAACCCAAAGTGATATGAAATGTTTTCTAATGAGATAAACTCTTACCATCATAGATAATTCTATGTAATATTATCTATACCATGCAAACATTGTAGTTTTCCAAGATGGAAACCTATTCACAATACCCACATAGGCTCTCCATATTATATCCTCTTCTTACATTATCTATAACTTCAAATATATAGTCCAATCCCTAGAATTTGCCCCTTTCTCCCTTTTAGTACTCTAGATACATATGTTGTTGTATGAAACATGGTCCCTACATGCCTATACATTGGGAATATCTCATGGATATAAATTGAGATAAGTATCAATAGACCAATAGCCATATTATTCCTCACACACAAATGCTAAAAATTATGCACTAATTAAACTTAAATCCCTATGCCCTAGCTATATATCATGCTCTAAAACAATGCAAACCAACATAAAATTAATTAAAAAAATTGTACTCCTTCATTAGACTTATGAAATAAGATTCGTACCACAAAAATGTCTATATATGCCTTCTAAATATTTACAATTTTTGAATATAAACTATCTGTAATCAAATTTTCAAGCACCGTGGATGACAAAAATCTACTCCTATGGCCCATTGTAGTAGATCTATTGGATATATATATATATATATATTATATATATATATATATATATATATATATATATATATATATATATCTTTGACACATTAATAAACACCCATTCCCCATCAATAGGCATAACTAGAGTGGGTTTAAAATCATCCAATTTTAAGGTGGTATTAATAATATCTCTCCTAACCTTCCATAAAAATGTGTCTATTCTAATCTCCCAACAATTAAAAAACATATGAGTCAAGTCTACATATAAAGGAATGTGACACATTTTCAATATCCCTCTAAAACCCGAGGCAAACAACTACACTGTATCTTGGTATGACAAGATTATCAACAATTTACTTAACCACTTGGTTTCTACTATCTATTATAATTAGATTGATATTTGAACCTAAAAAATAACCAAAAACATTTACCCATTAGTTTTAGAGAAACTTTGATAAAATAATCATAACATCAAAAATCAAGTACAATCCCTCAAATTCTATGTCAATATCCATGTAATATAATTGTGTCGACCACATAACAAAATATCCCCTTTATACAAGATCAACTACCTAGCCAAAATGACATTGACCATCTAGGGAAAATTTTCCAACTAAGTGACATTAACCATATTGCAAAAATGCATTGAATGTATGCTTAGGTAAGTAAGCAAAATTGAACCTTCTATGATCATGTTTGGCCCAACATGGCTGATGGTGTTTTAAAGAAAGTTACATGCCCTTTTTAACATTTAAAATATAAAAACCCAACCTCCTCCTAGAGTGAATTTTTTCTTCCAAGTTTTTATTGGGACGTAATTATTGTTTTCTAACCTATTTTACCATTCCTAATTAGGAAATAAAGTCTTTGGATGGATCCACCTTGGTTCACTCTCCTTATATATTCTACTAGACTACATCCTCACTATTAAGTTCTCTAGTTTCATCAAAATCAATTAACAAAAATCTATAAAATATAAAAATATCTATTCACAAAGTGAAAAATGAAAGGTTTGGCCTCCCTATTTATAGGTTTCAAACCAAAGTTGAAACTTTCAATTGTTTACACCCAAACTTCATAAAAATAAGATATGTTTGCTATCATAAATTTGATCGAAATTCTAGAAGAAGTGTCATAACCATGACATCATGAAGAATGAAAGAATAATTTGTGTAGAGTTTTTACAAAATTATCAAAAATAAATATTTTTCTATCTTATGATCCTAATTTCCTAGTTCCTATTCACAAATTATATCTTCAATTTTATTATTTTTATTACGTATAGGCCTTCTACAACAACTTCTCTTGTTGAAACACCTTACATGTTTCTTTACAAATATTAATCTTATCTTATGACCCACTTTATTTTTTTTTCTTTAGGCTATCAGAACATATCCCAACCTTCTCATTTGGTATAGTCTTATCATGATTCCATGAGATTTTCTTAGCTTACTTGCTTATTTTTTATAATTTATATTTTGGTGTTTATTTTTAGTTTTGTAATATTTGGTATCACTCAACAAATATGTATACATTCTAGTCAATCACTATGTAACCATACTTTGAGAAGGTAAATATGTTTAATTTGAGTTATTATTTTTATCATTTATGTTAGTGATCCATTTTATTCATTTGATTTTAGTGTTGAGTTTTATTTTCCTAAATATGACTTCATGCTGCAATTTGTATGACATGTGATGATCTTTAGTTGGGGCATATTTTTTACTCTAAATAACCTTTTCTATTTTTAGAAACCATTTACTTATTAACCTACGCTAATTTATATCCTATGGAGTATCACTAAGAGTGAGTAAGCTAGTTAGTGGTGGTAATTTTGAGATGAATTTGATGTATAATCATTTTATCATATCCTTTTATCCTTCATCATTTTACAACCTCTTAGGAAATCACCTTATACCATCTTAGGATCACCACTTACAACACCGTCGCACCTTTTTCAAATCACTCTTTATCATATTTAGATTTTTCTCCATCTTTCTATCCTTCCTTATAAGGCCCACAATATGTTATTACCTAGACATGATGATATCAACCATGGTTAATACCATCTGATATTATTCCTCATGGATAACTTCATCAACCATGTTTGATAATTTATTATAGGAAATGTAAAATATAATCATGTTCCCTTTTTATAGGTGGAATTTTAGAGAGTTTACCATCATCGATAATTCATTATTTAGTTTTCTTTCACTCTTCAATATTTTTTGAAGGTCTTAAAGGTTAACGAGTTAACTTTGTTTATCTTTTGAAGTCTATATTTAGAGCAATATGTTTGATACTCAACAATAATAGCTACACCAATGATGTATATAAAGTATTTAGAGTTCAAAATTATGATATAATTATATATTCTTTTTCTGCATCTTTTGGTCCCCAAACTTGACTCTATCATAAGGTAAAAATAACCCCATGGTTAGTTAACTCACCAATTGCTTCGTAATAAAGGTAAGTATGTCTAACTTTCACTTTCCTTTATGTTTTTAATGATTTGATTGATTAATTTATTAATGTATCATGTACATAGAATATGATAGAGTATCATAATATTATATTTTACATTATTCTATATCAAACCTTACCTTACGATATGCACTTTGAGAATTATGACCTATTGATATCTATACAATCTATGTTTACAACCATATATTTGATATCTTTATGATATTTAAAATCTATAAAATCTATTTAAAATTAAGATAATAGATATAAGATACCATCCCCCATTTTATACCTAGGAGTTGGAACCATATGCCTTAAATAGAGAGTGGAATACCATATTATATATATATATATATATATTCTTGCATCCCATGGTCAAATATTCTTGTGTTTGGTCCTATAATGGTACCTTATTATACAAATTTATATTTTTGAGAAGAGATAAAGGATATTATATATAACTTATTTTACTAGATACGTATACTGTGATATGGTCGAGAGAAGACAAGTAAGTAATAAGTGTCAACAAGGTGCTATTTGGGAAAACAATGAACCAATAAAGTAGGTTTTAAAAATTAGAAATATATATAGGATATAAAAGTAGATAAGTAAAAGTAGGTAAGGTCTAGATAGTTCAATAAAGGGATGCTTATATTAGGTATGGAGGAGCTTACAAAGATAACACGAGGTTCTAGTTAGAAAATTAATCACTTAATCTAGTAGGCATGTGAATAATGAATCATCAAAACATGAAACTCATAATCCCAAAAATAACTAAAATAAATATGAAAAATAAGATAGAAACGCTCAAGAGAGAAAATAGTGAAATCCTAAATATACATAAAATACTTGATTAGAGATGGTAAAAATGAAAATTCTAAACCCTAACACATTTCATAATGTCAAGTGTCTGAAAAGAGGTGGAGAAATTTATACAAAAAGATGAAAAGACATAATACACCCTCTTTTATAAGAAATATAATGTACATGGAAGGAATAATGGTTACCTCAAAGGTGAAAAGATATTGTTAAATGGAATCAAGACATTTCACTTAGATTACAAAGACAAAGAGTTTTTGACATCAAGGAGTGAAGGACCTCAAATATGTAGGTTTTAGATTAGGAAAACTCTCCCTTTTATTTCAATAAGAATTTGGATATGTTTAATTGTTTTTTCATGGATAAAAGAGAGCATTGTGGTAATGTGAAATCTTCCCCTACATTTTTTTTTCGTAACATACATGAATATTGGGTCCTTTTTGGTTTTTATTCTTGGGTTGTGATAAATTGTGAAAGATTTGTTTTTCCTAATAATTTTGAGGTGTTTCACAAATGCAAGTGTGAGATTTAATATGTTGATTACCTTGTTGTGATATTTCCCACATGTAATGTCATATTTCATTTTGTATCTATACCCTCCTCTTTCTGGGTTTTATTTGTTTGTGTGATTTCCTTGTTCTAATTGGGCTTAAAAGAGTAAAGATATTAATTTCTACTATGATATTTACATATAACAAACTTAGTTAATTAAAATGCAATGATAGATGATTACATACATAGGCTATTTGACTCCTACTTTCATGGATTTAATAATTATCACTAATAAATAATAAATATCTCAAATATATCATCTAAATCTTATCTATAGGTGATTTACAAATAACATACACCAAACTCACACTAATAGTGATTATAATGATAATTACATATTACCATGTGAATCCGAGACACAAAAATATATACTTATTAATCTTACATCATGCCTCTAATATGTTGTTAAATGCATGATTTCTAAGTGTGAAGATTATACATTGGTGACACATTTTCTTTTTCCTTTTACTAGTTTCGATTGAATTTGATTGTGAATTTTCCTCTTACTTATTGTATTTATGTCTTCTCGGTCATTTCACAAGGATTCCTATCTGCATTCTTGGTTATGTTTCTATTTCTTGGATTTGGGGCGCTTTTTCCAATCGGGACACTATCGCTTTGAGCGCTAGCATCCCTTCTAGGCGCTTTTGTCCAATTTAATTTATTTTCTAACTTGTCAATCTCTTCTTCACTTTGGGTATTTTTATAATTTATTTCATGAAATTCGTCATATTTTGGTGTCACCGAGTGTTGATTTTCAAACAAGTAAATCGTATATATATACATGATGTATTTACTATCATTAGGGACAATTGAGCTATCACTTTCAATCTACCATCTATAAGAGAAATACTCATGGACTGCATTTTGGGCTTCATATGAGGTGCTATTTTTGAATTCCATATCACACATTCATATTGGGGGTAAATTATTTATATCCCGCTATATTGGTCTGACCGAACAAGGGAATCCTAGTTTTAAGGGACATAAATTCAATCACACACATTATAACTATATAGAGTATAAAATATAGTGTAAATCTCAAAGATAATCACATTGAGGTGACCATGAGGTCATTCTCGACTCAAGAATATGCTTTATTTATTCCACCTAATTTTTTCTTGAGGTTTTTACAGGTAGATAGTGTTTGTTTTTCAATAACAAGTATGACGCACAAACCCTACAATAGATTTTATGAGATAAACATTGAAACGAAGAAGACATTGATAAACCCTAAAAGAGAAGAATTAAAGTATATACTAGGACACTAGTGCCCAGATTAGATTCTAGCACATGGGGTAGTCATGTCACTCTTTGGATAGTTCCATCTAAAGTAGTTCTAAACCCTAGTTTCTTAGACAGAGCCTACACAGGTCTATATCTAGCCTTAGCCTATTTCCCATCCCAAATTTAGTCTAGATCTTCTGATACAAGCTAAGCCATTCTTATCTCCTATCTTGCATAATTTCATGCACTTTGCATGTTATATATTGCTTGTTATTGTTATATTCATTTGATCTCAATCCTCTGATACAAGATTTAATTCTTGTAAATCATTTTATGAACAAATTTCTTTATCAAACACTAGCCTACCCTAGGATACCTTATCTTATATTTTCGTCATGGCTTATCATAAAGTGTAAAAAATCATCGTCATAAACCTAATTATCCCATGTATGAACCCACTCCTATGACTTGTGTTCATCATTTTTGTAAATACCCAAGAAGAAGCAACATTCTATAGTAAGTCACATATTGCTACTACATGTTATCCCAAAATTCCTTGCATCTTTACAAATATCTTCAACCCCTCTTGATGTTATACTCCTAACATTATTGAGGCCTTTATATATTTTGAATATGATAGTGATGTTTCTTATATTGCTACAAATTATACGTGTGTTGAAGATTTGGTTAATGTTTTAGAGGAGGAAGGTCTTGATAATAATGCTTATGATAAATGTACTTGCTTTTGATGTTGTAAATGTTATTCTAAATGGCCCTTACCCTAATACTTATTCTCCCCACTTCATATGCAAAAATCATTACGATGATCCTATTTATTTTGATAATGATATCACGATGCCCTTCTCTTCTTCTCAACTAAATTCTTATTCATTGAATATTGTGCATCAAAATTTGTATCTTTCTTCCTCCACCTCTTGTGTGCTTCCTCATGATGTTAGTGCTCGCATTCCTTCTCATAATGTGTTAAATATGAAAATGTTAATGATGCATTTGTTTCTAATGTTAAATATATCCAAATATAGTGTACATAATAATGATCATGCATATAGTGTGTATATTTCTTGTATTCCTTCTTCTACTGAACTTGTTGATAAAAGTGTGCACACTTCTTTTCCTACTTGATTCTTCTCCCCATGTTCCTATTCTTAGTTTTCCATTTGCCGTTCCAAAATTTGATTTTCAACCCAATAATGTCTCTATGACTATAGATAATGGAAATATTCAACCTCTTAATGTTTATGCCATTCCTCCACAAGAAGTTCTTTCTCTTATGCATGTTTTAGGTGATTTGAAAAATAAGATCCATACTCTTACCCTTGAGAGTAGGGCCTATTATTCTAGTAATGATAATAATTCACTTCATGGAAATTATATCTATAATTTTATTTACAATTCATATTTTCTTAAAGGTTTTACTTTGCCTACTTTTAAATTTTTTGATGGAATGGGTAATCCTTTTCTATATTGTAAGGATTTTGGATTGGCTATGGATTCACATTATAATGATATATTACTTCTTAAAGCATTTCCTAGTAGTCTTATTCATATTTCTTCTCATTGGTTTTGTCATTTTCTTAGTGTATATATTAGTTCTAATTTAAATAAATGTAAATATTTATCAGGCGATTGAGATCAAATGATTATAACATAATGCAAAAATATCTAGCATGCAAAGTAAAAGTAAGTATGCAATATAAGGATAAGAGTGATGTAATTTGTATCAAGAGATTTGAGATGATTTTGGGATGGAAAATGACTGGAACAAGATGGTTCTATAATATGTGAGCTCTTTATGGGAAACTAAGATCCTATTAGTTAATTCACCAATTGCTTCGTAATAAAGGTAAGTATGTCTAACTCTCACTTTCTTTTATGTTTTTAATGATTTGATTTATTAATTTATTAATGTATCATGTACATAGAATATGATAGATTATCATAATATTATCTTTTACATTATTCTATATCAAACCTTACCGTACGATATGTACTTTGAGAATTATGACCTATTGATATCTATACAATCTATGTTTACAACCATATCTTTGATATCTTTATGATATTTACAATCTATAAAATCTATTTAAAATTAAGATAATAGATATAAGATAACATCCCCCATTTTATCCTAGGAGTTGGAACCATATGCCTTAAATAGAGAGTGGATTACCATATTATATATATATATATATATATATATATATGATTCTTTCATCCCTAGGTCAAATATTCTTGTGTTTGGTCCTATAATGGTACCTTATTATACAAATTTATATTTTTGAGAAGAGATAAAGGATATTATATATAACTTATTTGACTAGATACATATATTGTGATATGGTCGAGAGAAGTTGGGTACGTAATAAGTGCCAACAAGGTGCTATTTTGGAAAACAATGAACCAAAAAGTAGGTTTTAAAAATTGGAAATATATATAGAATATAGAAGTAGATAAGTAAGAGTAGGTAAGGTCTATATAGTTTAATAAAGGGATACTTATATTACGTATGGAGGAGCTTAGAAAGATGACACAAGGTTCTAGTTAGGAAATTAATCAATTGATCTAGTAGGCATGTGAATAATGAATCACCAAAACATGAAACTCATAATCCCAAAAATAACTAAAATAAATATGAAAAATAAGATAGAAACGATCAAGAGAGAAAATAGTGAAATCCTAAATATACATAAAATACTCAATTAGAGATGGTAAAAATGAAAATTTTAAACCCTAAGACATTTCATAATGTCGAGTGTCTCAAAAGAGGTGGAGAAATTTATACAAAAAGATGAAAAGACAGAATACACCCTCTTTTATAAGAAATATAATGTACATGGAAGGAAGAATGGTTACCTCCAAGGTGAAAAGATACTTGTTAAATAGAATCAAGAAATTTCACTCGATTACAAAGACAAAGAGTTTTTGACATCAAGGAGTGAAGCACCTCAAATATGTAGGTTTTAGATTAGGAAAGCTCTCCTTTTTATTTCAATAAGAATTTGGATATGTTTAATTGTTGTTTTCATGTATAAAAGAGAGCATTGTGGTAATGTGAAATCTTCACCTGCATTTGTTTTAGTAACCTACATGAATATTTGGTCCTTTTTGGTTTTTATTCTAGGGTTGTGATAAATTGTGAAAGATTTATTTTTCCTAATAATTTTGAGGTGTTTCACAAATGCAAGTGTGAGATTTAAGATTTTGATTACCTTGTTTTGATATTTCCCCATGTAATGTCATATTTCATTGTGTATCTATACCCTCCTCTTTCAAGGTTTTATTTGTTTGTGGGAATTCCTTGTTCTCGATTGGGCTTAAAAGAGTAAGTATATTAATTTCTACTATGATATTTACATATAAAAAACTTATTTAATTAAAATTCAATGATAGATGATTACATACATAAGCTATTTGACTCCTAATTTCATGGATTTAATAATTATCACTAATAAACAATAAATACCTCAAATATATCATCTAAATCTTATCTATAGGTGATTTACAAATAACATACACCTAACTCACACTAATAGTGATTCTAATGATAATTACATATTACCATGTGAATCCAAACAAAAAAATATATATTTATTAATCTTACATCATGCCTCTAATATGTTGTTAAATGCATGATTTCTAAGTGTGAAGATTAGACATTGGTGACACCTTTTCTTAGTCCTTTTACTAGTTTCGATTGAATTTGATTGTGAATTTTCCTCTTACTTATTGTATTTATGTCTTTTGGTCATTTCACAAGGATCCCTATCCGTATTCCTGGTTTAGTTTCTATTTCTTGTATTCGGGGTGGTTTTTCCCAGTTAGGACACTATCACCTGAGCGCTAGCATCCCTTCGAGGCAGTTTTGTCCAATCTACTTTATTTTCTAACTTGTCAATCTCTTCTTCACTTTGAGTATTTTTTAATCTTTATTTCATGAAATGGGTCATATTTTGGTATCACTAAGTGTTGAGTTTCAAACAAGTAAATTGAATATATATACATGATGTATTTACTATCATAAGGGACAATTGAGATATCACTTTCAATGTACCATCTATAAGAGAAATACTCAAGGACTACATTTTGGATTTCATAGGAGGGGCTATTTTTGAATTCCATCTCACACATTCATATTAGGGGTAAATTATTTATATCCTGCTATATTAGTGTGACTGGAACAAGGGAATCTTAGTTTTATGGGACATAAATTCAATCACACACACATTATAACTATATAGAGTCTCAAATATAGTGTAAATATCAGTGATAATCACATTGGGGTGACCACCGAGGTCATTTTGACTTAAGAATATGCATTATTTATTCCACTTAATGTTTTCTTGAGGTTTTTATACATAGATAGGGTTTGTTTTTCAATAACATGTATGATGCACGAACCCTACAATAGATTTTATGAGATAAACATCGAAAGGAAGAAGACATTGATAAACACTAAAAGAGAAGAAGCAAAGTCTTGTACTAGAACACTAGTGCCTAGATTATATGCTAGCACATGGGGTGATCATGTAACCCTATAGATATTTCTATCTAAATTAGTTCTAAACCCTAGTTTCTTAGACAGAGCATGCACAATCTATATCTATCCTTCTCACCTATTTCCCATCCCAAATTTAGTCTAGATCTTCTAATACAAGCTAAGCCATTCTTATCTCCTATCTTGCATAATTTCATGCACTTTGCATGTTATATATTACTTGTTATTGTTATATGCATTTGATCTCAATCCTCGATACAAGATTTAATTTTTGTAAATCATTTTATGAACACATTTCTTTATCAAATGCTAGCTGCTCTAGGATCCCTTATCTTATATTTTCCTCATGGCTTATCACAAAGTGTTAAAAAATCATCATCGTAAACCTAATTATCCCAAGTATGAACCCATTCCTATGACTTGTGTTCATCCTTTTTGTAAATACCCAAGAAGAAGCAACATTATATAGCAAGTCACATATTGCTAATACATGTTATCCCCAAATTCTCGCATATTTACAAATATCTTCAATCCTAGTCTTGATGTTATACTCCTAACCGTTATTGAGGCCTATATATATTTTAAATATGATAGTGATATTTATTATATTTCTACAAATTATACGTGTGTTGAAAATTTGGTTAATGTTTTAGATGAGGAAGGTCTTGATAATAATGCTTATGATACATGTACTTATTTTGATGTTGTAAATGTTATTCTAAATGGCCCTCACCCTACTACTTATTCTCCCGCACTTCATATGCAAAAATCATTAGAGATGATCCTATTTCTTTTGATAATGATATTTAGATCCCCTCATGTTCTTCTCGACCAAGTTCTTATTCATTGAATAATATGCATCAAATCGGGTAAGTGCATGAAGTTGGTGGACAATTCCATGGACATAAAAACCCAAAATAAAGGAACTGCGATCGCGGTTTTAAAACCACGATCACGGTTCTAAAATCGCAATCGCGTTCTCGCATTCTAGGTTCGGTAATTACCAAACCTAAAACCACAATCATGGTTTAGAACCACGAGCGTAGTTATAAACCGTGATCGCGGAACTCTGAGACAAAATTTAACAGTCCCGCGACTCCTTATTTTCCTCATTTTCATTTTGAACCGTGACTTTTCTAAATGTTTTCACTCGCGCTTTCAATACCATCTCAAAATTACTCATCGGACTTACGGATAGCGATAGATTGAACCATGCCACCAAGATGAGGAGGTAAGTCCCGATTGTAATCATTTTTTTGCATTTTAGGTTTTTTTTTTTTTTTTTTTTTGCATTTTAGGTTTTTTTGCATTTTCATGGGTTTTTGAAATGTTTGTTTATGTATACAATTTTCTTGTTTTATCAGTTGGTCGGCAAGCTCGAAATCATGTAAACCATCAAAACATTCCTCAAAACCCACCGAACATTCCTCAAAACCCTCTGAACATTCCTCAAAACCCTCCTCCAAACATAGATCCGCCTCCTGTGGCTCCTTCATCCCCAGCCAGCCAGCGGGAATGCAAGATAATATCATTGGAAGAATCCAAGAAAATAAAATTGTCATTGAGAACCTAATTCAAACTATAAGAAAAATCATGCTACAAATCCATCCCGCATGACTTTAGAATACATTGCAAACATTGATTGGCGAAGTCGAGTCTCATGACCAACCAAATACATAGATGGAACACCTTTAGAAGTGGATTGTAGGTGGTGGTATGCGGATAAACTATCCCATGCGGCCGTCAAAGAAAGACAAAAAAATTGGAAAAGACCTCATTTGTGCATTATTTACCGACCACTAACCAATGCCCCCTGCTGATTACTTACAAATGGTTCCCAATCCATTGGTGCCATGATGATGAGAATCAAAAACAATTTTTGGGACCGATGGTGGATGGTTTTTGATTATCCACCATGCAACAACAATGAGGTTCCTCTTTATTTTTTGAAGAAATTATATTGTGAGTTCGTGCTCAATGAGGTCCCGAATTATTTTGACTTTTCTAACTTTTTTGGTCGAGGAGGTGGCTCTGCACAGAGCAGACCTGGTGCACGCGTAGGTCAGCCTAGGATCCCCCATGCCCCAAAACCCCCATTGCCTTCAGTTATCCCTCCTACAGTGAAGGAGGTTGTGGAGATTGATACATTGCATGCATTGAGGGAGCTCACTGACACTCTCACCCAGCATAGCACCCAGATTGCATCTGGTGATGTTGGTGGAGGTGCCAGTTCTAGTGCACCACACCACTGTGGATCATGTGGTGCCGTATGCACTGCAGGCGAGACATCATTTGCTGGTTCACAGGATTTCTTTTCTATAGATGAGATGTTGGGGAATGTTTTTGGAACTGGAGCCACTGATATTGGTCTTTCACAGGTAAATTTCAAATAAATTTAAATAATATATATATATATAGTTTAATTCACATGTTTGAGATATAATATATATATATATATATATATATATATATATATATTTATTTGTTGTATCATGTACATACATGTAAAAACTAATTTTTATTTTATTTTAAATAGCAAGAGCTGGTGAAGGAAACATCCGGTGTCGACATGCTAGCTACTACGGCTGGGCGTGTTTCAAACGTAAGTTTCAAGTTGTACAAACTTACATTTTTAATAAATCATTTAATTGCACTAGATTATTATTATAATTTGTTTCACGTGTATGTTGTACATGTATTAATATTTTTCTCTTTTATACACAGGAGCCTAGGGGGTCATCATCTGCTCGGGAACGAGAGGCTCTTCTTGGCATGCCTCACATGAGTTTTACGCAGGTTAGTAAATCTCTTTACACTTTGTTTCTAATTACTGGAAGTTCACGCACGGATTACATGCTTTGGACCTCTGTCATGTAGATTTTAATATTGATTTGTACATGTTTTTTGTATAGCTTATGACTGCTAGAGAGACTCCTCCATATATGCAGACTGTGGAGGCTGCTGTAGATACTGCCATAGCATCTGCAGATCCACTAACTGAGGTACACAATTTTTTAAATTTGTTAAATTTTGGAGGTTCATTATTTCTTATTAAACTTAAATCTACAATATCAAATTTTGTAGGTATATATGTGAAATATTTAATTTGAAAATTAATTATTTGTATGTAGCTTACCCCTCGTGAGTCTATTGTTGTCCCTACGACACATCAACAACAAATTGATAGGGATCATGACATTGCGGTAAGATTTCACATGCATTTTAACTAAATTGTACAAGTTTCTAAATTTTGAATGTATTTTAAAATTTTGGGTGTTAAAAACTTGTTGTTTATGAATGTGCAGGTTAGGTTGCAGGCATGCTTAGAGACACCTAGGACCACATGGATGAAATCCATAGTGGCATCTCCCTCCACTACATCCCCAGGTCATGGACGTGCTACTTCTAGCAGGGTGAAGAGAGGGAAGATGTTTCATGAGTAGATTTATAGTCCACCTAGATGTACATATGTGGTCATGAGTAGATTCACAGTCCATTGTATATATATAGCCTTTTGCGACCACATGTGGTCCCATATGTACATTATGACACGTGCTTAGTTCGAGATGTACACATACATTATGAACTTATGTACATATATATTTTCAGAGACGTGCGTCTGGAGCACACTTTGTTTGATTCTTATATATATATATATATATATATATATATATGTGTGTTGGTTAAATCATATTTATGACTTTTTCAGTTCTTTAACAAGCAGTGTAACGTGGTTAATCATCATCTTTGAATGGGTATATACCAATTTTTCTATATGTTCTTTGTCTTGTTTGTTTACTAATGACTCAACTTGAGGATTTCACTATGAGACTTATGTTTGTTTTTCTTGCACTTGGATCAAAGAAATAAATTGGCATGTGAAATTTTTATTCCATCTATCGGTTCGGGATATAGTAGGGTAAATTTTCAATTGGATGGAGTATCTAATTATATGACAAGGTAAAAAGAACTCAATTAGGAAATATGTTACTTGAGTAAAGATCCTCGTATAGGACCTCCATTGGGAATATGCATCACGTTGTCAAAATGAGATGAGCCATCCTCATTTTTTGAATAGGTTGTGTCTATCTCATAAGGTGGATCATTATGGGGCCTGATTCCAAGGCCATGTTCAAGTTCAATTTAAAATATAAGGAATGGGAATAGGTTCTGGAACCTTCTTTGTGCGTTGATTTTGCATCCTTGAATCCATTATAAGGTCCATGACATATACCATGTAGTGGACTTTAATATACTATGGATCTTGATGACATGATGACATCATGCCATGGTACCCTAAGGACAGGGAATTTTTTAGATCATGATATATGTTGGCCCTATTTATATTGGAACCACTATAGTACCTATTGATTCTCACTCTTCATTATAATACAAGTGATGTGATTATAATAGTTTTTGTACCCAAATCAGTTTCTGAATGGCAATGGTATAAAGATGCTAGATCTGTAAAACTGAAACAGTTAATTATATCTAGATTGTATTTTCATAATTTACAATCTTGGATGCTTGCATTGTTTTGTCTTGGAACAATTCACATATCGCATCATTCACTTGTGCAATATTCAAACCAATAGATCTATAGGGATTATCTGATAACTTATGGAAAATGTTTTCAAGAGGTAGAGCATGCGTTATTTTAAAGAATATGGTGAGTATACTCTTAAATTGGTAATATGCTCCAAGAATTGTTCTTGTGATGATTATACTTGAATAAGCTAGTGAGGCAGGTAGCTAGTTTGGTCTATGACTTGAGGTTTCTTGAATCAGTATATACATATAATTTTCTTATGCGTCAAAAAGAATATTTCACGTAGTGAAATGTTTCATGTCAAGGTTATGAAAAAGTGGTGTCTAGAAGTGTGTTTCATTCCAAAATACAAGTATCTGTCTAGTGTCCATTGTGCTACATGACTTGAAATTTTCAAATTTTCTCTAATTTTGTAACCTACATGCCTGTAGGTGTTACTTAAAGTGCTTGAAAAAAATTCTCAATGCCTAATCTTGACAGGAGTACATATATGATAGATTCTTGAAGGTACTCTAGGTGATTTCGTGTCTTTAGAAAGGCATTTTTTCGACAAGATGAAGCTAGATTTGGAGGGAAGGTTGATGATTTTATGATAATCAGTTTATAATGATATGAAAAGGAGATTCTATAGAGCTATATGATGATGTGTATGATACAAAACACTCGGGGGACATTGTTTATTTAAAGGCTTTTGAGGTGCATGTGATGAGTGTATTCTCCAAGAACAAGTAAGGTATGAGTCATGAATGCATTATTTCTTCCCATACATGAAGGCTACAAACATGTGACTAAATCAAGTTTTGGTGCCTAACAAGTAGATTGGCCCAAATGAAGGTAAGAAGGATCATTTTTCTATAGAGATGATTGTTTTAGGTATGTAGAGTGCAGTATAGTGGATTCTTGAAGGTGAAAAAAAAGCTTTTGTGAGGAATGAATTTTTTTGCATACCTACAAGGTGAATGATGGTGCTCTTACTCAAAGAAAAGTTATGATGATGATAAATATCAATGATTTTCAACATGTTCAGATCATGCATATGTTATTCCCAGGGGAGCTTAGTGTCTTTATGCTTGAAAAGAGGCTAAAATCAATTTTTGAGTGAAATTTCAAGATTTTGAGCTTATTTAAGACATTTGGTTGATGTTTCTAATGAAGAGGTGATCCTATCAGGAGGAGAAAGATGAAGAACATGTTGTTAAATGTATGCCTTTGTCATTAATGTAAAAAATGGGGATAAGTTGCTTTTGGGCTACTTCATTCGGGCGTAGTCCCTTAAGAGCCCTGAGACCAAAATATCGTTCAACTTCGACGGGTGACTACTCGGACTCCGTGGCACCTAGAGAGGCCTCATCTGATCTGGAACCTCGGCGTATGGACCCTCTATACAATAGCCTCTCTCAGTTTTTTCCTTCTCATTTCGGTGCTCTCGCTTTATCCTATTGTTTGCAAACGCGTGAAATAGTGCAGTTGGAGCCAGTGTAAGGTTGTCAAACGCTATATTTTGCAAACGGTGGGTCGTGGCACCGAAACTCATGTGCTGGCACATCTAGGTGGCTAGGTGAACACTAGAGGAGGTGGTGTTTTGGTGCGCGAAAGGGTCGTTGCTTAGGGCTACTTCGTTCGGCGTAGTCCCTTAAGAGCCATGAGACCAAAATATCATTCAACTTCGACGGGTGACTACTCGGACTCCGTGGCACCTAGAGAGGCCTCATCTAATCTAGAACCTCGGGTATATGGACCCTCTACAATAGCCTCTCTCATTTTTTTCCTTCTCATTTCGGTGCTCTCGCTGTCCTACTTTTTGCAAACGCGTGAAATAGTGCAGTTGGAGCCAGTGTAAGGTTGTCAAACGCTATATTTTACAAACGGTGGGTCGTGGCACCAAACCAACTACGCTGTTGCAATGTCTAGGTGGCTAGGTGAACACTAGAGGAGGTGGTGTTTCGGTGCGTGAAAGGGTCGTTGCTTCCGGGCTACTTCGTTCGGGCGTAGTCCCTTAAGAGCCCTGAGACCAAAATATCGTTCAACTTCGATGGTGACTACTCAGACTCCATGGCACCTAGAGAGGCCTCGTCTAATCCAAAACCTCGGTGTAAGGACCCTCTACAATAGCCTCTCTCAGTTTTTTCTTCTCATTTTGGTGCTCTCGCTGTCCTCCTACTTTTTGCTGCAAACGCGTGAAATAGTGCGAGTTGGAGCCGTGTAAGGTTGTCAAATGCTATATTTTGCAAAGCGGTGGGTCATGGCACCAAACTACACTACTTGGAACATCTAGGTGGCCAGGTAAATGCTAGAGGAGGTGGTGTTTTTGTGCATGAAAGGTCGTTGCTTACGGGCTACTTCGTTCGGGCGTAGTCCCTTAAGAGCCCTGAGACCAAAATATCGTTCAACTTCGACGGGTGACTACTCGGACTCCATGGCACCTAGAGAGGCCTCGTCTAATCCGGAACCTCGGTGTATATGGACCCTCTACAATAGCCTCTCTCATTTTTTTCTTCTCATTTCGGTGCTCTCGCTATCCTACTTGTTTGCAAACGCGTGAAATAGTGCAGTTGGAGCCAATGTAAGGTTGTCAAACGCTATATTTTGCAAATGGTGGGTCGTGGCACCGAACCGACTATGCTCGACACATCCGGTGGCCAGGTGAATGCTAGAGGAGGTGGTGTTTTGGTGCGTGAAAGGGTCGTTGCTTCCGGGCTACTTCGTTCGGGCGTAGTCCCTTAAGAGCCCTAAGACCAAAATATCGTTCAACTTCGACGGTGACTACTCGGACTCCGTGGCACCTAGAGGAGTCATTTTCAAAATTTACAACATTTTCAAAATTTAAATTTTTTTCAAAATTTACAACTTTTTCAAAATTTACAACTTTTTCAAAATTTACAACATTTTCAAAATTTACAACATTTTCAAAATTTACAACATTTTCAAAATTTACAACTTTTTCAAAATTTACAACATTTTCAAAATTTACAATATTTTCAAAATTTACTTGACTTTTTCAAAATTTACAACTTTTTCAAACAATGAAAGCTTCTCTTAGCTTCGAGAATTTAAAATTCTCTACTAACAGTGCCAACCACGTGAAGGTGGAAGCTTTTCTGGCACCACTAACCTAAACATAAAATTGTTAGTCAAAGAAATTTAAGTTTCAAATCAAAACCATATACTATCTATATACATGTACACAAAATACACAAATTTAAAATAAAATATATTCAAACTTAAATCTAGATCTTTAAACTAAAAAAATTATATATATATATATATATATATATATATATATATATAAAAGAAATTAAATATATACCAGACATGAGCATTGTAAATTCATTCCAATGAACCATCAGGATCGGATCTACTCTGAATAGCAAGAAAGATTGCTTCATGATCTGACTCTCGAACCTTCCAAAGAATCTTGTTATTAGGCCTTCCTCGATATCTATACAACTGAATATTTGTCGCTAGAACTAGATGTGAATATAAGAGTATTTTCTGTGTGTCTCAAAGTCTTCAAACACCCAAACAGAGGAGTTTTTTAATGGATACCGTCGAAGCCAAGTTCCAGTAACTACCACTGACCCTATAGGATACTCAATCTCTTCGCCATCTATAATAGGAGAAGTCAACTTCTTTCTTTCCTCGATGCAACGACATAAGAAATAGTTTGTTCCTTCTTCATTGTCTTCTGTCATAATTACTGCAAACACATGTCCTACAAAAAAATAACCAAGGTTGAACAACTCAAATTTAAATTACATATTAAAATTTCAATGGACATAACTCAATACAAAAATTAAATAAATAACCATAAATACCTTGTCGCACCAAAATCAAAATTTCATCAAAGTCCTTGGATGTTGTAACTTCATCTGTAGAAACAAGTTGTAATGCTTGTGGAGGTTGATAACTAGGAAGCGGAGTTAGAGGCCTACAAATCCATCCTTCCACCCATTCTTGTGAATCACACTCAGCAGTGACAAATTCGATACAAGATGCACAAAAACATGTCAACTTTCTTGTCCATATAGCCCATGAGTAGCATCGAGCTACTGAAAATGAGTGCATATATCACTGGACCCTGTGAGTGTCATACAATCCTCGTAGTTAGCAATATGTTTTCCTCTATCAACCAAAAATATCTATAAACTATGGAATTTTCTTGAGAACCTCGGGCCATGTTGTCAATACACCATTCCACTATGCTCTTTGCATCTTTTAATTTAGCACCATCTTTGTACTTGACTCTTCTCTTGCAAGAGCTCTTTTCACACATGCCCCTGCCGTCATCATGCTCTCCTTTTCCATGTCTAGCCTCGGTGAAACTCCAAATATGTTGCACACCCCCATCTTGACGTGCATTCTACTCATCGATAAAACATTCATGCATTCTTAAACTGAGATACGTGCAATTATCTGACCATATATAATGTTGTTTGAAGTGGATGTCCCTATCAGACAAGTTTCCATAAAATAACTGAAACACCCTTGCACAAATTCAGTAGAATGAGTACGATCATCACTGATATAAAAGTGGTACTCTCTTAAAAAAATTTGATCATTCTCTGTACTGTCAAGAGAATGTAGAAATTCTATATGCACAAAAATGGCAACTTGTACTGAGTTGTAATATTGCGATTGAACCTCCATTTGTGGTTGCAATGTGTAATTCTCTGCAAAATCGACCACTGAAACAATAGTACCAATAGGAAATGTGTCTTTTCATAGCTTGAATTGTTCATCCAACCATCGAGCTCTATGTGTATGCCTCGCATACTCATAAACAATTTCATCCTTAAATTTTCTCATAAATTGAAAAATGGGCATTTGTTATGTAACTAGCTCACACCATTTCGACTCTTTTCCATCTTTCAACTGGTATGCAACTGATTTATATTTATCAAATTCAACTAAATTATGTCTATTGTACCTTGATTTTCTCATGGATGTAACTTTCCAATTTAGGTAATCCGCCGCATGTACTACACTTCCATCTAAACAATCCACGACTATAAAAAAATTGTCCAACTTCTTTTTCACAAAATATAGTAGGAATGAAATCCCTGGAAGATATTGGTGGAACTTGAACACCACATTCCGATAACATAGTTTCAAAATGAAAATTAGAATGAATACGTAAAAATTTAGCATAATGCATCATAAATTCAACATGTTGCCTACAACAAGTGGTGCGAGCATGGTTGATTTTCACATAGAATGGTTTCAACATTTCAAAAAAATGTTGACTAATTTTAATTTCCAGATTCTCTTGTTCAAACTTACGAAAAAATTGAGTTTGAGTCATATCTAAGAAATGCTTTGGATGTGGTTCACGATTAGTAGAACCAACTCTCCGTTTTATAACATCTCTTGTATTAGGTGAAACTCTAGTGTTATCATGCCAAAATTTAATAACAACTTCTCTTATAGCATCAGAATTATTTTTGTCCTTACGCGGTGCTCTAGCAGAAAATGCCCAAAAATCGACATTATTGAGTGATTGAAGGATATTACGTCTTTCAATTGCTTTCATTAGAGTTTTTGATTAACTTGCAACATTCGACTTGTTTGCGTAATCAAACATTGTTTTTATTGATTCACTTACAACACTAGTAGCAAGTACACGACACACAATATTACTATCCCTAGTGCGTCTCTTGACACCAATAGTGTGATATGCATCATGAAGGTTTTCAACAATTGTAGAGGTTTGACCACGTATGTTAGATGTTTTCAATCCTAAGGTGTTTAATGTAGGTCTCATTTTAATCAATTTCATCAAACTAACCAACAACTGACATCTTTGGGAATCATTTAAAATTTCAAAATGATTATCCCAAATTTTAGTGGCTTTTCTTCTGATTTGTCATTCAAAAAGTTTGTCAGACATTGGTTTCAAAATGTTTTCATCAATTTCAATAAAAAAATTAGGTTTCTTATGTAAAATCCTAGGAGGTGTTTTTGTCAAATTTTGCTTGTCTACAGTTTCAACATGAATTTCCTTATTCACATTTTCATTGTCTCCTTCAATTTCAACATTTGCTACATCATGAGTATTTAATTCTTCTTCAACATTGACAGTAAAAACTTCTTCATCACGAGTATTTAATTCAACTTCAACATTGATAGTAGAAACATTACCTAGTTCTTCATTGCTTACAATAGTTGGGATTGAAGATGAACCTCTTCTAGATTCACGAAGTTTCCGCATTCGCTCAGCATTTTGAATTTTGTTGGCCTCTAATTCGTTTGGTGTTTTTTTACTTAATGACTTCCTTTTTTGACTTCATTTTTTGTCTCCCATGATGTTTTGCTTCCGGTGATAAGAAAAACATGTGCGAAAAAGATAAAAAATTCACATGAATTTTATGCGGTAAGGTCGAGAGAGTAAAAATCACATGGTAATTTAGACATTGGGATGTGTGTAAATATGATTTATGAACCGCTTTATGAACCATGAGCGCGCTTTATATGAACCGTGCGCTTTATAAACCGCTCACGCTTTATAAAGCACATGTGGTATTGTTAAAAAACCGCGATCGCGGATCTATCTGCTGAACCTAAGCCTCGGAAAATCTTTGTTTTCCCCAACCAAAGCTATGGAAGGTCATTATGAAGTGTAAAAGGTCAAAAAACCTCAAATCTGCTCTTCCAAAGACTTGAACCATGCTAAAAAAACTGAAAAAATTTCACAAAAATGGTGCCATCGCGTAGGGGAGACTCTTAGCTTCATAGAAATATTGTTTTTAAAGTGAATAGAATAAGATAAATATCATTTTATAATTTCTTACTAACAATAGGTCTTTAAGACATTTTTTCCCGTGAATGTTCATGTCTACGTTTAAGACTGTAAATTTTGTTTTGCTTATCAAAATATGATAAAACTTATACCATCCCAAGCGTGGAAAAATTCTATACACGTTAAAAAAAAAAAAAATTGATTTCGATATTTTTTGATATAGTTATGGCGGGCAAACGGAAAGCGCTCCATTTTCTAAATATTTTCAGACCACTTTCACGGAAAAAATCATAAAAAAAAATATTGCTAAAAAAATACAAAATAAAATCCATCCCAAGATAGACAACTACATCTAACGTTTCACCAAAGGAAAAAAAAAATAACAAGATTTGGTCATCCAAAATGCGGGCAAACGGACTATAATCTTATAAGTTTTTTCAAAAAAAAAAAAAACTAAGTCATATAATTTTAAGTGTTTAATATAGCTAAACTTGTCCATTTTTACAAAAATTAGTATTTTAGAAACTAGATTCTGAATGCTACAATTCATATTTATATAAATTTTCTAATTTAGAGCATATTTACTTAAAGGTTTTACTTTTCCTACTTTTATGTTTTTGATGGAATGGGTAATCCTTTTCTATATCGCAAGGATTTTTTGATTGGCTATGGATTCACATTATAATGACATATTACCTCTCAAAGCATTTCCCAGTAGTCTTATTGATATTTCTTCTCATTGGTTTTGTCATTTTCCTAGTGTATATATTAGTTCTAATTTAAATAAATGTAAATATTTATCAAAGTGATTGAGATCAAATGATTATAACAAGAATGCAAAAATATCTAGCATGAAAAGTACAAGTAAGTATGCAATATAAGGATAAGAGTGATGTAATTTTTATCAAGAGATTTGAGATGATTTTGGGATGGAAAATGACTGGAGAAAGATGGATCTAGACTATGTGAGCTCTGTATGGAAAACTAAGATTTTATTAGTTAATTCACCAATTGCTTCGTAATAAAGGTAAGTATGTCTAAATATCACTTTCCTTTATGTTTTTAATGATTTGATTGATTAATTTATTAATGTATCATGTACATAGAATATGATAGAGTATTATAATATTATCTTTACATTATTCTATATCAAACCTTACCTTACGATGTGCACTTTGAGAATTATGACCTATTGATATCTATACAATCTATGTTTACAACCATATCTTTGATATCTTTATGATATTTACAATCTATAAAATCTATTTCAAATTAAGATAATAGATATAATATACCATCCCCATTTTATACCTAGGAGTTAGAACCATATGCCTTAAATAGAGAGTGGAATACCATAATATATATATATATATATATATATATATATATGCATCCCTTGGTCAAATATTCTTGTGTTCGGTCCTATAATGGTACCTTATTATACAAATTTATATTTTTGAGAAGAGATAAAGGATATTATATATAACTTATTTGACTAGATACATATACTTTGTGATATGGTTGAGAGAAGTCGGGTAACTAATAAGTGTCAACAAGGTGCTATTTGGGAAAACAATGAACCAAAAAGTAGGTTTTAAAAATTAGAAATATATATAGGATATAAAAGTAGATATGTAAGAGTACGTAAGGTCTAGATGGTTTAATAAAGGGATACTTAAATTAGGTATTGAGGAGCTTAGAAATATGACACAAGGTTCTAGTTAGAAAATTAATTAATTAATCTAGTAGGCATGTGAATAATGAATCACCAAAACATGAAACTCATAATCCCCAAAATAACTAAAATAAACATGAAAAATAAGATAGAAATGCTCAAGAGAGAAAATAGTGAAATCCTATATATACATAAAATACTCTATTAGAGATGGCAAAATGAAAATTTTAAACCCTAACACATTTCATAATGTTGAGTTTCTGAAAAGAGGTGAAGAAATTTATACAAAAAGATGAAAAGACAGAATACACCCTCTTTTATAAGAAATATAGTGTACATGGAAGGAAGAATGGTTACCTCCAAGGTGAAAAGATACTGTTAAATAGAATCAAGACATTTCAATCAGATTACAAAGACTAAGAGTTTTTGACATCAAGGAGTGAAGGACCTCAAATATGTAGGTGTTAGATTAGGAAAACTCTCCCTTTTATTTCAATAAGAATTTGGATATGTTTCATTGTTGTTTGCATGGATAAAACAGAGCATGTGGTAATGTGAAATCTTCACCTGCATTTGTTTTAGTAACCCATATGAATATTGGGTCCTTTTTTTTGTTATTATTCTTGGGTTGTGATAAATTGTGAAACATTTATTTTTCCTAATAATTTTGAGGTGTTTCACAAATGCAAGTGTGATATTTAAGATGTTGATTACCTTGTTGTGATATTTCCATCATGTAATGTCATATTTCATTTTGTATTTATACCCTCCTCTTTGTGGGTTTTATTTGTTTGTGTGATTTCTTTGTTTGATTGGGCTTAAAAGAGTAAGGATATTAATTTATACTATAATATTTACATACAATAAACTTAGTGAATTAAAATTCAATCATAGATGATTACATACATAGGCTATTTAACTCCTAATTTCATGGATTTAATAATCATCACTAATAAATAATCAATATCTCAAATATGTCTTCTAAAACTAATCTATAGGTGATTTACAAATAACATACACCCAACTCACACTAATAGTGATTCTAATTATAATTAAATATTACCATGTGAATCTAGACAAAAATATATACTTATTAATCTTACATCATGCCTCTAATATGTTGGTATATGCATGATTTCTAAGTGCAAAGATTAGACATTGGAGACACCTTTTCTTAGTCCTTTTACTAGTTTCTATTGAGTTTGATTGTGAATTTTCATCTTACTTATTGTATTTACATCTTTTGGTCATTTCACAAGCATCCCTATCTCCATTCTTGGTTATGTTTCTATTTCTTGGATTTGGGGAAGTTTTTCCCAATTAGGACACTACCGCTTGAGTGCTAGCGTCCCTTCTGGTAGTTTTTTCCAATCTACTTTATTTTCTAACTTGTCAGTCTCTTCTTAACTTTGGGTATTTTTAATCTTTATTTAATGAAATGGGTCATATTTTGGTGTCAACTTTGAGTGTTGATTTTCAAACAAATAAATTATATATATATACATGATGTATTTACTATCATTAGGGACAATTGAACTATCACTTTCAATGCATCATCTATAAGAGAAATACTCTAAGGATTGCATTTTGGGATTCATAGGAGGGGCTATTTTTGAATTCCATCTCACACATTCATATTGGGGGTAAAGTATTTATATCCCGCTATATTGGTGTGAATGGAATGGGGAATCCTAGTTTTAAGGACATAAATTCAATCACACACACATTATAACTATATAGAGTCTGAAATATAGTGTAAATCTCAGTGATAATCACATTAGGGTGACCACTGAGGTCATTCCAACTTAAGAATATGCTTTATTTATTCCACCTAATGTTTCCTTGAGGTTTTTATAGGTAGATAGGTTTTTTTTTGCAATAACAGGTATGACACACGAACCCTACAATAGATTTTATGCGATAAACATCGAAAGGAAGAAGACATTAATAAACCCCGAAAGAGAAGAAGAAAAGTATGTACTAGGACACTAGTTCCCAAATTAGATGTTAGCACATGGAGCGATCATGTCACTCTTTATATAGTTCTATCTAAAGTAGTTCTAAACCCTAGTTTCTTAGACAGAGCCCGCAAAGTCTAATTCTTTCCTTATCAGCCCATTTCCCATCCCAAATTTAGTCTAGATCTTTTGATACAAGCTAAGACATTCTTATATCCTATATTGCATAATTTCATGCACTTTTCATGTTATATATTACTTTTTATTGTTATATTCATTTGATCTCAATCCTCGATACAAGATTTAATTTTTGTAAATCATTTTATGAACACATTTCTTTATCAAACGCTATCCTGTCCTAGGATCCCTTATCTTATATTTTCCTCATGGCTTATCATAAAGTGTTAAAAATCATCATTCTAAACCTAATTATCCCAAGTATGAACACATTCCTATGACTTTTGTTCATCCTTTTTAAAATACCCAAGAAGAAGCAACATTCTTTAGCAAGTCACATATTCTACTACACATGTTATCCCAAAATTCCTCGCATCTTTACAAATATATTCAACCCCAGCCTCTTGATGTTATACTCCTAACCATTATTGAGGCTTTTATATATTTTGAATATGATCGTGATGTTTCTTATATTGCTACAAATTATACAAGTGTTGAATTTGGTTAATGTTTTAGATTAGGAAGGTCTTGATAATGATGCTTATGATACCTGTACTTATTTTGATGTTGTAAACGTTATTCTAAATTGCCCTCACCCTAATAATTATTCTCCCCCACTTCATATGCAAAAATCATTATAGATGATCCTATTTATTTTGATAATGATATTCAGATCCCCTACTCTTCTTCTCAACCAAGTTCTTATTCATTGAATATTGTGCATCAAAATTTGTATCTTTCTTCCTACACCTCTTGTGTTCTTCCTCATGATGTTAGTCTAGTGGTCCTTCTCATAATTTGTTAAATATGAAAATTTTAATGATGCATTTGTTTCTACTTTTAATATATCCAAATATAGTGTACATAATAACAAAGAATGCAAAAATATCTAGCATGAAAAGTACAAGTATGCAATATAAGGATAAGAGTGACTTAATTTGTATCAAGATATTTGAGATGATTTTGGGATGGAAAATGACTAGAACAAGATTGATCTAGACTATGTGAGCTCTGTATGGAAAACTAAGATATGATTCGTTAATTCACCAATTGCTTCATAATAAAGGTAAGTAAGTCTAACTCTCACTTTCCTTTATGTTTTTATTGATTTGATTGATTGATTTATTAATGTATCATGTACATAGAATATGATAGAGTATTATAATATTATCTTTTACATTATTCTATATCAAACCTTACCTTACAATATGCACTTTGAGAATTATGACCTAGTGATATCTATAAAATCTATGTTTACAACCATATCTTTGATATCGTTATGATATTTACAATCTATAAAATCTATTTAAAATTAAGATAATAGATATAAGATACCATCCCTCATTTTATACCTAGGAGTTGGAACCATATGCCTTAAATAGAGAGTGGAATACCATATTATATATATATATATATGATATATATATATGATTCATCCCTTGGTCAAATATTCTTGTGTTTGGTCCTATAATAGACCTTATTATAAAAATTTATATTTTTGAGAAGAGATAAAGGATATTATATATAACTTATTTAACTAGATACATATACTTTGTGATATGGTCGAGAGAAGTCGGGTAAGTAATAAGTGTCAACAATGTGCTATTTGGGAAAACAATGAACCAAAAAAGTAGGTTTTAAAAATTAGAAATATATATAGGATATAAAAGTAGATAATTAAGAGTAGGTAAGGTCTACATAGTTTAATAAAGGGATAATTATATTAGGTATCGAGGAGCTTAGAAAGATGACACAAGGTTCTAGTTAGAAAATTAATCAATTAATCAATTAATCTAGTAGGCATGTGAATAATGAATCACCAAAACATGAAACTCATAATCCCCAAAATAACTTAAAATAAAAATGAAAAATAAGATAGAAACGATCAAGAGAGAAAATAGTGAAATCCTAAATATACATAAAATACTCAATTAGAGATGGTAAAAATGAAAATTTTAAACCCTAACACATTTCATAATGTTAAGTGTCTGAAAAGAGGTGGAGAAATTTATACAAAAAGATGAAAAGACAGAATACACCCTCTTTTATAAAAATATAATGTACATGGAAGGAATAATGGTTACCTCCAAGGTGAAAAGATACTATTAAATAGAATCAAGACATTTCAATCAGATTACAAAGACTAAGAGTTTTTGACATCAAGTAGTGAAGGACCTCAAATATGTAGGTTTTAGATTAGGAAATCTCTCCCTTTTATTTCAAAAAGAATTTAGATATGTTTCATTGTTGTTTGCATGGATAAAAGAGAGCATTTGTTAATGTGAAATCTTCCCTACATTTGTTTTAGTAACCTACATGAATATTGGGTCCTTTTTTGTTTTTATTCTTGGGTTGTGATAAATTGTGAAAAAGATTTATTTTTCCTAATACTTTTGAGGTGTTTCACAAATGAAAGTATGGGATTTAAGATGTTGATTACCTTGTTGTGATATTTCCATCATGTAATGTCATATTTCATTTGATATCTATACCCTCCTCTTTGTGGGTTTTATTTGTTTGTGTGATTTCCTTGTTCTATTTGGGCTTAAAGGAGTAAGGATATTAATTTCTACTATGATATTTACATATAAAAACTTAGTTAATTAAAATTCAATTATAGATGATTACATACATAGGCTATTTAACTCCTAATTTCATGGATTTAATAATTATCACTAATAAATAATCAATATCTCAAATATATAGTCTAAAACTAATCTATAGGTGATTTACAAATAACATACACTAAACTCACACTAATAGTGATTCTAATTATAATTACATATTACCATGTGAATCCATACACAAAAATATATACTTATTAATGTTACATCATGCCTCTAATATGTTTTTATATGCATGATTTCTAAGTGCAAAGATTAGACATTGGTGACACCTTTTCTTAGTCCTTTTACTAGTTTCGATTGAATTTGTTTGTGAATTTTCCTCTTACTTATTGTATTTACATATTTTCATCATTTCACAAGGATCCATATCCCCATTCTTGGTTATGTTTCTATTTCTTTGATTTGGGGTGGTTTTTCCTAGTTAGGACACTACCACCTAAGCACTAGTGTCCCTTCTAGGAAGTTTTGTCCAATATACTTTATTTTCTAACTTGTCAGTCTCTTCTTCACTTTGGGTTATTTTTAATCTTTATTTCATAAAATGGTTCATATTTTGGTGTCACTGAGTGTTGATTTTCAAACAAGTAAATCCTATATATACATTATGTATTTACTATGATTAGGGAAAATTGAGCTATCACTTTCAATGTACCATCTATAAGAGTAATACTCAAGGAAAACATTTTGGGCTTCATAGGAGGGGATATTTTTGAATTCCATCTCACACATTCATATTGGGGTTAAAGTATTTATATCCCACTATATTGGGGCATCCTAGTTTATAATCACACACACATTATAACTATATAGAGTCCGAAATATAGTGCAAATCTCATTGATAATCACATTGAGGTGACCACTTAGGTCATTCCAACTCAAAAATATGCATTATTTATTCCACCTAATGTTTTCTTGAGGTTTTTATAGGTATATAGGGTTATTTTGCAATAATATGTATGACATACGAACCCTACAATAGATTTTATGCGATAAACATCAAAAGGAAGAAGTCATTGATAAACCCCGAAAGAGAAGAAGCAAAGTATGTACTAGGACATTAGTTCCCAGATTAGATGCTAGCACAAGGGGTGGTCATGTCACCCTTTATATAGTTCTGTCTAAAGTAGTTCTAAACCTTAGTTTCTTAGACAGAGCCTTCACAATCTATATCTAGCCTTCTCACCCATTTCCCATCCCAAATTTAGTCTAGATCTTATAATACAAGCTAAGCCATTCTTATCTCCTATCTCACATAATTTCATGCACTTTGTATGTTATATATTACTTTTAATTGTTATATTAATTTGATCTCAATCCTCTAATACAAGATTTAATTTTTGTAAATCATTTTATGAACACATTTCCTTATCAAATGCTAGCCTACTCTAGGTTCCCTTATCTTATATTTTCCTCATGGCTTATCATAAAGTGTTAAAAATCATCATTGTAAACCTTATTATCCCAAGTATGAACCCATTCCTATGACTTGTGTTCATCCTTTTTGTAAATACCCAATAAGAAGCAACATTCTATAACAAGTCACATATTTCTACTACATGTTATCCAGAAATTCCTCTCATCTTTAAAAATATCTTCAACCCCAGTCTTGATGTTATACTCCTAATCATTATTGAGGCCTTTATATATTTTGAATATGTTAGTGATGTTTCTTATATTGCTAAAAATTATACGTGTGTTGAAGATTTGGTTAATGTTTTAGATGAGGAAGGTCTTGATAATGATGCTTATGATACACTGTACTTCTTTTGATGTTGTAAATGTTATTCTAAATGGCCCTCACCCTACTACTTATTCTCCCCCACTTCATATGCACAAATCATTAGAGATGATCCTATTTATTTTGATAATAATATCCATATCCCATCCTCTTCTTCTCAACCAAGTTCTTATTGATTGAATATTATGCATCAAAATTTGTATCTTTCTTCCTCCACCTCTTGTATGCTTCCTCATGATGTTATTGCTCGCATTCCTTCTCATAATGTGTTAAATATGAAAATTTTAATGATGCATTTGTTTCTACTCTTAATATATACAAATATAGTGTACATAATAATGATCATGCATATAGTGTGCATATTGCTTGTATTCCTTCTTATTCTAAACTTGTTGATTAAAGTGTGCACACTTTTTTCCTAATGATTCTTCTCCCCATGTTCCTATTCAAATTTTACTTTCAACCCAATAATGTCCTTATGAATACAAATAATGGAAATATTCAGCCCCTTAATGAACCCCTTAATGTTTATGCCATTCCTCCACAAGAAATTCTTTCTATTATGCATGTTTTAGGTGATTTAAAAAATAAGATCCATACTTTTACCCTTGAGGGTAGGGCATAATGTGCTAGCAATGATAATAATTCACTTCATGGAAATTCTATCAAGAAATATATTTACAATTCATATTTTCTTAAAGGTTTTACTTTTCCTACTTTTATATTTCTTGATGGAATGGGTAATCCTTATCTATATCGTAAGGATTTTAGATTGGCTATGGATTCACATTATAATTATATATTACTTCTCAAAGCATTTCCCAGTAGTCTTATTGATATTTCTTCTCATTAGTTTTTTCATTTTCCTAGTGTATATATTAGTTCTAATTTAAGTAAATGTAAATATTTATGCCCACATTTTTATAGCTCCAGTTATCTATTGGTTCCCTTATGCATAGACATGTTTTGATTGAGACTCTGATAGATTTTGGATATTTTACTATGTTATTTTATCCTCATGGACATTATGGTATTTTGGGCACGTAGCGCCAATTGGACTAGATTCATATATTGATATATTTCTTATGATGTTGATGACACTAACAAGGTTATATGATAGTGAGATTTATTGGTTAGATGTTGGTTCTTGTGTTCGATTTGATTAATGATATAGTTTTCTGGATTTAATAATGGTAATTTCATGCTAGCCTAAGTGTATGTCATTGTAATTTTATCTGTGGATGATTCGTGGCAAACCATGTGTATAATTGTATACATTGCACTATCAATTGTAAAATTATGTTAGGACATTATAAGGTGATTAAGTTTGTGATGTGTATATGATGATTTATATTGGACAGATGCGGTTAATGTGTGCAATGAGTGTGCAGGTGATAGGTATAGGAGAGCATGGGTTTCAGGAAGCTACACAATTATGCATGAGTGGCCCACGGGCTGAGTCCTAACCATGCTAAATGTTTGAGGCCTTAGAATAGGTGTATTTATTTGGGCACCATGGGTGAACCCTCAATTGTAATGTATTTATGTCTTGTAAAATTAATTATGTTTAGGGTGTGTTTTATTAAGTAAACTAGCTTAGGGGTTTAATGATCTCATCTTAATTTAAGTGATGGTTTTGGGTAAGTGTGTGTGTGTGTTGGTAGAAGGGATTGGGGACCACATGTGAACCTTGGGTGGACCCCACACCCTCTACCCTTGTGCCCAAGCATGCCAAACCCGAAATTGGGTTATTTTGGGCATTTTAGGGACCCCTTTTGAGTTTGGGAGTTCCCTTAGCATGAAAATGGGCCCTTGGACCCTACCTAATAGGTAGGGGGCTTATTTCCAAGGTTTGGAGGGAGTTTCCCTCCCATTTTTCCCTCCTTAGTCACCATCCATGTAAGATGGTTGGTTTGTGTGTAATTGTTAAAAGTTGCTCCACTTTGTTTTATTTTCATTTTTAGTATTTTGGGTGATAAGGGCTAAAAGGTGAGTTTACTTTTACTTATTTAGTTTTTGGAATCTTTGACTCTTGAGAGGAGAGGGGGTGACACTTGTCACCTTCCCATTGGTGAGGAAACTTTTGGGTTCCTCTTCTTATTCTTCCTCATGTGGAAGGAAGGGGTCTTCTTTGCTCATTTTTTTGGGAGAACTTGGAGAATTTTGGGAGCTTGGAGGTTTTCTTGGACAAAGGGAAAAGCTTAGAGTCTTGGAAAGCATTGTAGAGGTAGGATTCTTAACCTTTTTCTTTCTTAGTTGTGCTTATCTTGTTAACTATGCTTTGATCAATAAAATGATGTGTGTGAAATGATGTGTTGTGAAGTTGTATGGTGAATGTAGTTTGTTTGTTTGTTCTTTGTTGTTTTCTTTTGTTTTCTCTCCACCATCATTTGGATTGATGGTTTTTGGAGAATGTAGGGGAAGAGAGAGGGATTTCCCTCTCAAACCTCATGGTTGTTGGTCAAGCCATGAAGGTCCCTTCTCATCCCCTCATATGGTTTGAGGTGGGAGAAAGGTTCATATGGCTTGAACCTTTCCCCATTCTTGGTGAGGAAACCCTTTTGGGTTTGAAAATCCTCCCAAGAAGGATTTCTATGACATAAAGGAGGAATAAGGAGGATGAATGATTAGGAGGAATAAGGAGTTTTGTAAACATGTTTTTTTATTGGTGCTCCTATGGTTGGACACCTTTGATTTGGGCATCCTACTTCTTCTCTTCCCCCTTGTGAGGTTGACCTTGTTATCCTCATGTTGTTGTTTTATCATGTGTAGTATGTCTAAGTGGTTAAATGGTCTTATGTATTTCTTGTTGTGTTTTATCCCCATTATACTTGTGCACATTGTGGAAGTTTGTTCCTCTCTCCCATGGGCTTGGGGGAGGCTAGCATGGCTTCCAACCATGGAAAGGCATGTGATGATGCCTATTGGTTGGGTGGTAAACAAGCCTTGTCTCTTATTTCAACATCCTTGGAAGAACACTCAAGTTGGAGATAGTTGGAGCCTCTTGCCATCTTGGTCCTCTTGGTCATCCTCATCTTTTGAGGGCATTACCTTCATTTTGTAAATAAATGTGGCTTTGTGAAGCTTTCACCTTCTTGCAAAACACCTATCTTTTGTATTTGATGTTATTGTAAACTTAAGTCATTTGCTAAGGAAGTTTTCCTTCATTGTTGCAAGAATCTTGTAAGATTATCATTTTGAAATCATAATGAAACCATGAGTTTTTTTTTTTTCAATGTCTTCATTTGGAAGGTTTTGTTTGTTTAGAAATCTGCAAAATATAGTTATGCAATATACATTAAATCTGAAATATTTAGTTGTGCTTAATTTTAAAAGTAAAAAAATGGCATTACATTTTGGTATCAGAGCGTGGTTCAAACACGCGGACTCTTGGGTAACTAGTAAATTAATTAGTCTTGCATTTAACAAAAAAAAATACACATGGATATGTCCTTATTGTAATTTTTCTTGCATGAAAATATGAAATATTTCTTTAGTTAGTATTGCAGAAAATCTGAAATTTGAAATACCATTTAGTTATTTCATTTGAAGGAAAGTTAGTGTTCATGGGGTTTTAGGATTTTTTAAAAATGGTTATATTATCGTTTTTTTTTTATATAATGGTTTTGTTTTGCAAGTTTGATAGTATTGAACAAGGAAATGAAAACAGATTTTATATAGTTACATTTTTTTGGTTTCCTACTTATGACTATATTTTTCCTAGAATCAAAATAATAATAATAATAAAAATAATTTATATATATATATATATATATATATATATATATATATATATATATATATATATATCTACTATATTAATTGTGTGTATTTAAATATTATACATATTATATAATATATATATTTATATATATATATATATATATATATATATAATATATATATATATAAAAGCATATATATATATATATATATATATATTAAAAAAAAAAAAGTAAATAAAACTAAATAAAATAAAACAAAATTTTAGTTTTTTTAAAAAAAACGTATAAAATTTAAAACAAAAAAAAAAAAAAAACAAACAAACCTTGTTTTTTTTTTTTTTTTTTGGGGGGGGGGGAAACCCCCCACCCCCAACCCCATACACATAACCCCGCCCCACGGACCCCTTTCCTCCCACCCCGCGCCCTTTCCCCCACCCCTCCCCCCCCCTCCCACCTGTCCCACCTCTACCCCTTGTTCCCCCCTACCCGTCTCCCCCCTCCCCTCCCACATTGTCCCCCCTGCGCCCTCCCATGATTTTTCCACCCCATCCGCCTTGTTGGCCTACGCAATGACCTGCTGCCGACCTTCCCATGCCCCGACCACACTCTTCCACCACCGCCCCTCCTCCTATCCCACCTGCATTGCCTTCCTACAAAGGCAACAACAAAAAAAATATTAATAAAACAAAAAAAAATGCGGCCAACAAATACATCTGCCTCCTTCCTCCAAAAATATATAGACCCTTTGGGGTTTTAAATATATATATAGATTAAAACAAAAAAAAAAAAAAAAAAAAAACATGTTTATCTTCATTGTATGAATCTTCAAACAATGCAATGCAAAACCAATAAAACCTCATAGCTCCTCCACCTGCAATGACAAAGAAAACAAAATAAGAGAAATAGAAAGGAAGAAGAAACAAAATGAATGAGAAAAGGAAAAGAAAAGAAAATACCATAGAGAAATTTAGGGCAAGTTAGGTAAATTTGAAATCAAGGGCTCAAGATTTGATTTGATCCAAAGGCCCATAATCAATCCTACACTTTTAAGTCATAGGCACTTTGTGGGTATGGGAGGGAGAATTTTAGAAGGGTGTAATAAATTAAATAAAAGGGGGTGTGTGGGTAGACTAAGTTAAAAGGGGAAAACAAGATTTAATTTAAAGGGTGTGTAGGGAAAATTTATAAAAGGGAGGGAGACTAATTATTTACAAGGGGTGTAAAAATTTTTATGACCCTAGGGAGCTTGTTAGAGTAAATAATCAAATTATTGTTGGGATAGTGTTATTTTATTTCAGAAAAATTAATAATTATTATAAATTAATTATTAATGGGAAGGGGCATTGCTTTTGGTGTTACATTATAGAATGATCATAACTATAATAATAATAATAATAAAAATAAAAAATAAAAAAAAAAAAAGGGTTTTTAAATTTTTTTTTTACCTCGGGTTCAGGATGGCACCCAAGAGGGGATGATCGGCTCAAGGCTCGGGATGTAGTGCACCTACACGGGAGCCGCCAGCCCCGATTTTGGGCCTCAGATATTAGAGACCCTACAGCAGTTGATAGGCATCGTGCAGGAGAGCACCTTCCACCACCGCAGGAGCCGAGAGGAGGACATTCAGTTGGGAGACGAGGAGTTGATTGGTGAGGACGCACATTCAAAGCCACCTGAGCACGATACCCCGAGATGAGAGAGGTCACGTAGCCCTTCCATCCTTGGTGAGAGGGTGGCCTCGTTTCATCACAGCCGATCACACAACTTCGAGGGACCATTTGGAGATAGGTGACCCTTTCACCTGTTAGACCATCCAAGATAGAGACACAAGCAGTAGTGTGATTTGAGACCTTCTTCACCTTCAGCCACCTACGTTTACTAGTTCAACAGATGGCTTTGGGGTAGAGTCCTGGCTCCTTAGCCTAGATAGCTACTTTGGCTTGCACTCTCATGAGAGCAATGTCAAAGCTAGGTTTTCCATACACCTCCTCCGAGATGCAAAGAAAGTGTTTGGTGGAGGAATGAGGAGTGGAAGCTCCATTTGACTCGAGATACAGTGACTAGGAGTTGTTTGAGGAGTAGTTCAGAGCCCGCTATATGTCAGAGCATTTTGTGCAGAAGAGGATCGATGAGTTTCATGACTTACGACAGGGCTCTGAGCACAGTGGCATAGTATGAGAGCAGGTTCTTGGATCTCTTGTAGTATGTAGACTACCTGCAAGATGAGAAATTATAGGTAAACAGGTTCATTCGGGGCCTGAATGCAGATATAGCAGGAGTTGTTAGGATGTTATCTCCTCCCATACTTGAGAAGGCCATTGAGAAGGCCTACTTGGCTGAGGAGAATAGGACCAAGGCACAAGAACACCGAGATAGAAACAAGAGCAAGTTCTAGGATAGGATACAGGCCTTTCAGAGTCAGAGGGCACGGGGTGCAGCACCACCCCCTAGAGGAGGATTCTGGTCTTCTCCAGCAACATCGAGAGCTCCACCGCACCCATCACAGCAGACACAACATCAGGGACACCAACATCAGAGGGGTAGACAGACTCAGAGTTTTCAGCGAGGTGGATCTAGAGGTGGTTTTGGTGGATCTAGAGATAGGAGGTTGGGTACTCATCACTCACACCACCACCCACTCAGCAGTCTACTAGGGTTGGACCGGTAGGTTCAGTTCACCAAAGTATAGGAGGGACCCCATCTCAGAGGGGTATAGGAGGATGTTTTATTTGTGGGGCTCTAGACCATTATGTGTGTATGTGTCCACACAAGCCCACTACTACGGATATGTAGAGAGATCCTAGATCCAAGCAGATGGTGGGTGACGTGGGACACGCCCATCGTGTATATGCAGCGGTTGACAACCACTAGGCTGAGCATCAAGCCACAGTCATTGAGATGATAGGTACTATCAGGGGTATTTCTATCTCAGTACTTTTTGATTCAGGTGCTTTAGATTCTTTTGTATCTCCTTCATAGTGGACCAGTGTGGGCTAGTGGTGGCTAGGCAACCAGATAGTTGGCAGGTTGAGTTGGCCTCTGGGCTAAACTCACCGTGGACTCGTATGTGGAGAGTTGTGTACTTGATTTGGGAGTCTTCTCCACTACACTTGACCTCCGAGTTATTCCTTTAGGATCCTATCAGGTAGTGTTGGGTATGGATTGGCTCGAGGCTCATCGAGCCAAGGTGGATTGTAAAGAAGGTCATTGAGTGTCAGGATGATCTTGGTAGTGCAGTTGTGATTTTAGGGATGCAGAGACCTATTTCCTTGCGTATGATCTCAGCTAAGCAACTCAAGTGAGCATGCGTAAGGGATGCCAGTTGTTTACTATCACTATCAGTGATCATTCGAGATAGTACTCCAGAGCATTCACCCCTTGATGATCACGCAGTTTTGAGGGAGTATGCAGATGTGTTTCTAGGAGAGCTTCCAGGTTTACCACCTAGTAGGGAGGTGGACTTCACCATTGACTTAGTGCCTAGCTCCGCACCAATTTCTAGGGAACCCTATCGGATGACAAATTCAGAGCTTCATGAGCTCAAGATTTAGTTAGAGGAGTTGTTAGAGAAGGGTCTCATTCACCTAGTGTATCTCCTTGGGGAGCGCCAGTTATATTTGTGAAGAAGAAGGATGGTTCTCTTAGGATTTGTGTAGACTTTAAGACAGCTCAACAAAGTCACAATAAAGAACCATTACCCACTCCCCAAGATTGATGACTTGTTTGATCAGATGTGGGGAGCTAGAGTGTTCTCCAAAATTGATCTCAAGTCAGGGTATCATCAGTTGCACATATCAGATGTAGATATTCATAAGATAACTTTTCACACACGTTATGGGCATTATGAGTTCACTGTTGTCCCCTTTGGTTTGACCAATGCCCTAGCTGTCTTCATGAGCCTCATGAATGGAGTGTTCAAGACCTTCCTAGATCACTTTGTCATAGTGTTCCTCGATGATATTTTGATATATTCTCATTCCAAGGAGGAACACGAGGAGCATTTGAGATAGGTGCTTCAGATTTTGAGAGAGTAGAAGTTGTTTGGGAACTTGGAAAAATGTAGCTTCTTTCAGACAGAGATTCAGTACTTGGGGCACATTATTTCAGGAAAGGGTATCTCAATAGATCCCTCTAAGATTCAGGCTATCATGGATTGGCCAGCACCCACATCAGTCACTGAGGTGAGGAGCTTCATGGGTTTAGCAGGGTATTACCACAGGTTTGTGTAGGAATTTTCTAGGATTGCTCACCCTATTACCTCCCTTCAGAGGAAAGGGAAGAAGTTTGACTGGTCAGAGAAGTGTGAGCAGGCCTTCCAATTGCTTAAGGAAAGGTTAACCATGGCACCTATCTTAGTAGTTCCAGACCCGACAGAGGATTTTGTTGTTTGCACTGATGCATCACTAGAGGGTTTGGGAGCAGTTCTTATGCAGGAGCATCGAGTGATTTCCTTTGAGTCATATAAGCTCAAAGACTATGAGCTTAACTATCCTACTCATGACTTAGAGCTTGTAGCAGTTGTTCATGCACTTGTGCATTGGCAACATTTCCTTTTGGGTAGACCTTTCATCTTGAGGATAGATCATTGTAGCTTACAACATATCTTCTCTCAGCCGAACCTCAACACTCATCAACGGCATTGGATGGAGTTCCTATGTGAGTATGACATGGAGGTATAGTATATCAAAGGAAAGGAAAATGTTGTTGTAGATGCACTTAGTAGATGATGACATGTGCTTGCTTCATTGACACTACAGTCAGATTTGAGAGGCAGGATACTTGAGCATCTTCCAGAGGATAGGTTTTATGAGGGTGCTAGGCAGATGTTGGATTCTCAGGGTTCTTTTGAGGGTAGATATTCAGGATGCATGTTAGAGTTAGATGGTTTGCTTTAGTTCCATAGGTGCATTTATGTGCCTAAGGCAGGTGATCTACATAGTTTCATCCTTACTGAGGCTCATCGAGCCCCATACGTAGCACATCCAGGAGTGAAGAAGATGCATGCTGATTTGAGAGAGTTATATTATTGGCGGGTCTTCATCGGGACATAGCAGATTTTGTAGCATGTTGTCTTGAGTGTCAGAGAGTCAAGGCAGAGCATTCTCATCTCGTAGACTCTTATACCCTCATGACATTCTTGAGTGGAAATGGGATGTGATCTCCATGGATTTCATAGTAGGACTCCCTATGTCCTCTTATCGTCATGATGCCATTATGGTCATTGTGGATAAGTTGACCAAGGTTGCATGCATTTCTCACCAACCAAGGTTACCTATAATGCACAAGCCATCACCAAAGTGTTTATGGAGGACATTGTTAGATTGCATGGGATCCCAAAGATGATCATCAATGATAGAGACACCATCTACACATCAGTTTTCTGACTTATTTTTAGGATGCTTTGGGTACATAGATTAATTTCAGTTTGGCATATCATCCAGAGACAAATGGGCAAACAGAGAGAGGTTAATCAGGTTCTTGAGGACATGTTGAGGATGTATGTGATGGACCAACAGAAGAAGTGGGAAGATTATTTACATTTAGTTGAATTTGCCTACAACAACAATTATCATAGCTCCATTGGCATGGCTCCCTATCAGGCTTTGTATGGATGACCTTGCAGGACACCTTTGAGCTGGGATAGACTAGATGATAGGATTATTTTGGGGCCAACTTATCTTCAGGATTTAGAGTAGTAGGTTTTTTGATTCGACAACGTCTTGAGTAGGCTAGAGCACGCCAGAAGGCATATGCGGACACCAAGAGGATCGATCGTCACTTCTCAATGGGTGACAAAGTCTTCTTGAGGGTTCATCCTCATAAGAGTCTGATCCGTTATGGAAAGGGTTCTAAGCTATCACCTCATTTTGTGGGGCCTTTTGATATTCTTGAGGTCATCGGTCTAGTTACCTATCATCTAGCTTTTCCACCATGCCTTGCATGGGCCCACGATGTTTTTCATGTTTCTGTACTTTGTAGATATGTACCAGATGTTTCTCATGTTTTGGATTGGTCGGCATTACAGGTAGAGGATGGAGGACAATGGAGACTAGAGCCCATATGCATACTGGAGCACCGAAGGTTGGCCCTTTGGGGTCGATATTTGGACCAGGTTAGAGTGCAGTGGGACCGATATGACGAGTCATCAGCTACCTGGGAGGATGCTACACCACTGAGGGCTAGATATCCCTATCTCTTCCAATGACTTCCAGGAGGAAGTCTAATTCTAGGAGAGGGGGATGTAGTGCCCATGTTTTTATAGCTCCAGTTATCTGTTGGTTCCTTTATGCATAGACATGTTTTGATTGAGACTCTGATAGATTTTGGACATTTTACTATGTTATTTTATCCTCATGGACATTATGGTATTTTGGGCGTGTAGCGCCAATTGGACTAGATTTGTATATTGATATATTTCTTATGATGTTGATGACACTAATAGGGTTATATGATAGTGAGATTTATTGGTTAGATGTTGGTTCTTGTGTTCGATTTGATTAATGATATAGTTTTCTAGATTTAATAATGGTAATTTCATGCTAGCCTAAGTGTATGTCGTTGTAATTTTATCTGTGGATGATTCATGGCAAAACCATGTGTATAATTGTATACATTGCACTATCAATTGTAAAATGATGTTAGGACATTATAAGGTGATTAAGTTTGTGATGTGTATATGATGATTTATATTGGACAGATGCGGTTAATGTGTGCAATGAGTGTGCAGGTGACAGTATAGGAGAGCATGGGTTTCAGGGCAGCTACGTAATTGTGCATGAGCGGCCCACACGCTGAGTCCTAACCATGCTAAATGTTTGAGGCCTTAGAATAGGTGTATTTATTTGGGCACCATGGGTGAACCCTCAATTGTAATGTATTTATGTCTTGTAAAATTAATTATGTTTAGGTGTGTTTTATTAAGTAAACTAGCTTAGGGGTTTAATGATCTCATATTAATTTAAGTGATGGTTTTGGGTTAGTGTGTGGGTTTGGTAGAATGGATTGGGGACCACATGTGAACCTTGGGTGGACCTCACACCCTCTACCCTTGTGCCCAAGCATGCCAAACCCGAAATTGGGTTATTTTGGGCATTTTTAGGGACCCCTTTTGAGTTTGGGAGTTCCCTTAGCATGAAAATGGGCCCTTGGACCCTACCTAATAGGTAGGGGGCTTATTTCCAAGGTTTGGAGGGAGTTTCCTCCCATTTTTCCTCCTTAGTCACCATCCATGTAAGATGGTTGGTTTGTGTGTAATTGTTAAAAGTTGCTCCACTTTGTTTTATTTTTGTTTTTAGTATTTTGGGTGATAAGGGCTAAAAGGTGAGTTTACTTTTACTTATTTGGTTTTTGAATCTTTGACTCTTGAGAGGAGAGGGGTGACACTTGTCACCTTCCCATTGGTGAGGAAACTTTTGGGTTCCTCTTCTTATTCTTCCTCATGTGGAAGGAAAGGGTCTTCTTTGCTCATTTTTTTGGGAGAACTTGGAGAATTTTGGGAGCTTGGAGGTTTTCTTGGACAAAGGGAAAAGCTTAGAGTCTTGGAAAACATTGTAGAGGTAGGATTCTTAACCTTTTTCTTTCTTAGTTGTGCTTATCTTGTTAACTATGCTTTGATCAATAAAATGATGTGTGTGAAATGATGTGTTGTGAAGTTGTATGGTGAATGTAGTTGTTTGTTTGTTCTTTTTGTTTTCTTTTGTTTTCTCTCCACCATCATTTGGATTGATGGTTTTTGGAGAATGTAGGGGAAGAGAGAGGGATTTCCCTCTCAAACCTCATGGTTGTTGGTCAAGCCATGAAGGTCCCTTCTCATCCCCTCATATGGTTTGAGGTGGAAGAAAGGTTCATATGGCTTGAAACTTTCCCCATTCTTGGTGAGGAAACCCTTTTGGGTTTGAAAATCCTCCCAAGAAGGATTTATGTGACATAAAGGAGGAATAAGGAGGATGAATGATTAGGAGTAATAAGGAGTTTTGTAAACATGTTTTTTTATTAGTGCTCCTATGGTTGAACACCTTTGATTTGGGCATCCTAATTCTTCTCTTCCCCCTTGTGAGGTTGACCTTATTATCCTCATGTTGTTGTATTATCATGTGTAGTATGTCTAAGTGGTTAAATGGTCTTATGTATTTCTTGTTGTGTTTTATCCCCATTATACTTGTCACATTTTGGAAGTATTTTCCTCTCTCCCATGGGCTTAGGAGAGGCTAGCATGCCTTCCAACCATGAAAAGGCATGTGATGATGCCTATTGGTTTGGTGGTAAACAAGCCTTGTCTCTTATTTTAGCATCCTCGGAAGAACACTCAAGTGGAGATAGTTGGATCCTCTTTCCATCTTTGTCCTCTTGGTCATCCTCATCTTTTGAGGGCATTACCTTCATTTTGTAAATAAATGTTTTCTTTGTGAAGCTTTCACCTTTTGCAAAAACACATATCTTTTGTATTTGATGTTATTGTAAACTTAAGTCACTTTGCTAAGGAAGTTTTCCTTCATTGTTGCAAGAATCTTATAAGATTATCATTTTGAAATCATAATGAAACCATTTTTTTTTATTTCAGTCTTCATTTATTTGTTTATTTATAAATATGCAAAATATAGTTATTACATTAAATCTGAAATATTTAGTTGTGCTTAATTTTAAAAAAAAAAATGGCATTACACTTACGATATGCACTTTGATAATTATGACCTATTGATATCTAAAAAATCTATGTTTACAACCATATCTTTGATATCTTTATGATATTTACAATCTATAAAATCTATTTAAAATGAAGATAATAGATATAAGATACAACCCCCATTTTATACCTAGGAATTGGAACCATATTTTTTGAGAAGAGATAAAGGATATTATATATAACTTATTTGACTAGATACATATCTTTGTGATATGGTCAAGAGAAGTCGGGTAAGTAATAAGTGTCAACAAGGTGTTATTTGGGAAAACAATGAACCAAAAAGTAGGTTTTAAAAATTAGAAATATATATAGGATATAAAAGTAGATAAGTAGGAGTAGGTAACATCTAGATAATTTAATAACGGGATACTTATATTAGGTATGGAGGAGCTTAGAAAGATGACACAAGGTTTTAGTCGAAATTAATCAATTAATCTAGTAGGCATGTGAATAATGAATCACCAAAACATGAAACTCATAATCCCCAAAATAACTCAAATAAATATGAAAAATAAGATAGAAATGCTCAAGAGAGAAAATAGTGAAATCCTAAATATACATAAAATACTCAATTAGAGATGGTAAAATGAAAATTTTAAACCCTAACACATTTCATAATGTCGAGTGTCCGAAAAGAGGTGGAGAAACTTATACAAAAAGATGAAAAGACAGAATACACCCTCTTTTTATGAGAAATATAGTGTACATGGAAGGAAGAATGGTTAACTCCAAGGTGAAAAGATACTATTAAATAGAATCAAGACATTTCAATCAGATTACAAAGACTAAGAGTTTTTGACATCAAGGAGTGAAGGACCTCAAATATGTAGGTTTTAGATTAGGAAAACTCTCCCTTTTATTTCAATAAGAATTTGGATACGTTTCATTGTTGTTTGCATGGATAAAAGAGAGGATTGTGTTAATGTGAAATATTCCCCTACATTTGTTTTAGTAACCTACATGAATATTGGGTCCTTTTTTGGTTTTTATTCTTGGGTTGTGATAAATTAAAAAAGATTTATTTTTCCTAATAATTTTGAGGTGTTTCACAAATGCAAGTGTGAGATTTAAGATGTTGATTACCTTGTTGTGATATCTCGCATCATGTAATGTCATATTTCATTTTGTATCTATACCCTCCTCTTTGTGGGTTTTATTTGTTTGTGTGATTTCCTTGTTCTGATTGGGCTTAAAGGAGTAAGGATATTAATTTCTACTATGATATTTACATACAAAAAACTTAGTTAATTAAAATTCAATGATAGATGATTACATAGATAGGCTATTTGACTCCTAATTTCATGGATTTAATAATTATCACTAACAAATAATCAATATCTCAAATATATAGTCTAAAACTAATCTATAGGTGATTTACAAATAACATACACCAAACTCACACTAATAGTGATTCTAATGATAATTACATATTACCATGTGAATCCATACGAAAAATACATACTTATTAATGTTACATCATGCCTCTAATATGTTGTTATATGCATGATTTCTAAGTTCGAAGATTAGACATTGGAGACACCTTTTCTTTGTCCTTTTACTAGTTTCGATTGAATTTGATTGTGAATTTTCCTCTTACTTATTGTATTTACATATTTTCATCATTTCACAAGGATCCCTATCCCCATTCTTGGTTATGTTTCTATTTCTTTGATTTGGGGCGGTTTTTCCTAGTTAGGACACTACCACACCGAGCGCTAGCGTCCTTCTACGTAGTTTTTTCCAATCTACTTTATTTTCTAACTTGTCACTCTCTTCTTCACTTTGGGTTATTTTTAATCTTTATTTCATGAAATTGGTCATATTTTTGTGTCACCGAGTGTTGAGTTTCAAACAAGTAAATTGTATATATACATGATGTATTTACTATCATCGGAGAATTGAGCTATCACTTTCAATCTACCATCTATAAGAGAAATACTCAAGGACCGCATTTTTGGCTTCATAGGTGGGGCTATTTTTTAATTCAATCTCACACATTCATAATGGTGGTAAAGTATTTATATCCTGCTATATTGGTGTGACTGAACAAGGGAATCCTATTTTTAAGGGACATAAATTCAATCACACACACATTATAACTATATAGAGTCCGAAAGATACTGCAAATCTAAGTGATAATCACATTGGGTGACTACTTAGGTAATTCTCGACTCAATAATATGCATTATTTATTCCACCTAATGTTTTCTTGAGGTTTTTACAGGTATATGGGTTTATTTTGTAGTAACATGTCTTACACACGAACACTACAATAGATTTCATGAAATAAACATCGAAAAGAAGAAGACATTAATAAACCCCGAAAGAGAAGAAGCAAAGTATGTACTAGGACACTAGTGCCCAGATTACATGCTAGCACATGGGGTGGTTATGTCATCCTTTATATAGTTCTGTGTAAAGTAGTTCTAAACCCTAGTTTCTTAGACAAAGCCTACACAATCTTTATCTAGCCTTCTCACCCATTTCCCATCCCAAATTTAGTCTAGATCTTCTGATACAAGCTAAGCCATTCTTATCTCCTATCTTGCATAATTTCATGCACTTTTCATGTTATATATTAATTGTTATTGTTATATTCATTTGATCTCAATCCTCTGATACAAGATTTAATTTTTGTAAATCATTTTATGAACACATTTCTTTATCAAACACTAGCCTACCCTAGGATCCCTTATCTTATATTTTCCTCATGGCTTATAATAAAGTGTTAAAAATCATCTTCCTAAACATAATTATCCCAAGTATGAACCATTCCTATGACTTGTGTTCATCCTTTTTAAAATACCCAAGAAGAAGCAACATTCTATAGCAAGTCACATATTCCTACTACATGTTATCCCAAAATTCCTCTCATCTTTACAAATATCTTCAACCCCAATTTTTATGTTATACTCCTAACCGTTATTGAGGCCTTTATATATTTTGAATATGATATTGATGTTTATTATATTGCTACAAATTATACATGTGTTGAAGATTTAGTTAATTTTTTAGATGAGAAAGGTCTTGTTAATGATGCTTATGATACCTGTACTTCTTTTGATGTTGTAGATGTTATTCTAAATGGCCCTCACCCCGATACTTCTTCTCCCCCACTTCATATGCACAAATCATTAGAGATGATCCTATTGATTTTGATAATGATATTCAGATCCCCTCTTCTTCTTCTCAACCAAGTTCTTTTTCATTGAATATTGTGCCTCAAAATTTTTATCTTTCTTCCTCCACTTCTTGTGTGTTTCCTCATGACGTTTTTGCTCGTGTTCCTTCTCATAATGTGTTAAATATGAAAATTTTAATGATGCATTTGTTTCTACTCTTAATATATCCAAATATAGTGTACATAATAATGATCATGCATATAGTGTGCATATTGCTTGTATTCGTTCTTATTCTAAACCTGTTGATAAAAGTGTGCACACTTATTTTCCTACCGATTCTTCTCCCCATGTTCCTGTTCCTAGTTTTCCATTTGCTGATCCAAAATTTGACTTTCAACCCAATAATGTCCCTATGACTACTCATAATGGAAATATTCAACCCCTTAATGAACCCCTTAATGTTTATGCCATTCCTCCACAAGAATTTCTTTCTCTTATGCATGTTTTAGGTGATTTGAAAAATAATATCCATACTCTTACCCTTGAGAGTAAGGCCTATTATGCTAGCAATGATAATAATTCACTTCATGGAAATTCTATCCATAAATATATTTACAATTCATATTTTCTTACAGGTTTTACTTTGCCTACTTTTATATTTTTTGATGGAATGGGTAATCTTTATCTATATCGTAAGGATTTTCAATTGGCTATGGATTCACATTATATTGATATATTACTTCTCAAATAATTTCACAAAAGTAGTCTTATTGATATTTCTTCTCATTGGTTTTGTCATTTTCCTAGTGTATATATTAGTTCTAATTTAAATAAATGTAAATATTTATCGATGATGGAGATCAAATGATTATAACATAATGCAAAAATATCTAGCATGAAAAGTATAAGTAAGTATGCAATATAAGGATAAGAGTGACTTAATTGGTATCAAGAGATTTGAGATGATTTTGGGATGGAAAATGACTGAAACAAGATGGATCTATACTATGTGAGCTCAGATGGAAAACTAAGATCCGATAATTCTTTTGAGATGGGCTCCTACGGTAGGACAAAACTTCCATGGGAGAGAGTATCTAATCTAAGTGGTAGTGTCCCTACAATAAATCTACTTCTGGTATTTTTAGATTATGTACTTTTCATATTCTAAACTTAGCTTCTTCCTTTCATTTTTTTCACATCCACTTCATTGTAGGGTTCTGTATCACAAGTATAGCTATAAAATATACCCTAGCTACCCATAAAAGATTAATTAAACATTAGATGAAACAAATAATGCATATGCTTGAGTCAGACTGACCTCATGGTCACCCCAATGTGATTGTCACTGAGTGCTACACTACATTTCATAATTTATGTAGTTCTTGTGTGTGTGTGTGTGTGTGTGATTGGAGTTCTATACCTTGAAGCTAGGTTTCCTTATATGAGTCACACCAATATAACATAGTATAAATTTTTTTACCCCAAGATGAATGTGTGAAATGGAATTCTTAATAAACCCTCCTATGCAGTGAATAATGCAACCCAAAGTGTAATACTTGACTTTTTCTCTTATAGATGGTTGGTAGAGAGTGATATCCCGTAAATATCCTGACCCTAATAATAGTTAGTAGGTTGTGTATATATATGAATTCCTTTTTTAAATTTGACACTTAGTGACACCAAAAGCCAACCTAGGTCATGAAATAAAGATAAGAAAAGACCCGAATAAAGAAAAAACTAACAATTTGGAAAATAATGTAAGATGGATAAAAACACCCACAAGGGACACTAGTGCCTGGGTGATAGTGTCCTAAATGGGAAATATTGTCCCAAATCCAAGAAATAGAAAACAACACCAAGAATGGGGATATGGATCCTTATGACATAACCAAAAGATATACATGCAAGTAGTAAGAGGAAATATCATAATCAATTTCATTCGAAATTAGTAAAGAGGAATAAGAAAAGGTGTAATACCCTTATGTCTTATCAGTCTTTATTTGATCTATATGTTTGGTTTGACATTATTCTATAGTGGAATTACATTCTGATTGGTATTTTTTCTTGAAACGTATGTGAATGCATTTCTATAACATGTTAGGATAATGTGAATTTACTCTAATGACCTAGCATACTTGCATATCTTGGTTATTAATATTCGGTACTTGATGATCTTTTGTTGATATGCATGTAGATTGTGATCATACTATGTTGTTATTGTTTCCTTTGGTTTTTCCGATCATTTTGATAAGTTTGGAACTCTTGATACTTTTTCAATATGATCCAAACTCGAAGTGGAGAATCATATGAGTAGCTAAGGATTAATGGTGCTACATTAATTCAGGATTATGTTAATAAATCCATGGTATATACTTTAAAGGATTTAAGTTGAACATCTATGTGGATATTTTGAATTTTTAAAAACCTAACCTAAGGTTAATAATGTAGAGGGCCTAAAATTATATGGTCTATGGTTCGAAATATGGGTCTAAGGGATGAGGAGTGAGTTGTCACCCACTTTAACTGGTAATTATTGTGGTAGTTATGTGTTGCATTAATGGTCACCGCTAGCTAAATAAGTGATATCAACTAAAGATGGGGGTTTTCCATAAACTAAAACTAGCAATACAATCTTTAATTAACTTGGCATCATTAAGTTTGAAATATCATAGGTTGGTGGTGGAAAAGGTAGTAGGAACTCCAACTCATCCTTGCATTTATTTACTCTCCTCAAAATTCCCCTCCATCACTTCGGGAATACACAAGTGGTTTTGTGGGGAAATATTCAATGTTTCTTTCATTTTTTTTATTTCATGTTGATGGCTCATGAAGTTCTCGCATGTTATTGTTACTTTCTATATTTTTTTCTTAGCTTTTACTCTAAAATTTACATGTATTATCTATAACTATGAATGAGGAAATTTAGGGAGATATTATTATCGTGAGCAATAAATAAGAAGGATGGAAGTTGGAGGATTTTGGGCTTCGTGGATCTGGTTTCTAGAACTGTGGCATCAAAGGAGGCTTGGAAACTCAAGAGGGAGAATACAAATATCGTGCATGAATGATATAATCTATATATTCTTAAATATATTTCTCTATCTATTATTTTCATAGATAAAATCCTGCTTTATGATCTATTAGTCATTTTTTGACATGGGTTTTGGTTGTTTGTTTTAAATCTAAGATATATTGTTCAGGTATGTAAACAATATAGAAGAAATATAGAATGGTTTCTATATACTTAGGAAAATGTGCTTTTCAATAAATGTATACATATATAAATGGGAATATGTTTAGAGGTTACCCAGACGTATTAATTTTATGGGCCCTACGAATAGAGTTAATGGAATCAAGTCGTGTTGTTTTATATACTAAGCCTCTCCTTAACAATTTTAGATTTTTCAATGTATCAAGTAGTTGTTATTTCATGGGTTCAATGTGGAATGGAAAATTTCTATGAGATATGTCGTATATCTTGATTGTATATCACTTTATTTGGTTACTATTGATGAATGTTATAGTGATAACTATAATTGTTTATGGAAATTGTTTATAGATATTCTACTTGTAATTTTATAAAAGAATACCCATAAAAATCTCGATGTGTTGAGTGTGATACATTCTTGATCTAAATGGAATATTTGATAGTTGAGTATAAATGTGAATCAAGATTTGACTTGAGGATGGTCATAAGAAATAAATATCTCGTAGGTTCTAATAGTCGATCATGAAGCCTCGTTGTTTGTAGGGATATCTAGGTTTTTGGATTCGTGCTCGAATTAAGGCATTATTTGAATAAAATATTATCTATTTCATAAGTCTAACCCTACTCTCAGTTTCTTAAAATGGGTTCTATGCTTATTTGGTTGACCGTGCATGGATTCTTTACCCAATGATACCTATCCTTTTGGTCTACTATATTTTTTTGGTTTGAGAGCCTAGGATGATTAGGCTCGACTGGCTTGGGTTGAGGTATGTTCCTCTTGTGTCATTGACCTTGTGATGTAAGTCGGCTTGTTGGGAAATAATCATGTGATAGGTTAATTTTGTATATTTTAAGGTAAAAGGGGATTACCATATCATGGTCGAAATTGTTGACTCTTTACGCAGTGGTATCATTCTATCATCCATGCTCGGATCATATTCTTCATTGATCAACAATTGATAATAGGTCTTATTTTTGGTCTAGAGGTATATCTAAGTTATGATGATAATGACCTTGGTTGATCATTACTTTATTACTAGGGTTAGGGGAGAAATTTCGAGAGGGCAAAAAGTTAGTAAAATTTACAACTAAGCTATATAGCCTTTAATTCGGTTTAGACAATTGTTTATAAAAACAGGTGATATACTAATGGTTGTGAGTTTTGAAGATTACTTGATAATTTTGGAATGGTATTATAATAATAATGATACTTGTAATCTAAATTGATTTAACATATTTCTACTACCAATATCTATTGGTGTATGAATATAGTTTGATTATTACATATGATATCTATGAAATGGGTATGATATCAATAATGTGATAATGGAAAGTTTAAGGTTATGGTATAGCTATACCTTCTTTATGTTGGTTAACTGATATTAAATTGGTAGGTATCTTATATTTGCATATCTACATTTAGGTAATCAAATTTGAAAGAAGTAAGCATGGATGTGTATGCAAAGTGTTTATGTTCTTTTGACCATTTTTATACTTCTAACTGAATGTTGTCTTTTGTATATGTAAATACTAGATGGTGTAAGTTATTTTAAGAGAAATAAATCTTATCATGTTAGTTCGGTTGGAACTAACCATGTATAATGGAATATTTTCCATGCAAGTTATTAACATTGTAGGTTGATTATGAAGGAAGACGTGTCTTACACCTTTTCTCACTGTTATGTCTTTTGATGAAATCTATAAATTTGTTCTTGTTGTGAAAAGATGAAAAGAATTGTATTTTAGAAAGGCATGATGCTTGAAACAAGATGTGATTATTTTGATAATCAATTGTGGAAATGTATTAGTATTATCTATTGATGATGTATTGAATTAAGAAATGCAATTAATTGTATTGTATTTTACTAAGAAGCGAAAGTTATACTTCGCTGAGATATTAATGAAAAAAGGTAGTTTGTTGGTCATTAATAAAGCATTATCTTTGAGAATACATATTGTATTGCAATCATTATGAATAGAGTGAATTACATGGTTGTGCTTTTAAAAGAATAAAGTATGTAATTAAATTATGGATTGTTGAAAATGTTTGGAATTAATCCTATTAAGTATAATACTATACTTAACACTTTATTTGAGAAAAAGGATTAAATTATGATATAAGTACTACTCTTGACATGATGCATTGCTAGTGTTAATAAGTAAAATATGAACAAGGGATTTAATGCGGAATGTTGAATTAAATATGCAACTGGAAAGTGTAATGATCATGATGGAATGTCTCTAAGCATGCCATTGGAATGCGTGAAACCTTCATTTAGATTTGTAGGTTTGAATTCCATAGTAGCTAGAGTTTCACTGAAACCTGGGAATTGATATGTCATAAATTATTTGAATAACCTTTATAACCATAAGATATGACATTCCCATTTAGCGGAAATTGTCTATCCTACTCGACATGGCCACTGCCACATTGTACCTACTTAATAACTAAGTTCGTTATTTGGTTACAATAGGTAAGATGCTATGCCAAGTTATCTTGTTAAGCTCCTCTAAATGAGAAGGTCATAATGTACTATGATGAAAGTATTGTCCTAGGTATGAATGTAGATAGTACCACATGGTTAAGTACCCAATTTCATCTTATGATGACTATGGGAAAGAGAGTGACATGTAATGATGAAAATAATTATGGAGACGCTCACTCTCCCTTAGTCATCCTAAGACGAGATTATGGAACTTACCCATGCATGGTGATATGAATAGTTACATTATACATAACTTGTAAATGATTAACACTTCACGATCTAGTCCTCACCTAGATAAAAAAAAGTCAATAGTTAGGGTAAAATAAAAATTTCAAATGATGATTATGTTTTCATAGAATTAAGCATGGAAAACATGACTTAAAACCTTATCCAAGGTATGCAAGTTGTTGATTACATTGTCTAGATTTCACCTAGATCTAAAGCTGAAGGATTTCAAATGGGTATTCCATAATAGATGCCCATATAAGCACTTTATATTGTAACACTTGAATTTCCTTGAAGGACTAAGGAAACCATGGTATACTTAGTATACATATTTTAATGAAATGGATATGAGGGATCGGTATTAGTCCAACTCATACAACTGCATAAGGTTTATTGTTATAGGATGGATTGACTAAGATGATTTTGGTTCTAAATTAAGTTAATTTAGAATAAGGAAACATGAGATATGAAATTAATATTATGTTGGATTTAAATATATGGGTATTTAAATCAATGATTGTAAAATTAAAAAAATCCCTTGTATTGAAGTCATAAAATGGGGATGTAACAAAAGGTGTCACTAGCGTCCCAATATTCACATTGGAAATCATGTATATTGTAGTCATTTTTACTCCCATCACAAAAGTAAGGAACCGCATGGGCGTTGACCTATCACCCAGCAAAAGCTAAGCGCTCACCCAAGGCACACATGGGTATGGAGTCTCTCTTTTATGTGATTTTAGTGGGAAACATCATCTATGATTAGTGTAAGAGTTTCCAGGAGGGAATTTAAGACATACAAGAACCATAGGGCTTAGAACGGCCTCTAGATCCTTGCAATCACTTCAGACCGAGTGCTTTAACAGAATCTAGAACATGTATTATGGCAGAAAGAAATATACAAGCATTCATACTTAGCATGAAAGGAAAGAGAACTCATGAGAGAGAAATATGCATTAGAACCATTGATATTCATGTATATATTATATCAGGTAACCTCATTACATTCATTGAACCATTACAGAGTGTCACAGAGAAGTAGACCGCAGTCATGCATTTCACTGGACTTATGTAACTAAGCTACCAAAATAAAATTTACAATTTCATGCCTATTACATTCTCTCCTTGATGTAACTATCCACTAATAGAGTCCTCGTAGTAATTATGCAGAGCTCTGCCCATGCTGTCTCTCAAACTTCCACTCTCTCTAACCCACTATATCTCAAACTCGTATATCTTTTACTCCATAGGCACTTGTATTTATCACTTTCCTACACTACCAACTCACCCTCCAACACCCTCATATCTGGTGCCAAGTGTCAAATGTGGTCCTTCATGCGAGCATGCTTCTCCAAGCCTGAGCTTTCCACTTTATCTCATGATGTTCTTCTAGAAGATTCCATCCAAGGCATGCCCCTATCTAGGCCAACTTGTTGCTAGGCTGACACCTTATCCATGCACAACTAGTCATGATTTTCATGTGTTCTACCCTGGGTGCTCAAATTGACTAAGTCCCAAACCTCCTTTCACACATCACGCATGCTATGTGCTTCCTTAAACCTTTCTCTTGCACGCTTTTTCCTTGCGTGCCTTTCCATAACTGGGACCTTGTGCACCTATATGCCTTCATACTTGGCCAATATTCCAGGGTCCAACATCACCCCACACTATGCCTATTCTCCATCCTCGAAAACACTTTACTCAACCAAGATGCATGTTGCCTTAGGGAACCAATGTATAATCTTACACTTTATAAAATAATAAGGGAATGAAAGAATTGGGGAAAGAATGAAGAATGGGGGGGAGAATTAATTCAACAAGCTAGGAAAATCCTTCCATAAGTCTTCCTCTAGCTTATTCCACACTTCAACCTCGCCCTGTGCCTTCTAACAGAGGTCACCCACCAAGGTGCTCACTTTGTCAAAACTCAGGCCAATTCCCTAGGTGCCCAAAGTGTCCACGATCTGCTCCATCTCTTTTCCCAAGTCTCTTGAGCTTTTCCATCCCCCGATAATTTGAGGGTATAGTTCCTTTAGCCGGGCCTTGATCGAACTCCTTAAGGCTTCAATTGCCTCTAATTTTCTCTCTACTTCGGCCAAAAATTTGTCCCTTTCCACCCTATTCCCCTTGTTCTTTTCTTAGAACTCTTTTAGCTCCACTTCAAGTGTGGCGACCAAGGAGCTTACCACCTTATCTCTGTCTATGCATGTATCATACATGGCCTCCGTAGATTGGGAAATGACCTTAACCTCTGTGAGAACTTGATGATACTAAAAAATGAGTGCTACCACCTTCAATCTGTCCTCCTCCTTCAAGCATGTGGCCACTTCTTCTACAAAATCTAGGGCCAAATGTCATCTCTCCATAGTGAGGACACATGTTAGATCTTCTATACATCCTAGAAGGGATGAGTACTTCTATGTAGGTGACACTAAGTCTGGGTGCTTTAAAGGGATGGCACCTTTGATAGACTCTATTTTCTTATATACTTCTTGCACCTTTATCTTCTCTTCCTTTAACTCATGCCTTAGCTATGCACTGATCAACTCTTCCTACTTTAAGCTCTAGGTCTTCTCCACCAACTCCTCTTCCTTCTTCCCTAGTTTTTCCTCTAGTACTCTTATCCTATCATTGTGCATGAAGAGTCTAGAATTTGTCTCAACCGTGACCTTGTTGAGTGCGTTATAGACTTTCTCATTTGAGAGCTCCTGAGAATTCACTAAGGGATTGGCCCCCTTAGATTCTAGCAATGTTATGAGTGCTCCCTGACAGACTTCAAAGTCTGGCTCATCAATGTGGGACTCAAACACCCAAGAGAGAATCTTATTTGTTATGGGCTATGTGCCCTCATTTTCAAAAGACCCCATGGCTAAAATCCTTTATGTGGGTACAGTGATTTGGAATCACGCGTGTAGCACCTTCTTCATGTCATCAATGTAGCCCATTACTTTCCTCTAGCTCCGTATCAAGAGTCCTCCTGCCCGAGCGTGCACCTTTGGGGAAACTTATTGTTAGAGCAGGACCTCCTCCCAGGCTGTCATGCTCTTTTTCAATATTCTCCTCCTTCCCTTCCTTCAGCACTATGTCCGTGTTGTGCTCCAACTCTTGGTCTACTAGGGCTTCAAGAATTTTCTTTGCTTCTCTTTCCACCACCTCAGTGATCTTCTCCTTTGTAAAACTTATTACTCCCTACTTTTCCCCGCCAACCTCTTCATTCCTTTCCATGTCTCCGGTGTCTTCCTCATCTTATGTGCCCTTGTGCCACGTGAATACAAACTCCTACTTCTCATCTCCACTCTCCTCTTCCGAGTCATAGATGTTGAAGACCTGTGGCTCTGGTCTTTTCAGGCTCATCTTCCTCACCATCATCTTCTTCACTCTCATCCCCTCTTCTGCCCATGTACTTCTCCATGCTATCGGTCACCTCCAAGTTAGCTTCCTCATCTACCCTCTGCTTTTTCTTGAGAGGTGGCTCCTAAACAGGGGATTTGGCCTTATCTTCTCCCTCAAGTGACTCTTCCTTGGTGAGGGGTTGCCTAGGTGCCTCTACTTCTGGTGTCTTTTCCTTCACCAGGGGACTTCTTTCTCTCGTATGTAAGTGCTTGGCTTGGCACTTGTTGTTGGCATGCTCACTGTCTGAGCAGTCTGCACACTTGGTGCTTCTTCTTCTCCTCTCCCTCTCTTCTTTGGCATGGGCTTCTTCCTACCCATGGGATCCTTAGGTATGGAGACATTGTTCTCTAGATATGCACCCTTCTCAAACTTCAGCCTTATATGGAGGTACACACGCATCACGGATCCTCCAACGATGGGTAGTGTCATTGGCCTTGTCATCTAGATCTCATGCAACATGTACCTCTCCATGTATGTACACTTACCATCGGGGTAATTCAGCTTCTTTCTCATCTCCCTATGCTCCCGGTCCAGACTACCTAGTTCCATCCTTAACTTCTTTGATTCCTTAAATCTGTTCACTCCTGCTTGGAAGTATTGAGCAGTGAATACGAAGGGAAGCTTGCACCAAGGGCTCCATGATTTGTCTATTAGCTTGAATCGCCCATGTAGAAATGTTGATAAACAGTGAATTCGGCTTCCCCCTCGGTGGTTGCTAGGATTTGTTCAAGGATTCTCCACTTTTCCCCAAATGCATTCCTTAGGTGTGTATACCATTTCTCCACCACGCCTTTTGGGGTGCTATCATTGTATCACAGGCATACTTCTCGAACCTCTTCGTGGGTGAAGGATCCTCGATGGGGTACTCCCATACAAACTTGTTCGGTGCATCAGACACTCTAATCTCCAAAAATAAAATGGTGAGCAAGATGGTACCAAAGAGGATTCTCACACCTTCCTTTGTCCACTTAATGATTTATTCTCAGATGTATGTGGATAAGTTATATATGGTGCCTTCTGCGATGTATGCGAATAATAAGTTGTATATGGTGCCTTCTACAATTTTCCTACAGACATGTAACCAGGGTTTGTTGAAAAATACATCGACCCCTTCTTGTAGGCATATTCGGTGATGGTCTCCTGAATAGCCTCCTTATTTCCTAGGTCATCTTCCAAGATATCTCCCTCACATATGAGGCCTGTAAATTATGAGATAAGTTGGGGAGTAACATGCATCTTGCGCCCTACAAAGTGGAAGTAATCTTTGTGTACCCGTGACATTAACCATTGGTACAGGACTCTGGTTTTCCAAAATAGGGCAACTCATAGAGTTGCAACAGCCCTGCCTTCTCTATTTTGACCTTAACGTCATCATTGTATATCGAAAGCCCTCTGGTGTTTGTTTACTAGTGGGGCACACTAATTCTAGTGCCATTTCCTTCTCTATCATGTTTTTTTGGTGATTATAATCACTTACAGTACATTTCTCAAGTGGGATTCCCACTCCTTCCCCATCATCACCCCATATGGGTATTGCATCTCTGCATACCATTCTTCATTTGTGTTTACGTCGGGTTCTTGTTGTTTCACCTTGCCCTTGCCCTTTCCTTTCTTGGGTGCCATTATTGAGGTATTTTTATTACTCTGTTCTTCCAATTCTTCTAGCCTCTAATCTCAAATCCGTGATATAACTCTCTTGAACCCATGCCCTAGTTTTCCAAACCCTAACTGGGATCAAATTAACTCCACAAAATGACGCCTCCTTACAACACTTTTCATGCCCGTGTAACCCCTTCCTTTTGGTTTGCAAACTCAAACTAGCTGCTCACACTTCGATCTCGCAGTCTTTCTTCACATGATCAAATCTAGAAACCCTAGTTTATAAAACTCGCTCCTTTCTCTATTTCACAAAGTGAAAATGAAAGAGCCTCGACCCTTTACTTATAGTTTTTCTCTTTTGAACATTAAATGCTACTTCACCTACCACCGTACTTTGTTCATTTAATGCAGATTTTTCAAACAAATCCCATCTTCAACACTTTCACTCACGCGCCCAACCTTGTACAAAAACTCCTCCAACCTTCTAGCACACAACCAATCTAACATGACAGGAGACTCTTGCACGTGCGTAACCCATGCCGAAGGCACTTCTTCTATCCTGATTCTTTCTTTCACCTACCTCATGTTGCTTAAATGTGCTTTCTCCTTCTTAGTACATGGGATCTACAAGTAGCTTATCCCTGCACCAACCATTCGTCTTCCATATTTCTTCGTATACCTCTTTCAACTGGGCCATTCAACAAGGCTTTTCAACACAACTTCCTTGGTACCTTAATCATGTGCTCCTTCACATTTCTACACCCCACACTTAAAATTATGCACAGTCCTTTGCGCACTCACAAATTCTCAAAAATAGAAATAAGGTTACTAGTGCCCAAGGTGCAAAACAAAATAACAATGCGAAAGGGAAACACAAGAAAGGGAAAGCATAAAGGAAACTTCTAAACTAGCTAGAAAAACTACCTTATTTACAAACACCAAGAATACTTATTTATAGTAGGGCTTCATCCTACTCCCATTGAAGTGTTCAGCAAACTTCATCCCATCCAGCGCTTGTAACTAGCATGCACCCGAATCAACAATGTACGAGATTGTGTAAGGACCCAACCAATGGAATTTCAAATTCCCAGGATGGATCGAAACTTAGAATCATATAGTAACACCATCTGCCCAACCTCAAACTTCTTGTTCCTAATGCGGTGATCATGCCAAGCCTTTTTATTTACTTTTTATGTTGTTTAGATCCACCTAGAAAGAGAACGTATCTCATCGAGCTTCATTAACTCATTAATCCTTTCTTCCAAAGTGCTTGTTCATTGTCTAATCCTCCTGCACACAATATACGTAGAGAAGGTAACATAAATTCATCAGAAAAATAACTTCCCTACCAAACACCAATTGAAATGGTGTGGCTTTGTTTATCCTTTTATATGTTTTCCCCGTAAGCCCATAATACTATCAATAATTTGTCATCCCAATCTTGTCTTCTGAAATTGCAAATTTTGGTCAAGGTATGACTCAGTATCTTGTTGAATGCTTCTACAGTTCCATTTTCTTGTGGGTGATAGGGCATAGTCTTGTGATGAGCCACCATGAACTCTGATAATAGGATCCTCATGGTCTCATTCAAGAAATGTGTACCCCTATCGCTGGTCAAACTCAATGGGCATCCATATCTTGTGATAATGTTCTCCCATAAGAACCTTTCTGTCATTGCTACCATGTAATATTTAGTTGGGGCTGCCTCTACCCACCTTGTGAGATAATCCGTGCAAGTGATGACATAACGTGACCCAGTCCTACGTGTTGCTGGTGCAATAGGTCCCACAAAGTCTATCACCCACTTTTCAAAAGGCTCCGCACTAGGAATAGGGTGCAAAGGCATTTCGTCTCTCCTTCCTAGTTTTCCAATGTGCTGACAATGGTCACACACTTTACAATAATCTCTACAATATTTGTACAAGGTTTCCCACCACAAACTTGCCATTAATATCTTACGTGCGGTGGCATCACCTACATAATGCCCACCCACACTTCCTCCATGTGCTTCCTCCATGATGGCTAGGCACTCATGCTCTAAGACACACTTGCATAAAAATTCATCACGTCCCAACTTGTATAAGTCTCCACTGATTAACATGTAGGGCACAATGTGTATGGCCAACTGCTTCTTTTCCAATGTCTTCATTCCATCCGGTGCCACACCTTCCTTTAAAAATATTGCAATCTCTTCCAAATCCAAGGGTGCATGCCGCAACCTAAATAGTTACACGTCTGGCATTGTTTCCTCAATACTCTACATGTCCTCCCCTGAATCAATTCTTGATAGATGATCAGGCCCATAGTTTCTTTTTCTAGGATTTACTACAATGGTGAATTCAAACTCTTGAAACAACAACACCCATTGACATATGTGTCCTTGTAGAATAGGCTTGTTCACTAAATACTTTAATGCCATGTGGTCGGTGTAAAACACAAAGGGTGTTGCCAGTAGATACTGTCTAAACTTGAAGAGCGCGTAGATCATTGACAATGCCTTGTGCTCGGTTGTGGTATAGTTTTACTCTGTTGGTGTTAGCTTCTTGCTTACAAAACACAGAGGATGATCAACAATCCCTTCACCTAGCTATGCAAGCACTGCTCCAATGGTGGTCCCTGAGGCATCTACATGGACATGGAAGGGCTTGTCCCAAGAGGGAAAATGTAAAATAGGCACAGTGATAAGCCTATATTTTAATGTATCAAACACCCTCTGCTGCACCTCTCCCCAATGGAAGGCACTTTTATGTCTAAGAAGCTCCTCTAAAGGCACGGCAATCTTGGCATATCCCTTAATGAATTTTATGTAATAGCCTATATGTCAAAGGAATCGATTAAGCAGACTGCGCTCTTTCTAGTAGGCTCCCTTAACCCCACAATAACTGCAACCTTAGCAGGATCTACCAGCAAGCCCTCCTTACATATGATATGTCCTAATAAAGTACCAAAGGGTGTAACAAACACAGATTTCTTAATTTTGAGGGATATCCTCAACTACCTACACCTCTCAAACATTAAACTCAAATTATCACAATGGCCCTTAACCATACCATATACTGTCCAATCATCCAAATAGAACTGAAGAAACTTATGGATGAAGTCCTGGAATGCTTGCACCACTATGCGCGGAAAGATAAGCTGCACATTCTTTAATCCAAATGGCATGACCGTATATGCAAAACTTCCCGAATCGATGGTGAAATTTATCTTCTTTTGGTCCTCATTTGCAATCTAGACTTGAGGGTCCCTTGAAAATCCATTCGTAAAGGAATAGATCTTGTGCCCAGTGACTTCTTCCAAAATTTCTTTAGTGAAGGGGGTCAGAAAGGGATCAATGAAACAAACTATATTCAATTCCCTATAATCCACACAAATCCTAATCCACCCATCCTTCTTGATGTTGATTACCATTGGGCTTACCCACTCTAATTCTTCTACTACCTCAATGATCCCAAAAGCTATCATTTTGTCTATCTCCTCCTTGACCTTCACGCGCAAATTGGGATTCATCTGGTAGGGTCTTTTCATAATCGGGTGTGCACCATCATTTAGTTTTATCTTCATCTCCCCCAAGGAATGGTGAATGCCTTTGAGCTCATGGTACCCATGTGGGAATAAATCCTCAAATTCACGTAGCAGATCAATGATCTTAGATACTTCCCTCTCCATCCAGTAATCTCCAATAATAGCTTCCTTAGGTTCTTCTCCTGAACCGATGTTAACTTTCTTCATTTTTAAAGGCTCATGGTAGGCACACGCGTGAGTATCTACACTGTCCACTACCTCACATGTCCCTACAGAATGGATAACATCTAAGCTTTCTGATTCCTCTCCATCAATCACATATACCAACTTTCCCTTCTCCTTTTCCAAACACATGCACTCAAGTTGTAACTCTTCTATTTCCTCTACTTCTTCAAAGCGTGCCTCTGATCCTGGTTCACCTAGTAATTCCAATAGCCTATCTTCTGTCCTGGCACTATCCCCCATGGTAAGGCACTTGATATCCTACAAGGCCTTATCAACTAATGGTTTGGTACTTTGATACTCAAAGGTTTGAATAAGGTCAGCCATGAGCTCTTGCCAATTCCTTGTCTAGCGGCGTGTGTCTCTCGAATGAATGTACCATGCATGCGCACAACCTGTAGTGTAGAATACAACTTGTGCACCCAGAGGGATGGTGGAAAAGCTTCCACACCTTCTCTCCAGACCCATTCACACTCCTAGATATGGAAAGAGGTGGGCTCCTTCCCATGGTAGTCTTTGATGATGGTGGGTACATTTCTCCTAGAAAATCTGACACAGAGAGCAATTCTTACCTCGCGCCACTCCAAAAGGCTCTCTTGATGTGTGGCCCACCACCAAGCTGTTGTGTTGAGTAAGACATAACTTAACATCCCCCTCTGTTCCTTTCCATCCTTCCACTGAGCTTCCACCTCCTGTAGAAAGATCTTAGGGAAGGCTCCTCCTAAATACTTGGGAAGTTCTTTTCCTCCAAGGTGCCTAATCGTGTGCGCCTTTGTTACCTTGGTCACCAATCCTATTAACTGCCATCCCATTAATTCATAAGTTCCATGTTCCCAATTGTCACATGCTAGGCTAGTGGTATCACTCATTGATTAAGCATCTCCAAACTAGATAACCTCGTTAGTAGGGTGTACCATCTCAGGGTCTCTTATTGAGCACAGATAAATCTTGTCCGAACTTCCTCCCCGATGGTTCAATATAGGTTGTTGACTTCCCATTAGCTAGGGGTATAATGAACCATTCCTCCTTGTTCTCAAAGCTAATGTACCTTTATTGAACCAAAGGTCCACATTGTTCTTGTAACACCTAGGGCACCCAAGTAGTGCTGAAATTAACTTCCTCGGCGAATGCCAAGACTTTGAAGTCCCCAGTAAACTTGTATCCCTAGATAGTAATAGATGCATCCTTCAAGACACCGATGGTAATTACCTTAGTCTTGTTTGACATATACATCACTTTCGAATATGGCTGTAATGCAGGTCTTCCCATCGATGCCATGCATCTAAAGTCAAAACATTAACCTATATACATGTGTCAATGAGGATATTTCGAGGAGCCATCCATCTACTACCGTTTCAACGTAATCTCCTTGTCATAGTCGAGGCTATGAGGGGGAAGGTTCATGTGCAAGACCTGTCTCTTGTGCTCTTCTCGCATGTGGTACCTTCTCTCTCAACCAGGATCCTAGCAAGGGAATGATATTCTCCTACCTTAGCATTTTACACACCTCCTTGACCTCATCCAGGTCATCCTTTTGTGCCTCGACTCTCCTTCCTTGTTCCTCCCTCCTAGATTTCTCCTTTAGACACTAGATCTCCCCTTGTAAGCTTTGAATAACATCCATGGTGTCCTGATATATCTCCTTTTGATGCACGGGATCTAGATACTTTCCATGAATGACCTCCTCCCTTAAAACCAAGGTTTTCTATCTTGGTACCTCTCTTGTGCGTGTAGCTTTTGCCCTTGTTGTTACCAAGACAGGTTCCAAATCTGCATCTCGTGTTACTTAAGGCATCTACTGTATGTCTTCCTTCTTGATGCTAACCATTGCAGTGCCCTTTCCTTCTAGTGCTATTGATTTATATGCTTAAATAATTCTAGGCACTCCTCATACTTATGCTTCTTCCCACACCACGAGCACTACAACAGGTCCTGGTACTCACATTTATAATTTTCTATAGATCCATAGTTGAAACATGTTCCCCATGGGAACTCACTCCTTCCTCCTCTGCTAGTTACCTCGACCATGGAATCCTCTTCAAAACCCCTTCCGCACGTGCCTCCATCTGTGTGCTCCTCATAATGGTGATCATCACCTTTAGAACTACTGGCAATGTTGGTTTGGTGCACCCCATGATCAATGGCCTCATGGATCTGATCAATGAGCCTACAATCCTTAGTATCATGGGTTGTAGAGGTGAAAATTTTACAATAACAAGATACATTCTTCCTGATTACACACTTTGCAGTAAGGGACATCTACTTGCATCATGGTCCCCATGAAAAATTTCACAATCTATTGTCATAGCGCACACCATCCTCTCGGGAAATTATCCTTAATGTGCCCCTCTACTTCACAATATGTGCACCAAAAACCATTATGAGTCTCATCGACTGATTTCACAAATAATTTTTCCAACTGCTTGGCCATAGCAGTAATTTGAGCCTCCAAAAATGGGCTAACACCAGTATCAAAACTACCAATAGCCTCGATGCGTAGGGCAACCTCGAATGCCTCGCGTGGGTCTGTAAAATTTTTATGAGATAAGGCCCTTCGAAAAGGGGTGATCAGCCCTCCAACAAACCATTGAGCATGTTGTGAAGGGTGAATATCATATGATAATTTAGACAAGAGAGTTTTAAAACGTGCATCATACTCCCGCACACTCTCTGCCATTCCTTGTTGAATCTCCTTCAAAGTGTTGATGCTCTTCTACTCAAACTCAGGAATGTGGAACTTTGCCAAGAATGCATTCTTTAAAGCATTGTATTCCACCACCATTTGATGAGGTTCATACTTCCTATACCAGCTATGTGCATGCCCTTGCAACACGGTTGACAAACTAACCAACCTTCCATTCTAGGGTTGTGATACCCTTCACGTGCCATAGCAGTTCACACTTGTGAACATGTTCCACAACATCCTCAATGCCCCTGTAATCTGGTAAATGTAGAGACATTTCAAAGAATACTTGAGGTGGTGGTTAGGGTCCCTATCCTTTTGAGTCGAGCCTTGGTTCCCTCTAGTGTTTCCTCCACTACCTAATCCACTAGGTCTTGTGCCTCCAGAGCCACCAGATCCACCAACCAAGTGTCTAATAGGGAATGTAGGATCTATGCCAAGCACCCCCACGGTCCCACTAAACTATGTGCCAATGGTCTGTGATAGCGCCCCACTACCACTACTGTGTCCTGCGCCACTCCTTGATGCGAGACCGAAAGCTTGTACACTTGCTCCTTATCCAAAGACTCCTCCGAATACTAGAATATGTGTAGCCATAGAAGAAGGAACTAAAAATTATATCTCCTAGGCGAGGATTCATCTCTTCCACTAATATCAACTGGGTCAATAACACTTCTTCCTAGTTTGGGAAAACCAAGTGCCAGGGCTCGGTCACTGGGTGGGTTTAGATATGCACCAACAACTCTCCTTTCTCCATGTAATGAAATATCACCGAAAGACAAAGGGGTCTCCCTCACATGCTTTCCATGATGGGGTATCACATATTGCTTAGGTTTCACATCCTCCACATGAACCTCAACTCCTTCTCGCAATGTCTGTCTCCAAAGATCCATCACACTAGCAACCTCGCATCATCTAGCAATCTCCCTTTCACGTGATTCACTATACTTGAGTTGTCTCTCTTCCCTCTCCTTCTCTATCATGATATCTACCATCTTCCTCCACCCAATCTCCCTTACCCAGCTTCTTAGAATGGTTTAGCCAGCCATTGGGAATGCCTCTAAACTCATGGTAACCATCAATATCTTCATAGCTAGAGGAATAACACATAGAAACATTCCTCTAGGTTCTTGTAGAAATTCAAACTTAGTAACCTCCAGGACAAGAATATGTAGAAATGGCATACTCTAAAGTGTAGCTAGCCAGTACTCCTCTCCACCAATGATCTACAACATGGGTCCACATCAGATTTGCATCCTGCAGCCTTTGGTAGTCTTCTTTGGTCCACATATGTGATCCATAACACCAACTTGATCTAGATGCATAGGCTAAAAGCCATTCATATAGTTCTACTAGGAAGCAATAAAGAAGGTCTCATACAAATCATGGTAGAGGTTCTCTTCTACCCATCTACGTGCATTAAACTCAGGTCCAGTGTTGAATCTCTGAGAAAATTCATCCTCCATGCTCTTGAACCATGATTCAACATTTTCCAATGTTAACCACTCTGTCATTACTCATTACATAGATCATGATGTATGCTATATCCCACTATAACTTCGAAAAGAGGTCCTGGAAATGGAACCAAGATGTAGTCATTTTTACTCCCATCACAAAAGGAAGGAACCCCATGCGTGCTGGCCTATCACCCAAAGAGCCGAGCACTCACCTGAGGTATGCATGGGTATCAAGTCTCTTTTATGTGATTTTAGTGGGAAACATCATCTATGATTAGTGTAAGAGTTTCCAAGAGGGAAGTTAAGACATACAAGAACCATAAGGCTTAGAATGGCCTCTAGATCCTTGCAGTCACTTCAAACCGAGTGCTTTAACAAAATCCAGAACATGTATTATGGTAGAAAGAAATATACAAGCATTCATACTTAACATGAAAGGAAAGAGAACTCATGAGAGAGAAATATGCATTAGAACCATTGATATTCATGTATATATTATATCAGGTAACCTCATTGCATTCATTGAACCATTACGAGAATGTCATAGAGAAGAAGACCACATGATCATGCATTTCACTGGACTTATGTAACTAAGCTACCAAAAGAAAATTTACAACTTCATGCCTAGTACATTCTCTCCTTGATGCAACTATCCACTAACAGAGTCCTCATGCAGTAATTATGTAGAGCTCCGCCCATGTTGTCTCTCAAACTCGCACTCTCTCTAACTCGCTATATCTCAAAATTTTCTCTCTTTTACTCCTCGTGGCACTTGTATTTATCACTTTCCTACACTGCCAACTCACCCTCCAGCACCCTCAGATCTGGTGCCAAGTGTTGAATGTGGTCCTTCATGCGAGCATGCTTCTCCAGTATGAGCTTTCCACTTTATCTCATGATGTTCTTCTAGAAGATTCCATCCAAGGCATGCCCCTATCTGGGCCAACCTGTCACCAGGTTGGCACCTTATCCATGTGCAACCGGTCATGCTTTTCATGTGTTCTACCCTGGGTGCTCAAATTTACTAAGTCTCAAACCTCCTTTCGCATGTCGTGTGTGCTATGTAATTTCTTAAACCTTTCTCTTGCGTGCTTTTTCCTTGCGCTCCTTTCCATAACTGGGACCTTGTGTGCCTATGTACCTTCATACTTGGCCAATATTCCAAGGGTCCAACACATATAACACCATACTATGGGCATGGTGAAATAGTAATAAGTAATAGATCCACTAGGAAAGTGATGAAACCAATGAGAAGCAATATCAGTAAGACTACTAGGAAATTCTTTGAGAAGTAATCTATCATTAGAATGTGAAGCCATAACTACTCTAAAATCCTTGAGATGCATCAAAATATTACATTACCATCAAAACATGTATAGTTAGGTAAAGTAAAACCCTTAGGAAAAGTTGAATTGTAAATATTCTTAGGAATATGATTTCCATGAAGTGAATTATTATCATTGCTATCATAATAGGCCCTACTCTCAAGGGTAAGGGTGTGAATCTTATTTTGTAAATCACCTACAACATGCATCGAGAGATAAATTCTTGGGGAGGAATGGAATAAACATTAAGGGGTTGAATATTTCCATTATGGGTATCCATAGGAACACTATTGAGTTGAAAGTCAACTTTGGGATCAGCAAGTGGAAAAATAGGAATATAAACATGAGAAGAAGAATCAATAGGAAAATAATTTTGCACACTTTTATCAACAAGTTTAGTAGAATAAGGAATACAAGCAATATGCACACTACCCTTATGATCATCATTATGTATACTATTTTTTGAACATCAAGAGTAGAAACACATGCATCATGAATTTTTTCATATTTTAATAGATTATGAGAAGAAAAATGTGTACTAACATCATTAGAAGACACACAAGGGTTGGAGGAAGATAGATAGGAATTTTGAGGCACAATGGTCAATGAATATACACTTGGTGGAGAAGAAGAGGGAGTGACTTGAATATCATTAGTAACAGTAATAGGATCAACTCTAATGATTTGTGCATATGTAAGTGGAGGAAAATAAGAAGTAAAGTGAGGACCATTGATGATAACATATACAATATCAAAATATGTATGAGTATCAAAAGAATCATTAACAATACCTTCCTCATATGAAAAATTAACCAAATATTCAACACATGTATCATTTGTAGCAATGGAAGCAACATCATTATCAGATTCACAAGAACTAGTGGCCTCAATAGGGGTAAGAGTACAACATCAGGACCGAGGTTGTAAAGCTTTGTAAAGACATGAGGGATCTTGGGATGACATGTGGTAGTAATATGTGACTTACAATGGAAGGCCTCTTCCTCTTCAACATTTGCAAAGTAAGTTTGAATTCCATTTATAGTAATAGATTCATACTTGGGAAAAGGAGGTTTAGGATTATGGGTTTGTAATACCTTTTTTATAATCCATAAGGTATACACTAAATGAAGTATCCTAGGGAAATTCAGGTTCAATCAATAAATGGGTTCACTAAATGATTTAAAGAAATTTAAATCTTTATCAGAGGATTGAGATCAAATGAATATAATAGTAACAAGAAAGATATAACATGCAAAGTATAAGTAAGTATGCAAGGTAGGAGATGAGAGTGAATTATCTTGTATTGAGAGATCTAGAATGATTTCGGGTTCGAAGATGACTAGAACATGTTGGATTTGGACTGTGTGAGCTCTGTCTAGAAAACCATAACATGATACTTCTTTAGACATGAGTTCCCATAGTAGAGACAGGACCGCCCAAAGAACTAGTGTCCAATCTAGGTGTTAGTGCCCTAAACAACTCTATTTATGCTCTTTTCATGGCCTGAGCTTAGTTTCTTCCTTTTTGTTTATTACATTCACTTCGTTGTAGGGTTCTATGTCATACATATAATTTCAAAACAAACCCTAACTACCCACAAAAATCTCAAGAAGACATTAGGTGAAATAAATAATGCATGTGCACGAGTCAAACCGACCTCAACAATCACCCCAATGTGATTGTCACTTTGAGAGCTACACTACACATCAAAATTTATGTAGTTATTATTTTGTGTGATTGGAATTGTGTCCCTTGAAGCTAGGTTTCCCTTGTGCTAGTCAAACCAAGAAAACAAAGTACAACTAATTTTCCTCCAAGATGAATGCATGAAATGGAATTCAAAATAAGCCCTCCTATGTAGTGAATAATGCAACCAAAAATGCAATCCTTGAGTGTTTCTCTTGTAGATGGTAGATAGAGAGTGATAGCCCAAAATTTTCTTGCCCCTAATAATATTTATTAATTTATATATATATATTAATTCTTTGTTTTAAATTTGATACTTAATGACACCAAAATCCGACCTAGGTCATGAAATAAAGATAAGAAAAGACCCAAAATAAAGAATAAATTGAAAAGTTCAAAAATAAAGTAAGATGGACAAAAATACCCATAAGGGACACTAGTGCCTAGAACTAAGTGGGTCCCAAGAGAGCACCACTAGCCATTATATGATTCACATATTCATAGTGTTTCTATGATCACTTTGGGCTTATCATTTGGTACATATGCTCATGACAATGCATCGTTTGATCTGATCGTGCCTAGACGTTACCTAATTTGTCACTAGATGCACTTGTTCTTTAGTGCTACATGCCTACAAAATTAATCCATAATGATATGTTGCTACACATATTTTAAACATGATCGTTTCTTTCCTCTTTATCTTCATTATTCATATTATTACCTACCATACTTTTTAATCAATAATCATATTAGATACATGCCTATCTCTATTTTACTATCCTACTACCATCATGATATTATCTACACTATTAACAAATATACTCTACTCTACAACATCAATATATATAATTAAATAATCACCATTGCGACAACATCTCTTCTTAAATCACATCAAATAATCAATAATTCACATAACAAACACAAGTACATATCATATTAATAATGACCTCATCATATATAAATCTCTCAAAAATTTTGTAATACAAAATCAAGGGGAAATTCCCACTATAACGCATATCCTACATCCTCCTCACAACTACTAGAGTCTACTATCATAATTCTCAAAATTGAATCCTCATCATTAGTTATCCATCTCTATGCTTGGAAACACTACTCTAACTATGTTTGTAGTGATGTTTCCTTAACCACTACCTCCACATATCATCCCTAGAGCTCCATGTATCTCTCAAACATGTTTTGAGCTAGGCCACCTCCTCTAACTACTTCTCTCACCCATGATAGCTCCATCCTATCCTCATCTCATACTAACTACAATATTGTACATGTAGATGCTACCACCACCATGGGATCATTAAATATGTATACTCTCTGACAATGTGATTTGCTCTCTCCAACACTCCTCCACCTACAAGGACATCTAGGGCACATTGTGAGTCAACATACATATCGACGTATTCAAAAGAAACCTCCAATACTAATCACCTATGATAAAATGGTTTATTTTATTACATCCTTATCACACATCGACAACACATATAATAATTACACACAATATAATTTTTCATACTTACATTGTACAACCACTATCACTATTACATCCTCCTTGAGGGTAGGTGTTTATCCTCCTACAACCCATCTTCCTATGGTATCACCACATGGTAGATCTGTTGTTGTATTTACCATAACTAGAAACATTAGCACTGTTGGTGCTCTATCCAACACTTGTGTATAAGTAATGGCATATCATATATCATCTACTCATAAATTCACTACGTCCACATCCACCTCATATTAACCTGATAGGAACCCTTCTCTCCTCACCACTCATATATATATATATATATATATATATATATATATATGGCATTTATATGGATCTTACAACACACATCCATGCTATGTCAAAATGTTGTAACACTTTATCATACTAAAATAAATTGGTCACCATGGGAACCTATCCTCTAGCAACATAGTATGTTGGATTCATAATAGATCCCCACAATTCTTAACCCATTCACCATGGTCCATATATGGCCTCTAAATTACTGCATCATGCCTCATATTATCTAGAATCGACCTATAGGTCATATGTCAAACCCACAACTCATTAGAATAATCCATATGGATGAAAAATATGGGTTTAATCCCAATATACTCATGCACCTCTTAATTGTATCATTATGTATTTGTGCTCATATTCCAATATGTGTAACAATGTAGTAGCACCAATCCCACCCCCATGGTCCACCTATGTAAATATGTATAAAGCTCTATACAAATGAGCTAACTCATAATGAATCCAATCATATTGAGTCCCATGTTTCTCAATACTCCTAAAAATATCACGCATCCTATAATATATCGACACCCCTCTGCCATCAATGGCTATACATGAATACAAAAACATTGCAATGAACTTTCAAAACGTGGAACACCTGATCTCACAATATCATCCATCATAATAGATGAATCTACATGTATCAATGAACTCGTAAAGTATTATATCATAGCTCTTTGTTGCCACCATGTACCACCTAGAGGAGTCATATATAATCTCCGTCATATTTTGAAAATCATAGTATCCTATACACATCCTCAAGGGTTACCATCATCTCTTTATTCAGCAACCAAAAGGTAAAAGTGTCTCGCACACTATCCCTCACAGAGTGCGCAGTCATCATACACATATTATGGGAACCTCCCCATTTTTGTGACATGTCATAACCCGAAACAGTCCAAGATATCCCACTCATTTTCTATAGGCTTAGTGCCAACAATGTAGAAAAATGCATACCTAGATAGAACTCCTTTGAATGCATCTCCCTCTACACAACATAGAAAACCACAAATATACCAAGTGAGCACCACAAACCATGGAAAACACCCTACTAAGCCCCTATATCTCTTTGGATAAAATTTCCCAACACCCGAGATAGTACCACCCATAACTTGGAGACTATAACCTAAAACTAAATGGAACCATCCAAGGGACAAAACTGGTCCCTCTGAAATGTCTTGGATAGAAGCACCCAAATTTTGAAATAATTGAAAATGCTAAATTACTTTAAAATAACTTTGTTACAACCTAATATACATCACAAAATGTGTTACTTACCAGCTGATTCAGATTTTGGGTCGAGACTTCCTCTTTAAACCTCTCAAATCTAATCAGGATCACCTCTTGTATATGTGATATCTTTGTGAATCAAATATCACAATCACAATACTCTAATCTACAAGATAAGGATCCTATTGACTTTTCTATGCTTACTATTTATAGTAATATCTTAGTGTCACACAAACTACTATAATTACTATGTTATATTTTACGATAATTAATTCAACATAACTATTTCTTCCATATCTTGATATTTTTTCTCCATTTGGAACACCATCAATGGCATTAGAAATCTGTTATCCAAATAACTCTACTAGTTATTTGTAAAACTTACATACATATTTTGGCTCAGATATCTTCATTGCGGTGGCATGCACCTCGATTATCTCCTTCACACATTTACTTGGTCATTGTTTCCTCATGCGCCCTTGCGCACTTCCCCTTATCCCCTTTTTCATTTCCTCTATGTTCTTATCTTACATTGCACACATCTTATACCCATTAACCTTCTTCCTAGCATCTGTTCATCCTGCGCATGTACCTTACAATTACTTCAATCATCTAAGTCGTTATCCCTCTTGCACGCCCTACATATTACCTTTTAATATTTACACCTTAACCATATGTTCTCTGCTCATTATTTTTCCTCATTTCCTCCTTACGCGTTGTGCACGCCTTCTTCTTCATTTGTCTCATGCCTCATTCTTATTTGTGCATACCTTTATGCCCTCCTCTGCACCTTTCCATGCCACTTCATTCCCTAAAACTCTTAACTATGACACATGTAACCAGTTCAAGCATGCCAACAGGGTGTAAAATCCTTGCAACAAATCAATGAGTGACATGTGGAAGAAATGACAAAGAACATTTGCATAGTTGGTCATCCTTTTAGCCAATCGGCGTACGCCGCCATGTGTTTTGCATCTCAGTAGACAACTCTAACAAACTTCTGACAACCATATCTTTTGCTATAGAGCTCTAATCGGTGTGCACCTAGTCTCAACTAACACCAATGCTGACATAGGCTATAGTGTTAGACATTTAAATTCAAATTCTTGGTGGATCTAGTAGGTGAGAAATGGGAAAACATCATTTTGGACATTAATGAGTAGATCTGATTGCTCCAACCACCGATTTGATTTGATCCACCCTATTTCCTTCTAACATGCCAAAAAAATTTGGGGAAGCGTATTTGATAGAATTATGGGTATATTTTTCAAGAATTGAATGTTTCTTGTTGGTGGTTGTGTTTCAAATTTGGGTTTTCCTTCTTATATTCTACTTCCATGGATTCATCTATAAAGGTAAGATCTAGGATCATTGTTAATGTTGGACATTTTAGATCCTTACGCATTTTGCTAAGGACTTCATATTTTCTATATTCATATTCACAGACCTCTAGATCTCGGCTCATGCATGTGGATACCGACCTCTTTCACCATTGTAACAATTCTCTACATTTCTCGAAGTAATGGAAACATCATTTTGTGAATATTCTTTATCCTAAGAATGTTTGTATTCTTTCTTCTTACATTTATTTTATATTGAATGATTGTTTTGTCATTCTACGTCCCTTGTAGTCCCCTTTCTATGTGTGTTCCATGAAACTGATATGATAAATACGTTTTAGTTGTGCTAAGCATGCCTATCCTTCTTTCATGCATTTCCCTTCATTTTCACTCAGAACAGATAATGTTCATCCCTCTTTTTTTTGGTGCTATCACCTTTTCTGTAGTTTCCTTTCATATTATCCTTCTATCATTTGTCCCTTGGCATTATTAGCTTAGTTTTCCCTTTCAGCACTAGGAGTAGCAGTAGTAGTATAAATAGATAGAGGAATCGGCCTTCTCCGAAGATCCTTATCAAGCGCGTAAGGTCCCGTAACTTGTAGATAGTTCCATTGTCATCTCAAAAACTCAATCCTTATAGATCCAAGATGTGGCTACAAGTTTAATGACCAATTTTTTTGGCATGCCCAGTGGGAAAAGTAGTGAAAGCTTAAATTTCATATTGTTAAGTTCTAGTGTGTGAACTTAGTATTTCCAACCTTTAGAGGCTTATTTCAACACATCTAGCGACTCCCAACATTTCTAGAACTCTTGTTTTGTAGTCCTGAGCACCTTTTATGAGAATATTACATACCAAATAGAGTACTATAGCTAAAGGATCCTTTGAATACCTCTAGCTTTCACCAAGAAACACATACAATAGATCTTCCACATGCACATTCCCATCTCCATCAAACCACGTACACTCTACTCCTCAAAATAGAAAAATGTTCCCTACCATGGTGCTTCATTCTCATCATCCTCCAAGGAACTTTTCCAACTTTAATGATGTAATCCCACTCAATCTCAATGCTCAACATGATATGCTAGTGATCTGCGCTCAAAAGTATTCCATACTTCACGTGATAAAATCAATTCACCCCTATTGAACACATTCAAGATGTGGCCAATGTATGCTCTGTCTATTTGATTAAACATGATGATGTTGTTGTCAAGTTATTTGTAGCCTCTTTTAAGGGTAAAGCACCCTAAGACTTACATCTATTACTACCTAGGATGAGCTTGGAACAAATCTTTGTAATTACTTTGAAGATAAATTAGATCATTTATCACTAGTGGAGAAAATGAATATGAAAAATCATGCACCTAATGAGTAGATGACTGATTTTAACATCAGTTTATAGAAGACTTGGGACAAAATTCCTCAAGTGGTAAGGCCTATAGCCCAACATGCTTTCTTTTACTATCTAAGGGATTTGAATAGTGACAATTCAGTCATGATCAATTCCATGAGAGGTAGAACCTTACCTGCTATATACAACATTGCAATAAGGGCAGAAAAATTCTCATTCAGGCTGGTAAGTTAGAGCCTAGGCCTATTGTGCCATTATTCCCAAAAATGTCTTCATTGCCCCAACATTCTATTCCTCCAATTCCAATGTAAAGCTTGCAACTATTTATGTGTACATCCTACTCTCGTACATAGCAAAAATAAGATGATGAATTGAAGGCCCTGATTAGAAACTTGTCCAATAAGGTCATATCATTGGAGAAACAACGAGACACAAGCCTATCGAAGAATTTCCAATCGGTCAAGGCCGAGCAATCAACCTTGGTAGAATCAGTATGGAAATCAAAGGTACGGACAAAACTAGCAGAATGATAGATGACATGTTAATGCACACTTTCCCTTGTAATTTATTCCCTCTACATAACCACTTACAATGCCCAACACAAGTCAAGAACTTTTCCTAGTCTAGAACAACATGGCGTAGGAGTTTGAATGGTGATTTCCTTGTAATGTGCCTCATTTCCAGTGTTACTTTGTACTAATGTTGCATGTGCAAAATCCTACATGATTCAAAATGCTTCCAGCTATGAGCCTTCAACAAGCACACCTGAAGCAGATAACCAAGAAAGGACAGAAGCTCCTCTAGAGGAAAATTTGATGTTCTTTGGCATTGAGGACTTATGTGTAATTAACCAAGATGTAGAGGATACAAGCAGAACACATGCCCAAGCTGCAAGAAAAACAAGATACAAGAAGAGAATGCTCAAGTTTTGCACGTAGGTCACAATCCCATTAACACAAGAAAACCCTCAAAATTAAAAGGAAGCAGCTAAGACATCCATTAGTAAAAGGACTCAATTTCCCATACTTGAGGCTTTTCCCAAATCTCCCCTAGAAGTGGTGTGTGACCCTCCTTTGGTAGGTCAAGCCTCTATGCTAGCTAAGGTTCCTGCCTCTATACCCGAACAACCAAGTAAGGATGTTGTTGTTCCTAAAATGCACAAGTCAATGGGTTTTCCATTCAGCATTATGGACCAGATGAAAAGGACAAACATAAATGTTACAATGTGGGATGCCATGACCATTCCATCCTAGCATGACTTGTTGTATGAAGCTATGGCACATCTCCCACACATTGATCACAAAGCCACACACTTCTATCAACATCTTCCAAGAAAAGGAGAAGCAAGTAAGTAAATTTGTTAAAACCCCACTCTTCTATATTTCCTTGATCATAGGAAAACATCTTGTCCATAATTGCATGATTGACTCAGATGTTAGAACTTCTATCATGCCTAAAAGGATTTTTGATGTCTTAGGACTCAAGTATAGCCCCTTGAAAAAGGATTCCTACAACTTGATGGTTCAACTATCACTACCCTAGGAATCATCAAGGATCTTGAGTTAACCCTCCATGCATGTCCAAGTTTAACAATAACTCAAGATGTGTCAATCATTGATCTTCCCCTCTTTTTGCCTTATGTTTGTCAAAATATTTTACTGCTAAAGTGGGTGGTTACTTGTATTTTGATTGGTCTCATATGTTACTCTAGACAAGGTATGGTACCTGGTTTACCATACAAGTTGAGCAAATATTTTCCTATCATGTAGAGTCATATGTCCCATCCCCTCTCCAAGCCAACTGTTTAATCCAAAAAGAACAAGCTTCAGTTTTTGAAGAGCAACCTTTCCCATCTTCTATTTCCTTATCTAGTACTTAATGAGTGGGAAGAGAGGTACCATAAGTTTAACCCATATGCTGAAGAAATGGAAGCTTATGAAACTAGGATTGATACCTATTGCATTCTTGAAGAAGAATCTATGTTTCCACATGTGCTCAAGAAAAGGGAAGAGAACCCTAGTCTATGGAAGTTATACTTTGATGGATCTAGAGGCATAAATGATGTGGGAGCAGGAGTGGTTCTCATTTCTCCTAAGGATGAGAAATTCTTCTTCACTCACAGATTGTAGTTTACATGTTCTAAAATGTGGTATAGTATGAAGTGTTGGTGCATGGTTTCTTATTGCTGAAAAGAAGAACATTAAGGAACTACAAATATATGGAGATACTCAATTGGTTATCCACCAAGTCACAAATAATCAACCATTCCAAACAAAAAGATTTTCGGACCTCTAGCTAATGCTCTAAATATGTAGGTTGCTATGCAAAATAAATAGGAATTTGATCAATTGGGAACATTTGGTTCATATTGTCCATTTCATTTTAAATGGTGATTAGACCAACCATTCCAAACAAAAACTGAGCTAGCAAGTATCTCATCAATTGTCCATTTCATTCAAAATGAAGCTGAGTTCTCATCAAGTATGCAAGATGACTTGTATGATAGTTATGGTGACCAAGTGATTCAACTAAAGTCAAATAATCTGCCTAAAGGGATGGTTTCCTTAGAAAATGTTTAGCCCTGATGATGATTTCAAGGGTGAAGAAAAATATATGCATGTCACGGAAGAAGACTACTCTCTAGTTACTATTGCACATGGAAAGGAATTGCTACTTAGTAAAGCTTACACACACAATGAAAAGCAAGACTTCATCTCTCTCTATAAAAATACAGTGATATCTTCTTGTGGGTGTATGAAGAACTAAAAGGTTTTGATCCAAGTGTTTCTCAAAATCCATTGACCTTGATCCTATTATCAAGCCTATCGGAAAAAAGTAGTGACCAGTCAATCCAAAGATAGATCCCCTCATGAGAAAGGAACTATCCAAACTCATTGAGGCAAAGACTATTTTTCCCATCAAGTACACTACCTAGGTTACAAATCTAGTTCTAGTGCACAATCATAATGATGAAATCGGACTCTGTTTTGGTTTTAGAGATTTGAACAAGACATCTCTAAAGGATCATTATCCTTTGCCTTTGATGTAAAAGATTTTGTATACTGCGCTAACGTGCAAAAATTATCAATGTTGGATGGGTACTCTATTTCAATCAGATCCTAGTTAAGAAAGAGGATAAATTCAAAATGGTGTTTACAACCAAGTGGGGAACATATGCATATCAGAATATTCCCTTTGGTCTATCAAACATAGGTGCAACATTTCAGCATGCCATGGACATTACCTTCAAAGGTTACATCAATGAGTTCATCTTGTTTTACCTTGATGACATTATAATATTCTCAAAGAAGAGCATGGATCATATGGCGCACCTAGAAAAATTATTTGAGAGATGAAGAAATTTTAGGGTATCTCTTAACCCCAAGAAGTGCAATTTTGTTATGGCACAAGGAAATCTTTTAGGCCATGTGGTTTCAAAGGATGGCATCACAATTGATCCTAAGCACGTTTCGACATCCTAGCTCTTTCCTTTCTAGTGCACAAAAAGGCCTTGCAGTCCTTCCTTGGTAAGATTAATTTTTTTAGGTGTTTTATTCCTAACTTTACAAGACTGGTAAGGCCAATCACCCTGATGCTCAAGAAGGACATACCTTTTAGATGGAAACAATAGGGGAAGGAAAGCTTCAACAAAATCAAGCAAGATATTTCTTTTGAACTAGCACTCATCAACCAAAATTACTCAAAATATTTTATGCTTTATGCTTATGGAACTGATGCAAGTATTTTGTTGTCCTAACACAAGAAAATGAACAAGGGCTAGACTAGCCAATGGCTTTCTTAAGCCAGATGTTGAAGGATTATGAATTAAAATACAGTCACATGGAGAATAAGGTCTTCGCCATCATGTGTGCACTCAATAAATTCATAATTATAGTCACCAAAAATCATATTAAGGTGTTAGTCTCCCACTCTTCTATTAAATACTTCATCATGGAAGAAAAAAGTAGTGAAAAGATAACACGATGGGTGACCAAAATCATGGAGTATGATGTGACTATGAAAGACATAAAACTGGTAAGGGAGTGTGCTCTACAATTAGCTTGTTGAGGATGCACACAATGAATATGAGACTTCATTATTTCTTGATGAAGCTCTCCCGCATGCATAAATTTAGCATAATACACACCATCGTGTGTGACTAGATAAAGGACATGATCAAATTATTTTCCAAGGGTGCATACCCTCTCGAGCTTAAATAAGGCACAAAGAAGACATCAAATTTTACAATTGGTCCCTTATGTTTTGATTGATGGACTTCTCTTCAAGAGGAATCTTGATGGTGTGTTGTTAAGGTGTATTAACAATGCACAAATTGAAAAAGTGTTAGCAAAATTTCATGATGGATTCTCTAGTGGACACTTCTCTGCCAAGACTACAATAATGAAGATCATAATGGTAGGTATATTTTGGCCTACTCTATTTTTAGATGCACACAAGTGGGTCACAAAATGCAAGGAATGCACTTTATTTGTAGGAAAGAAGAGATTGGCAGCACTTCCCCTTTTAGCAATCCAAGCAGATCAGCCTTTTTGCGCAATGGGGTCTCAAATTCATAGGTATGATCAATCCACCTTCAAGAGTTGGACAAAAATGGGTATTGACATCTACAAACTAGTTTAGTAGATAAACAAAAGTTGTCACACTCAAGGAATCGACTGAGTCAGTTTTCCTTAACTTTCTCAAAGGTATAGTCATAAGGTTTGGCATTCCTCAAACCATTATCTTTGATAATGAAAAATCCTTCCTTGACACTAAAATCATTGATTGGGCTTTAAATCTGGCATCTACCTAAAGACTTATTCCAACTATTACCCTCAAGGAAATGGTCTGGTAGAGTAAAAACAAGAACCTAATCAGGATCATAAAGTGCACAATGAACATTAGCCAAAATAAGTGGCATACAAAGGTCTTGCGCATGCTCTAGGAAAATAGAATCACAATTTAAAAGGTAGTAGGAACTTTTCCTTACAATCTTGTCTATTGAAAAGAGGATACCCTTCTTGTAACACAAGGGGTGAACTCATTAGCACTTTCCTAACAACTTGAGTTTGAAGGCATAAACCGAGAGAAATCGAATGGTAGAGATGGTTAATATTGAAGAGTTGTGGAACTCTATCATTATCAAGATAGAACAACATCAACAAGCAACAAAGAAATGGTTTGACAGAAGGGCCAGACCTCAAGCTTTGCAATTTGGGGATTTGGTCTTGAAATGGGATGCTAATAGAGATAAACCAAGATGTCATTCAAAGTTTTATGTGCTTTGGAGTAAACCATACATCATCAATTCATGTAAGGAGGCTAACTCTTTTGATTTAACTCATCTAGATGGAGGTGTGCTTCAAGTCCTCAGAAATGGGATTTGTCTCAAATCCTTCCATTAAGTTTCCTACATCATTTGCTACATATTATAATAGTTTAAATTCCTCTAAGTGCATTGCACACACATTGTTTGTTTTTACATAGTTCTTTCTTCTCGCGTGATTAATGCATGCACTCTTCATTTGCTTCCGGATGCCAACAATTTTCAGCGCTTTTCGTGATTCGAGAATAGAGTAAAGAAAAGATCCTTCATAACAACTTTAGGGATAGTTCTTCAAAGCTACAAATAAGAATTTCATGATTACATTACAAGATTATGTGCCCAATGGATGCTCTAGGATACTAATCTCCTTCATCTAGCAATAAGATGTCCTTAAAAGTCACAAAAATTGTTATCCCAATAATTCTTTTAGTTATTTATATAACTTACATACATATTCTAGCTTAGAGATATTCATTTAAGTGGTGTGCACCACAGTTATCTCCTTGACACATTCACTTGATCACTATTTCCTCGTGCTCCCTTACCAACTTCCCCTTCTCCCCTTTTCCATTTCCTCTTTGTTCCACTCTTACCTTACACACATATTTTACGCATTCACCTTCTTCCTAGTAGTTATTTGTCATGTGTGCGTGCCTTGCACTTGCTTCAATTAGCTAAGTCCTTGGACCTCTCACGTGCCCCACACATTACCTTGTAATAGTTATGCCTTGACCATACGTTCTCCACTCATCAATTTTCCTCATTTCCTCTTGTGTACTACGCGTGCCTTCCTTCTACCTTCGTCCCATGCCTTATTCTTCCGTACGCATACCTTTGCACCCTCCTCTATTCCTTTCCATGCCACATCATTCTATGACACGCTTGAGTGTGCCACACACAACTAGTCAAAGTGCACTAACAGGGTGTCAAATCCTTACAAAAATAAATGAGTGACACGTGGTAGAAACAAAAAGAACATTTGCACAGTTGGTCATCCTTTAAGCCAATTGATGCATGCCACATGTCTTATGTGTGCGAGATGACTCTAAAAACTTTTGATAGACATATATTTTTGTACAGAGCTCTGATTGGCATGTGCCTAGTCTCAACCGATAGTTTCTAACATAGGCTATAATGTTAGACATTCAAATTGAAATTCTTGGTAGATTTGGTAGGTGAGAAATGGGAAAATGTCATTTTGGAAATTAATGAGCGGATCTGATTTCTCCAACCATCTGATTTGATATGATCCTCCCTCTTTCCATCTCCAACATGCTAAAAAGACTTGGGGAAGCATATTTGATATATTTAGGGGTGGATTTTATAGTCATTGAATGTTTCTTGTTGGTGGTTGTGTTTCAAATTTGGGTTTTCCCTCCTTCCTTTCTTCGTATATGGATTCATCTATAAATTTAAGAGCTAGGCTTATTGTTAATGTTGGAAATTTTTTATCCTTACGCATTTTTCTAAGGACTTCATATTTTCTATATTCTGAGTCACAAACCTCTAGATTTGGCTCATGTATGTGGAGACTAACATCTTTCTCCACTGCAACAGTTATATGCATTTATGGAAGTAATGGAAGCATCATTTTGTGACTATTCTCTGTCCTAAGCATGTTTGTATTATTTCTTCTTGCCTTTATTTTACATTACATGCTTTTTTTTTTCATTCAACGTCCCTTGCAGTCCCCTTTCTAGTTGTGTTCCATTAAACTGATCTAGTAAATATGTTTTAGTTGTGCTATGAGTGCCTACCCTTCTTTCATGTATTTACCTTCATTTTTACTCACAACATATATTGTTCATCCCTTTTTTTGGTGATATCACCTTTTAGTGTAGTTTCCTTTCATGTTATCCTTCTATCCTTGGTCCCTTGACATTTTTAGCTTATATTTTCCTTTTAGCACTAGGAGTAGTAGTAGTAGTAGAAATAGATAGAGGAACCAACCTTCTCTAGAGATTTGTCTCAAGTGTGCAAGGTCCCACAACTTGGAGATGGTTCCATTATTGTCTCAAACAACTCGATCCTTCTAAATCCAAGATGTGGGTGCAATTTTCATGACCAATGTAACCATATCAGCATACCACCTACTACATTTCCTATTCATTGGCGTACCTACTTAGGATATATTAAATGATATTCCAATTATTTAATACTTAATATTCTACACTCTAATTTATCTCCAAACCATTGATCTCTTTTCTTTTGGCTCATGGTTCAACAATTCATCTCTCACCCCTTTCTTTGAAAGGGGGAAGATATTCAAGGTCATCCTATTACTCCACCTAGGAAAATCTAAGTGAAATATCTAATACAACACATGGTCACCGTACGTACCCAAAATTGTAAGTACTGTACTACCAAAAAAAGGTTATAAAAACCCCAATGATGATTCAGATCTCTTCACAAGGTGTTCAAAATCCATAAAATCTCACCGAGTATAAATTTGCATCCTAAAATTCCTTATCCAACCTTTGCATGCTTCATTCTAAACCATGCCCCCATTTTCCTTGCATTTTTGTCATTAATTACAGGACCACTGCCCTGCCAGGGCAATGGTCTCATGACCTCTGCCCAGATAGGGCAAAGCGGTCCTGTTACCGCTGCCCTACGTAGGGAGGCATTCATGTGCATGCTTTCCAAAAAAATTTGATGCTTTCATCAACATAAAAATCAAGTGGCACTCACATTTCTCAACCAATCTTGCTTGCATTTAAGTTTTAGCCACCTGGTAAATAGTAATTCTTCTTTGTTTATAATAGAAGATTTCAATTCAAACTTACCCTCTGGTAAATCAAAGTGCTATAAATACCAAGCTTGTTTACAAGAAAATGGCCCCTCTCCTTCTATGAATTATTATTCAGTGTGTTTTGAAAGTTCTTCAATAAGTTTCAATAAGTTTAGATTTTGTAAATCTTTCAGCCTCTCAGTTCAAGGCTCCATAGTTCTGGTCCTAGATCATGTCCATTTGAATCTTGATTCTTCTTAGAATTATAGGTTGTTGTTTTGTCACAGGAAGCATAAGTCTTATAGATTTTGGTATGCTTGTATTGTATCCCTGTAACAATCCTGTTAGGAATTGAATAGTCAAGCTCTATTCTCTTACACTATCCCTCTCCTACTCACCTTTTTTTTAGCTTATGTCTAAGCTACCACTGTTTGAACATATTCTCCTACTACCACTGTCACATTCCCACTTTTCTGGATTCATGAGAACATAAAGGAATGAAGAGATCACACTGAGGGGATAAGTCATAATACAACTAGATTTTTCATTGTTTTATAAAATCCAAGTTTGAATCGTCAAAGTTGTAGTTACAATATATCAAATAGAATATAAAATCATTTTATTTCAGTTAAGCTTGCTTTCAATATTACTAGGGAAGTTGTGGGGAATGATAGCTTCTGAGAAGTTGTGATTTATTCCTCACTTCTGAGGTAAGATTGAAAGTCTTTCAATTAAATTAGTTAGTTATTTAATATTTAGGATAAATTCACAAATGCACAGGCAAATAGCTATATCTGGCTATCTTACTTGTTTTAATTCTATTATTAGATTAATTTTTCATTATCTTAATATTGTAGAATAGTTGCTCTTTAAATTTCATTCAATTCACATCCTTAAAAATACAAAAAAAGAATATAAGCATAGTGTAGATTTATTTTCATAATTAGTTTACTTATTTCAATTAAAGTCTGATTATCTCTTGCATGACAATTATGGGACCCAGAGAGCCCAGGGATTACGTATTCAAACTAGTAATACCTCATCCAAATATCTTCACAACATTAACAGATATAGATCAAGGTCTTAGAATTCACGTCTTTCAAATGACAATAAACCCACAAGCAGTTAGTGAACAATTGAGAGAATTGAATATTGAAGACGACAAAGCATACGCATTCTAGTCAAGTCAACCCAACTATAGATTTCCTTGATAGGATATCCGTATGACCATATAAGAACCCGAAAGAGAGAAAATATTTGGTTGTGATTCATTAGTTCCATAGCCAAACACAAGATACCTTCTCATTGACATAGACACAGGCTTATGTATAAAATTTTCTAGAACACCCATAAGGTATTATGAGAAGATCGCACAACTCCTGACATTAAACATGGAAGCTGAAAAATATTATGACTACTGGATAGTCGAAAGAAGGGATTGATTCTTCACATGACCATAATAGGTCCACAAAACCATGAACTCGTGCTTGTGATCCCCGTGTCCCACAACCCAACGAGACCGCTAATCGCTTAAAAATTGACACCATTTTATGTACGCTGGTATTTTGATCCTCACTTCCATCGGATATCATAACACAATTTTTTGCATTAAGCATAGAAGCCATTCAAGCTAATATTTTTGGGCTAGACCAGAAAACCGCCCATAGTCTCCTACAAATCCACTACACCTCTCACCGCCATTTTCATGACCTTGTATGGAAATATATGTGAAGCACCTATAGGTCACTTCCCATACATCCAATAGCCAATAGATAGGATCTCGATACAGCTTGACATTGATTGGAGCTTTCGAGAAGCTATTATATCTGAACGATCCATTACACTAATTCAAGTTAGGAGAGCTTTCTTTGCCTTAGAATCATAGATCCCATTATTGTGTGTTGAGGATATAAGATTTCCTAACTAATTTTTCTACACCCACCTATATTTAATTTCCACCATGTCTCAAAGATGACCTCGGGAGGTCGGGTATGAAGAAAGGATACTTGTAGATTCTCATGCTTGCATGTCACTTTTCTATCATACAAAATTGGTGAACCCGACGTGAAACGTAAAAAAATAATCCCTTTTCATTTCCATTTCTTTCATCCATATTTTCTCCTTCCCTTATTATTATGCGGTATTTATATACCCCTTGAATATGTTGGGATACGATGCATATGATAGACCTCTCTCAGGTCTCGAAGCATATTATGGTCAAAATAATAGACAACTATCACCCTCACTTTCCACATGGGTTAAAAAGTATTCATGTAACTACTTGTCATCACAAACTCCTCCTCAAAGAACTATCTCTAGTTCTTTGTTCCAAATTGAGGAGCTGGATCAGCTCACACGAACACAACTAGAGCCCTCAGGCTCTAACAATATAACATTTACTGGAGAATCCATTTCATCTCCTCGGGTTTTATTCAGACCAAAAATTAGTAGGCAATTAGATCCACTCCCATTCTTGGATGAGGAGTACCTAGCACACCATGCCAGAAATGAGCAATACTTCCAAAACATGTATCCATCTCTAGGAAGTTTGCAAACACAACCCGATACCCCGCTTCAAGAAAATACCCCCATTCCTCCACCAATGGAAAATACTCTTGGTGAACTTGGGTAGAGTAATGAACAATTCATAGCAGGATACCATACCCCTCTGCAACCTCAAAGAGTACCACAATAGCCATCAAGGTGAAACACTAGGCCATCACCAATTGAGGTCATCTCAACTTTGGTTGAGAGGGTCAGAGGACTAGAGCTTGCTCAAGAAAATAAAACTTCATATTCGGGGCAAGCAAGAACTCCAAACCCTCCACATTATCCTAGTCAAATTGACCTCCTCATAGGAACAGGAACATTAGGCATGCCTCCTCAACAATTGTATAACTACCCACAACAAACACCAGCTAGAACCATGTTTTCAAATGCTACTCCAGTTGAAAGTATGATACCCCCAGATTTAGTACCAAATAACCCATATCAGAGAAATGCTCCTCCCTATCTAAACATTTATTCAAAATCACCACAGGGAGATATGTTCTCTTCTCCTAGGATGTTTTCTCAACCATAGGGGTTTCCTTATGCTCCTGCAAATACATATGCTATGCCATATCAAGAACCCATTCCACCTCCACCCCCTCAGTAGGAACCATTGATGGTAGAAACCTATGTGGTAGGGATTTACTCAGAATGTTTAAAAGAACCTCTAGAATTCTCCATACAAAGCATCATGCTTCCAAGACCTCTTCCCTATGTGCCTAAATTCAAGGGGGAGGGAGATCCAAATGAACATATCAAGGCCTATGCCATGGCCATTCAAGAATTGATCCCTTGGGATGTGGTTGTTGCTAAGATATTCCCTAAAACCTTAGAGGGTATTTCCATTTATTTGTATTATAGAATACATGAAGCCTCGATACACTCGTTCAAATAACTTGTGTCAGAATTTATCAAATATTTTGACATGAATAAATTGTTAAGAACAGGGATCAAAAAATTCTTACATATTAAACAAGAGCACAATGAATCTGCTGCTCATTTCATTCAAAGATGGCATATATTCCTCTACTCATCAAAAAGTGCTCTAAACATGGATCAGATGGAACTATGTGACTTATTCCTTCATTCTCTCAATAGAGAGATAAAGGAAGAAGTATAGAAGTTCCCACTAAGGACTTATGATGAAGTACTCAAGAGTGCTCTCCAAATCGATCAAGCAGTAATAGATAGTGGTCGTAAGACATATGGAACAAACGGGAAATTAATCACTCCCAATCAAAACACTACGACCTATCCTAATGCCAGGAATACCAATCAAGGACCCAAGATCCTTAACAAAAATTGTGGGGTTACAACAAATGGAGTCACAAACTAGGTTAAAAGGGAAAACATTGTAAACATTTCACCACCTCATTAACAATCAATGAAATAATAACTTTACTCCAACAATCAATGTGGTGGATTTTAATCATCCATCATGACAAAAACAACAACAACAATGGAAAATATAGACACAAGGTCCAATTTGAAACCCAACTAGATATCAAAATCAAAACCAAAGGAAATAACCTCAAAATTTTAACTCTAACAACCAACAACCTAATCAGAGTTTTGGACCACAACAGGTTTCAAACCAACAACCTCGAAACTATAATCCTAACTTGTATTTGGGTTTCCACAAGATTCAAGGCCATGATACTAGGACTTGCATCATGCAACAACATTTTCCAGAAGACCAAAGACAACTCTTTATAGATATTTTTTAGCAAATTCTGCATTACCCACGCAAACACTTATACGGGAGCAATTTCCCTTAGAATGCACCCCTTAAGATTTTTAACAATCCTCTCCCAAATCACACTAGCATAACATATTAGATCCAAATGGGATGAACAAGGGTGTTATGAAAGGAAATAATTATCATGAAGCCTCAACTTCATTAAATCCATCAATCACACCCCAATTAGGAACTCGACCACAAATGAAGATAGTTGGTCTGGTAGAGTTAGATACCAAGCTACATGTAGAAACCATAACAAGAACATGAGATTATTCTTCTCAACTAGTTCCAACCTACCCATTAGAACTAGAAAACATTCAACAAACACTGAAAAACCCATAGGTGCTTACATCTAATTAATGACCTAACAAAGACCTTATCTCACATTTCCTTCTTGGATTTATTGAAAAATCTCCTACCATAGGGTTGCTCTCTTAGAAGCATTAGGTCTTGGTCATCTAATTAACATCACTCCACCTCCTGAAATGCAAGTAAACCATGTAGACTTTGACATCTACCCTCTAGGGCAGCCAGATAGGGATACTGAGTTTATATTTTATAGAAGTAAAATGCTTTGGAGCAGATATCTTTGAAATTACACGTAGAGGCAACCCAACCCTACATTTATAGGTATGGGTTTATAATAATTATGTTAAGCACATAATGATTGATGATGGGGTAGTGGTTAACATATTCCCCTTCACTTTACTTCAAAAGATAATATATGGAGAAACAAATTATTCCACAACACGAAATACACTAAGGGGTTATGATAGCCTCAAGGCCACTTCAATTAGGACTATAGTGTTACCAGTCACCTTAGGACCCAAGACATTCCTCACCAAATTTTATATTATAGATTAGGAAACCAACTATAATATGATTCTCGGTTGACCATGGATACATCGCATGAAGGCAATCCCTTCCACGTTATTCTAGGAAATAAGATTTTTACACCTGGGAAAAATATTTGTGGTGTAAGGTGACCCAAAACCATTCGATATACACCTAGCATATTTGAAGAAGAGACTAGGTGTTCACTCTGAGTTTGAACTCCCAACGAATCAACTTAACAAACCAGTCAATTCAAAACCAAAAGTAAAGTTGATACCTACAACAGAATTAGAAATCATGAATCTAGTCGAAGGCATTCCGACACTCAAAAATGAGACTAACATCATAGAGATAATATCATTAGGAACTACCACAAAAATTGTCGAGTTACTAGAGAAATATTTACCTATTCTCCTACCATTTGATTCCATGGGTATAGGATGTACCCTAGGAATTGGCTCCCTTCCAGCAGATGAAGTTTGTATGGTAGAAGTAACCGAGGCAAAAGAAGTAGACACAAAGAATGTCCCAACATCCATTTTTCCAAGAAAATATTAGACTCTCCACTTTGATGGAGCTAGATGTCGTTTTGGAGCTAGGGCAGGTGTGATCTTTACTTCTCCCGAGGGAAAGATCCTACCTTTTTCCTTTAAGTTAAACTTTGAATGTACAAACAACGAGGCTGAATACGAAGCCCTCCTCCTTGGCCTCATCATAGCCAAAAGGATGGGCATTGATAACATTAGAGTGCTAGGAGACTCACAATTAGTTGTAAACCAAGTATCTAAGGTATATGAAACTAGAGCTAAACACTTACAACTCTATAAAATGGTGGTGTTAGATCTAACCAAGGGATTCAACTTCATATCAATCGAAGCAATCCCACGAGAACAAAACCTTCTCACTGATTCAATAGCAACCTCAGCTTCTCGTTTCACTCCAAACAATGAGTTGGAAAATATAAGTTTCATGGTATCACTTTGTACTGAACCATTGGTGCGTAAAATACCAACAACCCCAATCTTGACACATATAGAAGCTGAAAAATGAGTCTACCATCCTAGATCACTTTGACAGTGATAGGGTCACTCTTGGATATTTGAATACCTATGCAAAACTACATCTCACTCATCAAATAGTAGATTTCTCCCTAATCCCATCTTCCTCTTCCTATTTTGGAAATCCCATGATAGAATCTCCCCACAAAAGAATCTTGAAATCTACGAGGTAGAGAATGGAGAAGGTTTGGAACTACCTCTAGCCCCGCCTAAATTTGAAGAAGGAAATGCTTCCTTAATTAAAGGAATGATTGACATAAATATTGGAATAGAGGAAGAACCAAAGATTTTGAAGTTGGGATCCTCATTAACTCCAGAGGAGATAGAAATACACACCCAAATCCTCAAGGAACATCAAAAGGATTTCACATTTAATTATAAAGAAATGACGGGAATTACACCACATATCGCGGTACACAATCTTGTCACCAAACTAGATGCAAAGCCAATTAAGAAAAAGTCGAGACCAATGAAACCAAAAGTGGATCTTATGGTGAAAGAAGTAATAAAACTTCTCCTAGTGGGATTCATCAAACCAATTGATTATTCATAATGGGTATCTAATATCATCCCTATTCTAAAAAAGAATGGGTAGATACACATTTGCATAGGCTTCCAGGATATTAATAAATCTTGTCCCAAATATGACTTCCCATTACCATCCATCAACGTCATTTTTGATGCAACAAGTGGTTTTGAGTTTTTGTCTCTCATGGATGGGTTCTCAGGATATAATAAAATCAAAATATCTGAAGAGGATCAAACCAAGACCATGTTTATAACTCCTTGGGGAAGTTATTGTTATGTTGTCATGCCATTTAGTCTTAAGAACATTGGTGCTATATACCAATGGCCAATGACATACTTATTCCACAACCTTATTCATAAGATTGTGGAATCCTATGTAGATGACTTGTTGGCTAAGGCCAAGAAGCGTTGTGATCACCTAGAAGTACTCTGTATCATTCTCTCATGATTGATCGAATATGGTGTCACATTGAATCCAGAGAAATGTGTATTTGGTGTGACAAGAGGCAAGCTTCTGGGTTACATTATATCATCATGAGGGATTGATGTCGATCCAACCAAAATCTAGGTTATTCTTGAAATGATTCCACCATCAGACGAGTCTGGTATTAGATCATTTCTTGGGAAACTCGGTGCAATTCGAAGGTTCATCCCGACTTAAGTTTTTCTATTCATCCAATCAACAATTTATTAAAGAAGGATTATAACATTGATTGGATGAAGAATGTAATGAGGCCTTCGAAGTAGTTAAATGCTTCTTGTTGTCTCCTCCCACACTAATGCCTCCTAGACCAGATCATCCTTTGATCCTGTATTCATAGGCTACTGATGTCTTGCTAGCCTGCATGTTGGCTCAAGAAGATAATGATAAATGGGAACATGTAGTCTATTTCATTAGTCAATTTTCTCAATTATGAAACATGTTACACATAGGAAGAAAGAGAATTCCTTGCCATAGTCTTTGCAACAAAACATTTAAGACATTACATGTTGAATCAAGAAACAAGGGTCATTGTAAAGATAAATCACTTACGGACATTCCTCATGCAAGGGTCTTTATCTAAAAAGGCTGGATGTTTCATAACCTTAATGGGTGAGTTTGAATTAACATTTTTGAACCAAAAGTCTGTTAAGGGACAAATAATTATAGACTGGTTAGCTGAAAATCCATTAGATGGAGGTGATCTGGTAGATCTAGACTTTCCTAATGAGTGCATATATTTTGTCAAAACTAGGCCCCCCATCTCTATATGTCCTTGGTACACTGACATCATCAATTTCATCATGGACCACACATACCCAGAAGGTGCCACATCACAACAAAGAAGGTGGTTATGCATTATCACTACTAAATATGTTATTTTAGAATAGGTGCTCTATCGTAAAGCCTTTGACAGAATGCTTTTAAGATGTGTTGACATGAAAGAATCCAAAAATATTCTTTATGAATCCCACAATGGGATATGTGGAGGCCACTTCGGTGGCCATGCCACTACTCATAAAATACATCAGATGGGATATTTATGGCCCACTTTGGAACATGACACAATAGAATTTTTGTGAAAGTGTCATAAATGCCAAGAGTTCTCCCACGAGATTCACATGCCGGAATAGGCTCTACAACCAATCGCAACCCCATGTCCCTTTTCCACATGGGGACTAGATTTTATAGGGAAATTAGCTTTCTCATCAATATATGGCCATAAATTTATAATCATGACAAAAAAATATTTTACTAAATGGGTAGAGGCCATGCCTCTCACCACCATACCAGGTTCTGTAATCTACTAAGTTCATTTTGAATCAAATCATTTATAGGTATGGTGTCCCGTAAGTCATTATCTCAAATAATGGCACATCCTTTAAGAACGATGAGGTCCATGAGTTATGCAAAAATTCAAGATAAACCATCATACGGCCTCTCTTTATTACCCCCAAGCCAATGGACAAGCTGAAGAAACAAACAAAACATTAAAATCCATTCTCCTCAAAACAATTAAGGAGAACAAACGGGACTGGACATTTAAAATTATACCCGGCCTTATGGGCCTATCAAACATCAATAAGAACACCAACAGGGAGACAACCCCTTTCTCATTGGTATTTGGGGTAGAAGCAGTTCTCCCACTTGAAGTCAAAATACCTAGTCTCCGCATCTCATTATAAGGGATATTGGGAGAAGAAGCCTATAGAGAGGCACGCCTCTCTCAACTAGAAAGCCTTGATGAGGCTAGGTTAAACGAAAAACAATGGCACGAAGCCTATGCTGACTGGATGTGCCAACAATATAAAAAAAGGTCTACGAATGAGAAATATATGAGGGAGATCTAATTCTAATTCTAGACAACTGGATTGATAAGAAAACCGGTGAAGGAAGGAAATTCTGGCCCAAGTGGTTGGGCCCATACAAAGTCATGAAATACTATGGAAACGGTGCATATCTCTTGTGTACACTAGAAGGTGATGAATTCAATGAAACTGTCTATTCCTTACATCTTCAACAATTTTACGTAAAGGTCATCAACATCACCATTCGTATATTATATCTACCTACATTGCATTAGTCACTTAGTTGTTTCATTTTGTTCACTCATTTCATAAATTTTGTGGTCAAGGAACTTATTCTTAATAAATTTATTACAAGATTCTAAAAATATTGGCAAAAGCATTCAAATCATATCTCTTCAATTTTCATAATATCATCAAAATGGTTTTGAAATCATCTCATCAATCCGAAAGACAAAATCTTGATGAAAACCATACCAAGGCCTGTATACTTGGTCATACTCATTATTTTCTACTAGGTTAAGTTTTTCTTACCTATGGTCTGTTTTAGAAGCTTCTTGGTGTCACATCTATCCCTCTTACATCTCTTTGAAATAAGGATACTCCAAAATCACAAATCAAAAATGTCAAAACCAAATTAAATCAAAAATACTAAACAAAATAGAATATTTTATTTTACACACTTCTTTGCCCCACCAACCTTCAGTGATGAGCCCACATCTCTTACTAGTGGTGCGAAGTTGAGAAAGGAAAGAAGTTCCCTTACTCACCTATGTCCTACCTTCGGTGATGAGCCCATACTTCTTACTAGTAGCATGGGGTAGGGCACAGGGGGTCCATTCATGTAAATTAATGAATCTTAGTATTTTAAAAATGCAAAACAAAGTGTATTAAGTGAAATTAAGTATCCAAATTCCAAAGAGATCAAATCCTCAAAACCAAATTTTATCAACCAAATTTTCATACATGGATCTAAGTCTAGATAAACTGGAAAGTAAGATGCCTTCTGAACTATGTAGTAGTTTTGAGTAAGAATAAGTACATAGGTCTAAAATTGGTTTCTGTCAATACCTTGTCTTTCTCTCGTCATTTCCATTCAGTCAAACTCATACAATTTGTGCCCTTTCCAACTCTCGGTTTTGAGCCCTCGAATCTTACTAGTTGCATGGAGTTAGGAGAGGGGTAGTTTCACTTCATTATCATTACATATTCATCACGTTTTTCCAAAACAAGAAGAAGAAACAAAAATTGCCCAAAGAAGCCAAAATTTTAGTACTACAGTGTTTGCATCATTGCATACCAGCATTACAAACAATAAGAGAAACATTCTGTTAAACACTTGTTATCACTTGTCATCCATTGCATACATTCTGAAAAGCATATAAAAGAAAAATTCCAAAAAAAACATCTAGTGTACACATGAGAAACAAACCACAAAACTCTAGATACAAGAAGATCTAGAAAGATATATATATATATATATATAAGAATCGTGTTTTACATACAATGCCATCATGCACTAGGCATGGTCAAAATTCTCAATGAGCCCAAAAATACAAAAACAACTCATATAAACATCTAGCAAAATCACTACAAAAATACCAAATGACCCCTCAATCCTTGTGGGATCCCTCAGAGGGTGCACAATCACGTCTAGGGCTCTTACTATGATGACACTATGAATGACACTGAGTGCTTGTGATCAAGGCCATTGGCGTGGTCTCACTATGAGAATGGCTTCACCTCATCAGGTGCTCAACAATCTTGTACCCAGCTACCTCGGTCACGAAGGAGGTCACTAAATTTGCCACCTTCTAGACAGGGGAAAACACATCAGTGTGTTGGCCGGCTGCTAAAGGCTCTCGACATCCTTGGTAAGATGAGCCTAGGTCTTCCTCAAAGGAAGAAACAGGGTGTTGGCACACAATCGGAGAATCAAATCTTGCCATCCCCGAGTAGTTTCTACAAATAAAAAGGGAAACAAAAAGTTAGAAATCACCAAAAACAAGTAAAAACAAACAAAACAACAAAAAGAAATATCATCCAAACATCTCTAACTAACAAGGTCGAGAAAAGAGTAGTAACTCACTCGGATCTCTAGGCATCCAGGTAGGGTCTCTAGGATCTGTACCTTCTCCGACATTGCCATCGATGGCGGAGCCTCCCGGTATTTGGAAAGAAATGACATCTTGTCATGGACTCATCATCTCCCTCAAAGTTCTGAGAAGGAAACTCCTCTGAGACCAAGGTCACCTTCTCTGCACTCACCTCCGCCCTCTCGGCCCTCAAGATATCTTGAGTATCATGCCACTTAGAATCACTATCATCCTCCTCAGCCATCCCACTAGCCTCACCTCCCATCATCTCCTCCTCATTATCTCCTCCCCTGTGAACTCCTTAGAGTCTGAGTCCACATCAATAGGATCATCCTCCCCCATTGAAAGCAAGAGAATCTCTCGATCTGAAGTAAATGTGGTTAAGGATCACTGGCTGCCATTTGGGCCTGAACCACCCGCCTAACCATGATAGAAACTCTAGGAGTAACCGTGGTCCAACCTCAATCTCCTCTAGGACCTCCCTAAGCCTCACAAATAGTCATGTATATTGGCCCCGCTAGAGGAAGCATATCAATGTAGGGGAGGCCAAACTATTGAGGGACTCAATCAAATGGGTGGACCTCCACCCTCTCTATCCTATCTACTAACTAACCTATAGTAGAGCAAGAAATCAATGTATGTGTCTCCTCTCCCCATACTCCCGCCATGGCCTGATAAGGAGTGGCCTCCATATCTGCAGTAGTCAATGAAGCCACTAGCTGATGTGGCATCCTGAGTACTATCATCCCTATCCACCTCGCTACTCTAATAGCCCCCGGATCCTCTAGCTAGTACACCCCTCCCATAGGGGATGATACACTCATACACCCAACTCATAACTAGAGTGGGATGACTCAAGGACTGCCCTTGTAACTTGACCACCCTATATAAGTCATGGTATGTAGTCCCAAAATATCTGCTCCCCAAGCTTAAGTACGGCCATGTGCCTCGATCTTTACAATAATGGGAGCCCAAAATATAAGAGAGTATCTCCTCCCTTATCCCCAATCAACCATGAGGCTAAGATACCCATAATAGCCTTACAGACGATAGGGATAGGAGAAGTAGAAATAGATTGGACCTTCACCCCCTTATTTGAGTTAAAGGAGACAACATATCCCATATAAGTAGCCCACTGAACCATCTGAGACCTGGATCCTACTGTCTTAAGAGACAACCGCCTCCCAAGAATCAGAACCCCCAATATATGATAAACATCCTCCAGGGTGATAGTCCACTCACCCCTAACACCTGGAAACTAGAAAGTATTCCGGTCCGCATCCTAGTACGAGAACAAGTCACACAATATGTGACTAGTAGGAGCAACATGAGGAACCTATGAAATCCTCAAAATACTCGGCCCTCTGCAAAGTGTCTCTCTCTTCCTGGGTCAGCATGTCTAACACTACCAGGAGCCAATCACACTCCCTCTCTCTACTCCACCTAATATACTCCTTCTTGCATCCACCCAAAACACGAGAAAAGAGCAAGTTAGCAACATAATCCAATAGATAAGCTCATCAAAAACATAGAAAAATGTCAAAAATGCAAAAATAATTAACTAAGGCCTCTATTTTCACTTTTTGTCTAGAACCACCACCACGCATGCGAGTGGCGATTTCGTGACTTCGCCATCATAGGGTGGCGGCAGTCCCATGACCATCACTCTTGTGTAGGGAAGAGATCTTGTGACAATTCATCATGTGCCCATGAAGCCCTAAAATGCCTAAAAATAACAAAATACACCATTTTGAGTGAAATAAAAGCCTACCCTATGGGTGCCCCCTAGAGACTCGTTTAACACTAAGATTTTCAAAAATAACCCCCCAAAGACAAAGATTTCAACATTTTTATATTTTGGGTTTAAAAACAATGAATTGAGAAAAACTAACTTGAGACTTCACGGGTCAATGTCCTACTCTCGGAGGCATGATCATGATCTCACAACAAATGTTTTGACTACACTCTCATCAAAAATGGTTACCATGGGTCCCAGAGCTCAAAAATTGCCAAATCGATACACACAAATGAATAGGAAAATGAGCTCGTTATATATATATATTTATATAACATTCTAACCTTGTTTTGAATGTTCTTTCACAGAGTTGGAGTGCCAACAGAGGTAAGTTATTATCCCCGCAAATGGTAAGTCCTCATTTCATTTTAATTTAGTATTTATTTTTCAATTTCTTTATCTATCTGCACTTGATTCCTCTTTTCATTTTACAGATAGCGGGAATATGGATGGAGACATTTCGACACACGTATGTCAGGTATAGCTTCTAACTCCCCATTTTGGGACCACCATACTTGAACCCACCGTTCTATGCCCCTTCATGGCTAAAACGCTTCTCCGAGGGGGAAATATGTACATACCCAAATTTGTGTGTATTGTACTACCAGAAAGAGGTTACAAACAACCCAATGATGATTTAGATCTCTTCGTAAGGTGTTCAGAATCCATAAAATCTCACCGAATATACATTTACATCCTAAAATTCGTTATCCAACCTTTGCATGCTTCATTATAAACCATTCCCCCTTTTCCTTGCATTTCTATCATTAGTTACGGGATCACCGCCTGCTGCTGGCGACAATCCTATAATCGCCACCCCGTGTAGGGCGGTGGTCCTGTGTGTGTTTTCCAGAACTTTCTGACACTTTTGTCAACATAAAAAATCAAGTGGTGCTTGCATTTCTCAACCACTCTTGCTTGCATTTAAGTTTTGGCTGCCTGGTAAATAGTAATTCTTCTTTATTTATAATAAAAGAGTTTAATTCAAACTTACTCTTTGGTAAATCAAAGTGCTATAAATACCAAGCTTATTTACAAGAAAATGGCCCTCTCCTTCCATGAATTATTATTCAGTGTGTTTTTAAAGTTCTTTAATAAGTTTCAATAAGTTTAGATTTTGTAAACCTTTCACCTCTCGCCTTCAAGGCTCCACAGTTCTAGTCCTAGATCATGTCCATTTAAATCTTGATTCTTCTTAGAATTATAGGTTGTTGTTTTGTCATAGGAAGCATAAGTCTTATAGATTTCGGTATGCTTGTATTGTATCCCTATAACAATCCCACTAGGAATTGAATAGTCAAGCTCTGTTCTCTTGCACTATCCCTCTCCTACTCACATTTTGTTTAGCTTACGTCCAAGCTGCCACTGTTTGAACATCTTCTCTTGCTACCATTGTCACATTCCCATTTTTCTGGATTCATGAGAACACGAAGGAACGAAGAGATCACACTGAGGGGACAAGTCATAATACAATTAGATTTTTCGCTGTTCTGTAAACTCTAGGTTTGAATCATCAAAGTTGTAGTTATAATATATCAAATAGAATAGCAAATCATTTTATTTCAGTTAATCTTGCTTTCAGTATTACCAGAGAAGTTGTGGGGAATGGTAGCTTCTAAGAAGCTATAATTTATTCCTCACTTCTGAGGTAAGATTAAAAGTATTTCAATTAAATTAGTTAGTTATTTAATATTTAGGATAAATTCACAAATACACAGGTAAATAACTATATTTGGCTATCTTACTTGTTTTAATTCCGTTATTAGATTAATTGTTCATTATCTTAATATTGTAGAATAGTCGCTCTTTAAATTTCGTTCAATTCACATCCTTAAAAATACAAAAAAAGAATATAAGCATAGTGTAGATTTATTTTCATAATTAGTTTACTTATTTCAGTTAAAGTCTGATTATCTCTTGCATGAAAATTACGGGACCTAGAGAGCCCAAGGATTACGTATTCAAACCGGTAATACCTCAACCAAATCTCTTCACAACATTAACAGATATAGATCAAGGTCTTAGAATTCACATCTTTCAAATGAAAATAAACCCACAAGCAATTAGTGAACAATTGAGAGAATTGAATATTGAAGATGACAAAGCATACGCATTCTGGTCAAGTCAACCCAACTATAGATTGCCTTGATAGGATATCCGCATGACCATACAAGAACCCAAAAGAGAGCAAATATTTGGTTGTGATTCATTAGTTCCGCAACCAAATGCAAGAGACCTTCTCATTGACATAGACATAGGCTTACGTATACAAGTTGTCGAACACCCGTAAGGTATTCTGAGAATATCGCACAACTCCTGGCATTAAACATAGAAGTTGAAAAAGCTTGTGACTATTGGATAGTTGAAACAAGGGATTGATTCTTCACATGACCATAATAGGTCCACAAAACCATGAACTCATGGTTTTGATCCCTAGGTCCCACAACCCAAAGGGCATGCTAATCAGTTAAAAACTAACACCAGTTTACGTATGCTGGTATTTATATCCTCACCACTTCCACCGGATATCATAACACAATTTTTGCATTAAGCATAGAAGTCATCAAGCTAATATTTTCTAGGCTAGACCAGAAACCACCTATAGTCTCCTAAAAATCCACTACACCTCTCACTACCATTTTCATGACCTTGTCTAGAAATATACACGAAGCACCTACAGGTCACTTTCCACACATCTAATAACCAATAGATAGGATCTTGGTAGAGCTCGACATTTATTGGAGCCTACAAGTAGCTATTATATCTGAATGATCCATTACACCAATTCAGGTTAGGAGACATTTCTTTTCCTTAGACTCACAGATCCCATTATTGCGTGTGAGGATATAAGATTGCCCAACTAATTTGTCTACAACCACATATATTTCATTTCCACCGATCATTCTCGCACGACCTGGGAGGTCGGGTACAAAGAAAGGATACTTTTAGATTCTCGTGCTCACATGTCACTTTGTTATCGCATGCACGTCACGCCCGCACTATCATCTCATCTCCAATCAATATTCAAATCCTACAAAATTTATTATTCCAAAATATAGATTCAATCTACCTCAATTTCCAAACTATATAAAATTTTCACATCTTTTCTTATATTTTCAATATCTATTTCCCTCAAATTACCTAATCTGAGGGTGATTCAATCTTCCAAAGTAGTTTCAAATCAATCAAGTTTAGTCAAATATTATGTCTTACCTAATATAATTTATTTTGATTCCATTCCAAAAAACATCAATATACCTCCTAAATGACCTAACTTGGGAGCCAATCAAACCAAGAAATATTTCAGTTTCCCAAGTTTACCCCTTTACAATCGTAAAGTGGGGGAAATGAGATGTCATTGCCTTTCCTGTACCACTTTACAAATATTTTTTTACCTAGTAGATAATTTGTAATTGGTTCATTTCCATTTGTAATGGTCAAACCTATTTTAAGGAAGTGTCACGGAAAAGAAAAAATATGGCCTCTCTCCCAATACTCTTTCTCTACTGAAAGGGTGCTCAAATCTGTACAATTTAGCAACGTGACACTTAAATCCATATAGATTTTAGTCTAGTTCGAATTGATCACTCCTAACCATTCATTCAATATCTAAGTTTCAAAGTATCTTATATCTCCTTGACATGTTTTGTATCCAATGCATCCTTGTGTGACAATACATTCACCCCACATGGATCAAAAAAATGATCCATGGTTCACCACATTGTGATTTTTACTATTGGCATGCTCGCTATAACTCCTCCTCCTATTTTCAAGTATGTTCTTCTTATATTCTTTATACTATTGAATTTCATCCAAATAGAATAAAGGGAGAAAATGTAGACACAAAATTATACACTTATTACTATTACATCATGCCTCTAGTATGTTGTTATATGCATGATTTCCAAGTGTGAAGATTAGACATTGGTGACACCTTTTCTTATTCCTTTTACTAATTTTGACTCATTTTGTTTGTGATTTTTCCTCTTCCTGCTTGCATGTACATCTATTGGTCATTTCATAGGGATCCCTATCCCCATTCTTGGTGTTATTTCTATTTCTTAGCTTTGGGATAGTACTTCCCATTTAGGACACTATCATATAGACGATAGTGTCACTTTTGGGATTTTTGTCCAATATACTTTATTTTATAATTTATGTCTCTTCTTCACTTTGGGTCTTTTCTTATATTTATTTCATGAACTTGGTTATATTTTAGTGTCATTATGTATCAAGTTTCAAACAAGGAAATCATAAATATAAATGATTTACTTACTATCATTAGGGGAAATTAGGATATCTCTCTTTCTACCTACCATCTACAAGAGCAATACTTAACGACTAAATTTTTGGCTACATTATTTAATGCACATGAGGGGATATGTTTGAATTCCATATCAAACATTCATCTTATGGGAAAATTAGTTATATCCCGCTCTCTTGGTGCGACTAACACAAGAGCAACCTAGTGCCAAGGGATACAAATTCAATCACACACATAATAGAACTACATAGAGTCTGAAATGTAGTGCGACGCATGGTGAAAATCACATTGGGGTAATCGTTGAGGTCAATATGAATTTATGTAATATTTATTACATCTAATGTTTTATTGAGCTTTGTGCAGGTAGATAAGGTTTTCCTAGGAATATGTGGGACACTTGAACCCTATAATTAATTTGGTGTGAAAAAAAGGAAGAATACATTAACAGACCCTAAAATGAGTAGAAGTTGAGTATCTACAAAGAAAGTAGCACCAAGATCAGACACTAGAACATGGGGCAGTGATGTCCCCCTTTGGGAGGTTATATCTAAAGAAGTTCCAAACCCCATTTTCTAAGACAAAGCCTACATAGTATATATCCAACCTTGTCAACCTATTTCAAAGCCTAGATTCAATCCGGATCTTCGATACAAGCTAGTTCATTCTTATCTCCTATATTACATACTTTCTTGTAGTTTGCATGCTATATATTTCTTGTTATTGTTATATTATTTTAATCTCATTCCTATGATAATATATTTACATTTATTTAAACTAATGATTTAATAACATGCATTTAGGGATTTTTCCAAAATTCCCCACTTAATAAAATTATGGAGAAATGAAATGCCACTCAATAAATAAAGAAATGAAATTTTTGATACATACCTTGATGGATGAGAACTCATAAACCAAACCATATATTATAACACATCAAACATACCATGAGAACTCATTAAATGATCCATGATAGGAACTCATCATCTGAACCTAAGTAATGGGAGTCATATCACTATAACTATGATCAAGGAAACATTATAATATAATATATGTGGTATGAATATCCACAATATTTATAGTAGTCACTAAAAATTTACACAAAAAAATATAAAGATTAAGGATTAGGTCCTAACTATCTTCAATGAATGTTGGGATTCTCTTTGAACTATGTGTTTGCAACCACTTTCCTTGATCATTTCCATCTGATCATAAACAACATATATGATACCTACTACCATAATAATTAATCCTCAACATTAGTCGATGGAAATATTTGGTTTTTTTAATCATATACCAAATTACATCATCAATTAAAGTTTGACTACAAAATCATAAGGGTATGTATTTTTTAGATCAAAATTTTTGTGCCACTATTGTATTGTGTAACCTTTTCATGATTAGATAACTTTAGGTCACCGATGGGCCTCATACTTCTATTTCCTTCATCATCCAACCATTTCCCTAATTGCAAAAAAACATAGATGATCAAAATTGTCATAAAAATTATCTTCAACATTAGTTAGGTTAGACAAATTTGGTTTTGATGAATCATCTTCTAGAGTACACCATCACTAAAAGTATGTATAATAAATACTTAGGATTTATAATCATTTTATCTCAAACTGGTTGTGCCACTATCTTATTGTGCAATATTTTATGAGAAGAGAACTTGAGGTCACTGATGGGCCTCTTACTTATATTTCCTTTATCATCCCACTAGATTGGCTCAGTCATCTATATTGAACCCAATGGTCATATGGGCCATATATCCCTCCATGATGTACATTAATTCTTTCATTGATATATTTATTTTCCATTAACTTTTCTCTCACAACTAAAAATACTTATATGTATGTTTTGTATAGTTAAAAATGTACACATGTACAAAATAATATTTTTACATTAAGTTTTATAGAAACATAATTATTTCTCTTAAACCATACAAAAAAAGAGAAATCCTTTTTCCACAATTATCTAAACTCTTTATTACAACACGGAAATATTTTTCTTAAAACTGACTCCTAGTTTAGAAGAATGATATTAATTCAATTTTCCTAGGTAAACTAAGGGAATATTTTAATTTTTTCCAAAATTTAACAATTTTCTTTTTCTTTTTCTTTTTCTATTTTTAACATTAAAGTATTCTAAATCGTAGATATTTCCTAAATATATGAAGTAAAAATAAAAATATAGAAAAAAATTAATAATATTTTATTTGTTTTTAGATTTTCCTTGTAAGTTATTTCTTCTTTTATAGGTGGTTCTAATGCAAAAATAGATATTATAAATAAAGTATCAATTTTAAAACCAAAAAAATTACATCAATTCCTATATGGATATATTCTCCTCCATCTATTATTTTATTGTAAATTTCTTGTATGCTTTTTACATGGAGATTTTTCGTTAACCAATCTTGTATTTTTCAAGGAAATTTTGTCATACATACAAATAGAATCTGAAGATGATATATAAAGGGATTTTGTACATATTTTTCTTATCTTTCTAATAAAAATATGACTTTAATTCAATATTATATGATTAAAATAAATCCATGTCACTAAGAGTCATCTTCTAGATTCTATATCAAGGGACTATTTGAAACACAAAATAACAATGGTTTTCTTTTATAACTTATTCAATATCACCTCCACTTGTATGATTAGATAGATAAATAATATGGTTATTTCCATATTATGAAATATATCACGTTGGATGGGAAGTAAAGGAAGTTACATACCCACCAATTTAATCTTCTTAATCATTTCCATCATAATAGGAAAATTAAAATCCCTTTTTTGTTTGGTTTCTTGCGAGCCTTGATTTGTAAGTTTCAAGCGGAAAATTTGGTGGCTCCTCTCCACCAAGGAATTGCTTTGCTTCAGTAAAGGAGGTATCCCTATTTCAAATACTAGGGCTCCAAGTGTGAATTTAGGAAAGAATGTGAAGACCATATTTCTTTAGAGGATCATGGGAAGCTTCTAGATATGAAAATTAGATCTTGGAAGGATTACAATGTAGTTCCGGCCCTTCAAAGTTAGGAGGAAGGTTCTTCTTCGATTATCGGGTGGAGAATAAAATTATAAAGTTTCTCTCTCATAAGATAGAATCTCTGGAGGATATGTTGGAACAAGTTAAGGATGAGAATAGGAATCTGTTAAAAAATGTCAAGAGTATGAAAGCAGAGATGATCATATATAGGTAGAGTCTTGACATGTTGGAGGAAAAAGATGTTGTGGATAAGGGAAAGAGAATGAGATTGGTTTTGTGTAGTTCTAAAGATGAAAAAACCCCAAACCAAAGGCAGTTGAGGAATGAATTCCCTAGCTCAAGGACTCAAAGGAATCCTACCTAAGTGGATCATTTGCAAACTTTTTGTTGACAAATTTTTCTATACTATGTATTACTTGATGTTTCTTCATCTTTCCGTGTAATTAGTTTTTTTGTTACGTGTTTGGGCTTATTATGAGTAAAATCATTTTTGACTTGTGCCCTTGGCTGTTGGTTTTTTGTTTTTGTTATCTTTCATGTTATATCCTTTGTAATGGCCCTTAGATCCTTTCCAAAAATAACTAATAATTTAAAAAATTAAAAAATCAAACTCTTACTTTTTTTCTCACAAAATATAGGAATAATGTTATCCTACTCTAAGAAAAAAATTAAAATTGAGGATTACCATCAAATAGTGCAAAAGTGTAATGATATGGCTTCCCATGTAGAAGTAATCAAGATTCTAAATCTTCCATAAAATCCTCTTCTTTTATCTTAATATACTTCCTTGATAAAAAAATAGTTATATGGTGTGATATTTACACAAAATAAAATCAATTAATTAAAATTCATTGATAGATGATTATATACATATGCTAGTTGACTCCTACTTTCATGGATTTTTTCCTTATCATGAACAACTAATTTATCCCTAAAATCTCTATTCTCAAAACAATTTATATGCATAATACATCTCATGTACAAAAACTAACACTAATATTAATTATAATGTTAATTACATATTCCTATGTGATGTAAAAACACACATTTAATGATATTTATAACATTGAGAGTAGACTAATTATATTTAAGGATATTTATAACATTGAAAGTACACTAGTTATGTGTTACTATTGCACAATTTGGTTGTTTTTGTGCGCTTTAAAATATTTGTTGGCTAGATTTTTGCATAGCACAAAACCTAGGCAATCATGAGATAAATCTCCTCATTTAACCGGTGAGGCTCTTATGTCGATTTGTCAATTTAAGTATGCTAATATCTAAATGGGGTTTTACTTTAACTACTTAGTTCATGAACCATAACTGAACAATTCTGCAGCAAGTAAGCATCTGTTTAAAGAAAGGAAAAATTATAGAAGAAGGTAATTACATAAACATATAGAAGAACTGGGGAAGATGTACATCCCAATCAATAGATGGCAAAGTTGATTTCATGCACATAGAAGAATCCAATAGATATAAACAAAAATTCTAAAACAAAGGCAGCTCTAGATTCCAGATCTAAAATAACACAAAGTTTATTAAAAGATCTAAGATTTAAAGTAAGAAACACAGTACACCGTGACACAAAGTTCTCTGGAAACCTGCTCCTTTGTATTCCTTTGCTCCAAGTGGCTCTCAGGGGTTTAGCACAAAGTCTAGAACACAAGATTGCTGCTTACAAATTCTGATCATTAACCCGAAGGTTCTTCCTCTACTTATAGAATGTAGAGGGGCAATTACAAGTTGGAAGCTTTAGTTGAACTAACACATGTGGAAGTCGGAAAAGAAACAACTAGAAATCTCCCTCTTGGAATTCCTCTTTGCATGACATGTATGATTTGTAACTGAAAATAGAACCTTCTATTTTGCACGTCTACCACCTATCTCCAAGTAGTTGACTTCTTCAAGTAATGGATTTTAAACCAATCACTTAAGTTGTATAATTTAATTGATCGCTCAATTACTTTGTCGGAGGAAAGAAGAAGGGAGGAAAGATGGAGTCTTGTCCTTTTTCATGTCTGCATGCAGCTGATTCTTTTACCTTTAATTCTCACCAAACTAGATCTAGGAGTAGATGGAATTGGAAACGACTGGATTTGGAAGCGATAAGCTAGATCTGAAACAACAAGATGGAATTGGAAACAATTGGATTTTTCCTTCGCCTTGTCTTCTCTTTTATCCTTGAAGCTTTTGCAGTTCTTCTCTAGTACATGCATTAATGTAATGTTTGTCGTAGATAACTCATCATACTTATTTTTAATTACATATGAGCAATTAAAAATTCTGGAGAGCACTCCAAATGAACGAAAATTCAATGAAGGCTTCAACTGGAAGATGGAAGCATTTACACAAGATCTTGGAAGGAATTTTCCATGCACTGACTTCTTCATGAGCTACATTCAAAACAAGAGGATGAAGCCTTTGTGCCGAAATATTTTGCAACTATGAGATCTAGATCTCGGATCTCGGATGTGCATATGGATTTGCATCTGCATCTGCATCTGGATATGGATCTGCACCTACATAACAAACTCTAGCAACTGGGCTATGGATGGAAAAGCTGTAGCATGAATAATTCCACTGGTTTAATCTGCACGCATGAGTGAAGTTTTTCCTACACGCATGAGTGAAGTCTTTCCTGCTCTGGATCTGTCTATCAATTCAACAAGAGGTTCCGAGCCTAGATCCGTGTCTCCAATATCTGCAAATTTAGAAGTGATGCATGACTCTGTTGTGCTTTCTTTTTCATCTTTCTTCACCATAGCTTTGTCTATCTTTGTCTAAACAATTCTTTTTCTTCTTATTTGACTGAAATTCTTCAAAACTGGTGCAGATCTGGATAATCCTTCAGATTCGGAGGAAATATTCAATGTATTGGACATTGATATAAGTTCCTTTTCTTTATAAAAGAACCTGTATCTAACTCCTGCAATTAATTCAGACAAAGATGGCAACCAGAGCATGCACAATGAATTTTAATCACAAAAATCTACATAATTCAAGCCTGCTGCCCCAAAATTTGACATTTAATTTGCACATAAAGAGAGCATGAAATTTTCCAACTTCACCTTAGCACCTGTAATACTTATGCAAACACAAATAAACCTCCTTCAAAGCATGCACCAAATTTGGAAGCTTTTAGCCTTGTTTTCACCTTTGTCTGAGCAAAATCCTTCTTCAAATGGGGCACACTTTTCCTCTTGGCTGCAATTCTTTACCTGTGAATTAAATAATTCACCCTTATGGCAGCCCATGCTTATATAACCCTCACAATTCTATAATTAATAATTGCCCTTCCTATTCCTGGCAATTAATTAATTAAAAATCATGCTTTTCTCTTTAAAAATAGCATGTTTAAGGACAACCATCCAATAAATTAAATTAATCCAATTTAATCATTCACACTTCACTTCACTTAAGCTTCACAGTGTGCCTTGACCATAGCCACTGAAAATAGAATTTAATTTAATGATTTAATGCTTCAAAAATCATTAAATCTATCCTAAATGGGGCGCACTTTTTTGCACAATATAATTCTATTTTTAAGAATTTTTCATAATGGGATTCATTACCCTACAAGGCAGCCCCGAAAATCACATGATCCACTTAAGTGATTTGACTTTTATAATGTGATTATTTACCCTGCAAGCCGTGCAATAAAATCCCATGATTTCACTTAAGTCATTTTCCTTTTATTTCATCATGGGAATTTTTACTCGCAAGGCAGCAATAAATTCCCACCCGCCTGCTGCGGCCTCTAACTTTCCCACTGCAGCTTAAGTGAATTTTATATCATGGGAAAAAGTACCCTGCTAGGTAGATAAAAAAACTCCCACCTTTCCTACCGCTTCTATTTTTCCCATTGCAGCTTAAATCCTTTGTTTTCCAAAAATGCGCCCAACCCCGCAGGGGCTTTTCCATCTGACTTCACTTCTTTTTCCCAATAATCCAAACCTCTAATGGTGACTTCCTCTGGGCATAACATGTGTATATGTTCTCTAGCTGCTCTAGGCTAAAAATCGGGCTTACCCAACAAAGGAATTATTCTAGAGAAATTTCACGAAAACGGACAACACAAAAACACGAAAAAATTGCCAAAAGTCACAAATAAAGCCCAAAACTTATTTTTAATTAAAACCCTTCTGGTATATAGGAATAATGAAATGTTTGATCACAACAGGGTTAAAACGGAGCACAAATTTCCTCAAACAGGGCTCAAAATAATTAAATACAAATTTCCCACAAACAAATCTCGATGACATAATATAACAATTTTTAGCATTTGGGTATTTGGTGAAAATGGCTAATATTTCTCTTTGGGAATATCTTGACGCAATACAAGAACTTTCAGACAATAAAAACACAAAATGACCCATTATTTTAAAAGTACAAAAATAATTTGGACAGGGTAGTCACAGATTTCGGGATGAAATCTTGGTACACCAATATTCAAGGAGTATAGAAAAAGTAAGTGCAATGGATACCCTCTTAATTTTATTAGGTGCTTAAGGAAGTTTTTAAAATATGTCTCTATGTAGGGTTTGTGATTTTTTCTAGCATATGGAAGAACTAAAGAATTTGAGGTCGACTTAATGAAAATACTTTAATATTCAAGTTTCCATCAATATATATTGAATCACACCTCATGATGCTATTTGTTGGATCATGTTATAGATAAAGGTAATCGAACAAGGATGAAATTATCTTAACACATGAGATATCTCTCAAAATGATGAAGGATCTTATTAGTAATTACACAAGATGAACTTATTATGATGTGCATGATGTAGCCTCTATGATTGGAATTGTGGGAACATGTTACCAAGTTAACAATATTGTAGCAAGAACTACTAATAATTATAAGACAAACTATAATAGAGCTAGCTTTAGATTGAAGGGTATTTATTTGAGGATTCAACTCCTACATTATTTCATCAACTCCTTGGTTATTACCTTTTCAATCTCCTTTCCTCTCCCATATATTTGAGATCTATATGTGAGGAAAATGAAGTCACCCCCATGTGTTATATCATCTTATATTAGGGGTGGATGTCATGGTTATGAAAATAATGGGTTAACCTGAAAGTGTGGAACTTCAACTTGAATTTATAATTTGATAACCATTTCTAATATAGGAAGTTTCTATATATATATAAGGTTAGGTTTGAGATATTATTTTTATTGCATAATAGATTTTGCATCTTGTGGCCCATGTAATGTTTCCTTGGCCTACCAATAAACACTATAAGGACTTCAAATGGATGGAAATTAATCAAAATATAATTTATAGACCTATATATGCATCCATGAATGGGGTGTAAATATGTATCCTTGATAATATGAAAGGGTTGTCTATGTGGTTTTGACATCCCTATTTAAGGGAATTGATTAAGAAAAAATTTGCAGAGGGTTCCAAATGAGAACCTATGTCCAACTAGGGGTAGATGTGTGTCGAGAGGTGAATTGGGAAAATTGATCTTAATATTCTCTATAGATTTTGAAACCTATACAAATAATCAAGAAAAGAGTTTTTCTTTACATAAAGGTATTGCACTAGAAATGATAAAAGGATGGAGGAAGTTGGTATTCTATTGAGACTCGAAAATTTTGAAAAATGGTATGAAGGAAGGTAAAATTAAATACTTTCAACTGAAGGTTATTACTAATGAATCAAAAGGGTATATTAAAAACTTGATGACATTATCCTTGTTCATATAAAGTGAGAAGAAAAACAACTAGTTTATAGAGTTTATAATAAGGAAGTTAATTTATTTTTATCTAGTAAAACTCTTGATAAGTTTAGGTAAATGAGTTTCTTACTTATTTAAGGAATATTTTTGTATTGGATGTAAGTATATTTTTCTCAAAGGATCACTCTGGGACCATCTAAAATATTAAAGGAGAAAATAAAATGAAAATGTAATAATAACATGAAGCATGATTTCATAACATAAATTTATGATTAAATAATAATAATAATAATAGGGTTCTCATCATGCTTTATGAGATGTGTTGTTGATTGGGTGATAGTAGTTGATGTGGTGGCAATATAAAACAATAATAGCTAGAATTGTAGTGAGAGAATATGTGAGGTGTCTTATAATTCACCCATATGCTGTATTTTCATTTATCCAAGTCTTATCTTCTCATTAGAAATATTAAATGGTATTTTCTATTAGATTTATGGGTAAATGGATGAATATTAAGGAAAATGGTGTAAGGAAAGGTATGACAAAAGTGTATGTACATATATTAAGAAATTATTCCCTTAAGTACTTAGATAAGGAGATAAAGAATCACCAATGAATTTTTGTGTGGAAAGAGTGTGAAAGTTTCCAAGTAATTTAATTATGTGGAGATTAATTATCTATAGATTCCTATAAGAACATTTTTAATGGATCTCAGAAAATGAATTAGATGCAAAAATTGTTTGACATGACACAAATCTTATGTGGAGTCAATATGATATTCAATATTGTTAGTAGATATATTTTATACGAGGGACATAATTGCATGGAGAAGGCATTATTTTACACTCATAGGTAATTTATCTTTCATTAGTACATAATCCTAGATGGAATCAAGGTGTTGATGTAAGTACATAAGAAACTAGAAACTACAAAGGGTCTTTAACTTTATAAGGTTACTTTACGTACTCCAAAATTGTATGTACTGCACCACCGGAAATTGGTTACAAAAACCCCCAATGATGATACAGGTCTCCTCGCAAGGTGTTCGGAATCCAGAAAGCCCATTAAACATGCGTTAACATCCCGCATGCCTCGCTTTGCCCCCACGCCCTTTGTTTTTCCCTTTCTTTCCTCTTTCTTTGGCTTCTTGGCCTTGGTGATTTAAACCGCCGCCCGAACGGTCTCCAGTGACCGCGCCCCCGAACAGGGCAGCGGTTCTATAACCGCCGCCCGCTCGGGCGGCGGTCTGCCTGCGCATTTTCGAGAACGCTCTTTTGACGCGACCCGCGTGAAATATCATGATTTACCAACTTTTCTTTGCCGACTTAAGCTTGTATTTATGTTTTTGCCGACTGAACAGTGATTTATCTTTGTTTAATAGTGGGAGAGTTCAATTTGAACTTGCCTTCTGGTGTTTGTAAATGCTATAAATATGTAGCTTGTGCTGAGGCAAAGGGCCACCATTTTCCTTGTTAGAGTCTTCTCATTTTTCAGTGGTTTGGTCTGTTAGCTTGCTTAGGATTGATAGTATAGTTCATTACATGTTTAGATAGTATTGTTCAGCTGTTGGTAAGCCACATACCCATCTTGTGCAGGCAGTGCTGTTGTTTCACCCATGGTCTGGTTTGTTTTGGGCTGAGTTCTTTGGTTTGGAGTCTTCATTCTTGAGCTTTAGTCTTCAATACTCAGTCCTAGATTTATTTTATGAATCATTTTATCTTTAGCATGGATTAGAATTTTGAGTATTTAGTTATGCCTCACTGTACACCGACAACGATCCTACTAGGAATCGTATAGGCCAAGCTCTGTTCTCTTGTGCCATCCCTCTCCTACTTGTACTTCGTTGTATTTCTCTCGAGGTTGCTATTATTCATTTTTTTTAGTACCTGTTGTTTATCATTTTATTTCATCATTGCTGCAACAACCCTGCTAGGAATCGCATAGGCCAAGCCAGTTCACTTGCACCATCCCTCTCCTACTTGTGCTTTGTGCCATTTTTACTTCAAAGTAATTGTCGTCCCAGTGCCTTCCCTTGCCGATGTTGCTACGCTCCTACTCTTTCTGGATTCACGTGAACATGCAAGAACGAAGAGATCACTCTGAGGGGACAAGCTACAACACAACTGGATTTGCCTCTGCTCAGTAAATGCCAGGTTTAAATTATCAAAGTTATTATCAAATAGAGTAGTGAATCATTTTATTTCAGTTAAGCTCGCTTTCAATATTGCCAGGGAAGCTGTGGGGAATGATAGTTTCTGAGAAACTATGATTTGTTCCTCACTTCTGAGGTAGGATTGAAGGTTTTCAATTAAGTTAATTAGCTATCTTTTATTTAGATTCACACATCTCGCACAGTGAGTAACCACACCGGGTTATCTCACTTGTTTAGTTTTAGTATAAAAGTAGTTTAATTGTTGCTTATAATGTTTCAATCATATATTTTGTTTAGATTAGTTTCCTTTCAAAGTAGTAGTATAAATTGTTATTTTCAGTTTAAGTTAATTTGGAGATTCCATAACTAGATTAAATGCTTAAATTCTAGTTAGGAGGGTAAATCACTAGGGAATTTATGCTACCCGCTCATAGCCTCTAAATCTCCCCTTTTTCAATTTAGCTACCAGGAGATCAAACTACCAGATCTTAGTCACTGATCCTCCCATGGTTAGCCATAAGAAAGTTGCTTGCCGATTCTCATCCTCGCTTGTAGCTTTTCTATCATAGAAAACTGACCATAATCCCGGCTGTGACTTCATCTAAGTCACCCGCATTTCAAACCACCGGCTGTCTCGGCACGACCTCGGGAGGTCAGTGTACGGGAAGGTCACTTGTCGATTATCATCCTCGCATGTCACTTTCCCATCGTACGCTTACAAATATGGATATTCCTTAATATTGTGCCCCATACTCAAGTGAGGACTAACATGAAGAGGTAATGATAATAATATAGGATTTTGAAAGTTAATAAGTTTAAAAGGTAATGATAAGATGATAGGTTTTGTAAATATATATTTGAAAATATTATTTCCAAAATATACAATTTTCATGGATTAAATGGGTGTTCTACATATATTTTCCCTACCTTATATTGAATAATCAAGAATTCAATATGAAATACATTAAAAAAACACACACATGTGTGTGCACACGCATCAATGCATGCACACACACACACACTCACACATGCATGCGTGCACACACACATGTGTATGCGTGTGCATGCACACATGCATATGCATGTGCACATGAACATGCACATGCACATGCGTACACACACACACACACACACACACACACACACACACACACACACACACACACACACACACACACACACACACACACACACACACACATGCACACACACGAACAAACATGCAAAAATACACATACACACACATACAAACTCACACAAAAACATAAATACACACATATAAAGAAACACACAAAAAACACATGTGAACAAATATAAATCTTATTTATGGGTTTCACAGATTAATGAGAGATGGAGATATCTTCTAAATTAAGATCCTTCAAGTAGAATCTACAAGATTTATATGTATGATATCAAGGTTTTGTGTATTATGTATTTTCTATTTGATGATGTTTATCTATGGGTGTGAAAAATATAAATGGGTAACATCTAAAATATGTTTAATTCATTATTTTCTCTAATACATAAATAACATTATGTTAACACACAAAAGTAGCACCCTAGGATTTGATCATGAAAGATCAATAATTTTGGCTAACATGGGATTGTCTCCAAGTGTGGGACTTGCATTTTAAGACAAACCTCTAGATAAGGTTGGTTCCTCTACCTATAACTAATGATAACACTACTTCTACAATTGAAAACACAAATATATAAGCCTAAACTACTCATTCATAAGGGCTAGAGTTAGAGAGATACATGGAAATGGAATCCTAAGTTAAGAAAGAGGTGATAACACCAAGAAATGGGGGATGAAAACTCTATGAGGAAAAAAATAAGAAATGCATAAGGGTAGGTCATACATGAGTGACATAGACCAAACCGCATGAAATCCTTCCATTTTACACACAAAACACTTACAAAATAGAAATATACAAAGGAGAAACACATGCACAACATACTAACAAAAATAAAGAGGCACGAACGTAGAAAACATCAAATTAGGGTAGAGAAATAACCACAAAATAATATTTTATTACCAAAATAGTATTCATATACCATTATGGAGTGATAGAAGGCACAAAAATGGATTACAAAGACCAAATGGAAGTCTCTAACTCACAAACACTTCAAAACCAATTTTTCATAGTGTCTTTACATTATGAGGTGTCCAACCCTTTAAAAATGAATGGTTTTACAAATATATAAAAAAATGGGAAGAGAAAGAGGAGGGAAAGAGATAGGGAACACAATTCTTCATGCCAACAATTGACCAAATGTAATAAAAAAACGTAAATTCATATGGGCACATGAAAAGCCTATTTTTCCACATCATTTGCCTTGCATGAGGAGGTATGGGAAGCCATGAAGATATAAATTCAGTTAGTGAAGTGGATGTAGTCTTGACATAGACCAAACTGCATGAAATCCTTCCATTTTACACACAAAACACTTCCAAAATGAAAACATACAAAGGAGAAACACATGCACAACATACTAACAAAACATAGAGAGGCACGAATGTAGAAAACATCAAACTAGAGTAGAGAAATAACCACAAAATAAGATTTTATTTCCAAAATAGTATTCATATACCAAAAACAAACTCCTCCTTGTTCCACAACTTTTACTTTTTCTTTACTTGTTACTTAGAAAATCTCTTATTGTGTGGCATTTGAATGATTTTGTTTGTTCCATGGGAATTGTCTTTATTTGGAAGATTTCTAATGTCCCATGACACTTTCTTTATTTATTAGATTTTTTGACCTGTGACCACATGCCCTTTATTTTTTTGGATTTTTTGAATTTTAGGAAACTATTTTCCTTGAGAAGACTGCGGAACACTAAGTTACTGTTTTTCAAATTCTAAAATTGGCCATGTTCTAAACTTGTTTCCTTTTCCATAGAAGACCCAAGCTTAAAATCCTTTGTTCCATTAGTTAGGAGAACCCGTTGAACACTAAGTTCCACCAAAAATCCACCCAAGTCTTGAATGATGTTCCCTTTTTTTTCGCGAGTTAGGAAAACCTATGGAACAAAAAGTTCCTAAATTTCATGGAACATTAAGTTTAAGTGCTCCATGGACTTTGAGCAAAATTTTTTGCTAAGTCCAAAAGCATGGATTTGTAAGTTGCTAAAATAGCATGGAGAGTTATTTTGGACAACAGTTTGGTGACTCAATGGGGATATATTCTTGCTAGATAGAAGATCAGTGGCCTTGAAGCATCCATTAAGAATGGATTAAAGCCTAAAAACTTGAAAATTTGATCTAAAAAAGTGAAATTATTACCCTTGGATCTACATGGACTTAGAGCTGACCTGGAACTAGTTGAAGTGCTCTTAGAAGTTGATTTCTTGGGAGTTATGAATAATAATTGTAAATTGTCCCAAAAACATTGATTTGTTTCCAAGGAAGGATCCTGGAGAACTCTAATTTACATGGTTCTTGGGGGTTGAATGTATAACCTTGAAGACTACCCCAAAACACCTTATTTCAACCATGAAACCTACTTTGAATTAGATTGTGTAACAACAATGAACGGACACAAAAAATATGTACAAAGATGAAAAACACACATGCTCTAAGTGAAAACATATAGAGTGTGTACACACACTTATTTTGTAATAAACAAGCCTAATATTCTTCTAATATAACCAGATTCAAAGAAATATAAACAAAACCAATAATTAGTTGCGAAATAACTTCCTTCCTTACAAAATTGTACCATGTTATCATATTGACAACTAAAATACATGGTGGAAATGAAAGAATATCCCGCACTTTTTGTTGCTCAAAGTATCAAGTAAAACATAATAAATACCTCCTCAAGTTGCTCTACATTTAGTTTTTGGAGGTCTTCAATCTAACCTTTTATGTCTTGATGATATCCCTCATTCTTTGAAGTGAGCATGACTAGTGACAAATATAATTTTAACTCAAAACTGGCCAAACATTTGATTGGGCATATAACTTTAGGAACCAATGGATGAATCCTTGTGATTTTTCCATCTTATTTTATTTCAAATAAAATAATGGATCTGGTAGAGACACTTTACTCATCATCTTGGATGATTGTAAAATGATCTAAAATGTGTTCCTCCTAATTTTATAAAAGCATCTTTTCCTCCACACTTGTATTTTCCTCTTCTTCATTAAACAAGGAGTTAAGAATCTCAAACTCACCATCTACTTCATTAGTATGTTTATAAATTGATTTGTGTTTTTTCTTCTTCTAACAAATCATCCTCCTCTATGATGATTTCTGATTTAGCAATTAATTCCTCATCATTTTTTTCATCTTTAAACAAAAAATTTGAAAGATAAAGATCATCCTCTTATTTATCATGAAGTTAAAACTAATCATCAAATCTAATATCTTCCTTGGCATGATCATCAACATATTATTTTTCTAAGGATGAAGGAAAAGAAAGGTCTGTAATTTCACCACCAAAAGAGAGAAAGAAACTCTCTATAATATCTTCTGCATCTCAAGCCTTTGAATCTAATTTTCCTCCTTCACTTATGATGTTTCCCAAGAAAAATCAGCAAACTCTATCACCATGGCTTCAATATACACACTACACTCAAAGTAGATATATTTTTTATCATCTTCCTCCTACTGGTCTTCAATATTAGCCTCATTTGTAGGTTTAACTAGTCATGTGTTTTTTTTGGTCTTAAACTTTGAGATCCAATCCTTCAATTTTTTCATGAGATATTGTCTACTTAATTTCCCTCCTAAACTGATTTTCTTATTAGTTTCATCCCAAAATGGTTTTCAGAATGTGATAAGAGAGGAAGATTAGGCTTCTATCTAATTTTGAAATGGTTGAAATGATGGGGGAGGTGCAATGTCTTCTTGTGGAGGAGAAGGGAAGGAAGGAGAATATTTAAGAAAGATAGGAACTTGGAGCTTGGGATTTGGTTGATATGGTTCAGGATGATAAGGAGACATCATATATACACACATTGGTAGTGAATGGATATGCCATTGACAAGGATTTTTAATCTTAGGTTCATTAGCCTTTAATTCTTGCAATGATTCAATAAAATTAACCACATGATTAAAAGATTTAGTCATTACCTATAGGTTTTGTTGAGGACTAAACTAACTAGGTAGAGGACCTCCCATGGTCAGGGGATATCTAAAACCATATTTTTAGCTTGTAAGATTTAGAACTGCTACTTGACAACCTACATGCTCTCCTCCATATGTTGAATTCTCCTTTTAAGATCATCTTTAGGTGTGAAATGGCCTCCAAAATCTGCATATCCTTCTTCTTGAACAACACCATGGTTATTTAAATAGCCATATGGACTAGTAATTGCATTTGACTCATAGGAATGTGCACATTCATTCATATTTTATTCATAAAAATATTTTAGAGGTGTGTTTTGATAGCTTAAATATGGATTTTGGAAATATGGAGGTGGATTGGAATGATATTTATAGTGTAAATGAGGATTCCAATGAGGGAATGAAGTAATGATTGCAAAAATTCATGAAAATGGGGACTAGAATGATGGAAGGTAGTCTCTTAATTGATAAAATGGGTTTTTGGACAATGGAGTTGCCAAATGTGCTGATTTAAATCCTCTTAAGGTTGGAATATCACCAAACACACATCAAACTTGATGAAATGGATTTTTAAAGCTCTTTAAACTTGTACCACTTGGTGTACTAGAATTATTAACACACAAGAGTAGCACCCTAGAATTTGGGGGATGAATCAGTCTTACAAATCATTTAATTCATTTACCATAACTTAAAACATCATCTAAAACAACCTTTAACCATACACATTAAATATGATCTTATTAAGTGTGCAACATCCATTCATGAGAAAATGAAATAAGAGAGAGAACACATGAGTACTAGATGTAAAGTGGCAAATACTCAAGGGCAAGAAACCCCACTAAAAATCTTCTAATATTACTCATTAAAAAGACTCAACTGAATATTACATATCACACAATATTTGTTTAGTGAGGCACACACCCCACAAGGAGCACCAACCCCTAGTTTAGTAGGACATGAATCCTAAAAGGAGGATATAACCCCAAAGATGATTAATCACCCACCTTTCCACCTAAAATGGATGATAAATAAATATATGTTTTTACTAGAGCTGATTTTGATCACAAATTCAACTCCATACTTGTCAAATATTCTCAAACTTCTCTCTCTCCTTGCTTGCTCAAAATTTCCCCCTTCATTTGTTGATTAGGTCTCTTGACCTTACACATATGCTCCTATATATTTACCTTCCCTTCATTCCTCTTCTTATCTTTTTCCTTGACCCCTCTACACTCTTCTTCTTCCTTCTCTAGCTTTCTCACATCTCTATTATCTCTACATATACAAATAAGCTAATACAATCTAATTTTATACTTGACACACCCCATAAGTGACCACAGGTCAGATAATACCCTTAATTTTGGTCATCTCAACTTGAAAAAACACCTAAAACATCATATATATTCACTTAGAATGACCAAGTAGGTCAATAATAGCTCAAACAACTCAAACTAGCACAAGGCATCTCAATTAGGCCTAAAACATAAGCCTACTCCTCCAACAAATGAAATCTGATCTTCAAAGACACATATAAGATTTACTAAAGCTCCAAAATCTTAGGAAACATTAGCTTCATCCTTTCAACATCACCAATAATTTCAAACCACTCTGCGCCATCCATCTTCTCCATGACATACCTTAAGAAGCAAGCACCTTCAAATAGGTCTTCAAGCACCTTAAAAACCATTCCGTAAGAATGAACAACTTCACATAGAAAAACCACCTATTAAGATTAATTAGAAACATGAATGGATGTACCATGACTCAAAATAACTCTCTATTTCAATGATACACCACCAAACAGGGAATAACACCCCAAAACCTTCATCTCTTCTAACTCGCTCAAGCATGATGATCATTCCTGAAATAGGTCACCAAGAACAAGAAACTTGGCACAAAAAATAACCTCACCAAGGAAAAAATATCATATGGATGGAAATATATTATTGTATTCTATCTGCAAAAACTCATTTCATACATCAAATCAAGTCACAAGGAACACAAATAGGAAAATCTCTTAAATTTCTCAAACCTACTCTAAGGATTCAAGAACTAGTCTTGAGCTCAATATGCTCACACACCTTGGATGCAACTTCTAAGAATTTAACCCACTTGAAATAATTAAAGGGATACCTGACACATATGTTCAATCTATCATATGCATATTTCACATGGAAAAAACCATGTTTTCATCCTTGTTTTAGTTACCTTCTTGATAGGCCTAATATGAAAGTTTTAGGCTATTAAGTCTTCATCATGAAATATCCTTTCTAGATAATACAATGCATTAAAACACATCAAGAGGTATTATACCAAGATATCTAAGATAAAATAACCATGCTCCATCATGCAAATCAAGACAACTCATCTTGAACCTGCATGATTCATTTTTATCCATTAAGGCCAAAAGCGATAGGGTAACTTGGAGGACCTATATCTTAAATTTTATTAGTTTTACCTATCTAAAAATTTACATGGCCATTTATTAAACCTCCAAAGCTTTCTAGAAAAATTCACTTATTTTCATTAAACCTCCATCTCATCCCTGAAACTATAAATGTTGACAAAATAAGGATTTTTTTCCTACTTCCTAGCTTACCTAGAACATGAAACAACCACCAAAATGAGCTCAGACAAATTATCTATAACCTTGATGCAACAAATTTTCTTTCCCAATCCATTTGGATACCATACAACTCATTTTTCCTCCATTTCTCTAAACTAGGGTATTATAGAGGGTTTAGACCACTTTTTATTCTTAATAATTGTTCATAAAGTATAGGACATCATTTGAATCCATTCCAACTATGAAACACTCTTATTTCCATGACAAAACTATGATAAATATATTAGGACCCCATGTAAATATTTTACGAGTAAATGAGTACTCAAAACATGACCTCGAGCTAGGAAATGCACTTCTAGAAACTCGATATGACCAAAAGTAGCTTAAATTACATTTCCTTCAAATTATTGACCTAAAAATTGATCCATAGCACTATGATGACCTCCTCAAACTGTCCTAAGTCCCATTTTTACCTACACATATTTGTATTTCTCCAAACACTAAGACTTAACTTTTTATTGCCTTGTTCTCAATGTCTTACTTCTCAAGGACCTTAGATATGCACTTTCCAGCTGATATATGACCTGATACTCCTATTACACATGTTATGCCATGTGAAAACACCTTTCCCATGTTCATATAATCCTTCTCTACTTCATAATTCATGCCACCAACTCATATTTCTTGGACTAGGTCTAGGATTAGGCCTAGAATGACCTGACTCAATACATACTTCTCATGAACTGACCATGATGACCTATTATAGACTCATTAACACCTCTTACACATCACTATGACCATGTTAGGCCTCATACCAACCTTTGGGACACATATCATGACCATATTAGCTTGCCCCATGTTAAGACACCATAACAACTACACCAAAACTAGAAACTACCAATCAACGTTCATGCTTGAACATGGATAACACCTCATGGAGACACCTCAACCAAATTGACACCCTTTGACATCAATGTGCTACTTGACATTAATGACAACAACTAGAGACAATGGTCAACAATTTCATTATGGAAAATCAATACTTTTGACCAATATAGGATTGTCTCAAAGTTTGGGACTTGTATATTGAGAAAAACCTCCAGAGAATGTTGGTTCCTCTACCTATATGTAATAATAAAACTACTCCTACAACCTAAAAAAACAACTATTTAAGCCTAAAATAGTCATTCACAAGGACCAAAGTTAGATAGATGCATAAAAATGAAATCCTAAGCTAAAAAGAGGTGATAAACCATGAAAAGGGGGATGGATACTCTCCAAGGGAAAACAAAGAAGTAATTAAAAGGAGATGTCATAAATAAGTGACATAGACAAAAATACATGAAATATTTCCATTTTGCACACAAAACACTTCCAAAATCAAAACCTACAAAGGAGAAATACATGCAAAAATACTAACAAAAAATTGAGGGGAAATAATGCAACAAACATCAAACTAGGGAGATAAATAACCACAAAATAAGATTTTATTTCCAAAAGTGTATACACAGACCATTATGTAGTGAAAGAAGGCACAAAAATGCATTTAAGAGACCAAATGGAGATCTGTAACTCAAAAACACTTGGGAAACTATTTTGGCAAGGTGCCTTCGCATTCTAAGGAGTCCAACCCTTTATAAATGAATGAATTTACAAATATATAGAGAAAGGGGAAGAGAAAGAGGAGGAAAAGAGAGGGGATGCCATTCTTCACACCAAAAAATGGCCAAATGCAATAAAACACTGCAAACACACATGGGCACATGATAAGGCCATGTTTTCACACCATTTGATTTGCAAAAGAAGGTATGGGCAGTCATGGAGAAATAAATTTGATTGGTGAAGTGTTTTATTCTGTAGAAGCAAAAATGTGTTTTTTCCTCCAAACCCATCTTTACATTTTTCACCCTTGAAACAATAACAAATCCTATGTTTCTTTATGCCAAAATGAATTCCTTGAAGATATGGTTTCAATGACACTAATTCCATGCAATTTGGATCTCTGAGTCAAAAGTTATGTCCAAAACCAACTCCACCTTGTTACACAATTTTTGTTTGTTCTTCGTTTATTATGCAAAAATATCTTCTTAAGCGGCATTTGAATGATTTTGCTTGTTGCGTGGGAATTTGATTTATTTAGAAGCTTTCTAATGTCCCGTTTAACTTTATTTTTGCAAATATTTTTTTGACCTACAACCATATTCCCTTTGTTCTATGGATTTTTAAAGTTTGTGAAACACTATTCCTTGAGAATTTCATGGAATACTGAGTTAGTGTTCTAGGTCTTCTAACTTTGACCATGTTCCAAACTTATTTCATTTTTCATGGAAGACCCGAGCTCAAATTCCTTTGTTCCATGTGTTAGGAGAACCCATAAAACACTAAGTTCCACAAAAAAATCTACCCTAAGTCTTGACTGATGTTTCCTTTGTTTTGTGGGTTAGGATAACTAGATGAACACTAAGTTTGTGAATTCCTTAAAACACTAAGTTTCATTGTTCTCGGCATCTTGAACACAAAAATTTTCTAAATACAAAATTGGATTTACAAGTTACCAAAATAGTTTGGGGGTTATATTAGGCTACACATTATTAGTAATAATGATTGAAAATATTTTATTAATCATATATAATACACACAAACTTTGATATGAAATGATTATGGTATTTTGTGGCTTTTATAGTTTTATTTTGTTTCAATATAGGGTATGATTACCTTCCTCTAGTTTTATATAAAATTATAGTTGTATTATTATATAATAATAATATAAGTATTATTTTCAATCGAAACATCATTTTCTAATAAGGATAAAGGGTTTTTGGCTAGGACCCTACCTAGTTACAAAAAGGTCAATACCCGGATATGCAATAAAATACATAAAACCAAAACAAGACTGGAAGATAGCCAATCATAAAACATCCAAATAACAACATGAAATCAATAGTAGATTAGCATAATGTCAACAAATTTGTAATAGAGATACAAAAATTACAACACAAATGTTAGACATAAGGACACCGAGAGGGGGTGAATCTGTGTCGTCTCAAACTTTGACCGACAATTCATTCTACTAGATTAGTTAAGATAAAGCCAAATCAACATTCACAAGTAGCGAGACATGAGGAAAACACTTGTTGTCCAAATTTCTCGTTGTAAACAAATTAATGACCTAGCTACTAAAGAAATTAGAAACTTAAAAATGAAGGAGGGTTTATATTACCTTGGATGTGATATAGGCACTAGATGGCTGATTCTTTCTCATTGTAACTTTATATACCTACAAATAAGATTGAAAAATGATTCTTTTTAGATAGACAGATGTGGGGTCTACATGACTAAGGTCTAAAAATCTTTTAAATTCCTTGGCATATTTCAACCATCATTTGTTTTAGATAAGGTGAAATAAAAATAGCAAGAGAATTCAGAAATAGAAACAATATTGAATTTGAAAATGACATAAATTGATCTAAAGTTTATTAGATGACAATGAGTGTAAAATAAATGTTATCCAATCTGGGTCGAAGGTGACCCATACTATATAGAGGCATTTCAATGACGACTTGGGAGGATGGATATGAGCTTGTAGATGAAATATGTAGACCTGCAAGGTCTGAGAATGATCTAGAAGTTGATCAGGGCCTATAACTACTACAAAAGGATATGTAGTAGAGAACTAGAGGAAAAGAAGTAGGATAAAGGACCAGCAAGGAGAAATTAGATAGGTTTTGGATAGATAGGGCCACAGTTGTGACGGCACCGGGGGTCAACTATGAATGTAGCAAGAAAATGAAAAGCTGAGGGTGAGAAGATAAAAACAACAACCTGTAATCAAGAGGAGATATAGGAGAAGGATGCTAAGTGTTTCTAAAACTGCTATATACCTATAAGATGTTAAAAACAAATCGTATACAATAATATGATAAAGATACGAAAGGAATACAATATTTATGAGAACATCTCATGAATGATGATCGTGGGCAATGTAAGCACACTGAAGGAATGTCCAAGAGCTCTATGGATGTCTCATAACTACTCAGGCATGAGGAAGGAGGCTCAAGCTCAGAGAAATCTTGAGAATTGTATGCATCTAGTTTTATAATTTTGAATAGAAGGAAAGATGCTAGTTTTAAAGGTGTCGTCACCGATTAAGGGAAAGTTTCCCCTCTGGGTATGTTTTTCTACTTTTGATAGGATTTTGATGTTTTTAAGGATTGGCCAAATGATTTAAATCATGTATGTGGGATTAGGTTGCTTGGGGATGAAGTTAAGTTAGTTAGGGTATAAAAATAGATACGATAAAAGATAGAAAAGCAAGTTGAAGTGTGTGTAGGATATGAACATCCTAATTAGAAGGTTGGTTGGGAAAATGAATGAAGATTAATTAATTAATATGAATTAATTAATTAATGGGCATAAATATTAATGTGGATGGGATAATTGGGTATGTGATATGTTAAAAGATTAATTAATTAATGAGGATTAGATGGGCATTTGATTAAATTAAATTAACAATTAAATATGTGCATGCAGAGAATGAAGGCATAGATACCAATTTTAGGTGTCTACATTTTTCCCCTTTTTGTTGAGTGGCTTGGGCTAGCAAGCCATGAGACAAAAATAAGAAGGATTGGATGAGGATAAAGGATTGATGATGAGCTCCCCCTCAAATAGGGGATTAATGACATCAAGGGAAATCGATGATGTATTTGAAAAAGGTAGATGAAAAAGGGCGGGTGGGTGAAGAAAGGATGGGTAAAATGATTACCAAGGAAAGATGCCCCAGGCAAAAATGATCACAATATGAATAAAAACTATGGTGGTGACTCCAATATCACATCGATAGGGGACAATGGTGGTCTTAATGAAGATAAACAAAAATGTTCTTTGGATGAGTGAGTGGGTGAAGATCACTACTATAAGGATGCAAGTCGGGATGACCAATGGGTATGGGAAAGTCATTAAAATATATGCAACTATATGCAAAAAGGTATGCAAACTCTTTCGTACATGAGGATTCGAGTGAATAGGTATGATTTTATGAGGATGAATGATATTGTGCCTAATGGGACACAAACAATGATTGAGAAGGAAAAATGAAAAAGAAAGTAATGACATAATATGCCCCAAAGGGGGAAGGTATGGCTGCAAATGAAAAAAGGGAGAAGGTATACCCCAAGAGGGGAAAAACATGGCCACAAAGGTGGAATTTGATGAAAATAATGGTGCCCTAATGATGGGCATGAATATGGCCACAATAGTGGACTTGATATAATGAATGTAATGCCTAAATGAGAAGATGAGTATGGCCTCAAAGGAGGACTTCATGCGTAGATTGGATAGGATTATAAAATAAAATGCCCAATAGAGGAGTGATTATAGCCATGAAAGGTGGACTTATGGAATAAATATGATTAAAATTCTCAAGGAAAAAGATATGGCCAAAAATGTGGACTTGAATATTATGTATGCCCAAAGGAAGAGTGATTATGGCCATGGGTGTGGACTTAAAGAATATGTATGCCCAAAGGAAGAAATAGTTGAAAATGTTGTATGAAAATTCCCAAAGGGGAAATAGAGATGACCATAAATGTGGATTTAAAGGTCAACAAGAGATGATGCCCTAGAAATGAATGTAAGAAAGAAGGAGAAATCCCAAAATGGTTGGTGCTAAGTCCAACCGATGGTGATTGAGACCAATCGATGGCGACCCAAGGGGGTCGATGATGACCAGGTGTTAGTGGGATATATAAGACCAATGGTCGACTGACAATGCTCATCTTCAAGCGCAAGGTTGATGAGAGAGATCGAGAGAGAGAAAGAGAGATTGAGGAAATGGAGGTTGTTGGAGTTGCAAAGAAATGCCAAAGGGTGTGGAGGATGGTGAGTAACAAAACTCACACTAGTTTTTTATTTAATTTCATGTTTTATTTATTTATTTGCATTTTTGTAAAAAGTAGATGATGTTGGGGGTGGTTGGCGAAGACCCGGTGAGGTAACATTGACCCAACTCTAAGGCACGTCAATCGACTCAAAAACGAATCAACTCGACTGGGTTGATTGGCTAGATTAGGGTTTAGATTGAAATTTGGATGAAATTTTGGATGGATTTTGGATCGAGGTCTAATGTATGTATGTTCTGTTTGTGATTACAGGCCAAAGAGACCTTATATTTGAGAGATCGGGTGCCAACTCTATATGAGTAGATTAGAGGGGATGTGACAGATGTTGAGTGGGACCATCTGTCTACAGTTGGATTAGGTGGATTTAGACACTATCAGAGGATCCCACGAGATGTGGGGCTTATGATTTCTTTGGTTGAGAGGTGGGATAGGAAAACATGTACATTCTAGTTTAGGACAAGGGAGATGACTATCACCTTGGAGGATGTGTATTGGATTCTTAGGCTGCCGATACAGGGGGAGCAGATAGTTCCCATTACTAGTGATGACATATTGGCAGTTTTGACGTGGCTATTTGGAGCCGATGTGCCCCATATCAGGTTTTTTTAGGGGATTTGGCATAGGATTTGAGATATGAGGAGGGGGTATTACACAACCATTTGATCTTGTGGTTATGATGGTAGTGCCCTGCTATGCTTTTCCGAATCATGTGGAGCTCGATTTCCATGGGCGTTGACTAGTGTAGTGGTCAATATTATTGATCATCGACTATATTTTCATTTGGGAATGCATTGTTGGCTCGGATTACCATGAGCTATCTAGATACAAAGTGGGAAGGAGGTTAGTGTTGGATATGGGCTTCTTGTTACGATTTGGGCCTATAAGCATATTGTTGTGATTAGGCCACCAAGGATTCCATGGGTCAAAGGGACCATATTCAGTTAGAGGTGGGATTTCTAAGATGGAGGGTCAATCAAGCCTTCGGAGACAAGGGTGAGAGAGGGGTGGATTGGTATGTAGATTAGTTTACAGAGTTAGATGTTGATCGATCAGTGACAAAGAATATCAAGACATCCCTACTTAGCCTGGTATGGATGTGGAGCTAGTGGGGATGAGGAGGATGAGATGGGTGTAGGGGAGATGACCAGAGATGATAGAGGCCATTCAATTTGATAGGGTGAGATGACAGTTTGGAGTCATTCAATTAGTGCCTCATGATCTGATTTTTACATGAGGGAGGAGCTAGACAGAGTGTTGTAGAGTCCTACTATGTCATACCTATATGAGAGGAGGTTACACTGTGGGATGATGATGATGATGTGGGAGTAGGAGAAAGATACTCTAATTGGCACATGACAACATGGGAAGCTCTAGGGATAAGGAGGGAGGAGAGGAGGAGATAGAGGAGATGGAGGTTGAGATTGAGGCAGCTCTAGGAGGTGGTGAAGATGGAGCATGAGAGGATACAAAGGTGGAACACTTGTGTGATGAGTTAGATCAAATGAGAGTAGGGAGGGATATAACCTTGCAGGCGGGATGCAATCACTCGGAGAGAGACCAAATTATCCAATAGAGGGATTGTTACCAGTAGACAGAGGGAGGCCTACATGGCCCATTTTGGTGATTTGTCTATTATTGTAGAAATAAAGTCACCTAGTGGTGTTCAAGTAGTACCAAAAGGATCATGATAGGTGTCACCCTCTGACATGGTTTCTATGGATAGATACAGGGCACTAGCTATAGAGGCTAGATATTACAAGAGGATTTTTTTTGAGAATTTATCGAAGGCCCTATGCTATTGGGAGCATATTTATAGGATGCCATCCAGAGGAGCAGGGACATCTAGGAGTATGGCTAGAGTGACACAACCAAAATGAGTAGAGGGAGGCTACGAGGGTGATGGAGATGCACAATGATCAGGTGTTGTGCCTACCCCCCCCGAAGATGTGGACTTGAAAGCCTAAGATACTCACTTCACATATTTGTATAGTATCTCTACTTTGAGGGTGCCCCTTAGAGGGCCATGATGTATTGATATGGATGATGATATAAATGTGTAATGTGTAAATATGTTTTATGTTTAAATTTGATCATGATGATTAAAATTCATATGGGTAAGATGTGATGGAAACAAATTAAGAATGAATGTGATTAATGATAAATGTGTTGTAAGATAGATAGATAGCATATAGGTGATTGAGATGAAGAAATATGTGTTGAAATATAGATGCGATAGGATTGGGAAAATATGCCTCACAATGGTGACAACCTATAGGTGCTAACAACACTACGTTGTAGTAATGAATGCATGAGGAAAATATGCCTCCAACTGCATTGGAGGTAAACAAAAAGGAATCCATGTAATGCAAGGCATATGCAACTAAAAATAATGCTAGAAAATAACCAATGATAGTTATTCATTTCAAATATCATAAGGAAATGATGGATGGGATGATCTCATAAACTTAATGTTAACATAAAAAAGAGGTTTAAGATAAAAATTGTATAAGGAAATAGGGTTATACAAAAGTGGTGTTCCCTAAACTATGCCTCATCTCTAAGACAGGGAAAGAGAAAGTTGACTAATGCAGGAAAATTTCTTAGGATGCTAATAAAATGGAAGGTTGATCAGTGCGGGAAGCCTTCAAATTCCATAAGGATTAGCCATCCTTTGAGGGTATGGTCTAATTCATATACTATAGATGGAAAGAATAAATGATAGCCATCCTTTAAGGGATCATTATAATTGTTTGCTTTTGATTTCAATTTCATGCTTTTGATTTGGTTTTTTCTCTTTTTTTTAACATGAACAACTTTCCTTCAAGGGATCAGGATGTTTTTATATCTTTATTTTTTGATTCAAACATCCATGAATTTTGATTTTACATGGGAGAGAGCTAGGACTAGCTAAGTAGATAACTTAGTAGGGCATAAGGAGTGTACAAGAGACAAACCTAGAACCTTTGCATGTTTCCAATAGGTTAATAATAAGGTGATGGACGTAATGATTGTGGAGTTATCACCAAAAGGGAGAACCTATCCATAAGGAATATGCTACAAGTAGATCCACGGTGCCCATATTTAAGGTCAAATCTAGAAAGTTATGGAAAATCACATAATATTAAATCATCATGATGAGATATGGAAGGGGATGAGATGGAGGAATGATCTGAAGACATGACTAAGGGCACATTGGTAAATGTGCTAACAATAGAATGGTCATAAGTGCAATGCATTAAGTAGTTATACTTCTCGGTTTACCATCAAGGAGGAAAATGATAGGCTCCTGACCCATATTTGTGTGTAACAATGTATTGTTTGATCCAGTTGGGGAATTTTTTTATTGTATCCTTTCTAGAGTGGTGTCATTCTGATAAAGTTATGAGGCCACGATGTTAACATTGTGTTAAGAAGATGGGACAATAAAAATAAGAGCAAACACTACTTATTAGGAAAGTGAATGGTATGCATTTAAGATGAACAAATGGTCCCCTTAGAGGGACAAGATAAATTAGGATCGATAAGATGAGTTAAGTAAAGATTATGAAATAGGCTCTATAATGACAGGTTTAAAGCCATGGTGCTTCCAAAGGGAAACATAGATATGACCACAAAGGTGGTTGTAGGAAGAGGGGATGAAATTATGATTGGATAAACCGAGCTAGATGAGATAGGATGATATTGAATATGGAAAGGAACTAATCTATGAATAGACAAGTCCTAGAAATAAGTCCCCCTAGCATAGGAGGATGAGTCGATGAAGATAAGAAGAAAGATGCTAAAGGATTGATAATGGGGGGGAAAGATGTTCCCCCAAGTGAAAGGGATGCAGATAAGATAATGGATGTCAAAGGATATGGATGTCAAGAAGATGGTGTATCAAGGAGAATAGTATCGATGAACAAGGGAGGACCCTCATCAAGAGGAGTGATAGGAGATGATGTAGATGGGTGAAGAGACCCAAGAAGTTGATTGGATGGAGATGTGGTAAAAGGGATCAGATGTGATATGGATGAAGTAGTAGATGGATAAGGGGACTCATTGAGGAGGTCCTCTCACTCAATAAGATCATGGAAAATAGTTTGAAGGGCCTTACAATGCTTGATGTCATGGTTTGGGGTTAGATGATAAGAAAAAATGCAATAGGGATCATACCATGAGGACTTTGGGTGCTTAAGGTCAAAGGCCTTGATAGGTGGGAATGTGATGGAAAAATTCCTAAGCAAATATTTGAGTACCTTTGCATATGATTCGATATAGGAACTAGGGAAGGTTCTGTAATATGGTGTGGATGGCGATAGTGAAGTTGGATTGGTTTGAGGTCTTTGTGGTATAGAAGAAGATGTAGTGGTAGATAATTTAGGCCTAGATGACTGGATAATTGGAGGTATTTTTGATGAAGGTACTATCCCTAGGAGGGAATCAAACTATTTTTATTTGGATTGGTTAATTGGTCGCGATGGAGGAGGGGGTCCTAAGATAGAGGGATGAGGCCCTATGATGGAATATGTAGATTTGGTCTTGATAAGAGGGATGTCAATTTTCTTGTGAGGGCATTCAAGGGATTGTTATGGAAGGATACCAAGGTTTTTGGATTTGGATTGTTGAGGAGTTCCCTTGGTAGGGATAACAATGATTTTGATAGGTGGATTAGAAGATGGGGTTATGGCTAATGGAGGAAGTAATTTTTGCATGATTTGTTCCAAAGAGGATGGGAATTGGTTATGTGTGGGAACGTCTGGTTGTGTGGATGAGATGGTAGGAACACCTATGGTATCTGTGAGTTAAATTTCTCTCAAATATTTCTAAAATGATGTTTGTGGTGTAGAACAAGAAGGAGATAATGTGTATGTGGTCATGATAGTCAATGTGGTAGGTGTGGGAAGAAGCACAGAAAGAGGAACCAGTATGGAATCTTAGGATTACATGATAGGAAAGGGTGGAAGAGATGTAAATAAAAGAACAAGGTCCGATGTAGTGTATTGAGTAGATTTAGGCGTGGGATTGATAAATGGAATAGATGTTGATATTGAAATTAAAAGGGGTGTTTGGATCATGTGGTTAATAATGTCTATGTAAAATGGTGTATATGGTGGATGGGCTACTTTGTAGGGATATAAGAGGGATGAGTTCCAACCACGTTTATTTTGGGTGTCTCAAGAGGCATATAGGTGGATTGAGGAGATGTGATGGGTGTGATAACAAATGTGGATGTGGGCATGGTAGATGTCTAGATACTAGGTGCGGATGGGGAGACGAGGTAGCTAGGGTAGTCATAAGTGAGGAAATAGGTTGAGGTTAGTAAAGTGTTAGGTGATATGGGCATGGGTAGAGAAATATGTGATAATGATGTCAATGTAAGTGTAGTGACAGGTGTGGATGTAGAGGTAGGTATGGCTAAGGCTAATGTTGATGTGGTAAGAGTAGGACTAGTTGTAGATGAAAGAGATGAAGTGAAGGTCAAGGTGGTAGGTAGTGGGATCATGGATATAGGGGATGTGAGGATATACCTTACAGGGGAGGTTGACACAATATCTAAGATAGGGGTGGATGATGAATATGGTGAGATAGATGTGGGAGAAGATGTCTGATGTATGGTGTTGATTGAGAATGGGTTAAATTGATGTGATGTAGGAGGTGAAGATGAATTTTCTAGTGGGGGATTAGGAAATGGTTTCTAAAAATGTTACTTAATGAAGATGGGATTTCTTGGGGGATGTAGGAGCATAGTGATAAGTAGGGTCATGGTAAGATGACGAGGATGGGGCAAGAATAGGAAGATCTAATACAAAAGGCTCATAAGGGATATCCCTAGGTGAGACATATATTTTAGATGAAGGGGAGATCTCATAAGATGAAACAAGATGTGTTGATTGATATCTATGGAGGAGGATGTCACAGATGTGTTTCTCATGAAGAATATCTATAAGAGAAGTGGTTATGGTAATTTTTATGATCCGGAAGAGTATGAGGTAATGAATAAAAATATGGTGGGGTAGAAGAAATAATGGTGTAAGGTGATGGGGATAAAGGTAATGGTGGTAAAAGAAGGGCTATTGGTCAACGTGATTGAGGAGCAGAGGACCTGTGATAGAGATAATCATAAATGGGACTAGAAGAAGGTCTGGAAGTAACCAATGGTTTGGATGGGGTCATGGTGGATTGTTGAGAACTACTCAAGGAAAAGTTTGGTTCCATTATTAAATAGAAAAGTCAAGAAAACAATTCCTTTTATGTTTTGATTAAGAATGTGAAAAATAAAAGGGAGATGGATAACAAAGGACCTAGAAGAAGGTGATCTATGTTTGGTTTCGTAAATTTTGTCTAGGGAATTTTTGAGGTGGCTTTATATTGTGTAATCAAATCTAATTCATTCTACTCTGGGAGAGGGAGTTTTTAATGTGTGATTTGATTTTTTAGTTTAGGTTGTGTGTGATATGATGTGTTATGCAGAAGATTGAATCCCCTACTTAGACTATATGAGAAAGAAGGATGCATAAAAGAAGGGTCATTTTGAAGCCAAAACAAAACTTGTTATTTTTTATGAGAGCACAAAAAAGAAGGGAAAGTACAATACAAAAGGAAAAAATAGGGAAAAGAGGAATATCTGGATAGAAATTTTCCTATTTATCTACGATTCTAGGTGATGAACTATCTAAGCGATGAACCTAACGTGGGAAAGTAATAAAGTGGAGCCTCATGCTACAAAGGTGCTAGTAAAATAGAATATAGAAATTAAAGATACCATCTAAAGGGGGTCATACCGAGCGTGTTAGGAATGATTTCCAAATTTCTCGTTCATAATCAAATTAATGAGCTATCTACTAAATAAATTAGCAACTCGGAAATGAAGGTAGGATTATGTTACCTCGGATGTGATACAGGCACTAGATGGCTAATTCTTATTGATGTAACTTGATATACCTGCAAATAAGACCTAAAATTATTTTGATTAGATGGAAAATGTGGGGAATTCCCGACTAAGTGGGTCCAAGAATACTTTGAATTCCTTGCGATGTTAACCCCCTTTTTTTAGATAAGGTGAAATAAAAACAACAAGAGCATGTAGAAATAAAAATAGTACTAAATCTGAAAATGATAGAAATTGATCTAAATCTAATTAGATGGAAATGAATGTAAAATAAATGTTATCTGCTCTGGTTGACGATGACATAGACTTTGTAAAGTTAGGTAGATAGTGACTCGAGAGGATGGATGTAAGCAAATAGATGAAATATGTAGATATGTAAGGTATCAAAATGATCTCGGGAGTTTATCAAGGCCTATAACTACTACAAAAGTACCTTCAGAGAGAAACCGTAGGTAGAGAAGTAGGATAAATGACCAATAAGGAGAAATTAGATAGGTTTTGGATAGACAAGATCCTATTTGATGAAAACTAGGGGGATCGACGATGACTATAACAGAAAAATGCAAAGCTAAGGGTGAGATGATAAAAAAACAACCTATAAGTAAGAGGAGCTATAGGAGAAGGCTGCTAAGTGTTTCAAACTACTATGTACCTACAACATGTTAGAAACAAATCATATACAATAATATGATAAAGATACAGAAAGGAATGCAATATTGATGAGAAGATCTCATGAATGATGATTGTGGGTGATGCAAGCACACTGGATGAATGTCTAAGAGGTCTTTGGATGTCTCAAAATTACTCAAGCATGAGGAAGGATGCTTAGGCTCAGAGAAATCTTGAGAATTACATGCATCTAATTTTTTTATTCTGAATAGAAGGAAAAAGGTTAGTTTTAAAGGGGTTGATAGAGACTAGATTGGGTTTCCACTTATTAGGGGAAAGTTTCCCCTGGGCATGCTTTTCTACTTTTAATAGGATTTTGTTGTTTTTAAGGATTGGCCGAATGCTTTAAAGCATGTAGGTGGGATTAGGTTGCTTGGGGATGAATTTAAGTTAGTTAGGGCATAAAAATAGATAGGATAAAAGCTAGAAAAGCAAGGTGAAGTGTGTGTAGGATAAAATCATCCTAATTAAAAGGTTGGTTAGGGAAATGGATGAAGATTAATTAATTAATATGAATTAATTAATTAATGGGCATAAATATTAATGTGGATGGGATAATTGGGCATGTGATATGTTAAAAGATTAATTAATTAATGTTGTTTAATTAATTAATGAGGATTAGATGGGCATTTGATTATATTAAATTAACAATTAAATATGTGCACACAGGAGAATGAAGGCATAAATACCAAGTTTAGGTGTCTACAACATGGAGAGACAAGATTTTACTATGAGAAACCTAAATTGGGAAAAAACCCATCAAACCAAGAACTAGGCTTGGGAAAAGAATTTGCTATAAATTTTACATGATTTCATGGTTGATTCAACTCAACCTCAAGCTATAACTCAAAAAAGTGGACCAAGAAACCACTTAGTATTTTACAATAAAATACTTTTATAGAATCTTCAACTTTCAAATTTGGTCCACCAACAACTATCATTTAGTAAGCTTCAACTTACAGGAAAGCAACAACTCCCCACATGCTAAGCTACAACTTAGACTTCATCAAAGTTTTGATCACACTTGATTTATTTTCTTCTAAAACTGAAGGTGACCTCTAAATTTTATCACTTCTCTTTTGTTTTCATCCTCATTTTCAACAATAAACCTCTTCTATATAAGACCATTTCATACTTTCAGCTTTTTTCAAGATTCCCTCTCTCGGTTGGTGCATACACTATGATTTTCAAGACTATTTTCATACCTTCATTCTTTGCATGAGACTTCTTCATTCATCTACACATATACATATGTCTCTACACCAACAATTCACCATTTCTTCATCAAATATATCTCTAACCTCTTTTTCATCCATAAACTCAATTATCGAGTCTTAGGACTTTAAACACAATCTAATCATGTACTAATATTTTTGTTCATAGGTTATGTTCATCACATATTCTTATTTTCAGACTTAATCTTCATTTAACATGATCTTGATCCTCTTATATGCACTTAAAACATTCTCTAAGCATTAACTACTCCTGATTTTCAATGCAATCAATATATCACCACCTTTCATATAGACTCTTTTCACACTTCTCACTTCAAACTTCAACATATAGCAACAACTCCTCACGCTTCAACAAAAAAAATAAAAACCTTATACACCTATTAAAAAATTCATGTAGCCTTTTTCCTCCAATTTTATGACTCTTCACCTTCAAATAAAAGATTAGGAATTTTCATGTACCAGAGAAGTGGAAAAATTCATCAATATAATTGTCTTCAAGGTCATTATAGCCTCTATCATGTTTCACCCACTCTTCATATTTTTATAGGTACTACGAAATATTATTTTATGTCGATGATGAGTGATGAGGAATATTGAACTCCCTTATTACTCCGACATATCACCAATATTTCTTTTAGGTCTAAATACAATGACAAATTCTTCTTTCTTCTTAAGACATACTTTGTAACTTTCATCCTTCCGACTTATCATATTATTTGGTGAGTGTTTAGGGATTTACAGAGGGTAATAATAAATTTACATGTTACAACATGCTTAGAAATAATTCATTTCCATTATTATAATTTTATTTCTATCAACAAAAATGGGAATTCAAGGACATATATTACCATGGATACACTCCCTCTCGAAGGTGTATCCTCTTTCTTGTCTTCAAATTGGTTGTATATCACTCCTTTTGAGGAAAAATTTCATTCTTATCAAACCAAACTCACAAATCTCTTAACATCTCATTATCTATATTTAGTTATGCAAACCGATGTGTAGTCCCTGTAGAAACTTTTTAGTGCATTTTGATTGATCTTTGACATCTTTTAGAATCCTTACCATTTCATGTAACATTATTCCAATTCTCCCTTGAGGTTAAACCTTCCATATTTCCCTAATTTTGAAATAATTTAGCCCTAGAAATTTACCCCAAAGCATATATTTTGATAAATAGCTTTGTATTTTCCCCAAGTGAATAAATCGAGTTTATAGTCTTTATTTTCCTAGTTTAGGGTTCTCATTTAGTTATCATTTGTTCAATCCTTGGCTATATTGTCACACTATCACTTTAAATGGATTCCTTAACACCATACCCTACTCTTAACAGTTCAAACAATGTCAATACAACTTATCTTAATGATTCATGGCCCAAAGTTCATCCCTTACTCTTCCTTAGACCAAAAATGCCCTGCTCTTCTTTGTTGGTTCTTTCTCCTCTAAGAAATTTTTTCTTCCATGGCCCTAAAGTTCTTTTACCACTCATAAATTATATGAAAGCACTTCAACATAGTGTTAGAATAATAATCTAAATGACACAAAGCTTCAAATAGGTCAACTTGTATTCAATCTTGTTAAAATTACTCTTTTATTCTCCTAAAAACACATCTCATGCTAATACCCAAGTTATGAGCTTTCAAGGATACCCATAATGAACTATCACTTTCCTTAGTTGTCCTCAACTACCCTTAAGATGCATATTAAGTATTAAGACCAAACTCTTTGTCTTTCTCTTTCTACTTCACTTTTGCTCTCTAGGCTCACTAAGCCCAATTAAGTCTAGTTTGTCCTCTAATTCCCTTTCTATAACCTTCCAAGGAAGAAAATCATAGTTTCGAGTACCCATTAAAGAGTTCTTCAGGGCTGTATATTTTCACTCTCTAATTCTAATCTTTTCTCACACTTCCTTTGTATTTGTACCTTCTAATTAAACCTACTCACTGTGTTGTCAAATTCTTGACTAGAGTGTCAATAATATCTAGATATTTAACCCTTAACTCCCAAAATTTCCTTCAAAATATGTTAGAGCATACTTTTGGGATGATGACCTCTAAATTTTGAGGCAAAATATCATATTCAAGGGCTCCAACCTTCAAGCCCTAGTCCTACCCAGAGTTAGGATTTCTAGAACCCGAGGTGTTTAAAATTCATTATAACTTATTCATAACTTCGTCTCATAGAAAAATATTTTGAGAAAGGGTTTGTTTTAAGGTAATTCAAACATTCATTTTACCAGGGGTTTCCAAACTTCAATTAACTATGTAAATTATCTCGCTTTCAACTATCAAACCCGTAGGCAACCGAGTTCTCGTTTACCTCCACGACATGTATTTGAGTGCACATGGTCTAATTCAACTAGGATATTCTTAACTTTCTATTTCAACATACCTTATTTCTATGCATTTATCTTGAATCCTTACACAAGGTTAATGAAGTTTCATTCAAGTATATTGTAATTCTTGAGCATATTTTTTCCATACTTGGTTCTCCACTAGGTCTTCAATTTGTGTACACTCATTATGACATGTAATCTCAATATTCATTGATCCCCTTACATCATAATTAATTTACTACATCGTATTCATACCGAATTTACTACTTCATTGAGCTCCTTACATCAAGTACTTGAGAAACCAATCTCTGACATGTATTAGCTTCATGTTATCTTTTCTAAGGCTTGTTACCTTTTATGATCTTGTTCACTAATATCCCCAGCTTCAAGCAATTCTATTCACCAAATTTTTATTCTTTTTAATGTAAAATAAATTTATCTTCACAGATATGACTATCACAAAATTTATGGAGAAAAGTGTGCTTTGAAAACATGGTAAAAAAATTCCATTTATTCCAAAGATTTTCATTACTCATCAACCACCTATCAATACTTGAATGAACCTCGGACATTTCCTTAAAATATTTATTGATTTAAGGTGGGTGAATTTTTTTATAAAATTATAATGGTTTTTCTATACATAGATTGTGAACTTATAGACTTAACCAACATGGCATTTTATGAGTTAAAGTTATATGTTGATTAATGGAGACACACATCAGAGCTATTTCTACATTTTTACATTGAATTCAATATTTCAAAGTTACTTTGAGTGACACTACACATGAATCCTATGCCAAAATAACATAGACCATCGACTCACTTTTCATAGTTTTACGTTTTCTTGAGGGCACCTATGTAGATAACTCAAATCAAGACTTTGTCAACACAAATGATGGAAATAAAGACCTTGGATCCTTTATTACTTTAGGAAAATCTTGAAAACATTAAGAAGACAAATACAAGCCATGGAACCTATTAAAAATACTCTTTTTTTATGGCTACGTAAGAGGAAACTCAATAACTTAAACATGGAGCAAGACAAAATATGCCTAGAGACTGAAAAACCTTAGCAATTGAAGGATACTCCAATCAACAACTATTAACAAATTTCATTCAAAAAAATCTTTGGTCCATTCACTCTATCATGAAGAACAATCGATTGATGGATTGGTAGACAGATGAAAAAACAAACAATGTTTTTTCTAGCTATAATATACCTTTTAGAAGACTAGAGAAGGAATACCATCTTATGATGACTTCTCAAAATAGGAGGAAGTCATCAAAACAATATGATGACTCAATTATTTCCTTTCTTGTCATGGTTATATTATTAGTAATTTTGGATGCATTCCATGGTGTGGTAACCACATCACATGAGTTCTCATTCTCTAAGTGAGTGTTTGATAGGGATACATGTTGTTACTCATACACCTTCTCTAACATTGCTTGAGGAAGAAGTTCTTCATCCTTTACACTAGAATTGTCTTCCTTATTCTTGGATTTTTCATAACATGTTGATGTCTTGTTTGTACTAGATTATCCTATGACTGTCATAGATTGTTGTGTGTCTCTTCAACATCTACCCATGCTATCTTCTTATCATTATTTTCTCTTTCAACTTCTGAGTTTTCTTCCTTGACCTTGTATATCCATTTTAATTTCTTCTTTCTAGTGTCTCTCTCAACCATGGCTAACTTTTTCTCTTTCTTAGATTTTTCCAATCCTTTTACCATACATTTTTATTTATTTTTTAATGCATTCAACTTATAGATATATCTAGGGGATTCATGATAATGTCTAGAAAAATGACCTTGCCCACAATAGTTGAAACATACAACTTGGATCTTAGCTCTTGATTCTTCTTCTTCCCAAAACTGATTTAATGGTTCTTCGTAAGTACTGGATATGTGACCTTTTTCTTTACAACTGAAACACACTATATTATTTTCATATCCAATACTACAATCTCTCCATGGGTGCTCTTTGTCAAACTTAATCATGAATTCCCTATCTCTATGTCAAAAAATATTGCATGAAAATAAAATTCCATGAAACTTACCTAAGAGTATCCTTGCATTTGGATTCCTAATGGTCTTCTTATGTTCTTTGTTGTATTTCTTGGTGTTAGAACATCATTGACAATATACATGGTCCGAATCAACCCTAAATTTCCTTTATCTTGCTTGTTCTAGTTCCTCTCTTAGGGTCTTTAATTTTGCATTGAGTCTCTCACATTATTCAACCTTGGATTTTATAGCATATTGACATGATTAATGACTAGAATCATGATATAATTCACATTAAGTTGCTTCAATTTTAAGAACCAAATCTGATTTATCATTTGGATGTTTTTGTTTTATAGCAGGTTATCAGGATAGCATGTACTTTCTTTACTCCTTTGATACCTCATTATTTTACTTGTGGCTTGTTATATCTCATTCCTTAGAATCTTCACTTATTCATATTTGGATAAATATTTTTATTTTTCTTTGAGTTCCTTTGACACATTCTCAACATATGAAGACACTTCATTCAATTCTTGGCCATGACTAGCATCCATGAGATTTATTTAATTATTTAACTCATTTATAAGAGCTTGAGTAATCTCATACTTATTTTTCAACACTGATTCTACTAATGAACCCATGTTTGTGTCTTCAAGATCACCTCCAAGTTGTTAAGCTTAATTTAGGAGTACCGTGCTTTGATACCAATTTTTCAAAATAAGGACACTGAGAGTGGGGTGAATCAGTGTCTTCTCAAACCTTGAATAACAAATCATTCTACTAGATTTGTGAAGATAAATAAAAATCAACATTCACAAGAAACATATATAAGGAAACACACATAGAGACAAGATTTTACCGTGGGAAACCCAAACTAGGAAAAACCCACTGAAACCAAGAAATAGGCTTAGGAAAATAATGTCTTGTAAATGTTACATGATTTCATGGTTGATCTTTAAGTCAACCCATAGATGTAACTCCAACAATTTGACCAAGAAACCACTTAGTATTTGACAAGCTATTACTTGTCTGGAATCTTCAACTCCCAAATTTGGTCTAGCAATAACTGACCTTTAGTAAGCTTCAACTTACAGGGAAGCGATAACTCCCCACAGGCTAAGTTTCTAAACTTAGAATTCATTAGAGTTTTTATCACATTTGGTTTATTATCTTCTACAAATGATGGAAACCTCTAAAATTTATCACTTATCTTTTATTTTCATCCTCATTCTTAGGAATAATCCTCTTCCATACAAGACCATTTCAAACTTTAAATTTTGGTAAGATTCCCTCTCTTAGGTTACTGCATACACTCTAATTTACAAGACTATTTTCATACCTTCATTATTTACATGAGACTTATTCATTCATCTATACCTATTCATATGTATCTACACCTACAATTCACCATTTCTTCATCAACTATATCTTTAACCTCTTTTCATCTCATAAACTCACTTATAGAGTCTCGGGACTTCAAACATAATCTATTTGTGTACTAATCTTTCTATAATCAAACTCTTATGGTTTCATAGGCTATGTTTATCACATATTACTGTTTTTATACTTCCTCTTCATTCAACATGATCTTGATTCTCTTATATGCACTTACAAAATTTTCTAAGAATCAACTACTTCGATTTGTAATGCAATCAACATATCATCACCTTTCATAAAGACTCTTTTCACACTTCTCACTTCAAACTTCAACATATATCAATGAACTCCTCATGGTTGAACAACAACAATGGAAAAACCTTGTACACCTATTAAAAAAATTCACATAGACTTTTTGCCTCCAATTATATGACTCGTCACCTTCAAAGAAAATATTAGGAATTTCATGTACCAAATAAGTGGAAAAATTCATCAATATAATTAATTTTAGTGTCATCATAGCCTCAAACATGTTTCAGCCAACTCTTCATATTTTTTCGATACTAGAAAGATTATTTTATGTCATATGATGAGTGATGATGAATTTTGAACTCCCTTCCTAATATGACATATCATTTAATATTCCTTTTAGGTCTGAATGAAATGAAAAATATTCTTTCTTCTTAAGACATACTTTGTAACTATCACCCTTTTGATTTATTAGATTATTTGGTGAGTGTTCATATAGTTACAGAGGGTAATGATCAATTTCCACGTTACTAACATGCTTAGAAATACTTCATGTCCATTATTATACTCTTTATTTCTATCATGGTGTCCTTCAATATTTAATTAAGCAACCATGAATGCATTAAGATCATAAGATTATGTTCACGTCTTGAGAAAAAGTCACAAATTTTTGTCAATTTATAATGATATCGTTGTCACAGTTGGTCTTCACAAGATAGATTCGGTCTCAACAAAATAACTTTGAAGATTCCTTCATATATCTGAAATAACTCTTAAGGATATTAGGTTAATTGTTATGATATTATCAATACTTTGCACGTATCACATGTTTCCATGGCACTAAAATCTTGTAGACCTTATTGTTCATCTGGTAGAAGTGTGGAAACCTTACTAACCTCATGGAGTATTATAATAAACACTATAACCTCTTAAATGCATATGCACATCTGAGTTTCCAAATTTTATCTTCATGCTTTGCAAATTTATGATTTCTAGGAACAAACTCTCATTCACTATTTGATGCCTCATAACACCCTAGGTTTCACTCTTAACACAAAAATAATTGTGTGGGTATTGTAGACACCCATAATTATGCCCGAGCAATTTAAATACTTAAATTGCACTAATTCTCTCCTTTCTCACAAATTGACGACATATCTGCAAAAGTGTTGATCTTCCCTCTTATTGTTGTTAATTAATTACAATACGCTAATTAATTAAGTCACCTATCCAACTAACATCCTGATTAACGACCTTCCATTAATTAATCACCCCTTCTATCTAAACTAATTAATTATTATTAATTAATTAGCTTTCCCTTCCATTTAACTAATAAATCAATATTTAATTGATTTAATCCCCTTCTAATAGCCTAAATCATACTAATATTCCTCTAATTAGCTTTTATAAGCTTACATCTACCTATTAGTTAATCACCTTTGATTAATTAAAACACCCCCAACTCCCATGACTTGCTAAGTATAAATTAAACCCTTCTAAAGTAAGGTTACCTTTTATAAAGCAACCTTATCCATTCCTAATCATGTTTTACCTTTATCCCACATGCAAAGGGATGAAGTGTTTCCTTTATCCATTGGGCTATATAAGGAGCCCTCCTTCTACCTTTATACCTACACCTAAAATTCTTGAGAAGACAAATGCAAAGCATATAGCAAAATAGACTAAGAGCTTTCCTTTTTTTTTCTTAAGAGTTCATCATCTTGAAGAGTTAAGCCTCTTTCCTAAGTGCTTAGGTCATATGGGAGGTGTCAAAAGGGTCTTGTAGCCCAACTTTGACAAGCCCTCATTCCTAGGTTCTTAGAATACCAAAGACAACCATTTTTTATTGCCATGGAACCTACATAGGTCCATTCATTTATTTGTTGTTAGAGAATAGAGGATTTAGACACTTAACATTGTTAGTTTCAAAGTTTTGAATATGATGAATGTTAGTATCTAACCTTGTTTAATTCTTATCTTGATGGTGCTTAGTATTTTGTTTAATTTTTGATAATTAAGGCTACTTACATTAGCATTAGTTTAAAAACAAATCATGCACACATTTGGCACCAAATGAACACATTGCCTTCAATCATAGGGATATCCCTCTCGAAAATCCAAAACATAATCTTCCTTTGTATATTGAGTTAGTGGTTACCCGTAGGAAGATCAAATGGGTGCTTGTCGATAATGGATTAGGGTCGAACATCTACACACTCAAGTTGGTTAAACAACTAGGACATACTGAGGTAGATCTTGAGTCAAATATCATCTCTATCACCACTTACAACAACGTGAAAATGGATTCAACAAGCACAATCATGTTGCCCATGGAAGTGGGTCCCACTTGCCATCAAACAAAGTTTCATGTCCTGGACTTGGAACTTTCGTATAACATGCTTCTAGGCCACCCATGGATTCATGACATGCATTCGGTGTCATCGATGTTCCATTAGTGCATTAAATTAAAGCATGAGGGACACAACATTATAATACAAGGAGATTTAGAGCCCTTTACTCACTGTAGAGCTCTCAATAGTTTTGCACGTAAGGGCACATATGCATGTCCCTCCACCAATATAGCTGTCCCTCTCCAATCTAAGGCCATGGAATCTCAGATAGATTTGGATTCTCTCAGTTCTTACACCCATGGTGCATCTACATCAACCTCTCCTTTTGATTCATGGGAGATGAAGATCCTTGAATATGGCTACAAAGAATACAATGTGCAGCAGAAGCCCTCTTGGTTTCGGACCTCTCATTATCACCAAAGACTAGAGGTCAACCCATATATCACTTGAAAGACCTAGAAATGAACATAATATTGGTTCATTGTTACTCGGAGGCTTGTTGGCTAAAGAAAAATTGTTAGATCCACCTACAACTTGGGTCCTAAATGATACTCAACCATCCTATTATCAAACCCTTGAATATGAGAAATCCAAGAAATGATGTACTCCAAGGGCTACAGGGCCTAGGATGTGGAAGAAACGCGACAAGGACAGATAGAACCAGTGCCTCTTCCACATTTTAAAATAGAAAGATATGACATTTGAATTAACCCTTATGGAGCACACCCCAATGATCAAGACACTACTTGTTCTGAACGTGAGGATAGCTCTGACTATCTAGACAAAGTGATACAGATTCCCATTGTAGCCAATATGAGGATCTTACCTCCACAAACCTATTCATGAACAATGTTGTCCTAACCATAACCCCTATGGAACCAACCCTTGACCTTGTTTACCCTTCCCTTATTGAAAGGTACCAACAACATCACATGTTGCTAGATTTATTCGAGAATGACGAAGCTATCACAGAGTTCATGGGCATTCGGGATACAATTCCCATTGGAGACCACAAGAAGGGTTTCTTTATTGACTTGGATACCTATGCCTACTTCAGTGAGGAGGCTGAGCTTCATGGTTAGAAAAACTTAAGAAAAGTGAGGGCAAAAGTTCCAACGTAAAGCCTCGGCAAAAATCAAAGTCCAAGTCACACAGTGAAAACCTCTTTGAGGCACTTTGGATGACAAAAAGTAAAAAAATCAAAGGATAATGAAAGTGACAACGCCAAGGATGAAAATCTCATGGAGACATCCTTGGATGAAGATCTCAACCTTCCTCCCGATCCTATGTGTATGGAGGACTTGTCCAAATTAATAGTCGAGGAAACCATCGATGTGAATATTGGTACAGAAGAGGACTCAAAGATAGTAAAATTGAGAGCATCACTCTCGGAATGGGAACAAAATACATTCACTATGCTACTATGAGAGTTTATAGATGTGTTTGCATGGTATTACAAAGACATGTTAGGTTTAGATCCAACTTTGGTCGTGCACAACCTAGTTGTGCACGCAGATTCTAAGCCTATCAAATAGAATCTCAGAAAGATGCACCCAAGGGTAGCCCTACTTGGTTAAAGAAGAATTAGAAAGATTTCTTACGGTAGGATTCATCCGGCCTATTGATTATTCTGAATGGATATCTAACATTGTCCCTGTCCATAAAAAGCATGTCAGGATCAGAATCTGCATGGATTTTAGAGACATTAATAAGGCTTTCCCTAAGGATGATTTTCCACTGCCAAATATTGATATGATTGTGAATTCAACAAAGAAGATACAAGATTTTGTCTCTCATGGATGGCTTTTCAGGATACAACCAAATCAAGATAGTTGAAGAAGATCAGCACAAAACGGATTTCACAAATCCTTGGGGTACCTTCTGTTATCAGGTGATGCCATTTGGTCTCAAAAATGTAGGAGCTACTTATCAGCGGGCAATGAGGGTGATTTTCATGATATGATTCATGATATCATGGAGGACTATGTGGATGACATCCTCGAAAGTGTAAGACAAGAGAAGATCACCCTATCATTTTGTGGTGTATCTTTGAGCACCTACGAGAGTACAAGGTTAGGATGAACCCAAAGAAGTGTGTATTCGGCATGCTATCAGGAAAACTGTTGGGCTTCATTGTATCAAGAAGAGGAATTGAGGTAGACCCTGCTAAAGTGTCTTCTATTACTGAAATGCCTCCACCTAATAATATTAAGCAACTGTGCAGCTTACAGGGGAAAATCCAGGCTATTCACCACTTCATCTCCCAACTTGTAGATAAGTGCCACTCATTCACCCACTTGCTTAAAAAGGATGTCACCTTCATCTAGGGACCAGAGCAACAACAAGCCTTTGCTTTGCTTAAACAATACTTGGCCAATCTGCCTATCCTCATGCCTCCAACTCCTAGAGAGCCACTCTTTCTCTATATCTTTGCTACGTAATTTGCTATTGGTGTTCTCCTCAACCAATATGACCTTAGTCACAAAGAAAAATTAGTTTACTTTCTCAATCACACTCTCATTGCTTATGAGCTCAACTATCCCCAAATTGAAAAAGATTGCTTAGCTGTTGCTTTTACTTTTCAAAAACTTCACCATTATCTATTGAATACCAAAACCAAGCTAATATCCAAAGTTGACCCACTCAAGTACTTGTTGTCTAAACCATCCCTCACAGGTAGAATGGCTAATTGGATCATTCTACTAAGTGAGTTTGACATAGAATTTGTGCATCAGAAGTCAATTAAAGGACAAGTACTCGCTAACTAACTAGCAGAAGCACCTTTGTAAGGCACTGAACCTTTGAATCTAGAGCTACCAGATGCCTCATTATTATACATTGAAGAATATGTCATGTGGTAGATACATTTTGATGGGTCCTTTACTTTTCATGGTTCAGGTGCGGGGGTAGTCCTCATTACTCCTTCTGGTGACCCTATACCACAGGATTTTCACCTAGGTTTTCCTTACACAAACAATATCATAGAGTATGAGGCACTTATCACGGGGATGAAGAAGCTCGCATATCAAGTGGAACATTCATCATGTCAAGGTTGTGTGTGATTCTTAGTTAATTATCAAGAAATTTAATGATAAATACAAGGTTAAAGATGAAAAGCTTATACCTTACAAAAAGCTGGTCGAAACTCTAAAGGAGTACTTTATGCGTATTACATTTGAAAAATTCCAATAGAATAGAACATATCGACAAATGCTATGGCAACATTGGGTTCTATGCTTCGTATTCCACTAGGGAATAATGACATGCCATTCTTTGTAGAAAATTTACATCAGCCTACATATGACATTCCAGAATCTTTTCTGGCTTGTGATGTTGTTGGTCCCAATTTCCCATTGTATGAGCCCATCTTTACCTATCTCAAGGACAACACGTTCCCTCCCGATATCTCCCATTCCAAGAAATAAATATTGATTTTCCAAATAGGCCGTTACACCCTTTTAAGAGGTATGCTTTATCATCATGGCTACGATGGGAATTTGTTATGTTGTCTTGATATGATGGAGTCGATCCAAGCGATCAAAGAAGTACATGAAGGGGTGTGTGGAGCATATACAAATGTAATGGTTTTGGCCAAGAAATTGTTACAAGTAGGCTATTATTGGCCTACCATGGAAACCGATTGTTACAATTATGTCAAGAAGTGTGTACTTTGTCGGAAGTATGGTAACTTCATTCATACTCCATCGCAACCATTGCAACCTATCACTACCCCATGGCCATTTTATAAGTGGGGACTTGACTTGATAGGAAGCTTACCCCTACCTCATCTAATGGTCATACCCACATCATCACGGTTCTATCAATAGTTTACAAAGTGGGTGGAGGTCATCCCTTTAACCTATATAACAGAGATCAGATTTCTAAATTTATCATGAATCATATCATTTTTCGATATGACATTCCCGCGGCCATTGTTACGGATAATGGAAATTAATTTAAGAATAAAAATATGAAAGGTCTTTGTCAGTGGTTCCAAATCAAGTTAAAATTTTCTACACCATATTACCCCCAAGGTAATGGATAGGCCGAAGCCACAAACAAGACTTTGGTGAGAATAATGGAGAATATGGTTAGCAAAACCGGTCGTAATTGGCACTTGCAAATATACCCATCTCTTTGGGCTTACTGAACCTCCATTCACACTACTACAGGTGTGATAGCATATTCTCTAGTATTTGGGATAGAATCTATCATCTCACTAGAAATTGAACTTCCTTCCCTGAGAATCTCTCTTAGGGACTATTTGGATAAAGATGAGGATTACCGGGTAGAAATACTGGCTGAATTAAAGCTCCTAGATGAGAAGCGTATTCATTCTCTTAATCACCTCAAAGTGTATCAAAATAAATTCTCAAGAAACTACAACAAAATAAGCATACCTCGTCGGTTTGAGGTTGGTGATTTAGTCATGAAGGAGAATCAGGTTCAACACGAGAGTGGAAACGAAAAAGAAAGGAAAGTTCTAACCACATTAGTTAGGACCCTATGTTATAAGTAGCTGGTACGGCACAAGGGCATACAAAATTGATCACCCTAATGGTGATGAGCTCCGTGAGCCCATGAATGCCATGCATATTAATCAGTTCTATGCTTAAATATGGTGCAAAGTCAAAAAAGCAAAAAATCAAAAACATGGTAAAATGATACAAAATACACAAAAATAAGAAAAAGAAAAAGAAAAAGAGAAAATAGGTCATCCACAAGTGAAAACCATGCAATTGTGGAACTTTGGATAGGTCCTTGGGTGAAAACTAGTTTCCGACACCTTGGGAGGATTTGTTGTTCACAAGCATCTTGCATTTGGAGGGTACTTTTACTTGGCCTAGCCCTAGTTCTACCTTCGAGATTCCCTGTGAGCCCAATCCTGTCAAGCCTTGATCTGGATTTGTCTTCTTTTATTCATTTGTGAGGGGCATGGTCTTTTGCTATTCCCCATCTTACGCTGGGGGCAATTCAATAACTTCACCTTCTTGTTCATAAGTGTGTGGCCTCTACCCTTGTATATTCCCCATCTAACACTGGGGGCATCCACACTTTCTTGGTTACTGTGCATAACCCTGGAAAACGTTAGAAAACAACACAAAATTAGTAGAAATTGTTTCTCAAAAACTGCAAAAACATTCAAAATATCCAAAAGTGCAAAAATAATAGAAAATTGTTTCACAAACCAAAAACAATATAAAATTATTTCAAAAACAATTGAAAATTGTTTCACAAACCAAAAACAATAGAAAATTGTTTCAAAACACAAAACAATATAAAATTGTTGCATGAAAACAACATCTACAAAAACATTTACTTATATTTACTTGCATTGTCTTGTTTCTTACTTTGCTTGTTTGCTTGTATAGTTGCTTCATGTTTATGCTTTTGTATTGTTGTTTGGGCATAATTTGTTAGGATTCATCTTTTCTTGCCTAGATTAGATTTATTCCTACTTATGCATATTGAGGTGTGTTTTTGGATGCTAGTGAATCATGGTGCATTTTTATGTTCATTCATTATGGTTTTTGTAAGCATTTGATTGTATTTATTGCGTGTGCATTTTTTTGTTATCACAAAATCACATTACCATCATTATTGTCACATCTAACATCATCTATACATCATATATCAAGAAAAAGCTAAGTATACATCATACATGAATGCTAAGCTAATCATCACATATCGTATCATCAAATGGGGGCAAGAGGGATCGCAAATATCAAAATATATCCCCCTCACCCTTATCATCATATCATCTCATCTACTAAGTGTGGCACATCACATAAGAAAACACATTTGATATATTCTACAAGATCACATCATCGAGAAATCAAAACACATGTGATACATAAACAAGATCATGATACATATACATGTCAAATCAAATCATCTAACATCATAAGCACATCTATCTATCCATGAGAAATAATAAACAAATGTCCATCTCATATACACATATGTCATGTCAAAAATGTCCAAATCATACATGTGTGGTATATTTGTATAAAAAAGGGATATACATCATGACAATACATCTACAACAAAATAAAATCCTTCATCGATAGCATGTGTCAAAACTAGTGTACAAATACAAAATGATATACATAGAGCACAATCTAATCATAGCCTTCATCAAGAGGTGTATGTGGATATACAAAATATCAAGGCTGACTCGAGCCCTCTAAAGGAGTAGCTGGCATGTCTCGTAGAGGTGGCATGGCGTACGCATCGATGGCTCTCTCTGGTCACAAATGCTCCACCGAGGCTGAGGCCTCTTTGATCCGGTGCCAATGCTCGATTGCGACATCGCTCGAGGCACTACCTCAAAGTATAAATACCTGTAATACGAGGCTCTACCCTCTGTTATTTCCAAATCTCTATGTGTCCAGGTAGTCACTGTTGTACCCTCTGTGCATCGGTAGGATTCTATCTCTATTGAAGCTCGGGCTAGCTTGGCTTGACCCACTACATGCTCTTCCCTGAGCCTATCTTACTCTAATATCATAGGTTATAGCTAAGCCTATGTCTGCTGGTATAAACCTATCACTTGGGCCATCTGTCAAATCTACTAGAAGTGCACAACACTATCACCTCCTGGGCTAGCCTGGGCCCAAGCCTGATCTCACTCTAATAATAAAGTCACAATCTGGTCTGAGCCTGGTCTCGATCAGCTGTCACTATCACACACCACCCTCGGTCCTCATCTCTCTCTTTCCTAGCCTGATCTCTCTTGGCTAGGGCCTACTATAACTCTCTGCTACAAGGTGGTTATCTATGCCATTGGCTATGCCACTAAGGCTGGTCCATGTGGCACCCTGACAACTAGCCCCGCTCTAGGACCCTAGCTCTCGGAATCTGTGTTTGGTACCTATCTTGGACCTTGTGGCCTCGGTCCTTGTACCTAGGGCACCCTGCTCATCATGAGGTAATCCATCAAATGGATCCTCTGGATCGGACATGCTGCTCTCTCTCTCTAAGCTCATAACCATGCCAAATCTCTATGGGTGGTCGAGCACCTACTTCTTAGGCCTCCTTCAAGATAGTAAGGCACCGGGGTAAGACAACGGTGTACCAAGTCAAATAATTTGCTGTAGTACCTGGATCCCTGACCTATCGTGTTAGGTCCCATGCCTGTGGGACCACCTATGAGAAACTTTCCTTGGCTCGGGCCACCGGTATGTGAGGCCCCATAGTATGCCTCTTTGAATCTCTACGGGCATACCATATATTGGGTTGCGGAACCCCCTGTACTATGCCAAGTTGCCACTGGCACCTGTCAACTCTATACAACTCTATGATGTAGTGGTGACTGCCAAGGATAAAGTGCTTTACTGAGCACACACTGAGCTCTCGGCATCCTTTGGCCACTGGATATGTCTATAAGGTCTCCATATAATGTCTATCTCTAGTAGCTCATCAAACCCTTACTCGGTATCTATATAGGCTTCCTAGATGGCCTCATTCATTGCCACCTACGATACCCACACCATGTAGGATAGCTCCTCTAGGTCTCAAACATGAAAAGTGCCCACAGGGCATCCGATCACAATATGGTCCCATGACCAAATCTGTAATAATGAGGCTGGCCCCACGGTCTTCTGACCATGGTAAGTGATCAAATGTAAATCCTAATATAAGTGCACCAGTATGCACTGCCCCCAACAATATCACTCACCACTAAAAATGCCATGTACTAATGGTAGTAACCCTCTCGGGAAGGATGTCCCTATCTTATTAGTGAGAAAACCCACTGATAAGTGACATGATGTATAGGGGCCCTCAATGTAGTGTCGGTCAGAAATACACTCATGCAAAGCAATGGTCATACCGTCATGCGGTATGTCATCTATGTCAAAAAGGTCATTGTAAGTTACTCTAATCTACCCTACATTAGAGCTATACTCAATCAAAGTACCCATGATTGGCACATGGAGAATCCACCATACATCCTCTAGGGTCACGGTCATCTCCCTAGTAGGTAGTCTAAAACACTATCTCTCACTATGCCATCATTCGGCTAGCATAGTAACGAGAAACAATGGTCCAGGTGATAGATGGAATTCGAGACACGAGGCCTCGACCCACCACCTTAAGAAGTATGGCCATGGCACGCCATTCTCACCGACACATACTCCCCTCTAACTCAAAAAATCCGGAATGGTGCTCTCACGTCTATAACATTGGAAAACGTCTCTACAAAATATCAATCCACTCATCAATTACTAACATTTCTTCTAAAAATCTATCTATTATTTTAGGGTTAACCCAAAAATCCTAAAATTTCTTCTAAGTGTCATCTTTTTGGCATTTTTCTTGCCTATACTCTGTGGCTTAGGATGCCTACACCCCCTTTTGGGTGTGCACCTCTCTTTTGGTGCGTACGCATGTGCATGATTGTCTTAGGGTGCTTATGCCTTCATTCGTGCACGTGCACGCCATTTTCAGCATGTGTGCCACTCATTCGACATTTGCACCATCCTTCATGTCCCTACACTTGCACGTATGTGACCCCCAGTGTGTGCACCCTTATTTTTGTGTGTGCACTCCCTTTCTAGTGTGTGCATGTGTGCACACATGTGTAGTGTGTGTGCGTACACGTGGGTGTGTGGAATATTCTCCGCACGTGCACGCATGCATTTTACAACACTGCGCCCCCCAAAGAGATGCCCGCGCCCACGACTTGACACTTTTTCCTTCGCGCATGTGCACCGACATGACCTCCTAGCCCTAATTACTAATTTTAGGCATTAATGACAAAATTTGACAAGAAAACTTTGAGTACTTATGAAGGGGCCATCGTCGGCGTGCCACTGGTACCCTCAGACTGCATCTTCTTGCCTCAACCAATCCCAATCACCATCATCCTCATTAATGTCAAAGCCTCATAGTAAAATCTCAATAGTGGTTGGTAAAAGTGAATTGCTCGCAGTGATTTACCCCCAGGTGCGGTATATTAAGTTGTTTTTCACCACTGTGAAGACCTAGAGGCTTGTTCCGACTGCCATTTTCTCCTTTGTTCACCGTGGAATAATTATTTTTATTAAATAATTATTTTTCTCTTATTTTTCACTGTGTTGGGGCATTTTTTCTATCCAATACCCCTTTCTTCCCCTTAGGAAATTTTATTGCTCCTAGGTGATTTTTCTTCTTATTCACACTCTTGTAAATAATTATTTTTCAAAAATAATCATTTTATTAATTTTTCCACTAAACGAGGACATTATTTGTCGTTTGTTTCTTCTTTATTCTACTTAGGGAACTTTCTGTTACACCTAGGCCCTTCATTCTATTTCTTATATTTTCTTCTACCCTCCACCGCATTTTAGAAAACAGAAAAGAAAAACAATATACATATCACGTCAAAAATCCAAAAACAGGCAAAATTTTTCACAAAATCCTAAAATGTAAAAAACCTACAAAAATGGTAACTTGCTTATTACGGCTGAAACTTGTGTCTTGTGCATGGTATCCTCCATATCCTACTAGTTTTTTTCACATATTCCCTGATTAATACGACTCGTGGATTGCCAGAATCACAACCATTCACAAAGTTAGTTTCTTGTTTCATCTATACTCTGGGGCATGTTTGTTGCCTAGTGTTGTTTTGTTATGCACAACGCTTTTTACTTGGACCCCGTGTCCATTATCATTTCCCCTTGCATGTATCCTTTCTTGGGGCATCATTTTTAACCCTTGTCTTCAATCATGAACATGTGGATCTCTTCAGCTTGTTAACAATTTTTTTTTACAACCGTCTTAACCGTTGTTGGGTTGGATATGTGTGTTCGTACTTGTTTTCCCTCTTAAATGATCTTGTTTCCTTCTCGTAGTGAATTACATTGTTGTATGTTGCCTAGAGTTGGTATTTTCAGCAATGGACAATTGTTCATAGTATGGATTTTCATGTCAATCTACCTTTTCATATTCTTATATTTTTCATAAGGACTAATGACATGGCTCTTGTGTAATATGATGACATCAAAATTATTTCAATACACAGCAACTAGAGGCTAAGCTCTTCTTTCCACTCTTCCATATTTCTTCTACATCACTTTCCTTTTACCCCTAATCTTCCATCTTATCGGGCATCCTACCCCTTCACATTCTTCTATCCATCTCTCACCTTTTTCGATCGTCGATCATCTTCCTTCATCATCCCATCGACACTCGAGGGGTATCTCTCCCTACTACTAATTTTTATTCTATCCCTTCAAAATTTCTTCCATCTACTATCTTTTAAGTGGCGTCACTTATGCCACACCAAAGAAGGGCAAATGTAGACACCCATAATTACGCCCGAGAAATTTAAATACTTAAATTGCACCGATTCTCTCCTTTCTCACAAATTGACCACATATCGTCGAAAGTGCTCATTTTCCCACTTATTTTCATTAATTAATTAAGTCACTTATCTAACAAACATCCCGATTAACGGCCTTCCATTAATTAATCACCCCTTCTATCTAGACTAATTAATTATTATTAATTAATTAGCTTTCCTTCCATTTAACTAATAAATCAATATTTAATTGATTTAATCCCATTATAATATCCTAAATTGTACTAATATTCCTCTAATTAGCTTCATAAGCTTACATCTACCTATTAGTTAATCACCTTTGATTAATTAAAACACCCCCAACTCCCATGACTTGCTAAGTATAAATTAAACCCTTCTAAAGTAAGGTTACCTTTTATAAAGCAACCTTATCCATTCCTAATCATTTTTACCTTTATCCCATACGCAAAGGGATGAAGTGTTTCTTTATCCATTGGGCTATATAAGAGCCCCCTTCTATCTTTATACCTACACCTAAACTTATTAAGAAGACAAATGAAAAGCATATAGCAAAATAGAATACGAGCTTTCCTTTTTTTTTCTTGAGAGTTCATCATCTTGAATATTTAAGCCTCTTTCTTAAGTGCTTAGGTCATATGGGAGGTGTCAAAAGGGTCTTGTAGCCAAAATTTGACAAGCCCTCATTCCTAGGTCTTTGGAACACCAAAGAAAACCATTTTTTATTTCCATGGAGCCTACATAGCTCCATTCATTTATTTTTTGTTAGAGAATAGAGGATTTAGACACTTAACATTGTTAGTTTCAAAGTTTTGGATATGATGAATGTTAGTAACTAACCTTGTTTAATTCTTATCTTGATGGTGCTTAGTATTTTTTTAGTTTTTGCTAATTAAGGATATTAGGTGTTATTATTTACTTACATTAGCATTATTTTAAAAAAATCATGCACACAGTACTACAAAGAGTGATATTTCTTAGATCTCTAAGTCTTCACTTATAGGAGAGATCAAACTTTCAAGTTAGGTGAACTTACTAACCTAAGCGTCACAATATGACTGCTCTAGTTTTAGGAATTTGATAACTTACTAATGAAAAATATTGACCAAGACAACTAAATTACATTTTAAGAATCCTTATACCTTTTGTAACATGTATTTATAGCTGAACATACCAAAGAAAGTGAGCTTGTGAAATGTCTATAAGTCTTAGACTCGGTGCGCTTTTTGAGGCAATACAAATCAGTCTTTGACCTAGGATTTCCTTTTTATCAAATATTCATTCTGATAGAATTTATGATAGGATAACTATAAAGATAATATTTTTATCATCTTCAAATAATTGACTGATGAGGTTTCAAGATGAACTTTGTAGACACATACCATAGTACAATCTTATTGTTACGACAATACATAGCAATTTTGGGACAATGTGTATCATTCTTCAAAACTCATCATAGGATTATGATAAGAGATTTATCAACTCAAAAAGGACATGTGGAAGATTCTCTATGACCATTTATGTCTCAATATTGATTTTAGGTCCAACCACCATAACTATACCTTTCATAACATCATGCTTGACTCTACACAACTAGCACAAACTGAGTAGACCTATAAGGAGCTATTATGCTTGAAAGTAATTAAAGAAATTATTTTCCTAGAATAATCCTTAATAAAACTTTAGAAAATTAAAACAACTCACAAAAGTGTTTTGGAGGTAAACAACTTCATTTTACTTCAATCGATTCAAGAAGGTGTCTAGGAGAGAGAAAAACGGTCTTGGAAAATTGATGAGAATTTTTTTTTATTCCACCTTTGAACCTCATACATTTTTCAAAATTTTAGGATTGGAATTCTATTCAAAAATTCCTTCCATTATTTATACGAATAAGGCTTGATAATTTTGTTTGGATGCTAAGAAGATAGGGTGCTCAGTTTGAATTCCTTAAGAAGACAATTTTAGAAAAAAATTACATAAATTTCACAAACCTCTTCAAAACTTGATGAAAATTGACATGAATCATTAAAAGAAACCCATCTACACATGTCATATGTTTATTTTCCATAAATTTTACTTTATAGCTCATACCAATCTCATTTACCTTAGCATTCATTGTTAGTCCTCAAAGTTAATTTTGGTGAACTTTTGAATTTTTCTCTAGGAGCTAAATTGAGCCTTGATATTTCTCATACATGCCCTAGGAAATGTTCCTAGCTAGTACCCTCCCATACTTATATAGTCTTTTCATGACCTTCATTGAGCTATTACACCTCATTAGGCTCTAGAACTAGGCCTAAATGAGCCAGTTACAACTGATTTGTCAATATTTGACATGTTACTCATTCCAAAGGATCTTACACATTTTATAAACATCATGTATGAAAGGTACCAACCATATCCATACCTCCAACATTCTCCTACCTTACTAACCAAACCTACAACACACTGAAATCATCCTGAAACCATCGTGAATTAAGTCTCACTTCACCACTCACCCCTTTGCCACTAATGCCACTTGACATCAATGGCAACACTAATGCACTATGGTTCAACGGAAAAATCCAAGAAGAAAGGAGGATCAAAATATTATTTCATGAGCTTCTGAAATCTCTTCTTTACATTATCAAGCCCCTTTTTGATGTCACTAAAGTGGTATCTTTCTTTGTTTTATCCTTTCCTTTTTGAACATCAAACTGAGAAATGAAGAGGGAAAGGAAATCCAAAGTACTCTTATGCATGCTAATAATATCACATTGCTTGGCCTTTACCTTTTCACTTATTTCTTAATTTTTTTGATGTGTTTGTGAAAATCTATCGTAGTCTTCTTGTCAATTGTTCCATCAACACTTTCAAGTCTTCATGCTTTAATTTTACCCTTGAGAATTTTGATTTTATGTAACTAGATATATGGCTCCATAGTAGTCTTCAAGGCGAAACATTAGAAGATTTAGGGATATCATTACAAATAGAGATGAGCCTAATAATTGTCTTACCCTCACCTATGATTGAATGAGGAGAGGCCTCAACATTATGAGAGGATCTAGGATGTTTCCTCTTAAGAGATATTCTAGTAAACAATATTTGTGGATATTATTCCATAATATGGGTCAAAATCGTAGGACAGGGGAGGAACAGAGGTGGGTGGTAGAACATGGGTGTGGTGGGGGAGTAAGGAGATGGGAATAGGAAGGGAGAGAATGGGAGGGGAATTCAAAGGGGGAGGGCATGGGAAAGGAAGGGGGAGTAGGGGGATTGATGGGGAAATAGAGGTAGCTTGGGGATGGAGGATATAATATTTAAATAACTTTTATAACATGAGAATAACTACATGATGCAAGGGGAAGACACACTTACCCCATTTAACAAGATTCACAAAAAATTCAAGAGAATGTAGTATGAAAATTGGGAAACTCATATAGCACTTCCTGTGAAAGTGGTTGAGAAAAACTAAGTGGTATTTGGGCATCACCGAGAAGTGGCCTGCTAACATGATGAATTTCATCACCACAAAACCAATGTTGTTGTAGGTTAGAGGAAGAGAATCCCAAGTGAGCCCCCTGTCTTGTGTATAATAGACTCACCACTATCCACTAATTTTCATTCTTGTGCCCCATCATCGATGTTGTTTTTGAAGAGATTTAAACCCTTTATCTGAATTCTCACTCCCTTTTATGAAGAAATAAAAATTACTAAAGAATCCTAGTGTAATAAACAAAAATAGATATGGTTTATTCCCATGACCATTACTCACCTTTAGAAAAATATCATCTATCCATCAAAGGAGAGAAAAATAGGGGTAACATATACATAAAGACACGATACATCAAAAACATAACATATACATTGCATAAACATTATATCTATGATAAAAATTAAAATATAGTTTATAATAGATCAAAAAAGATAAATTATGTCTAAAGAGATAAATAATCATCACCATAACTATTTGAAAAAAATTACATTTGAAATAAAAAAGTGTTGGGACCCTGATTTATTAGCTAAGTACAAGAAGGCACGTGGGCATGCAAGGCCTTGTTAAAGAAGGGCATGTAAGGAGAAAGTGCGCAGGATAGGATTCTAGGAGGGTTTAATAGAACAAGTAACATGAGCGCACAAGGAAAGAAGGAATTGAGACTTAGCCATATTTGGCATATCAAGTAGGACATGTGAAAATCATGACCTGATTGTGCATGCGGAGTGGATAAGGTGCCAACCTAGTGACAAGTTGGCCTAGGAAGGAATATGCCCTATGATGGAAGCTTCTAGAAGACCATCATGGAAAGAAGTGGAGAGATCAGGCCTAGAGGAGTATGCTCCCATGGAGGACCACATTTGGACACTTGGCAATAGATTTGAAGCCTTAGAAAGATGGGTTGGCAGTTCAAGAGGCCTATAAATACAAGCACCCACAGAGGAATTGAGACATAGATCAATAGAGAGCAGAGCTCTATAGAAATAATGTGATGAAATCTATTGGGTTGGGTAGATGACCTATAGGGAAAGGATGTATCAAGGGGTTTGGGCATGAAATTTTCCTTTAATGTTTAGGAGGAATCTAATCCAGTTATAATGTATTAATTTGGTCTGACGTACTGTGATATTCTGTAATGGATCTAATGCATGTGATGAGGTTATTGGATATGATGGAATATAAATATAATAGACTCTGGTTTATATATATATATATGTGAGTGTAGTTCTATTTCACATGTGTTATATAAATGAATATTAACTCCTATACATTTCCTTTTCAGTTCAGTTCTATAAATTGTTAAGTATCCTTTTGTCTGGAATGACTGCATTGATCTAGAATCCATTTTGATCTCTATGATGAATGTATGTCTCGTTTCCACTCACTCTTTTTAAGTTCCTATCATAGATGATGCTTTCCCACTTAACTCACATAAAATAGGGACTCGCACCTGCACGTGCCTCGGATGAGCGCCCAAAGACCACTGGGTGATAGGCCAATGTGCATGTGATTCCCTTGTTCTTGGTGGGTGTAAAAATGACTACATCTTGGTTCCATTTCTGGGACCTCTTTTCAAATTTCTAGTGGGAAATAACATACATCATGATCTATGTAATGAGTGATGACATAACGCCTAACTCTAGAAAGTATTGAATCATGGTTCAAGAGCACAGAGGAATAATTTGCTCAGAGATTCAACACTAGGCCTGATTTTGATGCACGCAGATGGGTAGAAGAGAACCTCTACCATGAGTTGTATGAAAATTTCTTCTGTTGCTTTCTAGTAGAGTGTATGAATGGCTCTTAGCATATGCATCCAAATCAAGATGGTGTTATAGATCACACATGTGGACCCAAGAAGAGTACCAAAGGCTGCAAGATGCAGATATGACATGGACTCGTGTTGTGGATCATTGGTGGAGAGGAGTACTAGCTAGCTACATTCTAGAATACACTATTTCTACATATTCTTTTCTAGAATTCGTTGAGTTCAAGTTTCTGTGGGAGGCCAGAGGATCATTTCTACGTGCTAATCCTTTGGCGATGAAGATCTTGATCATTTCCTTGAGTTTAGAGGCATTTCCGATGGCCGGCTAAACCTTCTAGAGCGTTCAGCGAGGAAGCTAGGGTGGAGGAAGATGGCAGACATTATGATTGAAAAAGAAACTGAGGAGATACGAATCAAGTATAGTGAAGCATGTGAAAGGGAGATTGCTAGACAATGCGAGGTTGCAAGTGTAATGGATCTATGTAGAAAGATGTTATTCGAAGGAGTTGAGGTTCACGCAGAGGACATAGAACTTGACCGGTCTGTTCTACCCCATCTTGGAAAGTGTGGGAGGGATACCCCTTCAAATTCGATGAGAGTTTTTCTAGTAGAGAGAAGAGTTGTTGGCATGCATCTGAACCCACCTAGTGACAAAACATTAGCACTGGGTTTTCCAAATTAGAGGAGTGTTGATAAAAAAATTGGTATCGATGGGAGTGACCGATCAACACCCAGGAGGTATAATTTCTCATTTGGAACTTCTATGGCTGCACACTCTATTCCAATGTTTGGAGGAATTTTTAGACAAGGAGAAAATACACAAGGTTTGGGTAATGCATTGGGGAGTGGCACAGGGAATACATCTGGTAGTGGAACGATCTCGTAAACCATTGGCACATAGTTCAGTGAGACATTAGAGATGCTAGGAGAAACCAATTCAGGCCCATTATTTCCCGTAAGAGGATCGGAGGTAGAACTGGTGGATTAGGAGGCACAAGACCTAGTGGATCTAGTGGATCTAGTGGAGGAAACACCGGAGGAAACCAAGGATTTGGACCAGGAGGACATGGGCCTCAACCACCTCCTCAAGTAATCTTTGAAATGTCTTTACACTCTTAAGATCGCCGGGGCATAGAGGATGTTGCGAGCATGTTAAAAGTGTGAATTGTTATGGCACGTAAAGGGGATCAAAACTCTAGAACAAAAGTACAAGAAATTTTTAATGACTTTGCAAGGGTGTACACATAGCTGGTATAGGAATTATTACCCCCATCATACGGTGGTAGATTACACTGCATTGAAAAATGCCTTCCTATTAGAATTCCACATCCCTAAGTTTGAATAGAAGAGCATCAACGCCCTCAAGGAGATTCAACAGGAATGATGGAGAGTGTATGGGAGTATGACGCATGGTTTAAGACTCTCCTGTCAAAATTTTCATATGACATTCACCATTCACAGCATGCTCAATGGTTTTTTGGAGGGTTGATAACACCATTTAGAAGATCTTTATCTCATAAGACTTTCATAGACCCATGTGAGGTGTTAGAGGTTTCTTTGCATGCCAAAGCTATTAGAAGTGTTAATAATAGTGTTAGCCCATTCCTATAAGTTGAAATCACTGCTATAGCTAAGCAGCAAGAAAATTTATCTACAAACTCAACTCATGAGACTTGTAATGGAATGTGGTGTATAGATTGTGAAGTAGAGGGGCATGCCAAGGATAGTTTCCCCCAGAAGATAGTATGCACCGTAGTAGTAGATTGTGAGATTTTCATGGGGACCATGATGTGAGTAGATTTCCCTTGTTACAACATGTGATTCAAAAGAATATATCATGCTACTATAAGATCTACACCTCTACAACCCATGATACTAAGTATTGTAGGCTTATTGACTAGATCCATGAGGCCATTGATCATGGTGTGTGCCAGACCAACCTTACCAGTAGTTCTAAGGGTGATGACCACCGTTATGAGGAGCACGTAGATGGAGGTACACATGGAAGAAGTTCTCACAGAGGATTTTGGGGTCATGGAAACCACAAAGGAGGAAGAAGTGAGTTCCCATGGGGAACATGTTATAATTTTGGATCCATAGAACATTATAAATGAGAGTGTCCTGATCTATTACAATGCTCGTGGTGCGGGAAGAAGAAAAAGTATGAAGAGTTCCCAGAACTCTATGAGCATATGAATTAGTAACATCGAAAGATAAGTAACATGCTATGGTAAACATAGAAAGGGTTGATTCACAATGGATGCCAAGAGTGGTGCATGAGTTAGAGCTAGAACTTGTACTGGTGATAATGCGTGTAGAGGCCGTACATGCCCGATGATTCCCAAACCAAGGATATTAGTTTCCAAAAAGGAGGTACCACATGGAAAGTACCCAAACCCTACCCATCAGAAAGAAGTATACTAAGAGACTATGGACATAATTCGAGTTTACAAGGGGAGATACAGTGTCTCAAGGAGAAATCAAGGTAGGTGGGGTAGTGGAAGGATAACAAGGTTCCAAGAAGTGACCTGGATGAGGTCAAAGAAGTATGTAAAATGTTAAGGCAAGAGAATATTATTCCCTTACTAGGAGAATGGATAAGGGAGAAGGTACCACGTGCTGAAGTGGAGTGCGAAAGATAGGTTTTACATGTAAACCTTTCTCCACACAACCTTGAGTATGACAAAGAAATTACTCTAAATGTAGTTGTTGATGGATGGCTCCTGAGCAATATCCTCATCGACACAGGAGCAGAAGTGAATGTTCTTACCTTAGATGTTTGGCATCATATGGGAAGGCCCATGTTGTAGCCATCTTCAAATGTGTTGTATATGGAAAACAAAACTAAGGCAATGCCCATTGGAGTATTAAAGGATGCGGCTATCACCATTCAAGGGGCCAAGTTTACTAGGGACTTTGAAGTCTTGGCGCTCGCCGAGGTAGACAATTTTCCACAAGCATTTCTTGGGTACCCATGGTGTTACAAGAATAATGCTTTGACATAAGGTTTAACAAAGGATATATTAGTTTCAAAAACAAGGAAGAACGGGTGATCATCCCTTTGACAGATGGGAAGTCGGTGCCCTACACAGATCCATTGGGAGAAGAAGTCCTTGATAGAATATATGTGCGCTCAATCAGAGATCCTGAGATAATTCACCCTATAGAAGGAGTTATCTAATTTGAGGATGCCCAATCTGTGAGTGATACCACAAGCATGACATGTGACAATTAGGCACACAAGACCTATGAGTTAATTGGATGACATTTAAGAGGATTGGTAACCAAGGTGAAAAAGGCACGTATAGTACAAGGCTCTGGGAGGAAGAAAACTACCAATTTACTCGGGAGGGGCTAATCTAGAATATTTCTTACAAGAAATGGAGGCCCATTGGAGAAATGAAAAGGAAAAGAGAGAAATGCTCAATTACAATCTACTCAAAACTATTGTGCATTGGTGGGAGACACATTAGGAGAACCTCTTGGAATGACGAGGTGAGAATTGCTTTCTCCATAAGGTTTTACAGGAGAAACGTGCCCACGGCTATAAAAGAATACCATGGTAAAGAGACTACTTCCTTCCATATCCAAGCATGTGAGACATCCTGGATGGGAAGTGCAGAAGCATTACCACCTTCATTATGGGTTCACAAGTTGTAATCCACCCTGCAAGGTTGTGCATGCACATGGTATATCCACTCAGAGATGCATCGTCAAACTGGTAATTGGAAAGAATTGGTAGCTGATCTCATAAAATATTTGAGTATCAGAGTACAAAGCCATCAGTACATAAGGCACTACAGGTAGTAAATCATCTTACAACAGGGGATAGTGATATGGAAAAAGACAATAAAAGAATTACTAGGTGAACCTAGCTTGGAGGTGCATGTTGAGGAAGAAGAAACAGAAGAGATACAACTTGAGTGTGGGTGTATAGAAAAAGAAAAGGGAAAGATGGTGTATGTCATTGATGGGGAAGAAGTAGAAAGCTTGGATGTTAACCATTCTGTAGGGATGCACAAGGTCATAGATAGTGCTGATGAATGGGTGCGCACCTACCATGAACCTTTAAAGATGAAAAAGGTTAACATCGGCTCAGAAGTAGAACCCAAGGAGGTAATCATTGGAGACTATTGGTTGGAGAAAGAAGTCTCTAAAATCATTGATCATTACATGAATTCTAAGATTTGTTCCCATATGGGTACCATGAGCTTAAAGGTGTCCACCATTCTTTAGGGGAGATGAGGATAAAGCTAAAGGAAGGTGCGCACCCAATCAAGAAGAGGCCATACCAGATGAATCCCAATTTATGCATAAAGGTCAAGGAGGAAATAGAAAAATGATAGCATCAGGTATCATTGAGGCTATGGAAGAGTCGGAATGGATAAGTCTAATGGTGATTAGTATCAAGAAGGATGGGAGGATAAGGATCTATGTTTATTAAGGATAAATGAATATAGTATGTGTCATTGATCCTTTCCTAACCCTATTTATTAAATAAATCTTAGAGTGAGTGACAGGACACAAGGTCTACTCTTTCACGAGATGGATTCTTAGGCTATCACAAGGTAAGAATTTCCAAGGAATACTAGGAGAAGACAAATTTTTCCACTAAGTGGGATAGTTTTTCCTATACGGTCATGCCTTTTGGGTTGAATAATGCACCTACGATGTTCTCGCACATTGTGGTGTAAGCTTTCCAGGACTTCATCCATAAATTTCTTCAAGTTTACCTAGATGATTGGACAATATATGGGTTAGTGAAGGACCATTGTGACAACTTAAGGTTAATGTTTGAAAGGTGTCGGCAGTTGAGGATATCCCTCAACATTAAGAAATGTGTCTTTGCTACCCCATTTGGAACATTATTAGGGCACATCATATGTAAGGAGGGCTTACTAGTAGATCCTACCAAAGTTGTAGTAATTATGGGATTGGGGGAGCCTACTAATCAAAGCGTAGTACGTGGATTCCTTGGACACATGGGTTACTACAAGAAGTTCATCAAGGGATACGCCAAGATCACTGTGCCTTTAGAAGAGTTACTTAGACATAAGAGTTCCTTCCTTTGGGGAGAGGCGCAATAGAAGGCATTTGACACTTTAAAGGATAGGCTTATCACCGTGCCCATACTATGATTCCCCTCTTGGGATAATCCCTTCCATGTTCATGTTGATGCCTTAGGAACCGCCATTAGAGTAGTACTTGCACATCCTAGTGAAGGGATTGTTGATCATCCTTTATGCTTTGCAAGTAGAAAGTTGACACTAGTAGAGTAGAATTATACTACAACTAAGCGCAAGGCATTTTCAATGATCTACATGCTTCATAAGTTTAGACAGTATCTGATTGCAAACCCCTTTAATATTTTACACTAACCATATGGTATTGAAATACTTGGTGAATAAGCCCATTCTACAAGGGCGCATATGTCGGTGGGTACTATTGTTCTAAGAATTTGAGTTCACGGTAGTTGTCAAACCAAAGTAATTCTATACCTGATCATTTTTCTAGAATTGATTTAGGGGAGGATGCACAAAGCATTGAGGATACCATGCCAGATGCACAACTATTTAGGTTGCATGCACGCCCTCAGACTTAGAAGATATTGCAATATTTCTCAAGACAGGTGTAGCACCAAAAGGAATGAAGGCATTGGATAAAAATAAGTTAGCTATATGCTCCACACCTTACATGTTGATTAGTGGGGATTTATACAAATTAGGACGTGATGATATTCTACACCTGGTGTGTTTTAGAACATGAGCACCTAGCCATAATAGAAGAGGCGCATGGAGGTAGTGCAGGTGGACACTATGTAGGAGATGCCACTTGCATGCAAGATATTGATGGTGGATTATGGTGGGAGACCCTATATCAAGATTGCAAGGAATATTGCAAGGCATGTGACCATTGTCAATGCATTGGAAAACCAAGGTGAAGAGATGAAATGCCTCTACACCCTATTCCCAATGATGTGCCCTTCAAAAAGTGGGCTATAGACTTTGTAGGCCCTATTGCACTAGTCACGCATAGGACTGGGTCACGTTATATAATCACTTGCATAGATTACTTGACAAGGTGGGAAGAAGTAGCACCTACTAAGGATTGTACAACAGCTACTGCAGCAAGGTTCTTATGGGAAAACATTATTACAAGGTATGGATGCCCTTTGAGTTTGACTAGTGACAAGGGTACACATTTCTTAAATGAGACATTAAGGATTATGTTATCATAATTCATGGTGGTTCATCACAAGACTACCCCTTACCATCCACAAGAAAATGGAACTGTAGAGGCATTTAACAAGATACTAAGTCATACCCTAACCAAAATTTGTGACGTTGGTAGGTAGGATTGGGGTGAAAAGTATAAATAGTTCTATGGGAATGTATGAGAACCTACAAGAGGTTAAATAAAGCCGCACCATTTCAATTGGTATTCGACATAGAGGTTGTCCTACTAGTTGAATTCATGTTACCATCATTGCATATAGTGTGTGTAGGAGGTTTTTCTGATGAACAAGTGCTAGAAGAAAGAATTGATAAGTTAATGCAATTGGATGAAAGATGATCACTTTCCAGGTGGAGCCAGAAGAATGAAAAATAAAAACAAAAGACATGGCATGATCATCACATTAAGAACAAAAAATTTGAGGTTGGGAATATTTATTACAAGTTTTTGCACCATCCTAGGAAGTTAAAATTCCATTAGTTGGGTCCCTACATCATCTCATACATCCTTGATTCAGGTGTGTGCTAGTTACAAGCACTGGATGGGACAAGATTTCCAGGACACTTTAATGGGAGTAGGCTAAAGCCCTACTATAAATAAGTCTTCTTGGTGTTTGTAATAAGGCAATATTGCCAGATAGTTTAGGATTTCCTTTAGTACTTTTCTTTTCTTGTGTTTCCCTTTCTCGTTGTTGTTTTGTTTTTCACCTTGGGTGCCAGTAACCTCTTTAATTTTTGAAGGTTGTGAATGCGCAGAGAACCGCGCATCATTTTAGTGTGGGGTGGAATAATGTGAAGGAAAGTGCAAAGTGTGAAGTACCAGGAAGGATTGCATTGGAAATCCTAGTTGAATGGCCTTGTGGAAGAAAGCACATAGGAGAAAAGGTGAACAAGGATGGTTGGTATTAGGATAAGGCTACATTTTGGTTCCACGTACAAGGGAGAAAGAAGCACAAAAACAACACGAGGTAGGTGAGAGAAAAAATCATGAGGACGGAAGAAGTACCTTCAAAGGATGATATCGCACACATAAGAGCCTTCATCGAGATAGATTTTTTACACACCAGAAGGTTGTAGGATTATCCGCGCAAGGATGGGTGCGTGAGTGAGGGTGCTAGAGTCCAGCTTAGTGGAAAAATCTGCAATAAGTGTTAAAGTATGGTGGTAGGTGAAGTAGTGTTTAATGCTAAAAAGTAAGAAAAACTATAAATAGAAGGTCAAGAACTTCATTATCAACATTTGTGAATATGAAGAAAGAAGAGCTCTTGCAAACTAGGGTTTCTAGAGTTGATCCATGTGAAGAAAAATTTGATAAATTTAACCATGAGTAACTAGATTTGATCTACAAACCAGAAGGAAAGAAGTTCACAGGCATAGAGAAAAAGAGTTGTGGAGAAGCACCGTCTTGTGAAAAATGATATTCTAGTTAGGATTTGGTAGCTAGGGCATGAGCTAAAAAGGGTTTCTTCACAAGTTTGAGATCTAGGACTAGAGGAGGTAGAAAATCGAGCAAGTAAGAGAATTTGAAGTGCTAAGATAACCTAAACCATGACACCTAAGAAACCAACTATATCACCTAAGAATCCCAAAGGCAAGGGCAAGGGAAAAGGAAAGGGAAAATAACCAGAAACCCCCGTAAGTACAAATGAAGAATGGTACACTAAAATGCAATACCCAGATGGGGTTTTTCTTAGATGGAATGGGAGTCCCATTTAAGGAAAATGGCTATAAATAATTACAACCATTGCACAAACATGATGGAAAAGGAAATGGCACTGGAGTTGGTGCGCCCAATAAACAAAAGGACACCAGAGGGTTTGCCTATTTATAGCGATGAGGTAAAAGTGAAGTTGGAGAAGGCGGGATTATTACAACTCTATGAGTTGCCTTATTTTGGAAAACTTGAGTGCCTCTATCAATGGTTAATGTCACGCATGCATGAGGACCACTTTTACTTTGTAGGGCGCAAGATGCGCATAACTCCTCAGCTGATTTCAAAATTCACAGCCTCATTTGTGAAGGAGAAAGTATAGATGATGACTTGAGTGACAAGGAAGCCATCAAAGAAATAATGACCACATACGCTTATAAGAAGGGGTCACGGTACTTTGATATTGTGGACATCACAGACTCGGTGATGAAAATGGATGCACACCTATTGACCAAGAGAGGTGGATGTAAGTGAACAAGTCTTGGTTAAATTTTTATAGAAGGATATCGAAGGTGCCATCTATAACTTGTCTGCGTACATCGTGGATGAGATTATCAATAGCATACGAAGGTGACAAGATACTCTTTGGAAATTTCCTCTTGACCATTGTGTTTTTAGAGATTAGAGTGCCCAATGGGCCAGAAAAAGCTATTTGGGATTACCCAGTGGAGGATCCATCTCCCACAAAGAGATTCACAAAGTACACTTGTGACAACATGACGGTTGTTTACAAGGCACATCTTGAGAAATGGTATAAGTGCTTAAGGGATGTGTTCGGGGAAGAGTGGAGGATCCCAGAGTAATTTCCTACACTTACAGAGGGAGAAGCTTAATTTTCAGTGGACCAGCATTTTTGCACTGGCATATTCAAGCTGGTGGATGAAACCATCATCCCATGGTGTAAAATCCCATTCTCATTCATAGCCTTATATTTCCAAGTAGTGATAAGCCGATTTACAGAGGAAAAAAGACTAAGGGTTGACCTTAGTGAGGTGGATCAAGACCACAAGGAGCTACGTAGAAAACTCATTTACCCTAAGAGCCAAACATATGTGGAGAGGTATGTCTCCCATGAGGTCCAGATGAAAAATCCTTTGAATTTTCCAATTATAGGAAGGACTCATGATGCATGTATATCTGCGCATAAGGAAATTTTTTTGAAAAGGTGTGTACCTAGAATGTGATGTCTCCATCCTAGAAGACCCCATGGGAAGAAGGAAGCCCACACCAACAAAGAAAGGAAAAGAAGAGGTGTAAGGGAAAGAGGCACCAAGTGTCCAGAATATGCCAATAGTGGGCACACCAGAGACAAGCACTAGGACAAGCATTTACATGTGCAGAAGAAGTCTCTAGTTAGAGAAAAGGTGCCAAAACAAGAAAATCCTATCACAAAGGAGAAGTCACTAGAGGAGGAAGAAAGAGTTGAATCTCCCATACTGGAATCCCCAGTTAGGAAGAAACAAAAGGTGATGGAGGAGGCTGAGTCGGAGGACACAGAGAGCTTAGAGGCCTATAGGGGTGAAAGGGATGATGACGAAGAAGATGAACCTGAAGGGGCCCAAGAACCACTTGTTTTCAGTGTGCATGATTTAGAGGAAGAGGGCAGAGAAGAGGAAAATGAGTTTTTCTTCGTGCGGAGGAAGGGTAGCCAGGAGGGGGAAGGCACCCAAGATAAGGGAGGAAGTGAAGAAGTGAGTATACGAATCAGACTCCAAGCCCTACACAGAACAGTAAATGAGGTGGTAGAAAAGGAAGCGGAAAAAATCATTGAAGCCTTGGTAGAACAAGAGTTGGAGTGCACTATGCTGAAATAGTTATGAATGAAGATAAATAAGAAATCATGGGAAAATATCACAACAATGTAGGAGGCCCTAGTCTAACGGTAATCTGTTCCTAAGGAATGCACACATGAGGAAGGTGCTCAAAGATCCGAGACCAAGGATGGGTTACATTGATGATCCAAACAAGGTGTTGCACGTGTGTTTCCAAGGCACCATTCCAATAGAGTAGCTCCTGGCCATGACATCATTTGATGTGGAAGGTGCATACCGCAGAAAAGGAAAATTCTTTCATGGGTATTTGATTCCCACATCGACAAGCCAAACTTTGAGGTAAGCCAAGGAGCAATAATTAAAGTGCCTGATTCAAAAGGAGATAACCCCTTGGTGAGTGCTCAATAGCAATCTAACAAACAAGTCTGCAATGCACTGAACAAGGTGTCAATTGAACTAGAAGCCATGTTATTCGAGAGGAATGACAGGGTAAAATTTCTAGAGGTAGAGCTAGAGAAGAAGGAAGAAGAGCTCGAAGAAAGGACCAAGGACTTAAAGCGGGAGGAACTAATTAGTGCGCAACTGAAGTGTGAACTAAGGGAAGAGAAGGCAAGGGTGCACGAGGTATATAAGAAGGTAGAATCCATCATAGATGCCATTGTTTTGAAGCATCCGGACCTAGCACCACCCACGCAAAAGTATGGATCTTCCCTAGAGTTCCTAGAAGACTTAACACGTATCCTCACCATGGAGAGGCAGCCACTGGCCTTACAATCCATAGAATAAGTATCAGCGCACGTCAAAAGGGAAGAAAAACTGAAGGTTGTAGCAATCATTTTTAGTACAACAAGGTCCTTGTTGATGTAAAAATTGCTACCAAAGTTGTTGAGGCCGTGTATGAAAACTATACAGATAGGATAGAGTGGTGAGAATTCTTGTCACCACTCATGAGGAAGAGCTCAAATAATTCCAAGAGAAGAACAAAGGGAATAGAGTGGAGCGGGATAGGATCTTAGCCGAGGTTGAGAAGAAGTCCGAAGCCATTGAATTCCTATGAGGTTTAGTCAAGAACCAGATGAAAGGGTTGTACCCACAAATCACAAGGGGGATGGATGCACTTGAGGATGTGGCTAAGCAACTGGAAGAGGTGGTTGAGGTAATGAATACCCAAGGAGAAGGACTAAGTTTTGATGAGGTAATAACCTTAGTCGAAACCTCTACCAAAGAGGACAAAATGAAGTTGATGCCTATAATAAGTTGGAATCTGAATTGAAGAAAAATTTCCTCTCTTGTTACAAAGTAATAACAACACTTCTCATCTTTCCCAATTCTTCTTTCCCTTATTATTTTCCAAATCATTATTTCTTCTAAATCTATTGTAATTATTTATTCATTGAAGACATGTTCCCACGGTGGAGAACAGGCATAGTGTGGGGTGATGTTGGGACCCTGATTTATTGGCTAAGTACAAAAAGGTGCGTGGGTGCGCAAGGCCTTGTTAAAGAAGGGTGCAAAAGGAGAAAGTGCGCAGAATAGGATTCTAGGAGGGTTTAATAGAACAAGTGGTGTGAGCATGCAAGGAAAAGTAGGAATAAGGAATTATCCATATTTGGCATATCAAGAAGGACATGTGAAAAGCATGACCCGACTATGCATGCAGAGTGGATAAGGTGCCACTTGGTAAGACAGTTGGCCTAGGAAGGAATATGCCATGCGATGGAAGCTTCTAGAAGACCATCATGGCAAGGAGTGGAGATCTCAGGCCTGAAGGAGCATGCTCCCATGGAGGACCACATTTGGACACATGGCAACATATCCAAGTGTCATAAAGGTGGGTTAGCGAGTTCAAGAGGCCTATAAATGCAAGCGTCTGCAGAGGAATTGAGATATAATAGATCAATAGAGAGTGGAGCTCTATAGAAATACTTGTGAGGAACTCTATTAGGTTGGGTAGATGACCTATAGGGGAAGGATGTATCAAGGGGTTTGGGTATGAAATTTTCCTTTAATGTTTAGGAGGACTCTAATCTAGTTATAATGTATGACTTTGGTCTGCCATACTATGATATTTTGTAATGGATCTAATGCATGTGATGAAGTTATCGGATATGATGGAATATAAATATAATAGACTCTGGTTTATACATATATCTACGTAGTTTTGTTTCATATGTGTTATATGAATGAATATAAACTCCTATACATTTCCTTTTCAGTTCAGTTCTATAAATTTTTAAGTATCCTTTTGTTTGGAATGACTGCATTGATCTAGAAGCCATTCTAAGCTTTGTGATGAATGTATGTCTCATGTCCACTCACTCTTTTTAAGTTCCTATCATAGATGATGATTTCCCACTTAAGTCACATAAAATAGGGACTTGGCACCCGTGCGTGCCTTGGGTGAGTGCCCAAGACACCGGTGGGTGATAGGCCAAAGCACGCATGGGATTCCCTTGTTCTTGGTGGGTGTAAAAATGACTACAAAAAGATAAACGTGATACACATTTAACCACTTTCAAATGCATAGACATAGCCAAATAACATGTAGATTACTTGTTATAGTATAGTATTTTGATATTTTTAAAGTGTAGGTCAAATACAATTATGCAATGTTACTTTTACATATGATAACATATTTGAATTGGGGTTATTTTTATATTGAAATGTGGTGCGAGATCTCGATAGAAATCTTTGTATGAAGTGTACTTTTATTTATAAATTATAATTATAAATTCTGTGTATAGATGAAAATACATGGAAATTAATAATTTAATGTAAATAATTACTCATTCGAGTTTGGAAATTTATTTAATTTTTATTATCTAATAAAACCAATTATATGTGTATAATTAGGATAATGAAATTTTATATAAGTTCCTCTTGACTTTTCATAATCTATAGGTCTCGTTGTGCTTTTATTTAAACTATTTACCTATAATTTAATATATTTTTGGTCAATCGATTGTTATTTTGTATAAGTAACATGATTATTTAATATTTATGCAATTAAGGAATATTATAATAATAGATTTCATATCATGTTAATTATTATTTTTGTGATGGATCAATGCATATGTGTTAAACATTTAGATGCAACAAAATAGGTTAGTACACTTCATTGAATTTATGGAAAGGTCAAATTCTAAAATAGATCATAAGGTAGTGTTTTATTTAGCTATATTTTTTTGGCTTTGGGATATTCCGGACACCCTTCTTTGAAATACTTACTAACCCACATCTTGAAGTTTTAGAGTTCTCTATCTGTCTTTCATGTCATCAAGATGTTTCGGCATGCATTACTAGATGGAGAATGGCATTTATTGTATTATATAGGTAGGAAAATAGGTATGACACTTCAAAATTTGAGTTAAATTATTTATATCCTCACCAATTTCTTTAATTATCAAACATATGTATTTGATATGTAATATTATGACGCATTTCAAGTTTTCCTTATATTTTTCTCGAGAGTTCTCATCAAGAGTTTATATCTTTAACTAAAGATAACATTAATTTTTTTAATGGAAATAAGTATTAATTTTACCTCCATAGTTTATGCATATTGGATCCATGATAAATGTAGGAAAGAAGGAAATATGCATATATATTAAAATATTGAAATAGGAAGAGGGGAAATAATATATCAAACTAAATCTCTGGACACTTTAGGTCATTAATTTTGTAAGTTATAACATTGATTTATAACTAATTTGTAAGGAAAATGAAAACTATTTAAACTTCTAGATGATTCATTTTCAAATGAGAAGTCTATAAAGTATACTATAATCACGTTATTTTCATATATTAGGAATTTTATGCTTATCATGCATCGCACTTGAGATTAATTTATAGGAAGATTAGTGACATGTTTTATGATGGTATAATGACTTATTTGAGACATTCATGTATATTTAAATTTATTTATTAGTTATGTTGGTACCCAAATCAGTCTCACCTTGTAATTTAAGTAGCATCAACAGGCTAAGCAAGATTCTTAGAGGAAGATAGACTAGGATTTGAGTCATTTTGTAGTGGGGATGGATTTGACACCCTCTTTTCACTCTAACTTGGGAAATGTTGGATATCACCTCACTAAGGGTATGACATACCTGCTACTTTAGGCCATGCCTAAAACCAAGGTGAGAGAACCCATTTTGTAACTTGTATTTGTGAAAAGTGATGGATAGAACATCAATATTTGGACTCCTTTTCTCGGGAAGTGAAAAATAGCCTCAAGAAGACATGGTCAATACAAACATTATCTAACTCTCACAAGTTTTCACATTAGAAAATGCAAATACCTTCTAAAGAAGGCTCCGATTACTAAAGATAGTATTAATTCCAACTTACTTCTACATATTTTGGATAAAGGATGGGAAAATTCAACAAATCTCCTTAGCATTTATGCATAGATAGTGCAATTAGGGGTAGTTCAGGTGGATCTGATAGTTATTGGTTATAATTTTGATGTATTGTTTGTAAGTTAAGCAAGATAAATTTGATTATATGAAACCTCAAATTAACCTTATAAATATTATAGACAATTTTTCTTGATGTAAAATATGGATCACACAGTCCAAAGAATTCCTTCAACTAGAAGGTTTGTATTCATGGAAGCCCAAGAACATAAGATTTCACAAAAACTTTGAGAATTCAAACACAAAATCTCATGAAAAAATCTCAACAAAATACTAACAATCTTTGATCAAATACATTCCAGATACACTCAGAACTGACAAAGATCTTAGATCAAACAGATACAAATTGATTTTAAAACCATTTACCACATTATGAAGGAAAGATCCATCAATCATGTAATTGTAGTTACCAAATTGTCACTATTTTAACTAAGGCTTTATGTAATTTAGAGAGATTAATTAGCATAAGATTACAACAGAAATGTAGACAATCAATTCAAAACAATTCATCTTGAACAAAGTAACAATGCTCATGAGACTACACACAAATTGATTCAAGAAACACAAATTATTCAATAAGGGGACACAACAAATATGACCTCAATATTTTTCAATGATTGTACAATGCAATCATCTTGGCAAGAAGGCTTGGGAACAAATGAATAGTAGTTCGGATATCTCATATTGGTTCAATTTTCAACTAGTACAAACAGGTTCTCTCCTTTTTTTTCTAAATCTTAGAAAATTTTAACCCCCCTTATGCAAGAGTATTCTCATCACATTTATACATTTTCAATCACTCATTCACTTTTCATTTTCCCCCAAAATCATGAATATCTAAAGAATATTCTTCTTCACAACATACGCTTTTAATATGTTATCTTATAATGTTAGCTGGAAGAATTATGAGTTACTCCCATTTTTCAAATCTTTCACATATGACTAGGATTCTATGTCATTCCTATTTTCATTTCTTCAATCATTTCTCTATTTTGGTGGGAAAAGAAACCCCCTTTTTATATTTTTTTAGGCGCCTCCATATGGCTTGATGAGACATGCAAATCCCTTTCACGTTTTGAGGATCAATCTCAAATAACACACACCCATGTTCATGTCTTTATGGGTTGAATAATTTCCGTTAATCGTGTCACATCAATCCAGATGTCTTTTGTTTGCCCAATGCAATTCTATTTCAGATTCATTTCCTTCATTTAAGCTGGGTTAAAAATCCTTCTTCATCTGATGGAAATTATTTCATCCATTTCAACTTGTTTGTACCATTTTCATTACAAATTTGGCTTCATTTCTTCAATTGTATACATCCTCCTTCCATTCTTATACTTGAAAAGATATCATGCGAGGATTTTTGTTGGTATAATGGAAAGAGTAGCTCTGGAAAATAGTTTGAAATAAATATCCTCAGAAGATCTAAATCAAATCTTTGATTTAACTGGCCTAGATGAAGCATTCGTTAGGGATTTGTTATAAATTATAGACACTGGAGATAACAAAGTGTCCTTGACATATCGGGAGGTTCGATTTCCCTCCTCTTGAGATTGAGTGAGATCAACCCTATTTTCTTAGATTTCTAGTTGATGTACTATCATCTCTTATGTTGGGAGCACCAAAAATCTCCATAAGAGTTTAAGAAAATATAGATTGAGAGGAGGCCTACCTGTAAGAATGATGGCTGGATACAAGTGTTCATTTCTATGCAATGAAGGGTTTGTGTTGAAAGGGATTCTCAAGGAGTATTACGTAATTTATGATGAGAATTCAATTGATGCAAGGCTGCACAATTTCTCACAAAGTAGAATAATTAGAGCAGTGAATCATTTCTCTAGAAGAAGGTCAAGAAATATCTATGTCACCTCATCAATCCATAGTACCAACACCATCATCAAGAAGAAATATGGGGGAATAAAACTCTCAGTCCCCAATTGTCATTTTGGATGAGGATGAAGTAGATCCTTCATCTCCTCAATGTTCCAAGACATCAATTTCTACTACCAAGGAGGGTAAGAGAAATTCATCTCTCCAACCTTCCATTCATCCAGTGCAGTGGACTCCCTTAATGGAGAAAAATTATCAGGACCTTTGCTTGTTCCTCTGTAAAGAGAGCATCCACCTTTTACGTGGACTCACTAAGGTGAGTCTAATTCAAAATACCTTATTCCACCAGGTCTCTGGGATGTAATAATTTCTCTCCCACCACTCTAAATGCTCCTTGTCATCCTATTCTGATCACCTATTTCTTACAAGGAAAAATGGAAAATTGCATTTCCTACATGTGGTGTAGATCTTCCGGAATGGGTATCTTCTTATCATAAAAAGATTTAGCTAAGGGATATTATAAATGGTCCCAGAAATACTGTTGAATCATTGATGGAGATGGGAATGTCTTAGAATATGGAAGGGTCATTCATATATTCTTAGACAAATCAAGGTTCAAATGAAATTATACCAAGGAAAAATAGGTTGTTGAACAAAATTCTTCCATTTAAAGGAGATTTCAAAGTAGAAGTGGAAGACGAATGAATATTTTTCTTCTTATTTTTTGTTTTGATATAGTTTCTAAATATGTATGAAAATTTCTTCATCATGGGTTGGTGCCCCTATAGAACCCCAATTTTGCATCTGAAACTTTATTTCCATCATCTTCTTTCTCCTTTGGTTTCTTTTCCACATATGCATCATATTTTTGGAATAGTTATTTTACATCATCTTCATCTGAACCTATGTGGTGCTGAAATATCAGGGTCTTGCCTACTTAATGTATCCACACATTGATTCATTCTTTGCTTTTATTCCCATGTCCTTGCTCCTCTTTTGAATTTAACTATGAAACAAAAACATTTCCCGTAACATACAAAATAAACCCACCATAATGAATCCAATGGTATCATGCCATGTGTTTGCTCCATCATTTAGTGTATCACATATTTTTAAAACATTTCATGGCTCACTCAAATGATGTGATTTTATTCGTTGTGATCTACATCCCTCCTTACACGGTTACCTTAGTTCACAACATTACTTAGAGTAGTGCAGCTCTGAATATCCATCCACAGTGGCCTTTTCTTTACTCCACGGAACTTTCCTTCCTTCGCGGACTTATTCTCTTTTGAATTTTCACCTAGGTGATACATGGAGGCATGTGCACTCATTTCCTTTTTTAACTTTTCAACCCACTTGGGCTGCCCTATCGCACTTAAGCCACGTGGTTAACCCTCACAACTTGGAGGCTCCCAATTTCTTGAAATTTCTCAAAGGTTCACTAGAGGGACATGTGGATAACCTTCCTTCTTTCTATAGTGATGTTCCTCACTTCGTGGCTTCTCAAATTTTTGTCTTCAAATACCTACCAAGTCATAGAAGTTTTTGCAGTTCTACACCAGCCCTGGGACAATAAGGGAAACATTCGAAAAGGACAAACAAAAGTTTTACATAGTCTTTTTACCTATTTCATGGGGGATTTTCATTAATGAAACACTTTCACAATATTTGACTGAAAAAAGAGGATCAACACCCTAAACACAAGGTTTTCACTCGCATTCAATACGATTATCTCTTTCAAGCATACATTTTTTACATGGGTGAACTAGTCAGAGAATTTTTTTCAAAGGAATATACCAAAAAAGGGTGAGATCAAATTGAGCACTAACATCAGCTCTAACTCGAGGATGGGCACCTCCTACGGGTGACAAAATAACCACACAAATCAAATGTAAAATAAACCAAATGCCTAGATCCATTGGGTTACGAAGTCATCTAGATCATACACAACGTCAAATCGAAAAAATTAACATCACAAAAACATACTGAGATACCAAGTAAACTAGTCACTGTAGACTAGGAGAAAAAGGGAAACAAAAACAAAAATGAAAACATGAAGGAAAACCAATAGGACTATACACTATTCAAAATTTCATACCTTGAGTGTGGTCAATCCAAGAAGTACTTTAGATCCATTTCATTAACATGCAGCTCTATAAAATCTTCATTTAGTTCTTTCAGGAAAAGGGTGTGCTCACTAATTATTATGTCAATAGAGTAAGGACCCATCCACAAGGCATCAAATTTGCCATGTTTTCCTTAATCCTCTTTCCTGTTGTCCCATAGGAAAATACGATCTCCAACATTAAAATTTCTAGGAGTCACCTTTTTATCAAATATAAATTTCTCTATGAACTTAAGGTGTCTTTGGTGAGACTCTCTTCTCTCTTCATCTAACTCCACAATCTTCTTAATCCTTACTTCATATGGATTCACCTCTTCATCATTAATTTTTGTATGAAATGATAAGAGGAAAACTACATATGTAGGGGCAAGAGAGCTTGGACTCCATAAACCAATTCAAATGGACTCTTTCCAGTAGCCCTTTTGGTAGTAATTCTATCTGCCCATAAAGCAAATTTCAACTACTCACCCCATTTTCTTTTGTTAATCTCCAATTTCCTCCTAATTATCTTGAGCAAATTATTATTACTTGACTCAACTTGACCATTCCCTTGTGGATTGTAATTGGATGCATATGTTAGATTAATTCCATATTCTTGGTACATAGTCACCAATGAATGAGTGCTAAAACTCTTAACATTGTCAACAACTATTTTTACAAGTACTCCAAACCTACAAATTATATGATTCGGGATGAAATTCAGGACAATTTGGTAAGTCACTTTTTAGTGGGAATATCTTTGACCCATTTGGTAAAATAATTAGTGGCCACCAAAGATCCAGCTTTTCCCCGCACTTGAGGAATTTAATATTTATCCAATAAAATCCATGCCCCATTATTTAAATAGATCTTATATTGTCATTGATTATAAAGGAAGGGTACCTAAAGCTTTCATCCTTCTTGAAAATAGTTTATAGATTTCACATTTCCTAACCAACAAGGTTGTGTCTTTGAAAAGTGTGGTCCACTAGTACCCTACACTTAAGATCTTGTGGGCTGTCACATTTCTAGCAAAGTGGCCTACACATACTCCCCCATGAAATTATGAAATAATTTTGGGAGCATATTTCTCTTTCATACATCTAAAAATGATCCCCTTAGGATTATTTCAAGCTAACCCATAATCAATTTTGATGTATTAATTTGAGTGTTCTTATTTGATTTTTGTCCAAATGACCAGGACACTCCAAATTCCTGAGGTAAAATATTATGTCCTTATACCATGTGGAATTGATTACTTTTTCTATGACATCCACAGTTCCTTCCTTGATCTCATTAATTTGCATTACATTTAGGTTACTTTATGCCATCAATATTGTAAGGCCCAAACCTCTAACCAACTTGGTGGTTTGTATATCCATGTCATACTCTTGTAGATTGTTCACCCAACGACATATCTTGCTAGAAAATTCCATCTCTAATAAGATATCTTTGACCATAGTATGAGGAACATATGCTACAATCTTAGAACTCAAGATATAGGGATTGAAAATTTTAGTTTCTCTCACCAAAGAAAAATAATGCTTCTCCATGATGGTATAATTTAGTTCATCTCCTATAAGGCTTTACTTGAAAAGGTGATAGGCCTTTCATTTCCTTCCTCATCCTTTTGCAATAATACAGATGCAATGGTGTTTTCAGATGCAAAGGATAATATATGAAAATCATTCTTATAATGCTGGGATGCCAATACTGGGGCATTCTTTAATGCTTCTTTTATTCCAGTGAAAGCTTGGAGAGATCCTTCTTCCCATTGAATAATTTGGTCCTTTTTAGCATGTTTGTAATGGGAATAGTCATTTCAGAAAAATTATAAATGAACCTCCTAATAAAATTTATTTGACCAAAGAAGGACCAAATCCCTTTCTTATTTTTTGGGACATAGACCTTACCATTTTTTTCCACCCTTTCAGGATCAATCATGACCCCTTATTTTGATACAATGTGCCCAACCAGTTTTTCCTTTTGAACCCTAAAATGGAACTTTGTAGGATTCAATGAGATGTCATAGTCTCTACATCTTATCAGCATCTTCTCTACATGACTCAAGTGATTAATTCTTTTCTTTCATAACACTGTCACATCATCTCGATAAATTGAAATGAAATCATTAATGCTATTACAAATATATTTTGACCTTATACATAAATTGTAATATTTTTAATAATGAGTTTATAGAACTCATATTAAGAATATAATTTTAATAGTTAGTATTAATATTTGGGTGAGTTGTGAGAAAAAATCACGTAGATATTTTGGTGTGTGAGATAATAAAGGGATGAGAGAGATATCCTAGGGATAAATATGAGAGATTCATTTAGAGAGATTGTAGGGTTTAAAGACAAGTGTTGACTCCACCTTTGTAGGAGATCAAACACTATAAATTGTAAGCTCCATCTATGTAAAGATATCCCGAATGATTTCTAAGTTCAATATAATAATATTCGAGTGTTTTATTATTATGTATTTTTTATCAAATGTATCGAGCATGGTTAGTTGAATGAGATTCTAAGATAATTTAGGAGTTTTAAATATCTACCTTCCTTTCTTCTCCAACTTCAAATATATATCGATTTGTATTTTCTAATCTCTCCAACATGAATTCCATATTGTTCATATTTCTTTGCAAGCACATGGATTAAAGAGTTTTTTTGCGTGAGGAGCCTAAGAAATATTGTTCAAGCATATACTTGCATGGTAAATAACATTTTATTTGGTAAATATTCGAAGCATAGTATTGGCATCTTAAGTCTTTATGGCCTTGTGAGATATACGACATGTGTCAACTTTGTATTCTTTTATACATTTGGTACATAAAATGATTAAATCTTCTCTTGGAAACAGATGTGTGTAATAGTTATGCACCATCCATAGGAGCTCATTGAAAAATTCAAATATTTGATTGTTATGGCATTTCCTGGATTTGGATCAACACGTCCACCACAAACTATGGGCTTTATTGTGTATTCTATTTGTATTAACCATGTGTTATGAGTTAAAACATTGCATTAAAAGAAATTTCATTTCATTCTCATACAAATGATCGATCTGTGCATTGAACTACAATAATAAATCTTTCTACATTCAACATATTTTTTCTGAAGATTCTTTTACAAAGAAAGAAGTGTTCACTTTGCTGATGTAAGATCCCATTCATATCCATTTGTGTTCACAATTACATTACATGGAGATATATTCTACCCGATAAAAGAAGTGTGTGTGTTCTACTCCATATACGGCTTTGGTGAGAGATTTCATATTTGTCTTTTTATATAAATTCCCCATATGGTTAGTTAAACCATACAAATTTTTATAGTCTAGTTTCAATAAAAATAAATAGTGTGTTTTTACGTGTGTAAAAATATAGTCTTTGTGTGTCCTGTCTTTGTTGTCAAACTATGTTTTTTAAATTCATATAATAGTGGTTGTTCGTGTCAAGATGATTAGTATGCAATTCATATATTTTTCCTTTTATTCAAATGTTATTATAAGTTAAAGTATGTGGTAGTATATGTTTTATAAGTTTTCAAGTCCGGTTAAAATTGTATTGTTGTCCATTTAATAAAGAGGTAATAAGTTTGGATATTGTCATAGTATTCATCATTAAAAATCTAGCCATCAAAATCCATTTGTCCGTGTGAAGTCTATTTTATTTTTGATTTATTTTATCTTTTTTTTGAGTCAAATTCATTTTCAAATTTGTGATTCATTGTCAAAAGACATGTCATTGTGAAAAGTCTGAATTTTTTTTTTTTTTGCCTCACGTACACATTTTCTACGAACTGTAACTGACGTCTAGAAAATAAATTGTTTCACATTGTGGGGGAGAAAAAATAAACCCAATGTGGAAATTATTGAGTGTCCAAGTCAAATCCAGCTGAGCTAGCAACATGTTAATGGAGGATGGAGGCAACAGAGGCTAGAGGTCAATCAATGACCTCTCATCAATCACCAATGACGGGGCCACATGAAGCTATGGTGGCAGTGTGTGTGTATGTGTGTTTTATTTTATTTCAGATTTGTAGTATGATTTTAGAGTTCCTGTTTGAATAAGTGAAATGTTCACATTGAGGGGGGGAACTGGAACATGGTCTCAATGTTCAATTTTCCCTCTATTCAATTTGTATTCAGTAAGTAGTGGTTCCTACATGATTCCCTAAAGGAAAGACATAGTGGACAAATGAAATCACAAAGGAAAATCAGTAGCATGATATTTGGGTTGTTGGTTGTCCTATAAAACCATCCTTTGTTTTAGGTTGTTTATTGTCCTGTAAAACCATCCTTTGTTTCAAGTTGTTGGTTGACCTACAAAACCATCTAGATCATGAGCACGCATGGGCAACAAGTTGCAAAAGGAAGTGTGATTGTTTTTTCTATAATGTCAACATTAGGGGAGTGTATATTGGGAATTAATAATGTTAACAATAGGGGAGTGAATTTTACAAATATATTGTGACATTATTAATAAATTGTAATATCATTAATAATGAGTGTATAGAACTCAAATTAATAATATAGTTATAATAGTTAGTATTAGTATTTGGGTGAGTTGTGAGAACAAATCAAGTAGCTATTTTGGTGTGTGAGATAACAAAGGGATGAGAGAGATATCCTAGAGATAAATATAAGAGATTCATGGAGAGATTATAGGGTTTGAAGATGAGTGTTGACTCCACCTTTCTCGAGAGATCAAACACTATAAATTGTATGCTCCATCTATGTAAAGATATCCCGAATGATTTCTAAATTCAATATAATAATATTAGGTGTTTTATTATTGTGTAGTTTTTATCATATGTATCCTAAAAATGCAACATCTATTGCTCTTTTAAATTTATCCCCAACATTCATCAAACCAAAAGGCATTCTCACATATACATAGGTACCCCATGGAGTTGTAAAAGTAGTTTTAATTTTCTTTGATTACTTTATAACCACTTGGTTATACCCTAAGAATCCATCCAATGTAGATAACTCAAACCCAGTGACCAATTGTAGCATGTTATCCATGTTAGGCAATGGATAATTATCTTTAATTGAGGCTTTATTCAAATTTTTGAAATCTACACACAACTTTATATCTCAATTTTTCTTTCTTACTGGTTCTACGTTTTCCACCCATGAAGAATATCTTGTGGGCTGTATTATCCCTCCATCCCTTAAATTTTTTAATTCTTCCTGCATCTTAAGGGAGAGAAGTGGATTGATAGGCCTTTGTTTCTTCCTAAATGTTTTAGCATTAGGTTATAAAGGTATTTCATGTTGAAATAAATCTTCCCTATATGATTTTAACTTTGAATAAGACCATGCTAAATAGTCTTGATATTTCTTCAAAAATTCAACATAAGATTGCTTTTCCTCTTTACTCAAATTACTTCCTATCCAAAAATTCCTGGTTTTTTCATAAGTTCCTAAATTGAATTCTTCAACATCCCTTGAAGTAGAGATGTTTTATGAACCACCCTGTCAACATTATCAAAATTATACTCTAAAGCCACTAACCCTCTAGGAATTTTGTTAGTTTTTAATTACATTATATCCTTTCCAAACATGGTTTCCTTTCCATCACATATTGCAACCATTGGCTCCCAATCCATGCACTGATTAGTGAATTCTCCTTCATTCTTCCAAAACCTCTAAATTTGGGCATCATCATCAAATACTTGCAAATGTTTCAAGGAACAAATGGTATTGTCAACACTTTAATATCATAATCACAATAAGGATAAACACTACAGTTTTCAAACCTAGATCTGAGCACCTCCAATCTATCTACTACAACATTTTGAGTTCTATCATGATACAAAATGTTAAAGGAATCAAACATCTCAATAAAATCCCATACTACATGTTTATATTGTTTCATTCTTTGATTTTTCATGGCATACAGTTTCCTTACTTGTTTCACTACAAGCTCTGAATCTCCTTTAACAATTATATCTTTTATACCATACTTCCAGAAATCCTCAAACCCAAGAGTAATGCCTCATACTCGGAAATATTGTTTTTGCATTCAAATTTCAATTTGAAGGAGAAATTAAAAGTTTCTTGGCTTGGAGATATAAGTACAACTCCAGCCCCATTTCAAGTAGAAAGCTCCATCAAACATAAAGGTCCAAGGGACACCAACTTTTTCAAGCATTTACTCTTATCAATACTATGTTATTCAAAATCTGCATACCCAAAAAAATTATTAACATCGACATTTGTATACAAAACTTCATAAGTAACATTATTAGGATCTTCAATCAGATGTAACATCTTCTTCTCCCCATATATCTTGACAAGATTCCCTTCTACTAGTATAGTGGCATATGACATATCCATCTACACACTTCCACCAACATTGGCATCCCAATTCCTTGACAACAACATACCCCATTTAGCAAGGCAGTCCACAATGACTACATTCATGGTCGATACTTACTAGGATAAGTTGTTAATTGCACTACTTAACCCTTCACATACCCAATGACTAGTACTTCTATTGAGTTCATGGCGGTGAACTTTCCAAATTTTGTTGTTACTTTTATATCCAACTCATTCATAACTTCAAGGGGCATCACATTACATGAAGCTCTGAATCAAACATGAAATTATGAACAAGCTTATTGTTAATAATCAAAGTAGTATATAAGGGATCAACATCAAGTTGGGACTCAACAAGGGAGGTGCCTAGATATACTTCAGGGGATTCCCCCAAATTTTCCAATGTCTGTAGCACTTCCAATTCTTCAATAATATGAGGAATATCAAGATTGTTAACATCTTTTCCTAAGGCCACACCTCCTTAAATTCCAAGTACTCAAATGCTCTTCTTCTATTCTCAAAGATCATAAAAATTGAATGATGGGTACAGTGACCTTAATCTAGCTCAAAATTTGAGCCATATCATAGGGGTTATACTTGGGTAAGGTTTTACTGAGAGGTAGGGTAATTTCCTTTTCTTGTGGTATGAGGTTCTTCATGGCTTGGGTAGGGTTACTGGGTTTATTGGCATTAGCTGTACTTTTGGTTAGCACATCTTTCTTGGGGGTATCCTTTGGGATATTAGTGAGGAGGGGATTATTTTGTTTGGGTTTTGGCCCTCCCATTTTAACAGTCATGTTTCTTAGATTATATTCTTTCTCTTGGGCCACCACTGCATTCATTAACAATTGTTTATCCTCCTCATAAGGGATTCCACCATCATATTTATTAATCATTAATTCCCTTAAATATCCAAAATCATAATTGGGAAAGTCAAAATCCTGGACCATATCAACTTTACTATTACTTATAGAAGGAAGAAGATATACCTAGTTTATGTAATCCCCAAAACATTCCATACTCCCTGGCACTCATCAATTTAGTAGAAGTATCTCCTTTTTATGAACCGTCAGGGCATTCCATCATGCACACATTACCAAAAGTAACATCATCATCATCCTCTTCAATTTCTTCATTAATATCACATGGGGAATATGGTAAAAAATATTTATCACACCACTCAATAACAATATTTTCTTTTATCATAGAAACTCTATAAGTTAAAGGATTAGGGAACAATCTGTTTTATCTTGGTTGTTGTTATTTATTTCCTAATCTGATTGCCCCTTTACCTCTCTCATATTACCCGTGATCATCTATAGGATGATTACCATTTTTTTTTGGTTTTGAGTTTGGTGCAGGCCCTAAGAAATCTATCATATTACCTTCTCTACTCTAGCAAGCTTGTAATAAATTTATTTCACAACCACTATTAAATTCTTAACTACCTCTTCCAAATCAACTCCCTTTCTTAGTTGAGGATTTTCAAGATTTATCAGCTTGACACCATCCCTTTTAGGAGGCTTTCCTACTACCTTAATATTATTCTCAATTTGTACAATCATAGAGAAGGCTTTTCTCAAACTCTTGGGGTTTTTGTCTCTCAAATAGTATGTTGATTTCTTGTCAAATGCATCACAATACTTTATCATGCAGGACTCGTCACTTTTTCTTAATGTCATTGGAAATCTAGTCATGGTTTTATTAAAAAAGGTGTTAAATTATTGGGTGGTTCATTGGAGTTCTTCTTGATATTTTTGAGTTTTGTGAGGAGAAACCTAGGAACAGTCTTGTCCCCATATTGTAATCTAAAATCACTTTTCATTTCAGTCCATGAATCAATGGAATTATTTAGTAAGGATTTAAACCAATCACAAGAATCCTCTTCTAAAATGTGAATGAATAGTTTGACATACACATCTTCATGTTCAATCTCAAAATCCCCATGATATTAACAAAAACTTTGAGGTGTTGGTCACCACATTAATAGCATTATTTCCTTGAAATTTAGGCAATTTTTTCCTAACTTATTTTGGAATCACATTCGGATAACATGCTATAATGTGAAAATCTATTGTCCCAAAACATATTATAATAGATGGAGATCTAAGTGGAGGATGAGCCATATTATTCTGAAAAGGTGTCCCAACAGAGGGTTGAAATGGTGTGGGGCAGGAGGTCTTTGGATTAATGGTGTATGATCTTCAAAGTCTTGGCCCATTAAATATTCGGTCTCACAAAACACCCTATTACTTATAAGTGACAAATGAGGGAGATGAGGAATACCCTTATCAACTGCAAATGAAGCCCCCTCATAAGTTAGAGTATATAAATTTGTGTAGGGACTTCTTGATCTAGAACTATCTGAGGAACTAGAATAATCCTCTATCAAAGGCTGATCACTTTCAACCACAAGCATTACTTTCTCTTCTAACATTTTATCTCTCAATGCTCTCCAAAATTATCTCTTTGTTGGGTTTGTCCTCCCTAGCTCTGGAAACAATTTTCTAGCAGGATCTATCTTGAAGAAGGACCTTCTTCCTTCCAGACTTCATAGATCTTGATGAAAAAATTCAATTATTGAAGCTTGAGGAACTGATATTTACCAAAAATTCTAAACAATGTGGAGTCACCACTAAGGTCTTGTACCTTAGATGTGTAAATAATTGTAAATGACTTCTCAATTTGAACCTTAATGATCAATTTCAACAAAATATTGACAAATGTCAACATCCTTTGACAATATTTATCCAAGATATTGATACTTCTTTGAATTTTCAGAAATACTCCCCGGCCAAATCACCACGAGGGTGTCGGTACCCAAACTAGTCCCATCTTGTAATTTGAGTAGCATAAATAGGATAAACAATATTCATAGAGGAAGACAGGACCAGGATTTGAGTCGTTGTGTAGGCGAGGATGGATCGACAACCTCTTTTTCACTCGACTTGGGAATGTTGGATAACACCTCACTAAGGGTATGGCCTACCCTGCTACTTTAGGTTCTTCCTGAAACCAAGGTGAGAGGACCCATTTTGTAACTTGTATTTGTGAAAAGTGATGGATAGAACAACAATATTTAGATTCCTTTTCTCAAGGAAGTGAAAAATATCCTCAAGAAGACATGGTCAATACAAAAATTATTTAACTCTCATAATTTATCACACTATTAAATTTAGATATCTTCTAAAGAACGCTCAAGTTATTAAAAACAATCATAATTCCAACTTGCTTCGCATATTTTTGATAAAGGATGGGAAAATTCAACAAATATCCTTAGCATTTATGCATAGACAATGTAAACAAGGGTAGTTCAGGTGGATCTGATGGTTATTGGTTGTAATTTTGATGTATTTTTGGGAAGTTAAGAAGGATAAAGTTGATTATACAAAAACCTCAAATGAGCCTTATAAATATTATAGACAATTTTTCTTGATGTAAAATATGGATCACACAGTCTAAAGCATTCCTTCAACCAAGGTTTGTATTCATGGAAGCCCAAGAACATAGGATTTCACAAAAACTTTGAGAATTCAAACACAAAATATCACAACAAAATACTAACAATATCTGATCAAATACGTTCCAGATACACTCAAGAAATAAAAAGATCTTAGATCAAACATATACAAATTGATTTTAAAACCGTTTACCACATTATGAAGGAAATATCCATAAATCATGCAATTGCAGTTACCAAATTATCACTATTTTAAATAAGGATTTATGTAATTCAGAGAGATTAATTAGCATAAGATTGCAACATAAATGTAGACATTCAATTCAAAACAATCCATCTTGAACAAAGTAACAGTTCTCATGAGACAACACATGAATTGATTCAAGAAACACATATTCTTTAATAAGGGGACACAACAATTATGACCTCAATATTCTAAAATGATTGTATAGTGAAATCATCTTGGCGAGAATTCTTTGGAACAAATGAATATTAGTTTGGGTATCTCATATTGGTTCATTTTTCTAGTACAAACATGTTCTCTCCTTTCTTTTCTAAAGATTAGAAAATTTTAACCCCGTTATGCGAGATTATTCTCATCACATTTGCACATTTTCAATAACTCACTCACTTTTCATTTTACCCCAAAAGCATGAATATCCAAATAATATTCTTCTTCACAACATACAATTTAATATGTTATCTTATGTTGTCAGGTGGAGGAATTATGAGTTACTCCCATTTTTCAAATCTTTTACATATGACTGGGATGCTATGTCATTCCTCTTTGCATTTTTAATCATTTCTCCCTTTTGGTGGGAAAAGAAACCCCCTTTTGATAGTTTTTTGGGTGCCTCCATATGGCTTGATGTGACACACAAATCCCTTTCACCTTTTGAGGATCAATCTCGAACAACACACACTCATGTTCATGTCTTTCTAGGCTGAATACTTTTCCATAAATTGTGTCACATCAGTCCAAATATATTTTGTTTACACAATGCCAATATCTTTAGGATTTATTTCCTTCGTGTGAGCTGAGTGAAAAATCCTTCTTCATTTGATGGCAATTATTTCATCTAGTTCAACTCATTTGTACCATTTTCATTATAAATTCAGCTTCACTTCTTCATTGGTATACATCCTCCTTCCATTTTTAGACTTGAAAAGCTACTGTGAGGATTTTTGTTGGTGTAATGGCAAGAGTAGATGTGGCAACTAGTTTTAAAGAAATATCCTTAGAAGATCTAAATCAAATCTTTGATCTAACTAGCCCCAGATGAAGCATTCGTCAGGGATTTGTTTGAAATTGTAGACCTGAGGGATAGTAAAGGGCCCTTGACATATCGGGAGGTTTAGATTTCCCTCCTCTTGAGATTGATTAAGATCAACCCTGTTTTCTCATCTTTCTAGTCGATGTACTATCATCTCTTACATTAATAGCACAAAAAATATCCAAAAGAGTTAAATAACTTCTTTATTGAGAGGAGTCCTACTATGACACGCATGGCTAGATATAAGTGTCCCTTTATATGAAATTAAGGGTTTGTGTTGAAAGAGGTTCACAAGGATTCTTACATACTTTATGATGAGAGTTAAATTGATACAGTTCCCACCATTTATCACAAAGTAGAAGAATTGGATCAACAAATCATTTCTCTGGAATATGTTCAAGCAAGACCTATGCCACCTCTTCAATCCATAGTACTAACACCATCATCAAGAAGAAAGAGGGGGGAATCAAGCTCTCAACCCCCAATTATCATTTTAGATGAGGAAGAAGCAGAGCCTTCATCTCCTCAACATTCCAAGACATCAATTTCTACTACTAAGGAAGGTAAGGGAAATTCTACTCTCCAACCTTCCATTCATCCAGTGTAGTGGGATCCCTTGATGGAGCAAAAATTATCAGGACCTTTTCATGTTCCTCTACCAAGAGAGCATCCACATTTTACAAGGAGTCACCGGTGTTAGAAATATTTTTTTCCACCCGGTCCCAGGATGTAATACTTTCTCTCCCAATCACTCCAAATGTTCCTTCTCAACTTATTCCTGATCAACCTACTTCTTACAAGGAAAAATGGAATCTTTCCTGCATTTCTTCTAGAAGATTGAGATGAGGGATATTATAGATATTATAGTCCCAAAAAGACTGTTGAATCATTGATGGAGATGGTGATGTCCCAAAATTTGGAAAGGCCAGGTTGTATTTTTTCGGACAACCGAGGGTTCAAATGAATTTATACCAAGGAAAAACAGGTTGTTGAACAAAATTCCCCCACTTAGAGGAGATTCCAAGGTAGAAGTGGAAGACGAGTGGATATTTTTCTCTTCTAGTTTCCTTTTGGAATAGTTTCTAAATATGTATGCAAATTTCTTCATCATGGAATGGGGCCCCTATATAACCCCAATTTTGCATCTGAAACTTTATTTCCATCATCTTGTTTATCCTTTGATTACTTTTCCTCATATGCATCATATTTTTGGAATAGTTATTTTACATCATATTCATTTGGACCTATGTGGTGTTGAAATATCAGGTTCTTCCTGCTCAATGCATCTACGCATTGATTCATTCTTTGCTTTTATTTCCATGGCCTTGCTTCACTTTTGAATTTAATTGTGAAATGGAAACTTATCCTATGTTAGGATTTGGGGCCATATTTTCATTTGCAAAAGAATCCTGCCACAACGCATCCAATGGTATTGTGACACGTGTTTGATCCATCCTTTAGTGTATCTCATCTTTTCAAAACCTTTTGCAGCTCACCCGGATGATGTGATTTACTTCATTGTGATCCGAACCCACCTTGCACTTTTTACCTTAGTTTGCAACATTACTTAGAGTAACATGACTCTAAATATGCATCTGCGGGGCATGTTCTTTGCTCTATGGAATATTCCTTCCTTCCATGGACTTATTCTCTTTTTAAGTTTTCTTGGGTGCCACGTAGAGGCATGTGCGTTCTTTTCCTTTGTTTTGACTTTTCAACTTGTGCACATGAATTAGTTAGCTAAGTAAATAGAAATGAAACTAACACTTTAGTAGCCTAAAAACTAAGCTAAACTAATCAAGAACCATCATGCTAAGAGCTAAACAAGTAATAAACATCAACATTATGCATTATAACCTTGAAATAACTTCAAACTAACATGCTAACATTCATTCCTCTACTCTTTAGAAAGCTAAAACAATGAGATGGACCTATGTAGATCCTTTAGCTATCAAAGGGTTGATAGTTGTTGCTTGATCCAAGAGGATTATGGATGGAGGTTCATCAAGTCATGGCTACAAGGCCTTTCTTGATTAACTCCATGTTCTTCACAAAAAATCTTGGATGGATGAATGCAAATGAATGATGCTTAGCTCCACTCTAATGGAGAATTTCTCTAAGATGAAATGCCTATAGTGAGTTTACAAGCATGTAAAGGTGTAAGTAGAAATGTTAGAGGAGGGTTCCTTTTATAACCCAGTGGGTAAAAGAGGATTTACATCCTATTACATGTGGGATAAAATCCCAAAAGTAACTTTAGTTTAGTTAACCAAAGCTAGGTGAGTTAACATGTGGGTTAGGAATGGATAAGGTTGCTTTAGTTAAGTTTAATTTGTCATTTAGCAACCATGGGAATTAGAAGATGTTTATAATTAATCAAAGGTGATTAATTAATAGGGGATAGGCCTATTAGGCTAGTTAGAAGAGATTTAGCATGATTTTGAGTGATGTAGTAGAGGAATTTGATTAAATAGATGAAGGTTTATTGTCTTAGATGAGTGGTCATAATTAATTAAGAATAATTAATTAATTTGGATAGAAAGGGGTAATGTAGCTTTTAGAAGCATTTGAGGAGGAAATAGTCTGATTTATGCTATGAGAGGATTTTAATCAAATAAATGATGATTTATTGATTAAATAGAAGAGATCATTAATTAATTACGAATAATTAATTAATCTAGCTAGAAAGAGGGATAAATTAACGAAGGTTGTTAATCGTCGTTTTGAGTGATGGAAGGGATAATTAAGTGTCATAATGTAATTAATTAGTGGTGATAGAGGAGAAATGGTGTGTTATTGACGATGTGTCGTCAATTTTTAGGAAAGGGTATAATTAGTACAATTTAGTGTTTAAATTGTTTGATTCAAATTACAGGTGTCTACATTTTCCCTCTTTGGGGTGGCATAAGCGACGTCACTTCAAAGATAGTAGAAAAGTACAAACATGTGAATTTTGAGGAAATGGAAGAAAAATTAGTGGTGAGAGGAATTCCCCCTCGAGTGTTGATGGGGTGATGAAAGAGGTCGATCGACGATCGAAAAGAAGAAGATAGAAAGAAGAAAAGGGAAGGGGGTAGGATGCCCTAGGTGAATTAGAGGAATAATATGATAAATGATATAGAAGAAGAGTGAAGATGGGGAGAAAAGAGAAAGCTTTCATCCATTGTATTATAACAACTTTTTATTGTCATCATATAGCCAAAGATCTACGTCATCGGTCCTTATTAAAAATAAGAATATGATAATGTGTAGAATGAAATGAAAATCCATAATACTGAAGAAATTTTCCCTTCTTGAAAATTACAACTTCAATGCAACATACAGAAATGTAATGCAATATGATAAGTAAACAAGCTCATCTAATAGGAAATAATTACACACACACATACTCTCAACCAAATATGGTCAAGACTATTGCACAAATGTTTTGTTATCAAGCTGAAGATCCCAAATGTTCATGAGTAATGACAAGGTTTAAAAATGATGCCCTAAGCCCAAATATAGGTGAGGGAAGTGATGAAGGACACAGGTTCCAAGTGATAAAGCTTTGTGTGTTACAAAACAATACTAGGCAACTCGATGTGCCCCAAAGTACAAACGCAACAAGTAGACTAGATTTGTAAATAGTTGTAGATCTAGGTGATCCACAGTCGTTGAGGTCAAAAAAATGTGGAAATGTCAATAATATATGGAATAAATACCATGCATGTGACACATATTTCAGTTGCATATCAACTTTTTACTATTTTTTCTATTTTTTTTGAATTTTTACAATTTTTAGGATTTTCTGGATTAATTTTCCAATGTTTTTGAATCGTTTTTAGCATTTTTGCAATTTTTTATATTTTTATTTTTGATGATTTCTAGAAGAAAATGAGAGAATGAAGGTTTTCTTGAAAGAAAAATAAAATTCCCTAGTGAACAAAAATAGGGCACCAAGTAGCAAATAATGCCCCGACAAAGTGGAAAAAGGGTCTAAAATAATTATTAACAAAAATAATTATCACTACAGTCGGTAGAAGAAAGGAGAATGAGAAATATCACACCTGGAGGCAATAAAATATCCCTAGGGAGAAGAAACAAGTGCTAGGTGGAAAATAATGCCCCAACACGATAGGAAATTAAGTAAAAATATTTGTTTGATAAAAATAATTATTATCGGTGAGTAGAATAAGTGTTAGAGTCATCACAACTTGACAAATTTTTCCTATGGGCTTTGTGGTGTGTAAAAAGAGTTTGGTATACCCCACCCAAGGAATGGTAAACCATCACAACCAATTCCTTTTTACAGTGGTGCCAAATTCTTACCATGAGTTGAGAGCGATTGATAACGAGATGGCACAGATCCAAAGATGATGGAGATGAGCTAACATGGTGTGGGAATATAGCTGAGAGGAGTTAAATCCACCATTTGTAAGTAATGAAACCCTATTTATCAATTTGGCATTAATTATCTCTAATTAACATTGATGAGGTTAGTTTTGGCACTCAAAACATGTGTACACATGCACGTATATGTAACATGTATGTGTGTTCACGCGTATATGTACCATGTATGTATACGTGCATGCGTACACATCCAATATGTGTATGTGTACACCTAGGAATACAAACTCTAGTTACTCATAGATTTTTAAGTATGCATATGCCTTAACATATACATATACACCTACACATACGCGGTGAAATAGGTGCGTAAACATCGGGGAGGTAGATGAGAAAGAGCATGCCCATACATACCTAGATGAGCATGTATGCATAGAAAAGGGTGTGTACACACAAAAGAAGAGCACGTACATGCCCAAAAAGGGCGCATATGTATAGAAAAGAAGAAATTTCTAACATTTAGAAGAAAAACTTAGAAGTTTCTTAGAAGAATAGGAATAGATGGGACAAGCTAATGTAGCATTTAGAAGAAACATAGAAGAATGATAGAAGAAATGTTAGTTTTAACATGTGTTGTGTTATTTTGTAGAGATGACTTCCATCCCTTCAAACAAGGGAGTGATGTGGTTGTATCTGCATCCATAGATGTGGGTTTCCATTCCCATCATAGGAATATTATGGGCATCTTTCTCAAGGTGATGAGACTAGATCATGTTGCTAGGATGGAAATGATCACTTTAGACCATGGTCTACTAACTGTGTTGGTAGAGCGATGGCATATTGAGAGATATTGTTTCTAGATCTCAACAAGGGAGATGCCATGACACTCAAGGACATTTGGCACATTCTTCGTGTGCCCATTCAGGGGGAGCCCATCAAGCATATCAGCATGGAGGAGGATCTTCTAGGTTGTTTGATCAAGGTATTCGGTAGTGATGAAATTCCTCATCGAGGGATAAGCGTACTCCTTCACCACTATATTTATTGGATCTTAGATGACACCGCATGCCCATTTACTTGATGGCTCTTATTAGTGGCTTATTTCTCATTGATAAGGTAGATATTACATTTCCACTTGGTATCGTTAACATCATACAAGGACTATTTTGAGGTGAAAGATATGGTTTGGGATAGTGAATCTTAGCGCACCTATACTAGGATCTACATCTCATTACTTACCACGGTCAGAAGACCATGGGTCCAGCCACATTATTATAGATTTGGGCATGGTACCATATGGCTTTTGGTCACCCTGTAGGTGCTCTTCGAATGCGAGACTCAGAGGAGATGTCAGTGATGGGATGAGTTTCCATTGGTGATGAGATTCGAGGTCACCAGGGTGACACATATTTTTATCATAGATTATTTGATGACATCCAACAACATGACATTATATGGCAACATTACCTCCATTATCAGTGAGCAGATGATGGACTTGAGCTCAGCACATCCATGGTTGAGAATTTCTTGATTAACGATTAGAGATATATTATGGATATTTACATAGTAGATCAGTTTCAGAGGAAGTTTGGGCTCATCCAGGATGTACCTGGACCAGATATGTGGTATGCTCATAGGGCGGCCAAGAGATTTGATACGGGGATGCCAATTAAGCCATAGATATCTCATGCCAGCATTGATGGGATGGTGCCTCTAGTATGGGCACCTTTGAGATAAGTTTGTGATCCAGGATGCACTACCGAGTATATTTCCTTTTTGTAGACTCTCTATTCCATAGGTTTTATGGGATACCGGAGTTAGGACATCTTTGGAGGATGATGATGATGATGCTGATGATGAGGATGGTGATGATGATGACATGTTTGATGGGATAGGTCATGATGATGGAAAAGGTGGTGGGGGATAGGGTCCACCACCTTTACCATAGTATAGATTGAGGCCAATTTAAAAACAGATTCGGATGCCCAGAGTGGGTATCATGGTTCTTGTCCATGTGCCACTATAGGAGGAGCTAGTATAGATCCCTCCACACCCCTTTGAGAGGAGGGGAGGTGGGGATGATAGAGGAGATGATGGGGGTGAAAGAGGGAAGATAGCCCTACTATAGTAGTAGTTGTATTAGGTTATATATTCATTCAGTTGTAGGTGGTGGTTGAGAGGGATTAACTCGGGGTGCATGTTTATGTGCTTACCATAGAGTGAGATGAGGCCAAGTCACAGGCTATCTAGGGAGGTGATGATGATGCATGGTTTTAGCAGATGCAGTAGATGGCTATGCATAGAGTTCTCATACTTTCAATTTACTACAAGAGTACAAGCACATAGATTATAAGCCACCACCATGCCACGAGATTAGGCATAGGCTCGGGAGAAGGTTATGACTATAGCCGAGAGATCATTTATCCATCGTAGTGTCTCGAGGTCCATGTGGATGTGACACGGATCATAGGAGAGCATGATTCCCTACACCAAGCATCTACAAGAGGTGGGATGACTCAAATTTTGTCTAATTTTATGAGGACCGGTGGTGAGGCTTCCTATTAATGGGTAGAATATTTTGAGGAAGTTCTAGGAGCTGAGAGTGCCACAATTTGGAGCTACATGTGATTCAATATAGAGATATATCTTAGAGGACCTCTCATCGGTGATATTAGTACAAAACTTGCCATTCAGCAGAGTGCTTCAGCTTTGGCTGACCATCTCATTGGCCACCACTTCCTCCTCAAGGCCATAGAACAACTAGTTTAGGAGCTTACGAGATTCGGGGATGATGTTATCTTTTGATCATGTATTTGTTGATATATGTGTTTGATGTATGTCTCTTATGAAGGCTCGGTTGTGATAGATGTACATGATGTATCATTTTGTTTGTATGCCTCTTATGAAGGCTTCATTATGACTCATTTCCTGTGATGGCATATTTTTGTATCGATGATGTACATCCATTTTTGAGACATACATTTATACATGTATATGGACATTCGATGTTATATTTCCATGTTTTTATATGATGATGACTCATTGCTTATGGATGTTAATGATATCATGATGTCGTATGATGTTATATGATTTTATTGTTTATGTATGTATCGTGACTTATGTGGATGATTGATAATGTATCACATGTGTTTGATTTTATGATAGATCCATAGATGATATCATTTGTATTATACATGTGATGTTTTAGCTTATTGGATGGGATGATATGATGATATTGATGTGGGGGGATATATTTTTATATTTGAAATCCCTCTTGCCCCCATTTGATGATACGATATGTGATGATTATCTTAGCATACATGTATGATGTAGACTTAGCATTTTATTTATATATGATGTATAGATGATGTTAGATGTGATGATATGATGATAGAAGTGATAACAAACAAATGTACAAGCAATAAACAAACAATCACAAAAGGAAATCTAATCTATCAAACAAACATACTAAACAACTTAACAACACAACTAAGTACAACCAAATCACAAGCATGCAAAACACACCCAATATGGACAAGTAAGAATGAATCTAATCTCAAGAAAATATCAATCTAAAAAGTATGTTTAATAAATGCACAACACCAAAGTACAAGCAATTAAACTATACAAATAATGAACGTAAAAACAAGAAAAGAAAGAAAAAAACAAGAAAACAAAGCAAGAAAATTACTCCTATGTTTTTGTAGGACAATTTTTGACGTATTTTGCATTATTTTTGGAGATTTTTGTGAAACACTTGTTCTATTTTTTTGTATTTCCTTGTTTTTTAATGTTTACGGTTTTTCTATCTTATTTGAATGGTTTTTATGTTTTTGATATTTTTTCGAAGCTACATATAAGAAACCAAGAAACATGGATGCCCCCGGTGTTAGATGGGAATATACAAGGGCATATGCCATGAGATATAAACAAGAAGGTGAAGTTGTGAAGATGCCCCCATTGTGAGATGAGAATATACAAAGGAAATCCCTTCACATATAACTAAGAGGAGAACCATCAAATAAAGGCTTAGACATGATAGGATCACAAAGAAATCTCAGATGTAGGTGTAGAACTAGCTCAAAGCTAAGTAAAATTACCCCTAAATGGAAGATGCTTGTGAACAAAAAATCCTCCCAAGGCATCGGAAACTGGTTTTTACCAAAGGACCTATCCAAAGTGCCAAAATTACGTGGTTTTCATGTTTGGACGACATGTTTTCTCTTTTTCTTTTTATTTTTCTTTTTTGATTTTTTGTATTTTTAATAATTTTCTAATTTTTAGTTGTTTTATGATTTTTGTGCCATATTCAAGCATAGAACCACTTGAGATGCATGAAATTCATGGGTTCATGGAGCTCATCACCATCAAGATGGGAAAGCTTGTATGCTCCTGACCCATATTTTTCCACAAGGACATAAGGTCCTAACCAATGAGGTTCAAACTTTCCTTTCTTCTCTCTTTCTGCCCTTGTGTTGAACTGGTTTCTTTCATTACAAATCTCCAACCTCAAACCGATGAGGTGTGATTCTTTAGTTTTAGTTCTTTGATATTTTTTTATACACCTTTAGATGGTTTAGTGTGCGGATGCACCTTTCATCCAGATTTCTAATTCTACCAAACTAGCCACTCTGTAATCCTCATTTTTATTAGATAATCCCTAAGAGATATTCTCAGGGAAGGAAGCTCGATTTCCAATGGGATGATGGATTTAGTTCCAACTATTAAGGAGTAGGGTTTCACACTAGTATGGGTGTGAATGGCGGTCCTATAAGCCCAAAGGGCTAGGTGAATTTGCAAATACCAATTGTGACCTATTTTACTCACCATCTTTTCCATGATTTGACCAAGTGTTTTATTAGTGGCTTCTACCTACGCATTACCTTAAGGGTAATATGGTGTGGACCACTTTAGTCTTATCTGAAAGTGATGACAAATATCTTTTACCATCTTCTTCTTGAAATATTTTCCTTTGTTAGTAACAATGGCATAGCGTGATAATGCCATACTTGGAAATAAGGTGATTCATGATGAACTTTTATATTTGAGCACCTATAACATATGTCAATGAATGGACTCCACCCATTTGGTGAAGTATTTTATGGCCATGATGATGTGGGTATGACCATTAGATGAGGTAGGGGTGAGATTCCCTATTAATTCTAATCCCCATTTAGAGAATGGCCATGGTGTTGTGATTGGCTGTAAAGGCTGCGATGGTGCATGAATGAAATTCCCATACTTCTGACATAAGACACACTTCCTTACATAGTTGCAGTAATATATTTCCATAGTAGGCCAGTAATAGCCTACTCTTAAAAAATTCTTGGCTAATACCATTCCATTTGTATGGGCTCCGCACACTCCTTCATGTACCTATTTGATCACTTGTACTGACTTTGTTATATCTAAACAATGCAACAAATTCCCATCATAGCCATGATGATAGAGTGTGCCTCTTAGGAGGGTGTAACATGTTATTTGGAAGATAAGGATTTGTTTTTCAGAATAGGTAATTTCATGAGGAAAGGTACCGCTTTGGAGGTAGTTAAAAATATGGGCATAATGAACAAATTCACATGCTAGAAATAATCGGCATGTCATATACGAGGATGTAGATTTTTAACAAAAATGGCTTATCATTGTTTTCTGATGGAATCTTCAACATAGAACCCATTGTTGTCATTACATCTACAGATTGGTTTTATGCCCTTGGAATTTATTCAAAGGTGATGCACACAAAATATTATTTTAGAGTTTCCACCAAATTTTTATATGGGATGATTTTTTCATCCTTGACCTTATACTCATCATTGACTTGCTTGATAATTAGTTGTGAGTCACCAATGACCTTAAGGTGGTGGATATTCCACTTTATAGCCAACTTCATTCCAGTGATGAGTGCCTCATATTCTACAATGTTATTTGTGTAAGGAAATATAAGATGGAAAGCTTGAGGTATGGGGTATCCTAAAGGAGTGATTAGCACTACACCTACCCTTGAACCATGAAAAGTAAATGATCCATCAAAACGTACTTGTCATATAACATATTATTTAATATACATCGATGGTGCGTCAGGTAGATCCAAACTCACCAAATCTGTTCTAGGTAAGTGTGCTTCTTCCAATTGGTCAGCGAGCACTTGTCCCTTGAATTAATTTTGGAGAACATACTCTATGTGAAATTCACTGAGTAGGATGATCCAATTAGCCATCCTACCAGTAAGTGCATGTTTCTACTATAGGTATTTGAGTGGGTCAACCTTGGATATAAGCTTGGTTTTTTTATTAAATAGGTAATGGAGAAGTTTTTGGAAGCTAAAAACTATAGCTAAATAAGATTTTTTGATTTGAGGGTAGTTGTGCTCATATGAAATTAAGGTACTAATGAGACAATACACTATTTTTTCCTTTTGGCTTAGGTCGTATTGAGAAAGAAAAGCACCAATAGCAAACTAGGTTTTAGATATGTATAGCAAAAGTGGTTCACTTAGGGTTGGAGGCATGAGGATTGGTGGATTTTCCAAGTATTTTTAAGCAAGGCAAAGGCCTACTGCTGCTTTGGTCCCTAAATGAAGTCAACATCTTTCTTAAGAAGATGGGTGAAGGAATGACATTTTTGGAAAGATGTGAGATAAAGTGGCAGATGGCTTGTATTTTCCCTTACAGATTGTGCAACTATTTGATGTTCTTGGGAGGAGGCATTTCAGTAATAGTAGTTACTTTGGCTGGGTCTACCTCAATCCCTCTTCTTGATACAATAAAGCCCAATAGTTTTCCTGAAAATACCCTAAAGACACACTTCTTTGGATTTAGTCGACCTTATATTCTTGAGCCGCTAAAAATGCACCTTAATACTTTAGGATGGTCTTCTCTTGTCTTTGATTTTCCTAAGATATCATCCACATAGTCCTCCATGATGTCATGAAGCATATCATGGAATATTATAGTCATTTCCCTTTGATAAGTTGCATGCTGCATTTTTGAGGCCGAAGGGAATTACCTGATAACATAATGTTCCCCAAGGGGTTGTAAAGGTTATCTTATGTTGATCTTCCTCTGCTATCTTGATTTGGTTGTAGCCTAAAAATCCATCCATAAGGGATATCATTTCATAGCTGCGTAAGAATCTACAATCATGTAGATGTTAGGAAATGGAAAATCATATTTTGGACATGACTTGTTGATGTCTCAAAATTCCATGTAAATTTTGATTCCAACGAGGATTATTGTCTTTGGAACTATGTTTGATATCCACTCAGAGTACTTAATGGGTCCGATGAATCTGGTGCTAACAGTCTCTCAAATTGCTCTTTAACCAAAAGGGCCACCCGTGGATGTATTTTCTGAGCTTTTGTTTAATAGGATTTGCATTTGTATGCACTTTTAAGTTGTGCACCACCAAACTTGGATCTAGTCCTAGCATATATTTATAATATCATGTGAATATATCCATAAATTCTATAAGAAGCAAGGTGAATTTCTTTTTTTCTTGTGTTGAAAGAGAAACTCCTAGCTTGATTATCTTTGGTTGCTCTTATGTTATGATATTTACATCAATAGTTTCTTCTACAAAAATTTATGACATAACCTCCATAGTATAGGATAAGTATTTCTCTATGAGATTTTCACCCTCAACTTGGTCACTTATTTTGTCTATTGATTTTTTCATTTGTTGGTCAGCTAGTGCCTCAAATAGGTTTTCACTATGCGACTTGGACTTACATTTTTGAGGATTTTATTTGGAACTTTTTTCGTTACTTTTTTCTTAAATTTTGTTGACCACAAAGCTCTACTTCCTCACAGAAGTATGCGTAGGTATCTAGGTCAATGAATAAACCCTTCTTATGATCTCTGATAGGAATAGTATCACGTATTCCCATAAATTCCACAATAGCCTCATCATTCTCAAAGAGGTCCAATGACACATGACATTGTCATTCCAAATCAACAAGGGTAGGGTATACAAGGTCAATTTTAGGATTAGAAGGGGTTATGGTAAGGACAGAGGTAACCCTGAAAATTTTTGTGGAGGCAAGATCCTCGTATTGGATAGAATGTGAATTTGTGTTGTTATCTAAATAAACAGAGCTATCCTCGCATTCATAGGAGGTAACATCTTGATCCATGGGGTGCAACCCATATGGAAAAATATATATACCATATATTTCAGTTTTGAAATGTGGAAGTGGGACTGGTTCCCTTGCTCCTTGTTCAAACTTTCCACATCTAAGGCCTTTGTAGCTTATGGAATGCATCATTCTACTAGAATTTGACTAGAATTTCATAACATGAAGGATTAGTGTCTTCGGGACCCAAGTTATAGGTGGGTCCAACAATTTCTCTTCTACAAGTAGTCCACTAGGTAAGAATGTCCCAATAGTCCATTCATCTCTAGGCCATTTGAAGTGATAATTGGGTCTGCCTCTTGTTTTTGGTGACAAAGATAGATCTAAAACTAGGAGAGCCTATTGAACATTGTATTCTCCACAACCATACTCAAGGATTTTCATCTCCCATGAATCAAAGGGAGAGGTAGACATAGAATCCTCATGAGCACAAGAACTTAGGGAGTCTAAATCTACCCATAATTCAAGAACTTTTGACTGAAGGGGAACAATAATATAAATGGAGGGACATGTATATGTACCCCTAAGCATAAAGCTGTTGAGATATCTACAATGAGAAAAGGGTTATGGATCACCTTTAATGGTAATAGTGTGTCCCTCATGTTTCAATTTAATACACTGATGAAACGTTGATGGTATGACCTGCATGACATGGATCCATGGGTGGCCAAGAAGCATGTTGTATGGAAGTTTCAAATATAAGACATGAAACATTATTCTATGAGAAGTAGGCCTTACTTCCATTGGTAGTGTTATTGTTCTAGTTGATTCCCACTTCACATTTTCATATGTGGTTATGGTGATAATGTGGGACTCTAGATCTTCCTTCATGTGTCCCAACTATTTGATTAGTTTCAATGTGCATATGTTCAATCCCAACCCATTGTCCACAAGCACCCTCTTTATCTTTCAATGAGTAATAAATACTTCTATATAAAGAGGAAGGTTATGTGTATGATCTTCATTAGGGATTTCCTTGTGGTTAAAATCAATGTGTTTTCTAGGTGCAATGTTTGCCACCATAGCTTGTAGGTGTGAGGGATCTACTTCCGTTGACACTCTTGAATCATGGAGGGTTTTGTATAAGATGTCTTTATGTACATTTGATATCTTGAGAAGATCTAATATTGAAATATTAGCAGACGTCTTCTCAAGTTGTTCTAGTATATTTTACTTACCATCTTGAGGGGTAGACAAAGGATCTTCTGAGATCATGAGATGATCACACCTTGTTACCACAACACAATATTTTCCCTTGATCATAATGGTATTCACATGATTATCAGAAGAGAAAACACATTCAATGAGTTAGTCATAATGATTGTTATCACTTTTGGTATACAAATAGTTTATAGCTTTGTAGATTTGGGATGACTCTCCCTGATCTGATTTTTTTCTCACTTGGTTTACCATGCTTTGGGAATGGTTCCTTGAATATTCCCATATTTTTATTGGTTATTTGATTTGATTCTGGTGAATCTACTTCTATATCCCCACTATCAATAAGATCTTGGATATAGTGGCAAAGTCTTAAGAATTTATCTATCTTATGTCCCTTGACATGATGGAATTTGCAATATTCGTGCTCTTTATACCATGAAGGTTTAGGAGCATTTTTGTCAAAGGGTTGTGTTGTAGGATATGTCACCATGTGAACTGCATCTAATTGTTTCAAGATTGCAGACAAAGAGTTTGTAAGAGGAGTGAATGTTCTATGTTTGACCTGGTGGTTGGATTGGCCCTTTGGTCAGTTTAAAAGGTTGACCAACTTGGACTACTTGTATATGTTTGGAATCCGTGATTCTGTCTCCTACCACATTCTTGTTTTTTTTTAACGATCTTTGGCTTGTTTGTAGGTTTGGTAGGTTGATTATCTTTGGAAGATGATTTGATTGTCCCTTTTACAATGAGGGCCTTTTCTATTTGTATTCCCTTCTCGATGACCTCTTCAAAGCTCCGAACACAATGCATTTGTAAATGAAAAGTGATGTCCAGATTTAGATTTGGTACAAAGATGCTAACAAGTTTTTTTTTAGGAAATGAGCAAGGGAAGTGGCTAGCTAGCCCCCGCCATCTTTGTAGGAAACTTGCGAAGGTTTCATTTGGATGTTGTCTAGTGTTACATAAGTTTGACATGGTTATGTCACTTTCCATATTATATGATAAATTTCACATGAATCTCTCTGTTAGTTCAAGCCATGTGAAGATAGACCCACAAGGTAAGCAAGTAAACCATTCTAAGGCTTTTCCTCCTAGACTTTTTAGAAAGAGTCATATGAGTTAATTTACGATGTGTGCCAATTATTAGCATGCCATGTAAAAATATTTCACACGATCCCATGGATCACCTTTCCCTCTATACTTATCAAATTTTAGCATGTCAAATTTCTTAGGAAAGGGTTGAAGCAACATAGTCTTATCAAATGGATGATGGCATAGCTCTTTGTATTAATACCTTTTGTTATATCCCCATTGCTTTCTTGAAGGATTGTGAGCATTGATTCCGTAGACTATTATTCTTGTGAAATAAGTTGGTCTTTTTTGGGGGAAGGCGACATACATACACGACTATTTTTTTATGTTTCGCCTTCTTGGTTTTCTATGTGAAGTTCACTATTTTTGACCTTAGGTTTCTCTCGATGTACATTTTTGTTTGTTTCCTTTTGTACATGAGATGTTAGTAAAGCTATTTTTGGCTAAGGTTTTGAATTTTTTGTGGTATAGTGACTTATTCCTCATGAAATTATTCTTATTATTCATTGAATGGGGGTTTTTGCACATTTTTGTGATCTATTCTTACTCTACGTGGTATCTTGATAAGTGGCATTTTATAAACCCCCGTGTTGTTGTTTCCTACGTTTGATGTGGAAGCATGTCCTTGTGCTTAGATTTCATCCATGTTGATGAGAAGTGGATCCTCTTCATTATCCTTATTTGTGGTTGGAATATTTTCATCTTCTATTGGCATTCTAACACCTAATTCCTTCACTCTTGTAATAACCCTATCATTTTTTATGAAAAGGAATTCATCTAATAGGTCTGGGTCAAAGTCAAAATCCGTATGAGGTGATCCTACCTCATCATAACTATGATCAACCATTTCTTTCATTTATTTTTCTATAGAGAATATGGGCCCTAAATCATTACCAATAAATGGATTTGACCCTTGTTTTTTCTAATGTTTCTGTGCTTTTTTTTTCTTGTCTTTTAGCTCCCAATCTTGTTTTTGGGGCCATGATGAATAAGAATTTCACTAAGGTGATTTGAATTTTTCAAAAAGGTGTTGGTCAAACCTAAGTGAAAAATTATGAATGTCAATAGTTTAAAGTGATTTCCCTAAATGAATAAGTAAAAATGAAAAACAAGACACAATCACACAATGTTTTTTCAAAACCAATCAATCAAATGAGGTACTTCCTATGTTTGTTTCCAAGTGATAGTTGATGTTTAATATGATCAAAAAAATGTCACCACTTATGTCAAGTTCAAAGAAATGAACAAGGTGTAAGTAATAACAAGAGGTTGATATGATCCCCAAAAAAAGTATACTAAAAGCAAGCTCTTGAATCCAATCAAGACCTATATCCCAAAAAGTGGAAGTTACGAGTATGAAAAATGCAACAATACCACTAAGATATGTTAACCAAACTTTATGGAAAAGTAAGGTATTAATATCAAAATAATATTGATACGATGCACACAAAGGTAACAAAAACACCTTTTGAAATCAAGGTAATGTTTGAAAGCAAACTAATGCTAGAGTATACCAAGGAATTGTTAGGGTGTGCATAGCATAACATTACAATCTAGAAACTTAGGCCAAGTTTTCAAGAAACAAGACATAAGTATCAAAATTGTGGTGATACGATACAAACAACGTAACAATTTAAAGGAGAGTCTAGTGAAGAAACAAGCCTAATTACGATGACGATCTCGACTTGGATATCAAGATCAAAAAGGATACCAATGATATGAAAATGTGTCCACACACTTTATACATTTAACAACTCAACCACAAACATGGATGAGTGTAAACGGACACAAAAGTGGTGAATACAATCAATTAGCAACACATGGGTAGTCACTCTTCTATTGATCAACAAAGTTTCAAAATAAAGTGAAGGAAGTAGATCAATTGGGGTTGAAGAGAGTTTGGCCTCACTTTGGCAGAGTTTTGCATCACCTTAGGGAAGTGAAAAACTAAAAAAATTAATTCTTCACAATCTTTGTGATGAATGACACACCATTTGAACTTTAATGGAGTCTCCCCTTATTCGAAAAACAAGGTTTCGATTCTGAGAAATTTCTCCCTTTGCGATGGCTCTCAACTCAAATTGGATTTGATATGGTCAAAGTTGGCTCTTAGATAAGATATATTCCTAGGTGGTTCACTCAACTAGGTGTCACAAGTTATCTAATGTGAGCTCGGTTTTCCAAGGTTTCAAAAGGATTATCATGGCTTTAATTTAACCCCTTGAAACACGGTGAAAAATAAATGTGTTCATCATGTTTCCTCACTAGGGTCACAATACATATAAATTTTATGTTAAATCTCACATCTATACTAGTTAAGTAGGTGTGCGGAGAACTTCCTATTTCATCCATAAGGTTCCCTCTTACATGGAATACTTTGGGGTTCCTAGGACCACCCCCATTGTTATAGATTAAGGCTTATGCCAAAGGGGTTATATCCTAGTTAAATGGATTGGGTGTGCCCTTATCCAAATCTACAAATATATTATTTTGATTATGGTGTATTTTTTATCTTTTATACTTAATGTGGTTTTCTTGTACACCTTTTGGAAACTTGCATGGAAACTGTATTAGTAGTTTTATGTTTCAAACCACCTTTCTTTGACAAGTGTTTAGGTCTTGCATGATGATTTAGTATTTTTCCACAAAAAAAGAGGATAAAATGTTGTTTATGATTCTCAAGATTGTCCTAAGACACAAGAGAAGAGAATACATGACGTAGAATCCAACTATGCAATCAACAATGGAAAATACTCAATTTAAATGCAAAATTCATTCAACTTAACCAAATTTGACATTCTTTCCTTTAGCAACAAGTGTTTTTCAAAGAAATAAAAGATATAGAAATCATTTCTAATTCCCAAGATCACCTAAAAGGTGTGAGGGAAGAGCATATGTGACTCTAATATCCTAACTAAGAATGCAACATTCATTAACCCTTAAAAAAACCAAGTTATCAAAAAACATGCAAATATTCCCTGCAAAACAAAATTTAATCTTCAATTTAAACTGCAAGGAGTTAGTATATCCAGAAAACATGCTTTTACAAATTTTAAAGTAAATATCAACTCTGTATTGTGATGCCTACACTCAACTTTGGGTGTATACGTGCCTCTATGAAAACAAACAGTGGGCTAAATGGGTATGCGGCTTGAGATATATGTACGCCTAACATTCGATGCATATGCTTGCAGAGTCAAATAGGGTCAAATAATAATTACTACTACTAGATGTGTATGCTCAAGTATGACTACATGTACTTGGGTTTAGATGAATATGCTAGTAGATAGAAATCAAGAAAAACACAGAGGAAAAAATATCATGTATGCTTGCAGAATGATGCATATGTGGACTTTAAACGCATATGCTATCCTAACCAAAAATATGATAGGGTACAATTAACGGTGTATACGCTCAACGTATGTCATGTACGGTAGTATTTTGACATGTGCACTCAGGTTTTGATGTGTGCATGCCCCTTATAAAAAAATTCTATGTGTACTCCTGTGTATCCGGAGATGACATCAAGGAACATGGGAAATGACGTAGGAAACTTCAAAATCTCAATTTTTCTCAAATTATCTCAAATCAAAGAGTAACCCATCACAATAAATCACATAAATGAGATCTAATGCATATAAAGATGATGAAATAAACTAAGAATCTCAATTTATTTCATATTTGCATGATATGGGTTAAAAACATGAGAAAACTAGAAAAATTCATTAAGATCAAAGGGACTATGGATCAATGTCCCACCGGCATGCCAAATGTGCTCATGAATTAGTTAGCTAAGTAAATATAAATGAAACTAACACCTTAGTAGCCTCAAAACTAAGCTAAACTAATCAAGAACCATCATGCTAAGAGCTAAAAAAGTAATAAACATCAACATTATGCATTAGAACCTTGAAATAACTTCAAACTAACATGCTAACATTCATTCCTCTACTCTTTAGAAAGCTAAAATAATGAGATGGACCTATGTAGATCCTTTAGCTATCAAAGGGTTGATAGTTTTTTCTTGATCCTATAGAAATATGGATGGAGGTTCATCAAGTCATAACTACAAGGCCTTTCTTGATTAACTCCATGTTCTTCAAAAAAATTGGATGGATGAATGAAAATGAATGATGCTTATCTTCACTCTAATGGAGAATTTATCTAAGATGAAATGTGTATAGTGATTTCACAAGCATGTAAAGGTGTAAGTAGAAATGTTGGAGGAGGGTTCATTTTATAACCCAATGGGTAAAAGAGGCTTTACATCCTATTATATGTGGGATAAAATCCCAAAAGTAACTCTATTTTAGTTAACCAAAGCTAGGTGAGTTAACATGTGAGTTAGGAATGTATAATGTTGCTTTAGTTAAGTTTAATTTGTCATTTAGCAACCATGAGAATTAGAAGATGTTTGTAATTAATAAAAGCTGATTAATTAATAGGGGGATAGGGATATTAGGCTAGTTATAATATATTTAGCATGAATTGAGTGATGTAGTAGACGAATTTGATTAAATAGATGAAGGTTTATTGTCTTAGGAAAGTGGTCATAATTAATTAATTTGGATAGAAAGGGGTAATGTACCTTTTAGAAGAATTTGAGGAGGAAATAGTTTTATTTATGCTATGAGAGGATTTTAATCAAATAAATGACAATTTATTGATTAAATAGAAGAGATCATTAATTAATTAATCTAGCTAGAAAGAGGGATAAATTAATGGAAGGTTATTAATCTTTGTTTTGAGTGATGGAAGGGATAATTAAGTGTCATAATGTAATTAATAAGTGGTGATAGATGAGAAATAGTGCATTATTGACGATGTGTCATCAATTTGTAGGAAAGTGTATAATTAGCACAATTTAGTATTTAAATTGTTTGATTCAAAGCACAGTATCTACATAGCCCTCTTGGGCTGCCCTACCATGCTTAATCCACGTGGTCGACCATTACTGACTTGTAGGCTCCCTATTTCTTGTACTTTCTCAAAGGTGCACCGGAGGGACACATGGATAACCTTCCTTCTTTTCATGGTGATGTTTCTCACTTTTGTGTCTTCTCAGTATTTTTGTCTTCAAATACCTGCCAAGTCATAGAAGTTTTTATAGTCTGTAATTTACACTGGGGACAACAAGGGAAACATTTGAAAGGGAAAAACCATAGTTTACATAGTTTTTTTGACCTATTTCACAGGGTTTTTTCAGTAATGAAACACTTTCACAATCCTTGACCAAAAAATAGTATCAACGCCCTAAACACAAGGTTTTCATTCGCATTCAACAGGATTATATCTTTCAAGCATACATTTTTACACGGAGAGCCAAATCGAAGAAAATTTTTCGAAGACATATACTAGACAAAGGGTAAGATCAAATTAAGCACTAAAAAGTTATTCTAATTATCTAGACTTTGTAAAAATAATATTTTGGTAAATTGTGAGAGATATTTTACAATCAACATTTCAGATCAGACCTCGACCCATCATCAAGAATTAAATTTATTTTAGGTCTTATTATTAGTTATCTATATTTTTCTTAGGACTTGTGATTTAATGATTGCAAGAATATCTAGTTGCAATAATTTATATATCAAATATTGTTGCACCGTACACTATAATAATGGATCATTTTAATTTTTTCATCTACATTATATTTTGGTATTTTAATTACTACTTTCACATTTAAAATATTTCTGAAAAAATTATATAATCAAGATGCGTTATTAGATTTGTTTTCTTTTATATTGTTTCTTCTGAGATATTGTTGGAAGCACAATGGACTGAGAGGGTGGGGGAAAATCATTCCTTCAAAAATTTAAATCATATTTCAAATTATTCAACCAAACCATAAATTCACTTATCTAATCATTTATGTGTGCACATAATCAAATATCATGCATCTGATGAACCATGAAACATATAATCAACACAAATACATAATATATAAGTGGAAAACCCTCAAGGGGAATAAAACCCACTGAAAAAAAATCTTTATATTGATATGTTTCAAATTTAGTGAGGAACCAACCCCACAAGGAGCACCAACCCCTAGTTTAGGAGAGCTATAACCCTATAAGGAGCACTAACCCCTAATTTTTTGAAGCAACAACTCCGTAATGAGGCTACAACAACTGAATATGATCAAGAACCAACTAAAACACCTTATTATTTTATGATCTTTTAAATATTTCTGCCACAACTGATAGGGACCAATGATTCATCTCAAACTTCTTCAAACCCCCATTCAAACCCTAGGTGTTAAGTTTCTCACAAACTAGCTCTTTCTTCACTTCTCAAGTCTTCAAACTCTTGCACATATGATTTTGGATATTCTTGAACCTATCACACAATTGATCGTATCTTAATTCATACTCACACACATTCAAAAACATCTCAGCTAGGTCTCATTTCTTTCACACATCACATACTCAGACAACTAGCTCCAAAAAGCACCCAAAACAATGATTTTATAAGCTCCTTCACATTTAAAATTAAAAATAAAACATTTTCCATCCTTTTCATGACAAATACATCATAAAAACATCCCATATACTTTTCATAACAGCTACAAGTGACCCATATGGGTCAGCCTAGAAAAAACCCTTCTTCCATGCACCAAAAATCACCAAAACCCATGCATTAGAATGCCAAAATTCTCCTAACACCAAAACTATTTTTAGTCATGATTTAAAATTCATCACACATGTTTAAAATAACATTTAAAAATCATACATGGTCAAAATTTTCATCAACCAATCATATTATTTCATTAAATGGGACCACTTCTTCTTATACTTCTCAAAACATTTGTTTGCAACACCCTTCAAAACCTTGATTATGAATTTGGACCTCAATACCTCTTCAAATTAACTCAACTATGGCATATGACCACTTGATGGAAATTCCAAGACCTGTATAAAAATTTCAAGCAATTTAAAAGTATTGATAAAACCACTGGTTCAAACTACATAAACTTTTGTCTTCATCAAATTTGCCCAAAAAGCCATTTTAAAAAGTTTGTTAACTCCCTTCCGAAACTTTAAAAACCTTGTCCCAGAAAAAAATTCTATTCTTATAGGTAATATCTAGCCTATTTGCTCCAGTGGGGTCCCGACTCACAAACACCATAATCTCTACCATACCTTTATATTTTCAACACAATTTTAATCACTTCCTAACTCTTCTTCATGTAGCTCTTGTTATGCCCATTTCATATGAAGGATTCCTCTACATGTTCCAATATAACTACATCACCGTGTCCTTAAAAATTTTAAAATCAAGAATCACATAAATCACACAATAGCCATTTAGTTTGCTACACACTAAGAATCAATTGGTAATCTTAGGAAGGAAATGTTCCAATATCTCAAACCACTTTGAAGCTAGGGTTTCAAACTCATATATAGTTGTTTACCTTCTTAACATTAGTTCATAAAAATGTGACAATGAAATGACCCCTTTATTATTTTTGAACCTTATAGACTCACTATATAAAAATACTTGAAATCCAAAAGGTCCCATATTAATAACACAATTCAGGGTGAGCATCAGAAGTTCCAATTCGAGATGGAAACACACTTGTTTTTACCTTATTTCACAAAAAAACCTCATATCTTGGAAAAATTCACATCATGACAACCTGAAATTTTTCCCACATCAAAAGGAAACATCCTACATCTCCAATTATCATAATTTCATGATTTCCTCTCAATCTTTCCATCCAATGAGACTTGCATAGCTACCCCTTAGGGTTTTACACACTAGAAGATAGGGTCAACTTAAATAACACTATAATTGATCATGAAAGCCCTCAAAATTACCCAAACATACCTAATACATCATGATACACCTACCTACATGCATCCATGAGCTCATATAGCTCCATACCTCAATCTCATACCTCTTAACATACAAACCTGCTCCAAATGAGTACCTGAATCATGGTCACCAACTTGTATCTGCACCCTGCAACTCATATGAGTTCCCAAGAACTCTCCAAACATGTTCTCCATCATGATAATATTATTCTCAAGAAACCAAGAAGCTCCAAACACCATTTAACATCACCTAGGTTAGCTAGGTCACCAGAATAGGCTTGCTAGAATAATCCATCCTCATTGTATGAACCTATGAAACAAATAACATACTTGAATATCCATGTCATCATCACTATGAGCATCATCTAACCCTACTCCATCATCCAATTTTTCATTAACGAGTTTTTTCATCAACGACAATGCTATGCAACAACATGCCAACAGTCTCCCCCTTTTTCATTGATGGAAAACCATATGAACTTGTCCCCTTTTAACATTAATGAAAAAGGATACATGTACTTGTATTATCTTCATCTTTATCATCTTCATAGTATCATACTTTCATCATAAACATCAACCAAAGATCTCAATCGAGCATAAAACCTTGAAATTTACACTCAAATCCTTATATTTTCCTTCTTAGCAAGTAAGAATCCACTATGCCCCTCCTAGGCCAAGAATTTACACCATATAAACATGCTAATAAGTCATGAAGAAATCAACATCTTACCTTTTTTAATCCAAAACACCATTATCCTCCTTCTAGGCATGCAAAACTAGTTGTTTTTCACGTCAACCATGTTTTTCTCATCATGAAGCCACTATAGCAGAGCACCACCTAAACCATACATTCTGAGAGCATACCAATAATGTCATAAAGGAGCATACAAATCCATCTTACCTTCATTCTTAGGCCAACACTAATTATCTATACACAAAAAATTGATTTAGTCATGTGCTTCAATCTTTCAACATAGCTTGAGATCATATCTCCTTGAATGAACTCATCAGTGGTCTTAGGACAATTTTTGACAACTTATCAACATAATATCATACCATAACAGAGCATATCATTACTCCCCTGTAATTAAGACCACCACCTCTACTAAATAAGCACAAAATTGAGCTTCTTTTCTTAATAACATGTTAAGAAATCACTTTAATCACTTAGGCACATCCCTAAACCATTTTCTCGGTGTTTTGACAATCATAATGGATTAAATAGTGTAATCAAGAACCAAAACCAACCGATTAATGAAGTAAATTCCAAAACATACCTTTTTTTCCTTAGATCCATCCACCTCACCATCTAGAAGCTAACTCACCTTCTCCCCTTACTTGAGTGATCCAATACACCAATTTGTGCACCTCGAAACATCTTTTCATGTCTTTATATCTTGACAAAAACCGAGCAACAAACTAGCCTTTAATTTTTGTCAAGATACATACTCTGCAATTACTTGAATGTACTGATATGTCATTTAAGGAAAGAACTAAGGGATCGCCAGTAACATGAAAATGTTTTACACACTAATATAGCTTATAGTAACACCTTTGTGAGTCATTAAAAACTAACATGTGATCTAACTTGGGGTCTTGAGCAAACATTTTGACTCAAGCATGACTAAATTATGCCAAGAAATACACTTCTCCACACATTCACTAGCATGCTTGACTTTATGAATCAAAGAAAATAGTTAATCTCTTCACTTTGGCTTCTACCATATTTTATTAAGCACCTATAGACCTAAGAAATTGTGACACTTTGCCTCTTGCATAGATTATACGCATAAGCAATCTTAATATCACACATAGAGAAAATGATCACCATACTTGACCGAGATTAACTTCCCTTGTCATATTCGAGAAAGCATGACACTTTCACACATGGATACACCATCTCCTTGAATCTTGGTCACAACAAAAATTACACTATTCTTGTAGAAACATCAAACTCTGCTTTATCCTCCTATCTTGCACTTGTATCAGCTCATCTTGCATATATATCAAAAAATGAACCAACAATACATATTTATCTTGAAATAAAGTTTATTTTCTCATCTTCAGGTAACACAATACTCTTACTTAACTTAATCCAATAAATTTTTATGCCCGGCCAAGAAAAATTCAATATGTCTATGTCCATACACGTAGTTGCACAATGTTGACTTGAAGCATAGTTGTCAATGAATCCTTTGAAACCCTTCCTCTATGGCTTCATATATTTATAAGAGATCTTAAAAAAATCATTTTACACTTGTTTTGGGAGCCATCTAAAATCCATTAAGCTCATGTCCAAGCACAAGAAATACATAATTATGCTAAATAGTGATCTACAATCATGTACCAAGACAGAAACACATTCCATATAGCTCCATGATACCTTTAAATTACAAACCCTAACTTTTGTTACCTTAAACCATCTTATTTTTACTTATTCATAGGATTTACCTTGTTATACATGCCCCATAATATCATAAAGTTCATCCAAATCTAGACACATGTAGTTTGATCAATACACTATTACTTTTAATGGTGCACTAACACTTCTTCCCTTTGCAAATTGACAACACACCGCCAATTAGACCTATCTAACTCCCTTCTCACGACACCCTTTTGGTCATTTTTCCTCTTATAAACCATTTAAATAGGCTGTTATAGCCTCGTTCTAACTACATTAGCTTCTTATTCTCTTCTAGCTTGCTTCTATTAGCTCCCTGGAAGATCAATCCACTTTGTTGGATTGATTAAGCTCTTCGAAACCCTTCCAGAACCCTAATTACTCTCTAAGAGAGATTAATTAGTCTAACCTAGGTTAAATACCCTAAACATAGTCAAATCACACTTTGACTTGCTAAAAGTGCTTTTTGGACTTTAGCCTTTATCCCACATGCACCCAAATCTCCCATTTCTTCCAAACCAAAAAATATAAATAGGGCTATACCCCTCCCTCATTTCCTAAGAATTCTCTCTTCTTCCTAGCATAGATTATAGCAATTTGTTTAGGCTTTAGATTGTATTTCATCTTTTCCATCTGCTAAAAGCATTTGATTTTGTATTTCATAGCATTAACATGGAGTAAAAGGGAAGATCCATTGGCCTTGAAGCCATTAATGGGGAGATATCTTTCTCTTAAACACATAACTGAATGCTTAGATCCTCTTAGGTTCATTATTTCAAGCTTTCAAAGAATAGAGGTTAACTTCATTTGCTTATTTTGCATGTTTATTTCAAATTAATGTATGCAAAGAAGAGAACCTTGCTCATTTCTTATCACATGGTCCATTGATCAGATTGTTAAAATCCTTTGGGGTTTCTTTAGATATTATTACCCCAAATCCATGGCTTTTACAACTTTTCATTGAACACATTTGGCATGCCCAATGGGACACTTATGTCCACCCTCCATTAATGGAGGTCTTTTAGGTTTTTCAAAGTTCATTTTCAAGTTTTTGGTCAAATCACTTGTTATTTCCTCATTTTTGTTTCTAACCCTAGATAAATGACCTTCATTTATATGCATTTTATGGGTTTGATATAGAAATAGGACATTTTGACTAACAACTAACCTGTTTGCTTTTGAAAATTTAAAAATCCATGTTTTTTACAGGTTTTTCACAGGTGCATGTAGGTGTAAAACAAGGGGCGCATACACATTGAAACCCCGACGTACTCATTAGATCATATGCATACCTATCTGGAGGACTTCATCATTTCCACATTTTCTCTCTCAGAGATGAACACGTGTCTCCATCATCTGGGCATGTATCCACCTCTCTAGCCGTGCATGCGTAAATGGTCTGACTGTAAAAAAATTGATAATTTTCTGTTTCAAGCTTGGGTGCATACATGTAAAAACCTTAGTATCCATGTCAATATGGTCACGTCTCTATCATTTTGCGAGAACTCGTGTTTTACAACATTAGGTTTCATTAATTTTTTACTACGGACATATACTTGTTAAGTAGGTCGTGTATCCGTTGCTTAAGAAGCACTTTGGTGTCAATATAGGTGCACAGGTGTCTGTATTAAAAATTGAAAAATTTTACAGTCTACAAAATCTTTTCTCTAATCCATTACTATAGGTTTTTAGGACTAACAATTTAAAAAAATAGGGTTTTTCTCAACATTTCAGTTTGCATAGTTAAAGTGTTTTTGTTCTTGGCTTAGAATTAGCTTTGTAGAAGTGTGTATGCTCTCTCCTCGCATCTTCCAAGGTGATCTTGGAGATCAAAAACACTTATACAAAACTCATATAAATTGTTCAAAGAAACACTTGTTTTATAAAGGTTGAAGTAAAACTTTCATGTGATTTCAGTAGAATTTTTCATGTTGTGTATGCTCTTCCTTCGCGCCTTTTGGTGATCTTAGGAATCAAAAGCAAAGTGAAAAACTCTCTTTCTTGACATCAACCTATGAACTGGAAAATTACTAAACAACTTGTTGTCTACAGGACCTATCGCTTGTCAAAGAAAGGCATCAAAAACAAAAACACAAACCTTCTAATACACGTGTTCTTACAGGTTTCCAAATGGTGTGCTACTTAAAACCACATTAAGCTAAGAAAAATTAAAAAACCATATTCAAAACATTGTATTGTAGGTTTCAGAAAAGGGTACATCCATATTCGTTCAACTGGAACATAACCCTTTGGCATAATTCCTTAAGCTATAACAATGGGGGTGGTTCCAAGAACCCTAAAGTAGTCCACCGATGTGTAACCTCGTGGATGAAACAGGAAGTGCTCCGCTTACCCACTTGATTAGTTTTCCTTGTGAGATAGTGTTACAAAGTTGTCTGTATCATGACCCTAGTAAGAGTACACGATGGATGCATTTATTGCCCACTGTACTTGAAGGGGAAAAAGTTGAGATACTCCCAAATTAGTCAGTGTGACTATTTGGGTAAATTATGCCTGCTCTTAGATGACTTTGTAACACCTAGTTGAGAGAACTTATTAGAAAATCCATTTTTTCTTGGATCCCACTTTACTAGTCCTTGTTGCGTCAAGCCATCATGAAGTGACAACTCATTTGGAATCGAATGTTGTTTGTCGAACAAGGCAAAGAACCCTTGTGAGTTTGATTTGAGTGTCTTTCATCACGAAACTAAACTACGTCTCACTTTTTCTTAGTTTTATTCTTGTCTTTGGATGAGGCAAAGCTCTACCTAAGTGGTGCTTGGTTTTTTTCCATCTTTTGATCAATACCCTTGTATTCTCACCACCCATTGTTTGGGGTGAGAAAGGTGCATACATTACACATTTTTATCAGAGATAGTGCTCGTCACTTTTTTGTCCATTTATGCCCATCCATGTTTACGGCTAGGTTGTTAAATGTCTAAAGTGTGTAGGTACACTTTTCGTATCTTTGATAAAATTCCATCCATCTTGATTTCAAGATCATCTTCACCACTGTGAGTCTGGTTCATCTTTTGTCTCTTCTTGAGTTGATAATTTTGTTCACATCCTAGACGTATAATCTTGGTACTTACATCATGTTCTCATTTTGTGAGAATATGGTATAAGTCCCCTTATTCGTGTGGTTACGCTGCTCACATGATTAAAAACTCCTTGTTATACTTATCACTTGGTTTTAGTTTCGACATCATCTGAGTCTTCTTGAAAAGTGTCGATAACGCCTTATATATATCATAATAAAGTTGTCATGGTACTAACACCTTGCTTGCTCGGTTAATGTATCACGGTGACGTTATTATGCTATATCTATTCATGACTTCCATTTTTCAAAAGTTCAGCTTTCATCAGCATTCAAACTAGTTTTAGGTATACCTTGTTAAGGGACTACGACAACATCGCGTCAGTGCTTATGCCTTGTTGGGGCTCTAACTTGACCTACATATTGATACATCATTTTCACTATCTATTTTTAGGGCATAGACTTGGTAACAAAAAATTGAGTGGTCATTACATTAGGTGTGCATATGAATGTTCCTTGATAAAGACGACTACATGACACTACATCTAGGATACACTATAGTATAATTCTAACATCACCCTGAACGGCTTGCAGAAAACCATACACTTGGGGGTTACGCTAGCTACATACAAATGTTTGCTAGTAATTCCTAAAATCATAAAGATGGCAGCCAAATCAAATGAGCATGATATAGGAGAAAACCATTTCGATACCTTCCCATTCAATGGTCACAATTTAGGACCACTCTTTTCTCAAGTCAAAGATACGAAGATGTTAATTGATCATAGTGGAGAAGAGTTAGACTCTTCCAAAGAACAACAAAGGTTAGACCTAAGTAGATTTTATGAACTCCTATATTATAATAAAGATCAAGTACTCATAAGAGTCTTAGCATTAGGAGCTAAACTTCCACATGAGTGTGAAGAAGAAACAAAGGTCATTAACCCTAATTTAGGAGAACAAAGATTCATCTTAGACACGATAATCATTTTGATGTGGGGTATGCTTCCACTTCTGGGCAACATAAGGCCACTGTCGAAGGTGAACCATCACGAAAACCTCACTATAAAGCTTCACGTAAAGTGAAAACTGAGTGGAAAGCTTCCCCTCCTCCGAAATTTGATGAAGAAGAGGACCCCTAGTTGAGGAGGAGATCCTCCAAAAATAGATCTTGAAGTTGAGTCAGAAACTAACAAACCTAGGCTCTTCAAGAAGAAACATATATAAAGACAAAGACAAAAACAAACTTAACAAGTTTTAATTTGATCCACATATAGACTATACCTTTAAGGAAACTTAGGCTCAAAGGTCAATATCACCTACTAAAGAGAAACTCATTTAGGAGGAATTGAAATCTATGAAAGATATGCTTACTACATTACAACAGGGAAATGTAGGCCAAAATATAAAATTTATCATATGAAGAACTATGTCCTTACCCCTTTGATAAGGACATGTTACAAAAGCCTTTCCCAAAACACTTTACCATTCCCAAGTTTGATAAATATAAGTGCAAAATTGATCCTTGTGATCATATAAAATACTTTTACATGGCTTGCCAAGAGGTCATGTATAGTGATAATTTCTTAATATGAATTTTCCTCATAGCCTAGGAGCCATGGGATTGGAATGGTTCTATAGCATACCCAAGGGCTCCATTACAATGTGGCCCGCATTAGCAGAGAAATTTGTAAGGCATTACTCCTATAATATGGAGAGTGACATCATAATGAATGATCTATGCAACACAAAACAAAAACCCAATGAGACATTTGTAGGATTTTTACAATGATGGCATGGGTTAGCTAGTCGCTTTCCTTGTGCCTTACCAAAAAAATAGTTAGTGAGCATATTTGTTCCTAACTTAAACCTAGAAATAGCCTTTCACTTACAAATGCATTGTGGCTCAAACTTCAAAGAAGTCATAGAGAAAGGTAGTCAAATTGAGAAAGTGCTCATTTCCAAGGGAACGCTTAAACCTTTTACTAAAAAAAACCTAAATTATTCAATAAGAATAAACATGTCGTTGGTGATGGCATTACAGACTCCAATAGAGTCCAAGCCATATAGATAGGCCCACTCTTAAAGATTTTGTAAGGACCTTATCCCAAAGCACCTACAAAATGTATGTTCACATCCTTGAAAGAATCCTTATCCACCATCCTAAAACAATTAGATGGTACAAAAATGGTAGAATATCCAAATGCAACAGTACCATATCCGGAAGATGCTCCAAAACTGGTTTGGTTCAAAGATCATGAATATTGCGACTTCCATCGTTTTAAAGGACACAAAATAGATAGTTGTTTGAGATTGCACCATTATATCCAAGACCTCATAAAGGAAGGGAATATTGCTGTGGAGTCTCCCCCTGAGACCAGTAAAAGTTCAAATGAAAAAATGGGTATTTATAAAGACCGTTTTCTTGACCATGTAGATAAATAGAAAATAAAACCAGATCAAGGGAAAACTTCCAACAACTATAGGACTACTGCCTATGTGTACCCTACAAATGATAGTCCTTATGATTCCCTCATTAGATGTATTAACTCATCTAATGAACAAATCAACACCATTCAGATTTTAGAAAAGAGCTACGCAGTCGGGACAAGACATTAGAGAAAGTCAATATAATTTAATAGATCAGTTAGAGAAAATTTCAACTAAGATATCTATTCTTGATCTCCTCAAGATCTCTAATGCCCATAAGAACATACTATACAAAACTTTGTAAAATTCAGGGGTTTCCACAGAGGTAGACCCCACGAACCTTCAAGCCATGATTGCACACTTAGACACCAATGATCATATTACTTTTGATCATACTACAATCCCGCATAACAACCCAGAGCATAACTTACCATTGTATCTCAAAGTGGTGGTTACCTATGCAAAGATCAAAAGAGTACTTGTAGATGGGGGATCTGGTCTAAATATTTACACCTTGAAGCTGGTAAAGTAGCTAGGCCATTCAAAAACAGAGCTGGGTGCTAAGACTATCACAATCACAACATATGACAATGAAGAAAGAGAGTCAGTAGGGACTATAGTGGTTCCCATGGAGGTAGGACCAACATGTCATGACACAACATTTCATGTCCTTGACTTGGACCTTCCGTACAACATGCTCTTGGGACGCCCATGGATCCATGCCATGTAAGATATTCCATCAACGTTTCATCAGTGCATCAAGTTATGTCATGAAGGGTAGGTGGTTACCATTTTGGGCGACCTAGAACCATTCACACATTGTAGAGCATTACACAGTTTTTCTTGTGCCGCTTATGAATGTCCTTCTGTGGATGTTGTTGTCCCTCTACAAATGGAGGCTATAAAAATGAATAGATTCAGAGTCCCTCATGCATTTCAATCAAGATTTTCCCTCATTGGTCAACCCATTTGCTTCATGGGAGGCAACATCAGAAAAATATGGCCCAAGTAAGCCATTCACTCTTGAGCAAGATCTGTTGATATCAGACTTATCAGTATCCCCCAGGACAAGGGGTAAGCCTTATTTTAAGTTCAAGAGAACCTGCGAGCAATGTCCTAAACCGTTGGAAAAATTTGTCCATAGTGGTCTCCTATCTGAGGAGAAAATGTTAGAAGACCCTACCAGCAGAGTGCCAGAAGGCACCATGGCTTCATGCAATCAAGCACCTCAGTACATCAAAGGTCCTTGCATGATGTTTTTCATGGGCTATAGTGGGTTTGGATGTGGCGTTAATGCACAAGGCCAATGGAGCCTATCCCTATCCCTCATTTTAAAACTGATAAACATGGCCTTAGAATAAGGCCCCATGATGCTCTACCTTCTGAGAATGATGCCACCTCTTCTAAACATGAGGATGTTTCATCTCATTCTGATAGTGACATAGATTCCCAATGTAGCCTTTACGAGGATCTTGCCTCCACGAACCTATTCCCAGATTCGTCGGTCCTTACCTTATCCAAATCCATCCCCCTAGATAAATATCCAATAGCCCTTGTATATCCTAAACTTATAGATTGGGATCAACAACTTCACGTGCCCCTAGATTTCTTTGAAAATGATGAGGCATTCACATAATTCATCGGACTCAGAGACTTTATTCTGGCTAGAGACCACAAGAAAGTATTTAAGATTCAAATATATGCCTACACCTACTTCAGGGAAGAAGTAGAGATGTGTGGATGGTTAAATAAAAAGCTATAAATAAAAGTACACGTACTTCTAAGAAACCAAGAAATAATGCTCAATGGAAATCCCTTTGTGTGAACACTTTGATAAACTCATAGACAAACAAAACGAAGATTCTAAAGATGAAGTGATTTATCCATTCAAAGATGATCATGAACTACCATAGGAGGTCGATCTTACTCTTCACCCTGATCCTATGCGGATGGAATATGATTCTAAAATTCTTATTGAGGAAACAATCAATGTCAACATCGGCTCAGAAGAGTAACCTAGAATAATAAAGTTGGGAGCTTCACTCTCAGCTCAGGAACAAAAGACTTTTGTAGAGATATTAAAAGAATACATGGACATATTCGCATGGAAATATACAGATATGCCTGGTTTGGACCTAGAGTTAGTTGTGCACAACCTTGTTGTAAATCCAGATGTCAAACGAATCAAACAAAAGTTGAGAAAGATGCATCCTAAGGTGGAACTCTTAGTCAAAGAAGAATTAGAAAAGTTGTTGGCTACTGATTTCATTAAACCTATTGACTATTCAGAATGGATCTCTAACATAGTCCTAGTATAGAAAAACATATTGGAATAAGGATCTACATGGATTTTGTGACATCAACAAAGCATGTCCAAAAGATGATTTTCCCCTACCTAACATTGACATGATAGTCAATTCAACAGCTGGTTATGAAATGTTGTCCTTGATGGATGGTTTTTCAGGTTATAACCAAATACAAATTATGGAAGAAGATCAGCATAAGACAACATTCATCACCCCTTGGGGAACATTTTGCTACAAATTCATGCCCTTCAGGCTCAAGAACACTGGGGCTACTTATCAATGGGCCATGACAATTATTTTCCATGATATGATAAGTGACATCATGGAGGACTATGTTGATGATATCCTAGCAAAATCCAAAAGTAGAGAAGAACATCCTGGCGTATTGAGGTGTATTTTTCAGCGTCTCCGAGACTATAAGGTTCATTTGAACCCTAAGAAATGTGTCTTTGGTGTTTTATCAGGAAAACTCCTAGGGTTCATTGTCTCACAAAGAGGGATTGATGTAGACCCTAAAAAGGTTACAACTATCACAGAAATTCTACCCCTACCACTCTCAAGCAGCTAAGGATTCTACAAGGAAAAATTCAGGTAATCTATTGCTTTATTTGACAACTTATGGATAAGTGCCAACCCTTTACTCATTTTCTCAAGAAATATGTCACATTCAATTGGGGACCTGATTTTCAAAAATCCTTTGCATTACTCAAACAATACTTGACCATCCCACCTATATTAATGCCACCTACCCCGATGAATCTCTCCTCTTATACATTTCCGTTACCCAGTTTTCCATTGGTGCATTACTTGCCTAATATGACTTATCCCATAAAAAGAGAGTAGTTTACTATCTTAGCCACACCTTGATCACATATGAGTTAAATTATCCCCAAATAGAAAATGCCTGCTTAGCGGTTGTCTTCACATTCCAAAAGCTTCACCATTATCTCCTAAATAATAAAACCAAGCTCATATCCAAAGTTGACCCTCTCAAGTACCTTTTATCTAAACCCATCATCACAAGCCGAATGGCTAATTAGATCATTCTCCTAAGTGAATTTGATATCAAGTTTTGAATCGAAGTCTTTAAAATGACAAGTATTAATCGATTAGTTGGTAGAAGATCCTCTCCCAGGAATGGAACCTTTATGCTTAGATTTACCAGATGCATCTATGAGGTATATTGAGGAATCCATATAATGGCATGTTCATTTTGGAGGATCTTTTACATTCCATGGATTTGGAGCAAGAGTGGTGCTCATCACTCCAATAGATGATGTCATACCACGAGCCTTTCATTGGGATTCCCATGTACAAATAACGTTTGAGTAGAAGCACTCATCACCGGCCTCAGGCTAGCTATTACATGGAACATTAGACAACTGTAAGTCATTGGGGACTCTCAACTTATCATAAAACAAGTTAATATTGAGTACAAGTTTAAAGATGAGAAGCTTATTCCGTATAACAAAATGGTTGAAACTTTGAAGGAGTATTTCATACAAGTAATATTTGAACAAAAACCAAGGTCACATAATAGATCCACGGATGCTATGGATACTATTTGGTCTCTCTTACGCATAGCACCTGAAGAAAGAAAGATGCCTTCTTTGTGCAACACTTATAGGTACCTACATATGATATATCGAGTCATGTTTGGTATGTGAAGTTATTTGTCCTTTATCCCCTTCGTACGACCCTATCTTCCAATACCTACAAGATGGCACTCTTCCCCCTAACATCACCCATTCTGAAAATAAATCCCTTATTCGCTGCATAGCTCATTATACCCTCCTAGGAGGCACCCTTTATCATCATGGCTACGATGGGAATCTACTTCATTGTTTGGATGTTGTTGATTCTATCCATGCAATTAAAGAAGTACATGGTGGTATTTGTGGAGCACATACTAGTGGCATGGTCTTAGCTAAAAATCTATTAAGAGTAGGCTATTATTGGCCTACCATGGAATTTGATTGTTGCAACTTCGTAAAGAAGTGTGAACTATGCCAAAAATATGGAAATTTAATACATGCACCAGCACAAGCCTTACAGCCTATTGCAACACCTTAACCATTCTCTAAATGGGGCTGGATCTCATAGGGAAGCTCCATCCTTCTTCATTAGACAATCATACCCACATCATCACTGCCCATGAATACTTTACCAAATGGGTAGAGATCATCCCTCTTACTTATGTCATAGGTTTGCAGATTTCAAAATTCATTATGAACCATCTCATATAACGTTATGGGATCCCCTCATCCATTGTCCTTTGATAATGGTAAATCCTTCAAAATTAAAATAGTTAAAGAATTGTTTCAATGCTTCCATATCCAACTTAAGTGGTCTACCCCTTATTACCCTCAAGGTAATGGACAAGCAGAAGCCACCAATAAGACCCTTGTATGGATCATGGAGAAAATGGTCAGTAAAACCAGCCGTAATTGGCATCTACAGATACATCCCACCCTCTGGGCCTATCATACCTCCATCCACACTCCTACTAGTGTGACCCCTTATTCACTTGTCTATGGCACTAAAGCCATCATACCTTTAGAAGTGGAGCTTCCCTCCCTGAGAATATCTCTTAGAGATTATCTTGATAAAGATGAAGACTATAGAGTTGCTCGCTTAGTAGAGTTAGAACTATTAGATGAAAGGCATATCAAAGCGCTCAATCACCTAAAATTCTATCAAAACAGAGTGTCTAGAGGATATAAAAATGCATCATTCATTAGGAATTTGATGTAGGATATCTAGTTCTCAAAGAAAATCAAAAGAACACCATCAAAGACAGAAAATAAAGGAAAGTTCGAGGCTAACTAGTTAGGTCCTTATGTTGTAATTGAAAAATATGGATCAGGAGCCTACAAACTTGCATATTTAGATGGTGAAGAGTTTCTGGAACCTATGAACACCATGCACTTGAAGCGGTTCTATGATTAAGCATGATGAGAATATCAAATAAGAACTAAAAATTGAAAAATAAAGAAAAAACAAGCAAAAAAATGGAAAAATGAGAAAATAGTAAAGAAAAAATAGGTCTTCCTCATGTGAAAACCATACAATTGTGGCACAGTGGGAAAATATTTGAGTGAAAACCATGTTTTGGCACTCAAGGAAGATTCGAAAGACACAAGTTAATCTTACGGAAGGATGGGTAATCATTACCAATTTTTAGATATGACCTTTTATGCTAAGTCTAGGAACCTTACTAGGCCCACCTTTGCCTTTCCATGATCTGGTTTGTTTGCTCTTATATCTACATGGAGGACATTCCCTTTGTATACTCCCATCTAACACTGAGCATGAAAGTACTATTTCCACCGTCTTGCACATACACGCGTGGCATTCTACCTTTTGTATATTCCCACATCACACTGGGGGAATCCACACTTCTTTGTTCTTGTACATTGCTTTCAAAACATGACCCTAGAAAATACAAAAACACTTGGAAAACAATACACAAAAAATCTAAACATCTGGAAAATTTCCCTTTTCAGGGATAAAGCTATACTCATCTCACAATGTTATCCTCGGCACACCTAGAACACAATGGAAAAAACATAGCTGCAAAAACTTATCTTTTTAGATAAACCCAAAAACATTAGAAAATATGTCAATGTTGTCCTGAAAAAACAAAGTAGTGCTTTAATTACTTTTAGTTGTTGGTTTGTATAGTTTTTATGTACTTAGTCTGTTGAATTGTTGGTTCTTTAAATGGATCATTTTCTTATCTGATTTTGAATCTTGTTTGATTTAAATTATGTATTGCATTACATACATTTGGGAACTCTCATGCTTGTAAACAATTGTTGTAGGCTTCTTTATTTGTTATGTGCATATTTTAAAGTTCATTTTTACTTGCTTAGATTAGATCTCGTTTTAATCTCTTGTTAGATTTTGCATGTGTTTGTTTAGTAGTAGTTTGTTGTATGTGTATAGTTGCTTAGTTTTGTTAACTTTTGCTTGTGTGTTTGTACATAGTTATTTGTTATCACATCTATCATCTACCATTTCATCACATTTCTAACATCATTCACTACATCATATATATACAAAGAAGATAAGTATCACATCATGCATGTATTCTAAGCTAATCATCACATATCGTATCATCAATGGGGGCAAGAGGGGTTACACATAATCACAAATATATCCCCCACACCAATATAATCTAGTATCATCCCAAGTTCTAGAATAAAAACTCAAAAATAACTCATGAATCCAAAACATGTGGTGTTATCTATAGATACATCATCAAATATGAAAGCAGAAATATACACATTTCTAAATCTAAGGTATGCCACATACATAAAGGAAAGAAAAATCATACATCATAAATCCATCATAGTATGATACATCAAAATGTCCATATATACATGTATAATTGTCCATTTCAGTACTCAAAATAATACATCATCAATACAATATGCCATCAAAAAGGGGCATGCATCAAAAGAATCGAGCCTTCATCATGAGGCATCATCAAAATAATGGTATACACAGCTATACATCAAAATCAGCCTTCATAAGAGGCATGTATACAAGATATCTATACAAAAAGGAATATAGAGCTCAACCACAACTCTCACCCTCGTCGGGGCTCCTAGGTCTATCACCTAGTTGATGGAATAATGGTGGTTGTGGTGGACCTACACTAGGGGTACCACCAAATTGTCTAGATGGCCCATGTCTAGCCGGCTGCTCTAGTATAGGTTGCCTAACTGATCTCACTAAATGACCTGATATTCGTGACCTGGAGCCTATCACACTAGCATCTCGAATGCTAGAAGGATACTACTTGTTGATTTGTCGCCTTTTACGAAGTAGGCAATCCTATAGTACAAGGCCTCACCACCGGATCTCATCACATCTCGTATCAAGTTTGCATCTCCGGAAAAAGAGCTTCCTGTAGGGTGGCATCTCACCGACTCTGTCACTCAACCAATATCATCCTGGGCTTGTCTCAAGGCCACAACCTCTCGATCCCTATCTATCGTAATACCTCACACTTGGGCCCGTGCTTGATCCCTCTATACCATGTAGCCCTCGGCCTATGTTTGGATCTGATCCGTCTAGCCCACAACCATCTCACCTGATTCTATGACTAGTATAGGAGGCTCAATATCTGAGCCCCTTTTGCATCCATCTCCAGGATTTGACTCTACCATGAAGCACCATTACTGCCCTGGGTAGCCTATACTCTAGCCTTGATCCTCTCTCATTTGTCAAAAGTATGCACCTAGGTGAGTGCCTAATCTTTCTCTTCTATGAGGAAATGTACCTGTGCCCTAGTTGTGTCCCTCTCATAAGCCACATGTAATTATACAACAATAGCTTCTTGTAATCGCTGCTAAAGATCAGCTCGTTTCCCACCAACAAGTGCTACTCTCTGGAATATCAAGTGGTGGGCCCTGCTCTAGAAGTACCTACTGAAGAGGGGTATATATCCCCACTGGAATGCCCACTGGGGAAAATCTATATCCACTACCCTATATACATGTCTCGGTCTGGGCCTAGGGCCCCGCCTGTCCTATGGTTTGTGGTACATGACCTTATCCCCTCGCCTTTAACATACCGGTGCACATCGGGCCCACCCTCATCATCATCATCACTGTCAGTGCCACCAATGGCTCCACCCTCATCACCACTAGGAGGCCCTACTAGAGGAGGTCTCACACCGGTGTTATATCCGCTCTAGATATAGTCAAACGGAACAAAAGCACATCGTGATACTAGGGCTGATCTTGAGGAGTAGTGATGAGATCCTAATCTGTCTCAATGGCACCTAAATAACAGGTGCCACCTATCAAAAACTAGCTAGTGCTCATTGCGAGTAATCTGTGGCCCCATGTCAAAATGCTCTCGGGCTCTACGAGCATACCATATATCTAGCCTAGGAACATCATGGACCGCTGCAAACTACCTCTGGCACCAATCAACCCTATATATCTCTCACATGTAGTTGCGGATGCCTAGAATGAAATGCTTTACAGTAGTAATACTATTGAGCTCTAAGCCATCCTCGGGCCACTAGAAATGTCTATAAGGCCTCCAAACCATGGAAGCCTACCTCAGCTCATCCAACTCACACTGATAATGATATACAACCCCCATGTTGGGTCGCACATCATCCCCTGCTGGGACCCAACCCATCGTCGATGGCTCATCAGGAGCCCGAACTCTCAGAACACCTAAGGGGTGACCAATGGAAATATGGTCCCATGCCCAAATCTACAGGAGGTGAGTAGGTCCTACCATCTTCTGATAGTAGTAAGTAATCAAATGAAGGTCCCAGTATAGATGTGCTAATATGCACTGACCCCAACAGTAGGTCTCTCCCTCCACCAAACCAAGAATCACTCCTAGGAGTCCAAGTGGAAAAGAAGCACTAGTCTTGTCAGGGAGTAAAACTCCACTGAAAAAATCCATCATGTAGACCACTACTCGGTCTAACTCTAGATCATCTATACATTGAGATAATCTGATGGACATCCTGTCGTGGTATAGTAGGGACACCGAACAAATGTATAATATGTTGCTAAATATCGGTCTAGCGGCTCGTAGTCTGGATAAGTTGGCCTGAATAGGAACCCACATGATGCACCACACATCCTCCAGTGTAATAGTGATCTCCTAGTTGGGAGCCGGAAACACTGACTCGATTATGCCATCTCTCTACTATGGCTATCAAGAGGCCATGGTCCAATGTAATCTGTGGCATCTCTCGCCACATGAGACAATCCTATCACATGTAAAAGGCTCTCTAGAGTCACTCTATCATCATCATCAAATTGCACCTCTATAATAGCTAGCCAACTGTAGCACTCATGAGTCTGCAGAATGGGTAGTATACACTACAAAATAAACACAAGTGTTAGGTACTTATTTTTATATTTCTAAGGAAAAATACTTCTTCAAAACACATCTAACTTACTAATTATTCTTTTCTTCTAAACTAATCTCATCTATATTCTTCTATACTTGGCTATTTTTTAGCCAGTTGTCTTTTCTCCCTTCATTCTAGTGCCTACGCGCCTCCTTTGGCACCTACGCACCCTAAACAATGCATACATGCCCTTACGGATGCATACGTGCACTACCTCCTTCTTCTCCTTTTGGCACAAACCATATAGGACGCATACATGCCCAGTATGATGCCTACGCACCTAATTTGACGCGCATGCATGCATATGGCTGTTCCAACCTAGATTGATGCTTATGTTCCCCCTCGTCATCCAAGTTTTCCTACGGGTACATGTTCACATACCCACATCTTCCTACGGGTTCACGTACACAACCTACTTCTTCTAAATAGGTACTCGTATGCATCCCCTCCTCCCATGAATGGATGCACATGTGCATCTATGTCGAGTCCTGACACATACGCGCACATGTACCCATCAAGCCAACATATATGCCCATGCGCATGCATCAAAAAGGTCCTACCTACCCTAGAAAAGCCCTAGAAAGTGTAATAAATGCATAATTAATGGGAGGGATAGGCCACTCATGTATGGTCCATCTGTTGGGTCCCGCATGAACTCTCGGATGTGATCCACACGTCTCATCCTCCTCGAGTATTCTCACCATCTCACTCCAGGGCTATCGCTCTCACTCATGGTAAAAATTTGCAAGAGCTCTGGTAGAAATGAATTGGTCATGATTGTTTTACCGATCGCAGTAGGTATATTTACTGTCGCGGTGCCCCCGGGCATGTTTTCTCCATCGTGATCATTCTAACCTTCTTTTATCCACTGTGATAATTATTTTTGTATTAAAATAATTATTTTTACTAATTTTCACATGCTGGGGCACTTTGTGCCACCCAATGGTCACTTCTTCATCACACTGAGATAATTTATGAACCTTTCAAGCACCTTTTCCTCTATTTTTCATCTATTTTCCCTGTTGTGATAATTATTTACTAATTTATTTTAAATAAATTATTCTCGACCCGTCTTTCTTCTTGTGGGTATATATCCTGGCTCTCTGGCAGCCTCACCTTCCCGTTACCACCTACGCACGTACTTTTAGAAGATATTTGATCTTTTGAAATTCTTCTGACCGATCAAAAACCTAAAAAGGAAAAAAATTCAGAAAAATATTTAAAAACAACAAAAACATTGAAATACATCAAAAATGGCTCAAAATTGGTTAAACCGATCATCTACAGCTGAAATCTGTGTCTATTGCATGGAACTCATCCCAAATCTTGCTGACATTTTCAAACATTTCAAAACAATGACTTACGCATCACCAAAATCTTCAATCACCTACACAAGCTATGTTGCTTACTTCGTCTTTACTTTGGGGCACTATCAGTTACCTGGTACTATTTTTGTTGTGCACATTGTTTTTTCACCGGATCAAGTATCCTCCATCTTTCCCCTTGTATAATACACCTTGCTTGGGGCATCATTCTTCACCCTTGTCGTTTATCAAAACATTTGGGACTTCATCTTGATAACAAAATATTTGTGTAACTATCTTAAACATTGTTGGTTTAAGTGTGTGTGATTGTACTTATTTCCATGTTAGGTGATTTTGTTTATTTCTCATATTGCATTGCATTCGTGTATGTTGCATGGAGTTGGTCATTTTTTTAGCATAGGATGGTTGTTTATATCTTGGATTTTCATGTCATTTTACACTTCCGTCACATGCTCACATTTTAATAAGGACCCATGAGGAGGATTCTAAGCATTATGATGATTAAGTATTGATAGCAATTGATTTGTGGATAGCTCAATATCCCTTTTTCTTCTAGTTTCTCGTCTTCTCTGAACACTTTTCTTTCTATTTGTTTCTTTTTTGATCATCGAATCGAGTTTCTTTGTCACCCCATCGACACTCGAGGGGGCATTCGTCATCCTTCATCCTATTAATTTTTCTTCTACCCCTTCAAAAAAAAAAATCTACTTGTTTGCGTTTGTCTACTTTCTTTGAAGTGATGTAGCTTACGTCACCTCAAAGAGGGGCAAATGTAGACACCTGTAGTTTGATCAATACACTATTATTTCTAATGGTGCACTAACACTTCTTCCCTTTGCAAATTGATGGCACACCACCAGTTAGACCTATCTAACTCCCTTCTCATGACACCCTTTTGGTCATTTTTCCTCTTATAACCCATTTAAATAGGTCGTTATAGCCTCATTATAACTACATTAGCTTCTTATTCTCTTCTAGCTTGCTTCTATTAGCTCCCTAGAAGATCAATCCACTTCGTTGGATTGATTAAGCTCTTTAGAAACCCTTCCGAACCCTAATTACTCTCTAAGAGAGATTAATTAGTCTAACCTAGGTTAAATACCTAAACATAGTCAAATCACACTTTGACTTGTTAAAAGTGCTTTTGGACTTTAGACTTTGTCTCACATGCACCCAAATCTCCCATTTCTTCTAAACCAAAAACTATAAATAGGGTTATACCCCTCCATATTTTCCTAAGAATTCTTTATTCTTCCTAGCATACATTATAACAATTTGTTTAGGCTTTAGATTGTATTTCATCTTTTCCATTTGCTAAAAGCATTTGATTCGTATTTCATAGCATTAACATGGAGTAAAATGGAAGATCCATTGAAATTGAAGCCATTAATGGGGAGATCTCTTTCTCTTAAACACATAACTGAATGCTTAGATCCTCTTAGGTTCATTATTTCAAGCTTTCAAAGAATAAAGGTTAACTTCATTTTCTTAGTTTGCATGTTTATTTCAAATTAATGTATGCAAAGAAGAGAACCTTTCTCATTTCTTATCACATGGTCCATTGATCGATTGTTAAAATCCTTTAGAGTTTCTTTAGAGATTACTACCCCAAATCCATGGCTTTTACAAATTTTCATTGAACACAAAATCTCACAAAACCTTCTTTATATCATCAAATTCTTACACATAGTTTACTAGCCCTTGATACCTAAAGAATCATGCATAACTTCTCGCATATCGTAACAACTAATTTTGACATCACAAAAATTAGTAAACGTGATTTTAAAAAAAAATTCAAAAGTGTTATCTTGCATGATTGTTCTCCTCCATCGCAATCGTCTTATTCTCACGATCATTTTGGCTTTCGTTTCATCCATTTTGAATAAGCCCTTCTCCCGCTACACCACAAACCATATTTTAATTATTTAATCAATATTTACCCTGTTATTTAATAAAAGTAATATTTATTAAATTTTAGGGGTTTTAATTAATAAATATTAATTTTAATATTGGATGGAATACACGCTTTGAATGCGAGATAACACAAAAGAAAATACAAATACTTAGAAGTTGTGTATGCTGAGAGGAAGAGGAATAAATCTATTTTTCCCACATTTTCACAAGCTTAAGTTCAAATTTTCACGCATGCACAATTGACTGGAGTTCAACGCAAAGCTCTTGTTATTAAAAAAGGATATTCATGGTGCTACGCATGCTAAGGAGATGATAGCTTTCTCACGTCAAGGGTGAATCGGGATATTCACACATAGAGTGAATATTTAAAAATAATAATAAGGAGCTTCGAAGATTGATCATGTTCTGAAAGTGTAATATTGATCTAAAATTGTATTTTTTTATGGTGATTTGAGCTTTGCCTCAATATTGTTGTATGGTCATTTTGAATTTGGCATCCACTAAATCTCTTTTTATTTAAAAATAAATAAATAAATAATAGAAAGAGTCGTATTATTCTTGCAACAAACGAGGGTCCAAAGACTTAGATCCACACCTTTCCGTCTTTGGTTTTCCTTTCCTTCTCAGTGTTTAAAAAAAAACAATTCATAATGGGTGAATGTTCTAATAAGTTGGCACTAAAATATGCATACCAAGGATTAGTTCTAGCATCGTCTTTAAATTCGGCATATGACAACATTTTGGATACCGATATGGGTCACGTAGATATGGTTCAGTTCTGTGATAGGGTAAGACAGGAAGGGGGAACTATTTTCTCAAAAAGGATTTATCATTACAGTTTACCTCAAGCGAAAGCATTTCCCATTGCCATACAATGCCCTGAATTTGTCCTAGCTTGTGTTGAACATTATGATCCTGAGCATCAAGGAATTTTTAATGATAGAAATGAACCTTTTCGCTCAATTCTCCAGATCATATGGAAGATTTGTTAAGAGTGCCACTCCATGAAGAAAATGTTGACATCACACAAGAATTGGCACAATAGTTCTGGGATGAAAATCCTCTGAGATGGTCGAAGATGGTTGATAAAAATTGGTTGGTCAAACCAAAGACTCACACTTCAAGAATTCCCAAAGAGTTGTTTCGGGTAGAGTTTCATGAAGAAATAGGGGATATGATTACTCTCCTCAACAGGGTTTTTGGTCTTCCTTCTGCCAAAAAATTTCATCCTTGGATGTACAAGTTCATTTGTATCATTCTTGATGTAAAGATGTTCATTGATTGGGCAAGTATCATCAGCAATACTCTCCATAAGCAATTGATTGAGGTAAGGATGACATGTCATTTTTACATGACTTCATATTTGATTTATGTTATAGCGAGGAGGATATTTTCAGGGTTAACAACTAGAGGTACAATGGGTCCTAGAAAGAATAGTGTTTTTCATTTTTACCCACAGCTAGAGTTCAAGAACGGTTCTCATCATTTCCGTAAATGATGCTTTCTTATTTTATATAATCCGGTCATTGAGAAGAAACCCGAGGAAAGATTTTCAGAAGATGCCAAGGTGGTGATAAAACAATGGGGAACTTGGTTTATCCAGTTTCCCTCTTATTCCTATATACGAGTTGATGGATTTGTGGGAGCTCCTTATAGACTTCCTAAATATGTCAGCGACAAAATAGCATTGATGGAACTCTCACGTCATCTTTTCAAAATCCATTGTCTATTGGTGGACAAACGCAAAGAAGGCATTTGTTTCCCAATTCAGATTGGGGAATACAAATGTCCAAATTCCCATAGTGCAGAACTTATGGAAAAAGAATTTTCTCTCATAACTATACATCCTTTCACAAGTAGGGCTCAATTCGATATTAAAGGATCCATGGAAAAAGCTCTAGGGGCAAGATATAAGCACAAGGAAAACATAGAAGACTATTGGGTGGAATGTGTGGATGATAGGGAGGTAAGACAATGACAATTTTCTCATCTCACACTGGCTCAAATAGAGAATTATGGATTGAGGGATCCTCCCTAACCCTTACTAATAGTGGAATTGATCTTATGGATCCTTCCTATGATCAGATAGTTTTCACTCCGCTCCCTAGTATTGATTAGAGTAGAGGAGATGAAACTTCTCTAGATGTTATAAACCAACTTGTGTTAAAAAGGACTATGAAGTGGTATGAGAATCAGATAGCCAATCCTCTCCCATTTCAGGCACATATGTCGAAATACAAAGGTTGCCAACGAAAAGGAGGAGTGACATAGAAAAAGGTGGTGCAAAATTCTTCACACCAGTCCCCACCAACATCATCACATGCATCTCAGAGGCGAAGCTGATGGTTACCCAAACATATCCGTAATAAAGAAGTAGTGTCTCAAGGATCAGTAAAGAGTGTGCATCTTCGGGAAGGAAAGGAACATGTTTCTAGTATTTCTACCCCAAACTCATCTATTCACATCACCGAGATTTCCACATACCTACCAAAGATCTAAAGTATCAATGTCATACATCGTAATCCAAGAAAATTCTAGTAGTATAGATATTTAATTATTTCGAACATCCAAGTGTTAACGATATTCCACAAGAACATGAGGATAATCAAGAATGTGTCACAAATGCTACTTCACCCAGGATTGAGGCCACAAAACCACTGCCTACTGGTTTTAGTCATGAAAAAGGAAAAGAGTATTTTTCTTCCAATTCTCAACATTTTTTTGTCAAATTAATGAATGAAACACCGACTTGGGTTGACTCTAAAATTAAAAAGAGAAAGAGATTGGTCAAAGTGGCCAACATTGATTTGGAGTCTCTTTCTACCCTCTCCAATAAATTTGTGCCCAAAAGGCCTAAGGTTTTCTCCAGTAGTGATTGATGATAGTGGAGATAAGTTTGTAGAAATTGCAGTTCCTACTACTGAGAAGGATCATGGGGACATGACAATCACCAATTATGAAGTATCCAAGATAGCCCTTGGTAAGACCACTTTTGAAAGCGATGTTGCTATGGAAAAGGATTCAATGAATAGTGTGCTTAAAAGGTTGGAGAGATACAAATCTCAAATTTCCCAACTCAAGGAAGAAAAGAATCAGTTGATTTCATATGTTCAACGCATTTGATCAGCCCAATTGAGTCTTCTTTTCCTATTCCAGAAATGATGGCTATCCCAGATCAAGAAATTCTCAATCAATCAAAAGATGTGATCACTCTAGGACACACTCTAAGGTCATGGGTTTCTGAGATAGAAAGTGGTGGGTTGAAAACAATTGCTGAAGTGATAAAAATATCTAAGAATATTTATGCCTACCTCGATCTAGTGTTTCCATTCAAGGAGTGCCTCATTACAGAATTAATCACACTAGATCATATTTTTCCAACTCTTCAGGATCTCACCCACATGGAATCTACTTTCTTGGCTTCAGAGGGAATACTTGAGTTTGATCATCACATGACACGAATTCTATGGTTAAATCATGCTAAGTCTAGGAAAATGATCCTAGAAGATTTGGTAATTTAGTTTGACAGTTTGTGCAACGAATCCTATACCACGCTCTCTTCCATTCAAGTCTTCATCAAAGAGATTCCATGCACCTTCATCAATGAACACAACCAAAGGAATTCAGTACAACACCTGGTGGAGTAGTTTACAAAATTGATACATGAAATGTATACTCCTGTTGATGTTTTTTCCACTTCTTCTATGGATCAATGTTTCAGAATTAAACATCTTTGTGAAGAAATCCAATCTAAAGTTATAGACCTGCATACCATACCAGGTAAGATTCTTGAAATGCGGGTATGCTCGAGGGCTGGTCTTCTCCGAATTATTTTCCAGAGAAGAGAAGATGCATCAGACATTGTAAAATCTCAAGTCTTATGAAATGGCAAAGAATCAGGATCCTTGTTTTGCCAACAACATAGTAGGATGATTTCCTATATTTCCTTGTGGGTGGGAGAGTCCATTTCTCATACGATTGAGATAGGCGAACCCAACCCAATGGATAAGGCACTAGTTTTTGAGAGATGTCTATGTGTGCGTACAAATCATTTAAGTGGGGTCCATATGTACCCATTTCTTTTATTTATGTATTTTTTCCTAAAATGACTTTTTAACTTAAGTGGTTTCTATTTTTAGTTGCTTTAAATAAAGTTGGTTGAAAAATTCAAAGTCACTTAAGTGCCCTATTTAATGATCATGTAAACCCTAACTACTTTGTAACCAACTTTTGGGTTATAAAAGAAAGTCAAGGGCTCATTTGTAAGGGTGACTTTGAGAGAGGAGAAGAAAATAATTTTGTGTGCAAGATTTGTTTCAGGAAGAAACTTTGTGTTCTTTTGTGAAAACATTTTGGAGTTAATAAAATATGAACTTTGTGTCTCATTCATTGTCTCTTTTATCATTAGATGTTATATCTTTAAATCAGGCATACAAATATTTTATTTGATCTTATTTTCAACATTATTAAGTTGTTCTTGTTCACAAAGTGATCAAGATCTGTTATTTACTTGCTCATGTGTGTCCCTTTTTACTCATTCTCGTTTAGCTAATGCAAACTCTGTTTTATTTGTGTTAGTTAATGTTTGTTCTTCTCCATGCAATATTAGGGTCTGATTTTAACTAACTCTTACATGTTTCTTCCATTCATTCCTTTTCATTCCATTCATTCATTTCATTCCATCTCCCTCATTCACTTTTCTTTCTATTGATATCCAAAACACTCCCCACATACAATTTTTAATGTACAGTGTAAATATAGTTTTTGGTTTTGAATAAAGGTAGCCTCACCTTAATTGAGGAGGGACTTCATTCCCAAACTGTTACATGTCATTTGCATGCATGCAAATCCATATGCTAATAGTTTTTGGTGACTCTGCTGGGGATTTAGAAATCATTAACTAGTGTTTGGTTAAATCTTTATAACTATCCCCTCTACACAAGCTCCTATTATTCAACCAAACCTTGTGCCCGAAAAATATTTTCAAGGAGAAATTGCTGCCAACCTTCAAACAATAGCTTGGGAAAACCATGAAATCTTGTAGCAATTTGTGGCTGTTGATAGAGCCATTGACAAAGAAATCTACATTAAGACATTAGAAGAAGAGCAACCGCACTTGTGGCCAGAAGACCTCCTAGACACATGTTGATCATTGTTCACCAATGTGGTCCTCTTCTTCCAAGGTAATAATTTGTATGACTATTACAGGTAACCCACCTATCTTGCAACCAAATCTTGTTTTTGTAGATACTCAAGAAGACATATCATCATATTTGAGGCAAGATATTTGGGAAAAGTGCACAAATAACTATCATTTTCATCTTGCCACATCAGTATTAGATAATTAAGAAGAGAAAGCCGCAAGAGTTTCTAGAGTTATTCAGAACAAATAGCTCAAGAAAGAGAGTGAAGAGAAAAGGCTAGAGCTGATCAAAACATGTTAGTCATCCCTTCACAATAAATATTTCAAACTAGAAGGAAAGAGGTTTACGCGAGGAGAAAAATCTAAAGGTTGATCTGATCCAATTTTTGAATTTCAAGGAAATTTTGGTTTCAAGTTATCTCCTCCAAAGAAGAACACACCTCCTATATTTGCAAGCCTTGCACCAAGTCCTAAAAGATCAAGCAAGGAAGGAATCACTACCAGTCAAGAACTTGTCCTTGCTCACATTGTTTTACCTTCGTATAATACCTTTCCCAAAATGGCAATCAATGTACCATGGGAAATACCATAGACCCATTGGCCTTACTAGCTCGACAAGACCTCCCAAGAGGATCGAGGAAGATTCTTCCCAAGTTTGACAGAGATGGGAAGACATCACCAGATGACCATATTTCTTCCTTCTTCACTACATGTGTTGTTTTGTCAGTAGAATATGAAGATGTTGCTATTTGCCTCTTTGTTAAAACATTGCATGATGTTGCCACAGATTGGTTTCATCATATGCCAAATGGATGCATTACAAATTGGAATGATATGAAAACTAAGTTTGAAGATCAATTCAAGATAGAAGAAGATGAACATTCTCTTCTTTCCCAACTATCTCAGGTGAAGAAAGAGCCAACATAACCCATGAGGAATTTCATGGGTAAAATAAACAAAATGGTGAATAAATTTCCTGCTAGGATTCACCCAATTCTTGATGGACAAAAATGTTTCTTTATTAATACACAACAACCAGTTTTTTTATCAACCGAGAAGGGATAGAGTGGCTACTTTGGAACTTGCTCAATCCTTGGCCATAGAAATTGAGGATGACTTAATCATGGTAGGAAAATTCAAGAAAACTTCCCTTAAGGGAAAGAGTCAAGAAACCCCCAATGCTTCATAAGCTATACTTACTAAGTTAGCTAATGATGTGTTATCTTTGAAAAATTAAGTTTCTCAGAGTAGTAAACCCTCTCCTTACAAAGACATTCCAAGGAAAGGCTATGTTCCCAATAAAACCAGGATTGCAGGTCCTTCGACGAGGCTTGCTATTGAAGCAGCTCAACAACTAACTCAAAATGTGACGTCGTTGAAGAAAGTGACAATGAAGTTGAAGTCATCGAGGTTGATGAGGAAGAGCCAGATTCTAGAACATCTGAACCTGAAGTTGAAGATCCTAAGGGAGAAAGTAATAATAATTTCTTTGAGTACCATTCAGAAGAAGAAGATGAATACAAAGAAATTATAGAAGATATGAATAGCCGGTCTTTTGTTGTCTTCACATGCTCTCATAAAAAGGAGAAAAGTACCACTAAGGTGGAAGATATAAAGAGCTCAAAGGAAGTTCCTTTAGAATCCAAATTTAAATAAGCTTCCAAAGAATAAAAGATAGCTAGACTCCTAAGGTAAAAAATATCTTAAAGAAAGGAGAATCTTTTTCGAGTCCATCCATAGATAAAACATCTACGAAGAAATATTCTTCTTCTACATCGATCAACCAAGCCTGAAGCAAAGTTCAAAAGTGTGCCATCATCAATTTTTAAAGAACTAGTATCCGAGACATCAAGTACGGTTACCTTTCCCAAATTTGATATCATTGATCATATCAATTAAAAAAATCCATGTCACGGGTAGAGTACTTGAAGTTCAATAAGGACCAACTCGAGAAATTGGTCCAACTTATCAAAGGTGACTTTGCTGTTCATTCCTCCAAAGCAATTATGAAAACTCCCAAATATGGGAAGACTCAAAATATTGTGGCGGCCACTACACCTTTAAATGAAAAGATTGAACCTTTCTTTGTGTCCTTTCTAATCAACAGATGCAAATTAAGTAATTACATTATATATTCTAGAGATTCAAATAATGTGATGCCTGTCAAGGTAGCACATGCTCTTGGGTTAACTTGTACAAGAAAATTCAAATCGTGTTACTCCATGGAAACTAGGCAATTTCCTTTGATCAAGAAGATTAAAGATGCCCAAATGGTTTTATCCCAATTCCCTCAAAAGCGAGTTAAGGTAACTATTTTAGTTGCTGACATTCCCACTTCATATGGTATGTTGTTGAGCAAGAAATTTTGCAGAGATCTAGGTGGAGAGATTCAAATGGATTGGTCTCATGCCATGATCCCTATCAATGGAGAAATGAAGAAGCTAATGCTAGAAATTCAAGAAAAGTTCACAGTAACAAAAACTGAATATCCTCACGCACAGATCCCTTTCAAAGGCTCAAGTATGGGTAATTATATGATGATTACATAAATTCATACCCATGAGATCACTTTCCAAGATTCCAATAAGATATGGACTCTTGAGTTCAATGGAATTTGTTGCTCGATGGGTTCTCACAGGAGTGGTGCTCATATCTTCAAATGGTAAAATATTTCCTTTTCCTATAAACTTGAATTTTCAAATAATAACAACATTGTAGAATACGAGGCATTAATCCTTAGCCTCCAAGTTGTAGAGGAGAAAGGGATAAAAAATTTGGAAGTCTTTTTAGATGTGGAATTAATCTTGAAACAAGTAAGAAATCAGTTCCAAGTAAAGAATGATCATTTAAGACACTACGAAATAAAGTGTGGGACGCGATAGAAGTTTTCGATGATTTTTCCAAAACTTTGTCCCTCATGAAAATAATGATAAAGAAGATTCTCTAGCAGCTTCATTAATGATTCCTCATTTAGAGTTTAAGCAAGTCAAATACACCATTGAAATGGTTTTTAGGCCAAGTGTTCCTAAAAATGAAAAAAATGGCAAGTATTCAATGATGATCAAAAAATTATTACCTTCTTGAAAAAGAGAGATAATTTTGAACAATTGTACTTTGAAGGAATTGATTCTGCATTTCACGAATCAAAGACCTCATTCATTCAAGAAGGAGTTGAGAATGAAGATCTTGGTGATGGCATCATCCAACTCAAAGGAAATAAAATTCCAAAAGGATTGGTTTCACTTGAAGAACTTTTTGATAAACATGATAGGTTTATCAAAGAGAAAGAGCAAGCAGGACCTACGAATTCTGTTGACTATGAGCAAGTTAACATTGGTACCAAGGATAAACCTTTCCTGATCAATATTGTTAAGTGTTTCTCACCTGAGGAGCGCAAGAAATTCATAATCCTCCTTACCAAATATTTTGACATCTTGGATTACTCATATGAAGACTTGAAGTCTTTCTAACCTAGGGAAATGGAGCATGTCATACCCTTAAAACCTGGTGTAGTTCCATTCAAGTAGAAAAAAAGACAATATAATCCCAAGATTGCAGGGACAATATTTCATGAGGTTCAAAAGATGTTAGATGTGTGGATAGTGTTTCCTATTTGACATTCGACACGGATAGCTACTATTATAATGATTCACAAGAAAAATGGATAAATTAGGATTTGCATGGATTTCCACAATATTAATCAAGCTTCCTTGAAAGATAATTATCCACTACCGGTCATGGACCATATTCTACAGGTAGTAACTGGATCGTAAATGCTATCTATGCTAGATGGTTTCTCTAGTTATAATCATATTGAAGTGGCTAGAGAAGATCAACATAAAACCGGATTCACCACCTCCTAGGGTATGCGTTCACATATAGAAGAATGCCTTTTGGTTGGATTAATGTCGGTGCTACTTTTCAAAGGGATATGGATATGGCATTCACAAATTATAAAGACAAGATCATCATGATATACCTAGATGACTTGACAGTGTTCTCAAAGAAATGAGAAGATCACCTAAGAGATTTAGAGAAAATATTGCAAAGGTGCAAACTTCATAAGATTTCTCTAAATCCAAAAAAGTTCATGTTTGGAGTTACGAAGGGAAACTCCTAGGTCATATTGTTTCTAAGGAGGGAACTAAAATTGATCCTGAGCATGTTCAAGCGATCAAGAATCTTTCCTTTCCTACAAGTAAGCCTGGGGTCCACTCATTCTTTGGGAAGGTGAATTTTTGAGAAGGTTCATGCCAAATTTTACCAAGCTAACTAAAGAAATCGCTGATATGATGAAAGGAAAATAATCCTTCAAATGGTCAAAGGAAGGTAGAGAGGCATTTAAAAAAATCAAGGGCACTATTGCAAAAGCCCCTACATTGGTGTGTCCTGATTTTAAAAAGGATTTCATAATCTATTGTTATGCTTCACCACACACAACCTCTGCCATCCTAACTCAACACAATCAAGAAGGATTCAAATCTCCTATTGCATTCATGAGCTCTGGATTCAAGAAACACAAAATTAATTACACTCCCCTTGAGAGACATGTGTATGCAGTGGTGAGAGCCTTGAAACACTTCAGGTACTATGTATTGAATTCACATACCAAATTCTTAGTTCCAGACACCGTAGTTAAATCGATGCTAACACAACAAGAACCATGATCTCCAAGATCTAGGAATATGATTTGGATATCAATCCTACCAAGTTGGTTCAAGGAAGAGGACTCTTCCAACTCATCACAGAGAATGAACCATGAGATGACTCTGAAGAAGAACCAGTTGAGAAAGATTTACCACTGGTAGTTTTTGTCAGTACCACAGATGAATGGTATTATGATATAGCCTACTTTCTCACATATGGCGAGTGTCCAAAGAATCTGACAGCTAAGGAAAAATGAGCTATCAAACTAAGAGCTTCCAGGTACATCATTTGGGACAACACTTTGTTCAAGAAAGGAGTTGACGACATGTTCCTCAGATGTGTTGATAAAGAACAACAACCTAGGTTGTTGGAAGCCTTCCACAATCATGCTTATGGTGGTCATTTCTCTGGCCTAGTAATGGCTCATAAAATTTTGTGAGCACATTATTATTGGCCCACTATGTTTTCTGATGCTCAGAAATGGGTGACAAAATGCGAATCTTGTCATAAATTTGTTAGAAGACCAAAATTGGCAGCTTTTCCTTTGAATCAAGTTTTTGTTGAAGAACCATTTCAACAATGGGGTTAAGATTTCATCCGGGTTCCGAATCCTAATTCTAGTGCGGATATACTCACATGCTCACTACAACTAACTACATTACAAAGTGGGTAGAAGCTATACCAAAGAAACAAACATCTACCGTGGTAATATGTGACTTCATCATGGTCCATTATGGAATTCCCACAAGATCGTGATGGACAACACCTCAAACTTTTCTTCTAACAGGTGATGATAGGATTTTTTTATGGTTATGGGATATCTTTATCTCATTTTTCAGATTACTACCCTTAGGGAAACGTTCAAGTAGAATCCAAGAACAAAAACATCATTACCATCATGTGCAAGTTAGTCAAATAACATGGCACAAAAAGTTATATGATGCATTATGGACTGACCACATAACTCCCAAAAGAGAAATCAAGATGTCTCCATTTCAACTTTTGTATGGAACCGATGCTCAAATTCCCATCACACTGGAGTTACCAACATTACAATTAGCTCAAGTAGTTGATGATGAATGCTTCACCAATGCATTAGATAAAAGGATCATGTTCCTAAGAAAGCTTGAGGAACAAAGAATTCAAGTGGAAAATAGGATTGAGGAACATCAGTCCAGAGTAAAGAGGTTGTTTGATAGGAAAACCAAAGAGAGGCAATTCCAAATCAATGACTTGGTTCTTCTCTGGGACAAGAGACATGAACTAAAAGGAAAGCATGAGAATTTTGATTTACTTTGGCTAGGCCCTTTCAAAATCGACATTTCTGTGGAGATATCACCTATTACTTGGTGTATCCTGATGGAAATCATTTGCCTTTTCCCTATAGTGGGAAATATCTCAAGAAATACCAAAATTGAAAATGGGTTGTTCCCCGTATGTCCATAGGTATTCGGGATTTTGGTTTGTTCTTTTCCCGTCTTTCGGTCTCCTCTCTTGTATCACCCATTTTATTTTGTGGCTCATCATTTTGAGATCATGTTCATGAATATTTGGGTCTGGGTCTTTTGTTGCATCTGTGAAGTCCTTGTCCCCAATAAGAGCCAACTGTTATCAACTAATTTTGACTTTACAAAAATTAGTAAACGTGTTTTAAAAAAAAAAATCAAAATTGTTATCTTGTGATATTTTTCTCCTCCGTCGCAATCATCTTATTCTCATGGTCATTTTGGCTTTCGTTTCATCCATTTTGAATAAGTCCTCCTCCCGCTACACCACAAACCGTATTTTAATTATTTAATTAATATTTACCTCTGTTATTTAATAAAATCAATATTTATTAAATTTTAAGGTTTTTAATTAATAAATATTAATTTTAATATTGGATGGAAGTTGTTCAAAAACTTGGGAGAACTTTTCTTCTTTTCATTAATTATCGTAATTGCCATGAGCAAGTGTCGGGACAATCTTTCTTTCACTTCCAATTGTCGTAGACAATTTTGATTTTGCTTCTATCATCTGGGAATTGATGAGGAGACAGTTACAAGAGGTTGTAGAAGTAGAGGAAATTGGGAAGAAGGAAAAACAAGGAGATATTACAGATATCCGAGAGCTAGAATAAGGAAAGATTATTCTACGGCGATATCTATCTTTCACACGGAAACCTGACATGGGCAATTAGCTAGAGCCAAGAAACCTTGAGAGTTTTAGGTAGTTGTCTCCATTGGAGGGAAGCAATAACAAGAAGTTTATGAGATCCACGCTTGCAAAGGTGAAGGAAATTTCATGCACATGCAAAGGTAGATCTGAAATCTCAAAAAATCTCATATGCAACAAAGAGGAAAAGGTGAAATTCCATGTAGTTGGTAGTTTTTTTTTTTTTTGTTGATTTGTGCAGAAGCTAGGAGCCAGTCAAGACCCTTCACGTAGATTGTAGGCAGAGAACAATTTCTCCCTGCAAACCCAAGGATTTTCCACGCACCAGGAGGAATAATATCAAATGAATATTCAGGAGGAATCCACACAGCCTGAACAGAAATCCACGTAGCCTGCATGAAGGACACATATTTTCCATGGAGCGTGTGAAGAGAGAGAGATAAAATCCATGCATCAGTCAAATAATTCTCACACCATGCTTGGGAAGGGAGAATGAAATTGTTTTTATTCACACACAGCCAGAAAATAGGAGTGTCCATGCAAGTTAAAGGTGTCTCACACTAGTAGTAGAAAAGAAAACAATCTTTCCACATAATTGTGTTTGGAGCCCCACAAATCCACACATCCCACACAACCTTCAAGTAGAAAAAGAAGAACAACAAGCAAAAGAAAAACAACTAAAGAAGTTTCCACGCATTTTTGTGCAAAATAAGAAAGAGTCCAAAGCCCACACAGCCCAAGGAGAATAGTACAAAAAGGGACATTTTTTTATGTAGCAATGTCCATGTAGGAGCAGAAAAAATTTGGATCTCCATGCCTTAGTAGAAAGGGAAACAACAACAAAATTTAGATCTCCACACAGACAAAGGAGATCATACACTCACACATAGCTAGAGTAGTCAGGGACTCTCACCACATGGAAAGGAGGAAGAAAGAATACATGCCTGGATGGAGATAGCATAGAAGCAAAGATAAATACTTAGAAGTTATGTATGCTTTGAGAGGAAGAGGAATAACTCTTTTTTCCCACATAGTCACAAGCTAAAGTTCAGATTTCACGCATGCACAATTGACTAGAGTTCAACGCAAATCTCTTTTTATTTAAAAAATTATATTCATGGTGCTACACATGCTAAGGAGATGATAGATTTCTCACGTCAAGGGTGAATTAAGATATTCACGCACATAGTGAATATTTAAAAATAATAATAAGGAGCTTCGAAGATTCAACATGTTGCTGAAAGTGTAACAATGATCTAAAATTGTATTATTTTTCGATGGTGATTTGAGATTTTCCTCAATATTTTTGTATGGTTGTTTTGAATTTGAAATGTGCTAAATCTCTTTTTATTTAAAATAAATAAATAATAGAAAGATTCATATTATTCTTGTGAAAACGGTGGTCCGGAGACTTAGACCCGACACCTTTCTAGTGTCTTGGTTTTCTTTTTGTTCTCTGTGTTTTTTTAAATTCATAATGGGTGAACATTCTAATAAGTCGGCACTAAAATATGCATACCAAGGATTAGTTCCAACATCATCTTTAAATTTAACATATGACAACATTTTGGATACCGATATGGGTCATGTAGATATGGTTCAATTCTGTGACAGGGTAAGACGGGAAGGGGGAACTATTTTCTCAAAAAGGCTTTATCGTTGTGGTTTACCTCAAGTGGAAGCATTTCCTGTTGCCATACAATGCCCTAAATTTGTCCTAGCTTGTGTTGAACATTATGATCCTGAGTGTCGGAATTTTTAATGACAGAAATGAACCTTTTCTTGCTCAATTCTCCAGATCATATGGAATATTTGTTAAGAGTTCCACTCCATGAAGAAAATGCTGACATCACACAAGAATCAGCACAATAATTCTGGGATGAAAATCCTCTGAGATGGTTGATAAAAATTGGTTGGTCAAACCAAAGACTCACACTTCAAGAATTCCCAAAGAGTTGTTTCGGGTAGAGTTTCATGAAGAAATAGGGGATATGATTACTCTCCTCAGTAGGTTTTTTGTCTTCCTTCTGCCAAAAAATTTCATCCTTGGATGTACAAGTTCATTTGTATCATTCTTGATGCAAATATGTTCATTGATTGGGCAAGTATCATCAGCAATACTCTCCATAAGCAATTGATTGAGGTAAGGATGACATGTCATTTTTACATGACTTCATATTTGATTTATGTTATAGCGAGAAGGAGGATATTTTTAGGGTTAACAACTAGAGGTATAATGGGTCCTGGAAAGAATAGTGTTTTTCATTTTTACCCACAACTGGAGTTCAAGAATGGTTCTCACCATTTCGGAGGGTAAATGATGCTTTCTTATTCTATATAATCCGGTCACTAAGAAGAAACCTAGAGGAAATATTTTCAGAAGATGCCAAGGTGGTGATAAAACAATGGGGAACTTGGTTTATCCAATTTCCCTCTTATTCCTATATACGAGTTGATGGATTTGTGGGAGCTCCTTATAGACTTCCTAAATATGTCAGCGATAAAATAGCATTGATGGAACTCTCATGTCATATTTTCAAAATCCATTGTCTATTGGTGGACAAACGCAAAGAAGGCATTTGTTTCCCAATTCAGATTGGGGAATACAAATGTCCAAATTCCCATAGTGCAGAACTTATGGAAAAAGAATTTTCTCTCATAACTATACATCCTTTCACAAGTAGGGCTCAATTCAATATTAAAGGATCCATGGAAAAATCTCTAGGGGCAAGATATAAGCACAAGGAAAACATAGAAGACTATTGGGCGGAATGTGTGGATGATAGGGAGGTAAGACGATGATAATTTTCTCATCTCACACTAGCTCGATAGAGAATTACGGATTGAGGGATCCTCCCTTAACCCTTGCCGATAGTGGAATTGATCTTATGGATCCTGCCTATGATCAGATAGTTTTCACTCCGCTCCCTGGTATTGATTGGAGTAGAGGAGATGAAACTTCTCTAGATGTTATAAACCAACTTGTGTTAAAAAGGACTATGAAGTGGTATGAGAATCAGATAGCCAATCCTCTCCCATTTCAGGCACATATGTCAGAAATACAGAGGTTTCCAGCAAAAGGAGGAGTGACACAGAAAAAGGTGGTGCAAACTTCTTCACACCAGTCCCCACCAACATCATCACATGCATCTCAGAGGCAAAGCCGGTGGTTACCCAAACCTATCCCTAATAAAGAAGTAGTGTCTCAAGGATCGGTAAAGAGTGTGCATCTTCGGGAAGGAAAAGAACATGTTTCTGGTATTTCTACCCCAAACTCATCTATTCACATCACTGAGAGTTCCAATAGACCTACCAAAGATCTAAATCATCAATGTCATACACCAGAATCCAAGAAAATCCCAGTAGTATAGATATCTAATTCTTCCGAACATCCAGGTGTTAAGGATATTCCACAAGAACATGAGGATAATCAAGAATGTGTTGTAGATGCTACTTCACCAAGGATTGAGGCCACAGAACCACTGCCTACTGGTTTTAGTCATGAAAAAGGCAAAGAGGATTTTTCTTCCAGTTCTCGACATTTTTGTGTCAAATTAATGAATGAAACACCGACCTAGGTTGACTCTGAAATAAAAAAGAGAAAGAGATTGGTCAAAGTGGCCAACATTGATTTGGAGTCTCTTTCTACCCTCTCTAATAAATTTGTGCCCAAAAATCCTAAGGTCTTCTCTAGAGTAGTGATTGATGATAGCGAAAGATAAGTTTGTAGAAATTGCAGTTCCTACTACTGAGAAGGATTGTGGGGACATGACAGTCACTGATTATGAAGTATCCAAGATAGCCCTTGGTAAGACCACTTTTGAAAGTGATGTTGCTATGGCAAAGGATTCAATGAATAGTGTGCTTAAAAGGTTGGAGAGATACAAATCTCAAATTTCCCAACTCAAGGAAGAAAAGAATCAGTTGATTTCATATGTTAATCATTTGACCAACCCAATTGAGTCTTCTTTCCTATTCTAGAAATGATGGCTATCCCGGATGAAGAAACTCTCAATAAATCAAAAGATGTGATCACTCTAGGTGTACCATTTAGGTTTTAAGACTTTAGAAACAAGGAATTTTATTTTTTTTGAAACATAATGTTCTTTGTTCTAAATAAAACATCATTTAGAACACACATTCATGCCAATCAATCTCATAACAGATAACCATATACAATCTGTAATGACTCGGTATACTACCGATCTCTCATTCCATGACTCGGTTACCAACCGATCTCTCATGTTTACTTAAAGTATAGAATACTTTATGTATACTACGTATACTTGGTTCTCCTACCCTATTTCGGTACTGAGTGATCTGTTTAAAGAACCTATCTGAATATTTGTTACCAATATTCATTTGACATCACATTGCTTTAAACTAGGTGACATAGGACAACACAACCAATAGCTTGCGATACTTTGGCCAAAGATTTTCAACATACTATTCATGTTACTATTCCTAGATGACATACTCGTCATTCTAGAATACATCCTTCACCTCACTCTTCTGTTATCTAGAATGGTCTTTACTGACTACCGTCAGTCCACTTGCCCAAGGTTTGACCCTAGCCCCTGGTTAGCAACATAATTTGTTATAGGAAGACACTCATGATGACTTAGGGTATATGGGCATACTCGGCTGACCTAAGTCATCTAAATGTGCCAAGGTACCCTAAGTCATAGAAAGCTACTACCTATCCCGAACATGCTACTAACTTGACCTAGAGAGAAACTAAGTCCAAGTCCAGATGTGTGTAGATCTAGATGAACAATACGGAAGGGTGTTACCACATGTCAACTGCAACACTATATCCTTGAGAATTCCAAGGACTTCTCGAGGGTACAGTCCTGTAGTTGGCATGTGCCAACATCTGTTAGAACTGATTCATCAAGATGTACATACCCCCTTAGCGGTCATTAATCATAATTAAATTGGATTAAAAATTTAGATTACAACCCTACCTAACCCTAATTCCAACATTCCTTAAGTTCTTTATCCAACACTAGCCTGATTAGATATAGAGAACTTCATTAATTCATGTTTGCATTTGTTATTAGTTAATGTGGCATAACAAGCAGTTATCCCAAAAATAGGACAACAAACATCGACATTTAATTCTTAATGCAACCTAGTTGTCCAAATCAAGTGTGTCATCCACTTAGATTCAACTAGTGTTTACTTTATAAACAAAGTATAATGATTAATGATCATACCACTATTCCTTTTACCTTTCATTCCATGAGAGAGGAAGAGTCTTCCTTTTCATGGTTAGATGTTAGGTTTAACATAACCTTTTTATCGTTTGTTACTTATATAGTTTAATTGTATGTCCCAAGCATATTTCATTATTAAACTATAGTTATGTAAATAGAGAATGACATCCTTGCAATTTAACAAGTTCATTAATATAAGGGAGATTATACTATCTCCTTAATCCAACTCATTATCTTATAACAGCAATAGTATACACAGATATAAAGAATACCGCAAAGATATCACTATTATTTCCATCATACAAGTACAAAAGTATTCACATCACAAATTGTAGTCCAACACAAAACCTTTCAATTCATGATTTTAAATATACATTTACAAGACTATGCAATTCAGACATTTTGTATGTCAATCATAATTAAGATCTTAAAAGAACAACACTTTTCTTTTCCAATACAACTCAAGAATGATTCGAAACTCTTTACATAAGATCTAGAATTAAATAAACCAATACATCATGAAATTTCCTGCCTTCTTTTATCACTTACGATGTCCATCTACAAAAATTTCTAGCATGGGTCAATTCAATGAACTGAGCATGATAAGCACTAAGCATTAAAGTGAAGTGCATTCCACTAATTGTTCCATTAAAACAAATCTGCTTTAATGAAATAATTAATATATCATACATATAATCATAAGTAATAACATCTAGAAAATAAGTATATTAAAAGAGTTTGAATTCACTTTTAAGAAAAGAGCATAATATAATCTACAACACCTACATTATATCATAAGGTTAAATTGATCTTATTAATTACTTTAAAACAATCAACATGTCTTGTCATCTAATTGCTTCATAGTTCTATAAGAGTAGAAAATACACATTTATCTTTACTAAGCAGCAAAAGAAGTTAATTATGGCATAACTAATATTAGAATACTTCATCATTCCATATAACAAGGAAGAAGAATCAATACATGCCATTCCCCAAACGCTAATCATCAAAAAGACAATTACAGGTTTAGAACACACAAATCTGCCTCAATTCAAAGACCTAAAACCAAACGTTCCTCAATGAATTTTCCATCTCAGAAGAAGATCGAAAACAAAAAAATTCAATCAAATGAACTTATCCTAACAACAGAAAAAGGATCTCAAATAGAAAAGGAACCAATCTATAATTCATTTCATTTATACTATGAAATGAATTCTCATTTCTATTTCAAACTTAGAATTCCTTAACTAGTTCCCAAAAGAGAACACAGAACCGAATGCACAGTTAAAGAAAGCACACTTCAAACTTTCTATTACAAATCTAACAAACTGGTTTACCTATTCCATTCCTCAAACACAAGTTCAAACTCAGTCCATAAATCAAGTACACAGTATAGTCCCTAAAATAGTATACTTGTCCCCAAGAGATCATAATCATTTTTTTAAACTCGAGACTTGTTCAATGAATCCAACAAGGAATAGAAATCCACAAATAGTGAAAGATATACAAGGATCATTACAACTCAAGAACTCAAAAGACTGACATCCTATTACAAGGCTTCAACAACTTGATGCAATAGAGAAATAGTTTGTGATCCCCAAATAAGAAAAATAATACAAAGCATTCTGAACAGAGATATTGTATCCTTCCATACAAAATTTAGTATACTAGGTTTAAATTCAATTTTCAAATAAAACCCAAGAATCAAATAAAAGATCTGAAGAGAGTAAGAAACCCCAACGACATTTAAGTCAAGATTTGTTCCAATCTTACTTCCAACTCGACTGAAACAAAATCACAACTAGGACTCTCAAGTTCCAGTTAAAATATTAAGATAGGGAAAGTATTTGTTTCAACATCTAAAATAGGAAGGAGAGTGAATACTGTATTTCCATAAACCCTCTAAAACTATTATGATTGTTCCAAATGAACTAAAAAAATCAACCAAACCCACAACAAGACATAGTTCCAGTCCATTAATCCTATGAACAAAAATTCAAGCTTCAACAAGACACGGGTTCACTCAAGGAAGAGAAGGAAAGATATACTTTGCATTCACTCACCCTATCCAGTTCAAAAGGTGGTACAGTCTAAAAGATAGAAGTACTAAAACCATTCACACTCAAGAAGTTACACGAAGGAGATCTCAAAGAGATTACCGATCAACTTCAAACTAAAACTAATCTCTCAAGCCCTTATCAAGCAGACAGTCCAAAAATGGATTTAAATCTTTTCACATCCATAATACCAACAATACTCCAGCTCAGAATACAAGTATAGATTCAAACCCGTCGACTCCAACTCAAGTTTAGAACAAGCAAGAATGGAATACTAGTACAGTGTCGAACACGAGCTTTAAACAAAATTTTAGGACTTCACAAGCTTCTAATATTGGCTCAGACAAGCACGAAGTTCAAATATGAGCCTAAAGAAAAACACAAAGCCCTAAATACAAGCTCAGAACAAAACACCAATGCTCTAATACGAGTTCAAGAATTTTCAATTCCTTAAATAAGAATAAAACTTCCAACTCAAAGTATATGTATAGAACAAAACTCAACAACTCAACTACAAGTTCAGCATTGCAAGAATTGAATATGAGTACAGTGTTGAATATGAAGATTCAACCAAAATTTCAGAACTACACCAAGTTCCACTTAGTCCAAAACAAACACATGAAGTTCCATTAAAATCTCATAACAAATCACGAAGCTTCAACACAAGCTTAGAACAACCACGAAGCTCCACTACAAGCTCAACGAAACACAAGACTAAAACAAAGATTCATAACCATACAAGCAACAAATGCCAGTTTAGAACAACCAAGAAGCTCCACTACAAATTTAAACGAAACATAGGCTCTAAAAATAGTTTAAAACAAAGCATAAGGAAACGAATTCCATTTCAGTCAACACCAACCTTGAATACAAGTTACAAAGCTTCAAATACAAGTTCGCATGAATATCACCATTAAACTAGCACAGAAAGTTTCCCAAAAACTATCATTACCAACAATGGATTTACATTCCAAAACCACAGAGATTCATAAAAACATGAAAGTAAATAACCAAAAAATCAAGCAAACAATTATTTCATGAGAGTAGAGTTGTTTTAATGATTCATTTAGAAGAAAGAAAGAAATCTTAATGGGTAGAGCCTATCATGCCTAATAGTGCCTCTGCCAATTCAAAGGAGACTTCCAGCCAAGCTTCCAACCCTTTTTCTTCTCCATGACAGATCAACAACCAAACAATTTTTCTTCCAATGCCTCTTATACATTCCCTTGATCAAAAATAGACTAGAGAAACCAAAAATAGCCAAGAAGAAGAAGAATTCGAACTGCTGGTTCAAAGAACCAGATAGCTTCATGCAGAGAAAAATTCACGAGGCATGAAAAACCAAACAACCTCTCACAAACCTGCCTCCCATGTTTCCAAGATGGTTTGCACACAAAAATAAGGTGCATAAATTCCATTACTCCTAATTCTCCTACTTATCTCTCCTTACCACCGCCTCCCAAAACTGGCGGATACCAATTCCAAATCAACATGCAATTCCATACTTAGCAAATCCTCCACGTAAGCCCCACTAAATTTTAACTAGCCCTTGCCAAAACGGCAGTACCTCCATGCATTTAAATCCAATCAAATCAAATAAAATCCATTGGAACCATCACCATAGTGTCATGCGACCATAGGCCCCTCTTTAATTAGTTTAGGCTAGATGTCCCCAAAACTTAGGTTAGTCAAAAATCATTTCCTAAATAATTTCCTTAGGTCTAAAACATTTCCATAGGTAATACCACCTTAGGTTAGATTAAATTCACAACCATTAGTATTAGGCATTAGGTTAACATAGCCTAATATCACCTTAGCAAAATTTCTCCCTTATTCATTTAGCACAAGAGCTTAGGTTAGGTCACCCCCAACACAATAGAATAAGAATCTTAGGTTAGATTATAACCCAATTAAATAGACGTAGCTAGGAAGTAGGCGCTCTTACCTAGTTTAGGATACCATTAGGATAGTCCTTTAGTTTTAGGATTCTGATCCCCCTCATAGTCATGAAGCAGACTATTCTTGTTTACAAAAATAATGTCCTGCAGAGGTCAATCCCAAAGACCCAAGCATAAACATACAACCAGAATGAAGACACGATCACTCAAGCCCAAAGAACTTGTAACATACAAGGTTCATTCCACTATGTCTCTCAACCAATGAATGTCAATTTACCATTCAGTCTATTAAGAAGATTTAAAACATTCCTTGGATCACTGAAATTGATCCAAGGATGAGTTAGTCAAAAAGAGATAAGTTTGCAACTCTCAAAATCCGATTGCAACTTATCAACAAGAAGTGAAAGTGGATTCTTACAAGCCATATCATTTCATTCAAAATAATCCCAGAGTAGAAATAATTTATCCTTAACAAGCATGATTTTCAACAATCAAGGGAACACACCTTATTCAAGAAAATTATAATGCAAAAGAGAAATAGAACAGTTTGTCCAAGATGTTACACTAGGACACACTCTAAGGTCATGGGTTTCTGAGATAGAAAGTGGTGGGTTGAAAATAATTGTTGAAGTGATAAAAATATCTAAGAATATTTATGCCTACCTCGATCCAATGTTTCCATTCAAGGAGTGCCTCATTACAAAATTAATCACACTGGATCAGATTTTTCCAACTCTTCAGGATCTCACCCATATGGAATCTACTTTCTTGGCTTCAGAGGGAATACTTGAGTTCGATCATCGCATGACACAAATTCTATGGTTAAATCATGCTAAGTCCAGAAAAATGATCCTAGAAGATTTGGTAATTCAGTTTGACGGTTTGTGCAACGAAGCCTATACCGCGCTCTCTTCCATTCAGGTCTTCATCGAAGAGATTCCATGCACCTTCATCAATGAACACAACCAAAGGAATTTAGTACAACACCTAGTGGAGTAGTTTACAAAATTGATACATGAAATGTATACTCCTGTTGATGTTTTTTCCACTTCTTCTATGGATCAATGTTTCAGAATTAAACATCTTTGCGAAGAAATCCAATCTAAAGTTGTAGACCTACATACCATACTAGGTAAGATTCTTGAAATGTAGGTACTCTGTGAGGCTGGTCTTCTCCCGAGTTGTTTTCCAGAAGAAGAGAAGATGCATCAGACACTGCAAAATCTCAAGTCTTATGAAATGGCAAAGAATCAAGATCCTTGTTTTGCCAACAACATAGTAGGATGATTTCCTATATTTTCTCATGGGTGGGAGAGTCCATTTCTCATATGATTGAGATAGGTGGACCCCATGCCTAATGGATAAGGCACTAGTTTTTGGTGGATGTCTATGTGTGCATCCAAGTCATTTAAGTGGGGTCCACATGTACCCATTTCTTTTATTTATGTATTTTTACTTAAATGACTTTTTAACTTAAGTGGTTTCTATTTTTAGTTGCTTTAAATAAAGTTGGTTGAAAAAGTCAAAGTCACTTAAGTGCCCTATTTAATGATCATGTAAACCCTAACTACTTTGTAACCAATTTTTAGGTTATAAAAGAAAGTGACTTTGAGAGACGAGAAAAAAATACTTTTATTTGCAAGCTTTGTTTCAGGAAGAAACTTTGTGTTATTTTGTGAAAACATTTTGGAGTTAATGAAATATGAACTTTGTGTCTCATTCATTATCTCTTGTAACATTTGATGTTATTATGTTCATTAGATGTTAGATGTTTAAATCTTATGAAACAAATATTTTCTTTGATATTATTGTATACGTTATTAAGTTGTTATTGTTCACAAAAAACTGATCAAGCTCTACTATTTACTTGCTCATGTGTGTCCCCTTTTACTCAATCTCATTTAGCTGATGCAAAATCTGTTTTATTTGTGTTAGTTATTGTTTATTCTTCTCCATGCAATATTAGGCTCTGATTTTACCTAACTCTTGCATGTTCCTTCCATTCATTTCTTTTCATTTTGTTCATTCATTCCATTTTTCTTCCTTATTCACTTTTCTTTCCATTGATGTTCAAAACACCCCCACATACAATTTTGAATGTACAGGTGTAAATACATTTTTGGTTTTTAGTAAAGGTAGTCTCACCTTCATTGAGGAGGGACTTCATTCCCACACTATTGCATGTCATTTACATGCGTGCAAATCCATATGCTAACACATACAAGTATTCATGAGGATATATCACCTGATATAGATACCTATTTTCCCATATTACATTGTCCAAAAGCCTTGAAACATGTTCTTAAGTACGATTTACCTAGCTCACATACCATTCATTTTACAATTAGGTCTTTTACAACCTCCTTTGAAAAGACAAATAAATGACAAGGATTCTAGGAGATTAGAGCAATTCCAAGGTCTAAAACCTCTTAAAACATAAAATTCATCTTGTCAAGATACTTTTTCAAAATTTTAGTTTGATTCTCCAGTATTTTCTCCTTCAAACTTCACTTTTCAACCATACCGCTCATTAAATATAGTGAAGGTAGAGAGGCTACCAAAATGCACAATTTTTCTCTCATTATCTCAAAATACACCATTAATTATTGTATATACACTTTTATCATTATGATAACCATTTTCATTGATTTGGAATCATGAAGATCAACTGCATACCTGGATTTACCTTTTTTCACTTGTCGACCTTTAAGAACACTTGCAGAGACCTCATGGTGATGAAGATCTAACCAAGTCATCATCTTTGATGACTCAACACATATTTAAATATTCCTTAAATTGCACAAACATCCTTGACACTCTTGACAACATAATGAAACACCATACACCCAAACAAACAAAGAAAACATGACATAATGCACTGATAAGAATGAGACCAACAAATAGAAAAATAGTTTGAATCCACACACACTATGACAAATTTTAACACCCATTCAAATATTCACATACACATTATAGATATATTGATAAACCAGAATCATAAAAATATAGCTCATGATAAACCTAGAACATCCTCTTATGATTCAAAGTATACAGATTAACACAACTTCCTCCATCCACTCTTACAAATGACTCACAAAAACACTTTACAGCTATGATATTTGAACATAATGAAGACACATACCTCTTATACAAAGAACAAGACATATTACTAGTACATAACAACCAACAAATTCCTTGGAGTAGATGTTTCTCAGTTCTTTCTCCCTATCACACTTTGCAAGACCAATCAATATTTTTCAGGAGATGAGATTACTCCCAAATTGTCTCTTAAATACTTAAATGTGGGATTTGGAAGGGGTTTTGTCAATATATAAGACACTTCCTCCTTTGTAGATACATTCTCTAATTTTATATAGCCTTTTATTATAATATTTCTTAGGTAGTGATACTTAATTGGAATGATTTGTCTTAGAGTGAAAAATGGATTCTTAGATACACTTATTACACTAGTGCTATCACATAGAATAGATGTAGGTCCATCACACTTAATCTTATAGTCCTCTAAATTATTCCTCATCCATATAACCTGAGAAAAACAATGAGCAACAACAACATATTCAGCCTCACAAGTTGAGAGTGCCACAAGAGATTATTTCTTACTTGACCAAGAAACTAGACATTCACCAAAAAAAATGCACCACCACTAGTACTTTTTCTATCATCCATACTTTTGCCCAATCAGCATCAAAATAGGATCTCAATTCAAATTTTGCACTTCTTGGATACCACAAACCAAACTCGTAGTTCCTTTTAAATATTTAAAGATTCTTTTTACTACTTGAATATGTGACTCTCTGGGATCCTCTTGGAACCTCCCAACAAGCCTAACACTTACATAATATCAAGTCTTGAGGAAGTATCCTAGATAAAGTTGTCAATCATAGATCTCGTAATAAGATTTATTCACTTTAGGAGAATCGTATTCCTTGCAAAGTTTACACCCTTTAACCATATGAGTACTAACAGGTTTGCAATCATCCATTGTACTTAGATTGAGAGATGAATATACCTTTATCTGATTAACTTACTTGAAGTCCAAGGAAGAAGGAAAGCTCACCTAGTATATACATCTCAAATTATTTATTCATAGCTTCAGCAAGTTCATGATTCATTTGATCTTACCTCCACTAAAAATAATATCATCCACATAGACCACTACAATTATCAGGAGATCTCCTTCACTCTTAATGTATAAGTTTCTATTAACAACTCCCTTCTTGAAACCTTGTTCTGTCAAGTACTTGTCAAGCCTTTCATACCAAACTCTAGGGGCTTGTTTTAGACCATAGCATTCCTTGTTTAATTTGCACACAAAATTTTCTTTATCACCAAGGAAAACCATCGAGCTGCTCTGCTGCTCCATATAAACTTTCTCATTAATATATCCATTTAAGAAATAATATTTCACATCCATTTGATAGACCTTAAAACCTTTGAAACCTACATATGCTAAGAATAATCTAATTGTTTCCATTCTAGATACTTTTGAGAAAAATTCTCATCAAAATAAATTCCCTCAACTTTAAAATAACCCTTATAAACCAATCTTTCTTTATTTCTTATGAATTCTCCATTTTCATTTAGTTTGTTCCTAAAAATGCACTTATAACCAATCACATTCTTATCTTTTTTTCTAGGTACAAGTTCTTGAGTCTTATTCTTTTCAATTTTATCTAGTTATTCATCCATATCCCGAACCGAACATTCATATTTGATAGCTTCTACTACATTTTTAGATTCAAATTTTTAAATAAAATCTTAGTTGTCTTGATTTTCAATACTTATCAATTTCCTTCTTATAGTAACTCCAAGATCTTTCTTTCTCAAAATCTGATTTTCATGATGATCTCTCCTAATTTTCCTTGATGGATCCTTGGTTTCTTGAATTTATTCATCACCATCTTCTTATTCTTTATAATCATTCGCATGTGGTTCTTTTGTTGTCTTAGAAGAAGATAATAAGATCTTCTAGGATAAGATTAATCAAATTTCCCCACGCACTTTTGACTATGGTTTTCAACCTTTCTTTATAGAAAATATAGGCTAATCTTCTTAAGGAATAACCCAATATATACCTTCATAAAATATGGAATAAAGCTTACCAAGATTTTCTTCAATCCTCTTGATGAAACATCTACATCCAAAGACTCTAAAATGTTCCACATTAGTTGGTTTCCTTTCCATAGCTCATCTCAAGTCTTGTCACTATTCACTCTTAGTTGACATCTATTAAGAATGTAGACAATAGTATAAATTTCTTCTTTCTAGTAGCCATCTAGTAATTTGGATTCATTCAAGATGGTCTTTTTCATATTTTGAGTAGTCATATTCTTTCGTTCAACCACCCCATTCTGTTGGGGAGTTCTAGATGCTAATAATTTCCTCTTAATGACATGAAATATACAAAAATCATCAAATGAGTGAGACCAAAAATCACCTCCATTATCAGATCTAACACATTTTATTTTTCTGTACTTCTCATTCTTAATAAGATCTTTTAAATAATTGAAGACATAAAATTCATTTGAATTTTTCTTAAGCAAGCTGCCTGTATATCTAGTGAAATCATCAATAAGAAGCATGAAATAGTAATCACCTGAAGTGATTCCAGTTCTCATATGTCCAAAAATATTAGTATGAATCAACTGAAGAGAACTAGTGGTGGAATCATGCTCTTTAGTCTTGAACCTCCTTCTGCTTGTATTTCCATGTAAGCATGCCTTGCATAAAGTATCTTCAATTTTTCTAGTCTTGGGCATATTTTTTACACAATTGTTAAATATGATATTAACAATATTATCAAAGTTTACATGACCACATCTTATATTCCATAGCCAACAATAATTCATCGTACTCATTAGACACTTATCTTTGTTGACTTCCTTAAGAATGTACATGTTACTATTTATTATCTTTACTTTTGCAAAAACTTTACATGATTCTCCTTTCCTAATTTTACATCCCTTTACATAAAAGGTTATAACATACCATTGTTTGCACATTTGACTTACACTAGAGTAGATTGTGTTTCAAGTCTTCAACATATAAACATCTTTGGTGATGGATTTTCCATTGTCCAAGCTCAAAGAACCTCTTCCCAAAATTCTTATACCAATTATCTCTAAACATGACAGCTCCAAAATTATTTTCCTTTAGTGTAATAAACGTATTCTTATCACCTATCATATGAGCTGAGCATCCACTATCAATATACCAAATCAGATTTTCATCTTGACTATGAAAATAAATTTGAGCAATACCACATACTTCATCATGATTCAAAGTGGATGAGATAGATGAAAAAACACCATAAATTTCATTCCATATATCAAACCCTAAGGGTTTAAAATAATCTCTCATGGTAATCAATGGAAACATACCAACTTTCCCTTGATAGTAATCCATGATTGTGCTTCAAAATATATCCTTTCAAATGATTATACTTCTCCAAAAGGACCAGATTTGATACCAATTATTGGAGCACAATGAACTCGGGTAGGGGTATGAATCAATCCTTACAAAATTTAAACCATATTTTAGATTATTCAACCAAACCAAAAATTAACTTATCCAGTCATTTATATGTGCACATAATCAAATATCATACATACAATGAACCATGAAACATAAAATCAACACAAAGACATAAGATATAAGTGGGAAACCCTCAAGGGAATAAAACCACCTAAACAAAATATTTCTATTTATATGTTTCAAATTTATTGAGGCACCAACCCCACAAGGAGCACTAACTCCGTAAGAAGGTTATAACCCACTAAGATGATCAAGCACCCAACCACCTTATGATTTTATGATCTCTGAAATATTTCTACCACAACCGATATAGATAAATGATTCATCTCGACTTCTTCAAACCCCCATTCAAACCGTAGGTGTTCGGTCTCTCAAAAACTAGCTCTTTCTTTACTTCTCAAGTATTCAAACTCTTTCATGCATGATTTATGATATTATTTAACCTATAAAAAACTTGATATGATATTAATTCATGCTCACACATCTGAAAAATCCTATCACCTAGGTCGCACTTCTTACACACATCACATGCTCACACAACTAGCTCCAAAAAACACCCAAAAAATGCTTTTATAATATCCTTTCCATTTAAAATTCAAAATCAAACATTTTCCCTCATTTTTAACTAAAATTACATCAGAAAAACATACCATATAATTTTCATAACATCTACAAGTGACCCATATGGTTCATCCTAGCAAAAACCCTTCTTCCATGCACCAAAAATCACCAAAACCCATGCATTAGAATGCCAAAATTCTCCTAACACCAAAACTATTTTTATTCATGATTTAAAATTCATAACACATGTTTAAAATAAAATTTAAAAATAATACATGGTTACAATTTTCATCAACAAATCATATTATTTCATTAAATGGGACCACTGCTTCTTATACTTCTCAAAACACATGTTTCCAACACCCTTCAGACTCGATTATGACTTTGGACCTTAATAACTCTTCAAACCAACTAAAATATTAAATTTTAACCCTTTATGGACATTCCAAGATAATTATAACAGTTATAATAAATTTATAAGTCTTAAAATAATCATTGGCTCAAACTACATAAACTTTTGTCTTCACCAAATCATGTTGCCCAAAAAGATGTTTTCAAAACATAACTAGTTAACACCCTTCCTGAAACTTTAAAGACTTACAAATGGATTAATTGGATTTAAAATTCATCCATATTCACATTACATGTGATATCAAGAATCAACCAATCCATCTCATGCTCCAACCAATTCAATTCTTTAAAACAATTAGTCAGTATCCACAAACTAACCTGGAAACCATATAAAAACTCATAATAAATAATAAAACCTTATATAAATGGAAATATGTTTTAATTATATTTCCAACACAACTTTCATCACCTCCTAATTCCTCTTATAGCTTTGGTTACACCCATTTCACTAAAGACATCTCTTTATTGCCTCAAAACAACCCTTTGACTAGTCAACCTAAATGAATCACACTTTACCATGTAACGGCATCACCATGTCCTGAAACCTCTTTTTAAATCAATAAAAACTCACATGCATCACACAATATAAATTTATTTTGTAACTCCTTCAAACAACATGATCCTAAAATAAATGTCTTCAGAAACTGACCTATTTGAGTGGGTCCCACTCATCACGATAACCTATACCATACCTTTCTGGAAATATGAAGGATTTATATACATGTTAAAATCATCATCCATGAACTAGGAATCAATTTTGGTCACTTAGGAATCAAATCTCTCAAACCACTTTCAAGTTAGTGTTCCAAACTCATAAATAGTCATTTACCTTCTTAACATTCGTTCATAAAAATGTGACGATGAAATGAACTCATTATTTTTGTGAAAAATTCTATATGAATTGTATTAAAATACATGAAATCCACAAGGTCCCATAAAAATCACACAATTCATCATGAGCATAAGAATTTTTAATTCGAGTTGGAAACACACTTGTTCTTGACCATGTTTCACAAAAAAACCTCATATCTTGCAAAATTCACATCATGGAAACCTTAAATTTTTCCCACATCACAATGACACATCCTAATAACATACAATATCATCATAATTTCATTATTTCCACTCAATATTTCCATCCATTGAGACTTGCATAGCTAACCCCTTAGGGTTTTGCACTATAGAAGCTAGGGTCAGCTGAAATAACACTATAATTCATCATGAAAGAACTAAAAATGGTCCAAATACACCTGATACATCATGGTAAAATTACTACATACATCCATGAGCTCATATAGTTCCATACCCTAATCACATACCTCCTATTATCCAAACCTATTCCAAATGAGTACCTGAATCATCGTCACCAACTTGTATCTACACCATAAAAATCATATGAGTGCCCAAGAAATCTCAAAACATTCTCTCCATCATACTAAAGTTCTTATCAAGCAACCAATAATATCCAAACACCATGCACCATCACCTAGGCTAGCTAGGTCACTGAATAGGTTTGTTAAAACAAGTCATCCTCATTATATCAACCTATGCAACCAAGAACATAACTGAATCTCCATGTCATCATCACTCTTAGAATCATTTGACCCTATTACATCATACACTTTTTCATTAATGAGGTTTTTCATTAATTATAACACCTATGCAATAGCATACCAATGACTATATCTAACTTAGAAAATTTATACTATGCTTATATTAGATTTACATGGTTTGATTAGTTTAAACATTATTTTAAAACTTAATTATTGTTTGTTTTGATTTTTTTATAATTTTATACTTATTTTATAGCTTTATATTGTTATTCTCTTTATATTATATTCATTTCAATTAGTTTCCATTTGTTAATCACAGTTGCATCTAGTCAACACATTCGTAAGATAACTTATGCTTGAAAACTACATTTGATAGTATTAATGATATTATTTTCGAGTGTAACTTGATCATATTTTACGCTAGATTTTATTAGATAATATAGTAATCCATTTCACATTTTTACATCATTAAATGATGTAAAACATTATAATAGCTTGATTACATTCTATATTAAATGGATATATAAAATCATCGAGAAAAATTGGACATCTAGATCATATTTAAACTCAAGATACTTATAGTTTAGATTATAATGAAATATTCATATAATTTGTTGAGTAAATTATCAAAATGAATACAATTAGATTACTTAGTAATAAATTACACTTCACACTACCACCCATATAATCATACTTTAATAATATGTATCAATGCATGTGCATTGACTAGTTGATTCAATTTTTATATTCATGATAATTAAATGGGTTTGTTCATTGATAAAAAAATCACCATCAACTAAATCAATGTTTATTACAAAACAAAATTATATTATAAGTTAACTAATTAAATTAATAACGGAAAAAATTATAAATCATGATATATTGTAGATTGAAAAATGAATTTATAAGCTAAAATTGAATAATTAAGTGTTAGAGATGTAATAATGCCATGTTGATGTGAAATGCTACTTTTATAAAAAGAAAATATGTCAACTTAGAAAGTGTTAAACCCTTAGATAAATGTTAGGTAAATTTAATTAGGTGTAGATTATAATAAATTTTATTTACAAGTATGATATGATATGATACAAATACTAATTCAGATTTGCAACTTAGATCGAGATAGGAATTTTGTACGTGTCTTATATTTAATTTCACTATTTTCCTTGTTAGGAAAAGAGCTTACCTCATCCACATACCTTACCCTTCCTCTAAGATTCCCAGGCTTAATATAACTTATTCATGTCTCTCCTGCACCTTAGGATCTCCAAGATACTCCCCATTACACAATTCATGTGCTTAAGCAACTTTTAGACAAATATTACTCTGTATTGACTACACACTTGGATTAGTATTAGTGTTCCTATGATAGTAACAATGAAATAAGTATACTTACTGGATTTTAATCATGGATCCATTGCTCATAATCCTCCATTATCCCTTTGACATCATCTCTACATTCTATTTACCATCATTTTATACCTTGATTCATCAAAGAAACCTCAAACATGCATTGCTCCTATCATTCAAGCCTATGTCTAGATAGGAATCTTTTAGTATAGATGCTCAAAATCATGAGGTATGATTCTTACTATCCTCAATCACTCATGGGGAACTTTTCTAATCTATTTCAAGGTGTCTTGACCCCTCATATAGTCTCACTCCTCTACTTCATACTAGTTCTCTTCCTAAGGCCTTATAGCCCTCTAGCCCTCTCAACACAATGATGCCCAAATATTTCACTATATCATGAAACAACCCTTCCTTAATTTTTTTGATTCCAAGACCCTTTATTAGGCTCTAACACATACCTAAAATTCCACTATATGTTCCTTTGTTAGAATTTGTACTTCCTTTGTAAATTGCACCTCCAATTAGGCCTATTCTACCCCTTAAGCATGACAACACACCCTTGCAAGAATAATTTCACCTGAAAGAGCATATATCCACTCCTATCATATCAAAATAATAGATTATATAAATTTTTGTGGCTTAATTCCATCATTCCATTTGCAATGCAACTCAATTTCTCCTCGCAATTATACATGTACAATCTACAATACAAATATTGATGGAACTTGCTCACACGTGTGAATTATGGGATGATATTTTGTAGGCTTCTAAAATCACCTAGATAGAGATCTCCTAAAATTTCATGAATTTCCAATGGATAGAATCTTACAAGCATGATTCCCTAGATTGGGCCTGAGAGAAAAATTTTAAGGCAATAGGAAAAATTGATCGGTTTCATAATCTACAAAAATTCACGGTACACTCCTCTTTCCTTCCTCTAACTCTTTATATCATCAAAATTTCAAGAACTTGCATTCTAGCATGACTATTACCTTTTTGATCTCAGCTAAAACAAGGTTTCAATACACCATTAATTGAATACGAGCATATTATGCTAAATTACAATCAAGATACCTATAACAACATCCCAAAAGCTTCATATGCATTGAAATCTCTTATTACATATTTAAAAACTTTATTACATCATGATTTTCTCCATTTTTTTCTTAAACCTTATTCATTCTCTCTTGTACTCTTCTATTCTAGCCCCTAAATTTGACAAATCAGCTCCTACATGAGTTTAACAACCATAACCAAACTTGGTAAAGGATGAAATTACATCCCTAAACCTCCTCCATTCATTCAACCTCCTAAGAAAACTCAATACACATCATGATAAACCTTAACTAGGCATTAAAGCTAATTGCACCTCCTTTTGACTCTTTCCTATTCACACCCAATTTCATTTTTTTCTTTTTGAACACATTCAATTTGGCATTCAACTACTAATGTAAAACACTCATATACACCTAACCAATCATATCTAGATGGTCTCATATGACCTTAGGAAATTTGACTCTTGATGCTCCTACATCAGAGTACCCTTGTAAAAAAATTGAGCCCCTGCTCAAATGCATTTTAGATATTTTCCTCTTCCTTATCTTCTAGTTCCTTATTATTCTCCATGCTTATTTGTCTTGACTTCTTGTTGTGTTCTTCCTCCTTACCACCACTCAACCTCGTACTTGTAATTATTCTTCATGTACCTTACTTCCTTGTTTTCCTCATTCTCTCCTTCCAAATTTTTCATCATGGAATCCAATTATTCCTTACATCCTTCATGCTTACCTACACTCATTAAATGTAGAGAATTATTAGTCATGCAATCATAAGGCTTAAGTGTCTTCTTAACTTGTTTTATCACCATTTTCCTCTTATCTTCACATTTATCTCCTTCAAAGGATTTTTCACTTTTCCTATAAAATGGAAGTCTCCCACATTGAAATCCCATTCCTCCACATTTTCTAAGATTCCATATGGCTTCTTAGTTAGCAACTTTCTACATTGCAGCTTGATCATGATATGAAACATCCTTATTTACACAATCTTATTTTATTTTGTTGGCTACTAGTTTCTCATGTTTTCTTTCTCCTTGTACTAGACTTGTCAATGCTTCTTGTTCTTACATGAACTTCAATATGCCTTTATGACTGTCTATCTAAGTTCTTTTGGTATGTTGTGTTCCATATTATTCATGTTATTGTATAAGTTTAGGTATCTTCTTCTCCATTATGTGTATCTTGTCAAATTTTACCTCAGCCTTCTTGATGGCATTGTTCTTAGTAGTATTGTCCACTCTTCCCTGTTCTTTATTTTCCATTTGACTCAGGTTTATACCCTAATTTCTAACTATACCATTGTACTTGAGGCTTATTTTAACTTGGTTTACCCATTTTCCTAATGTTTCTTCTTTTGAAACCTATAATTTAACTCTACCACCTCATGACATTGCTCTTTGCATAGTATTATCATTGTGTCAGTCCATAATTGTCTAACTATTGGTCTGATTCCTTACACTTTATCACCATTTAAGTCATTTATAGGCTCCTTCACTTGTAATTATGAACTTCTCTTAGGTCCATCCTGTCTACACCACAAGTGCTCAACCACCTCCTTCAATTTTATACTCCTTCCAATCATTATATCCTCATTTGATAGTCTTATGGGTGCTGCACTATGAAATTCTGAGTCTCTCATCCTCCATTGGACTGCTATGGCTGCTCCTTGATGTATTGTAATATATAGAATCATGCTCAACTTGCCTATATGCATACATTGGTTGTAACTTAGGTTCTTAGGATTTAAATTGGCCTCCTTAAACTCTTGTTGATTGGTTACAAGATTGAATCGATCCATCTTCATCCTCATATTGTCTTTACATAAATACTCAAGCTCTTTGACTGGTACCTTCATGTTCTTCCTAATTGATATTTGTTTACTCACCTCGAATTCTTTTTGAATCTTAAAAACATGATCATAAGAAATATCACATGCATGTTCTTGTTGTAGTTGGTGACTGACTTGGTTCTCTATTAGCTTCACTTATGCTTGTGCTAGGCTTTCATTGTTGCTCTTTAATTCTAAGTATATCCTCATGTTCCTTGACACTCTATTTTGACTCATCAATGACCATATCCCTTAAAATTCACTCCTTTCTTCTTTCTTTGATTCCATTATGCCTTGAATGCATTTACCCTTCATATTGGATAGTTCATCCTCTTGAATGGCTATATTCGGTCCTTTTAAGCTTCTATGAACATTTCCTTATTCCACCTTTCACCGGACTCACTTGGGGTTCATCTATTTTTGTCCATTCTTGACAAATAATTCCTTTAACCTACATTCACACATGCCAAAACAAAATTAGGCTCAAAAATAAGAGCTTTACTACCTTATTTGGTTTGCTTCTATACTTGTTTCCAACTTTCTTACAATTTGGTTTCTCTCTTAGGCTTGTTTGAATTCCTTATTTCATCTTGGTTTAGGTTCCCTACAAGGACTGATTGTCCATCAAACTATCTTTCTCGGTCTTCAAGAGACCTACTTATTTCTACTCTTTCCATGACACCTTTATGTGTCTTCTCATTCTTTTTCTCTCCTAGATCTTACATAAGATCCTCTAGGACTATCTTCCAAGTCCTTTCTTCTTCTTCCCTTATCTCACTATTGTCATATTCCTCCTTCATTGAGAGTTCCATGTTGTATTTCATCCTCTTTTGGGATTATAAATTATTTCTTTCTTGATCCTTTTCAATGGATCTTACCTGCTACAACTTGGTAACTTTTTCTTCACATCCTTCTTCCAAGGATTCACTCACTCCTTCCTCTTTCAAGAGTTTTAAGACCTGCTTCTTGGTCTTCACCACAAATTCCTTTAACCTAAACACCATTCTCCTCCTCTCAATGCTTGCATGTTGGTTCATCAAAGGCACTAACACATGCTCTATTCCATTCTTTGTTAGAAAACATTTATTCAACCTTCCATTATAAACTACCTTCCTGTCATATTGACATGGCCTACCTAGGAGTAAATGACAGACATCCATAGGAATTACATCACATAAGACTTCATCATGCAAACTTCCAATCTTGAAAGGTACTATAAATTACTAACTTATAATAATCTGATGATCCTTTTGAACCCATGAAACCCTATAAGGTGTAGGGTGAACTAACCTCTTTAAAACCAATTTACTAACCATTTCTGCAAACATAATGTTGTTTGTGCTACTATTATCTATAATAAGATTGTATCACTTACCTCTTGTCTTGCATCTAGTTCTAAATAAGCTTCTCCTATTGACTGGATCTTGGCATCTAGTTTTTTTATGTAGAAGTACTCTCCTTAGCAAAAATATTCTCCTTGCTTCTGATCACCATATCCATTAGCTGAATTCTCCAAATCTGAACACACTACCTCTATGTTTGTCATTCTTGTGCCTAGATCATTGATTTCATTCACCATGCATATCTTCCTCATCACTCCATTTTGGATGAAATTCATTACTACAATGATGGCTTCTCAACCTTTTCCACACTATCAAAAATTAAATTCATACACACTTCAATCAAACACAAATGCTTAAAATATCATCAATAAACTGATCCTAACAAATCTCAAATCGGATACCAAAAATGATGCATATATTATATTCAATTTCAATATATTCCTTATTAGGAAAAGAGCTCACCTCCTCCTCATACCTTACCCTTCCTATATGAGGCCTAGGCTTGACAAAACTTATTTGTGTCTCCCCTGCACTTTGAGTATCTCCAAGATACTCCCCATTACATAGTTCATGTTCTTAAGAAACTTTAAGACATATCTTGCTCTTTATTGACTACATACGTACATTAGTGTTAGTGTTCCTATGAAAGTAACAATGAAATAAGTATACTTACTAGATTTTGATCATGGCTCCATTTCTCATAAGCCTCCATTCTCCCTTTGAAATCATCTCTGCATGTCATTTACCATCATTTTATACCCTGATTCATCAAAGAAACCTCAAACATGCATTGCTCCTATCACTCAAGCCTAGGTCTAGATAGGCCTCTTTTGGTCTAGATGCTCAAAAGCATAAGATAGGTTTCTCACTACCCTCAATCACTCATGGGGCACTTTTCTGACCTATTTCAAGGTGTTTTGACCCCTCATAAAATCTCACTCCTCTACTTCATACACGTTCTCTTCCTAAGGCCTTATAGCCTTCTAGTCATCTCAACACAATGATGCCCAAATATTTCACTATATCATGAAACAACCCTTCCTTAAAACTATTGATTCCAAGACCATTTATTGGGCTCTAACACATACCTAAAATTCCACTATATTATCCTTTATTAGAATTTTTACTTCCTTTGTAAATCGCACCTCCAATTAGGCCTATTATGCCCCTTAAGCATGACAACACACCCTTTCAAGAACAAACTCACCTAAAGAGCATAGATCCACTTCTATCATATCAAAATCATAGATTATATAGAGTTTTGTGGCTAAATTCCATCATTTCAATCGCAATGCAACTCAATTTCTCCTCTATAACCGTACATGTATAGTCTGCAGACAAATCTTGATGGAAATTTCTCACACTTGCAAATTAGGGGATGAGATTTTGTATGCTTAAAAACTCACCTACATAGAGATATCCCTAAAATTTCATAAATTTCCAATGGATAGAATCTTAACAACATTATGCCCTTGAATGGGCCCAAGAGAAAACTTTTAAGGCTATAAGACAAATTGATCAGTATTAAAAGATATAAAAATTCATGGTTACTCCTCTTACCTTCCTATAACTCCTCAGATCATCACATTTTCAAGAAATTTCATTCTAGTATGACTGTTACCTTTTTGGTCTCAGCCAGGATAGGTTTTCAATACAACATTAATGGAATACAAACATTTTATTCTAAATTACAATCAAGATACCTATAGAAACATCCCAATAGCTTCATTATTCATTTCAATCTCTTATTACATCTTGAAAAACTTTATTACATTATGATTTTATCCACTTCTTTCTTAACCTTTGTTCATTCTCTCTTGTACTCTTCTAGTCTAGCCCCTAAATTTAACAAATCTGCTCCTACATTAGCTCAACAACCATAACTATACTTGGTAAAGGATGAAATTACATCCCTAAAATCCCTCCATTCATTCAACCTCCTAAGACAACTCAATACACATCATGATAAGCCTTAACTAGGAATTATAACTAATTGCACCTCCTTTGGACTCTTTCCTATACACACCCAATTTCATTTTTTTTTTTACAATACATTCAATTTGACATTCACCTAATAATGTAAAAACTCATATAAACCTAACGAATTATATCTATATGGTCTCATATGACATGTGGACATTTGACTCTTAATGATCTTGCATCAAATTTGCATACACTAGTTAACGTAAACATTGAATCAAAAGCACAAAATGAAAGTTTATATTAGTGCCAAGGTTTATTTTAGCTATTTATTAGTTTATTTGGTTATTTCCACCTCATGCATAGTGATTCATCTCACTTATGTGAGTCATAGGTCCTTTAGGAGTTATATGACATATGACATATTTTTTCATGGAATTTTTCATATTTTTCATAGGTTTCATATGTCATACATGAGTTACATTCCATTTATAAATTGTAATTTTTTCTCCTTGTGGAGGTATGATGAGTCTAGGCATGGTAGTTACATAACACTCCCAATATGTACTTTCTCCTTTTTGATCTATGAGTATGAGTAAACCATTTTATTTTTACATTCAAAAGTTCCTTGAGTTCATTTTTTTGCTAATTACTTAGAGAAATTTCACGTTATCATTTGAGTGCAACTCCTTCAATGTGCATGCCATTACGAGAGATCTTCATTCCCTCTTTTAGTATAGAAGGACTTAGTTGATTTTTGATGATTTTGAAAGAGATTTGGGACTATACAAAAATGAAGTAGGAGATTTAAAAATTAAACAACCTTCATAACCTATCATCTAACTATATTTACACCTAGATTAGGATTGTACCATTAGGTCAAGAACATATTGTATGATCTAGATCTTGTTGTAAAGTCTTAAACCTTCTATGAATCTACCTCTATAACTTTATAGGTTTCTCACCTTCTTATATTTGTCCTTTTCTGTCAAATATTGTATTTGCCTCAAGTTTCTCTCCCTTTAATGATGTTGTATCCATGTGTTATTCTTGTTTGAGATATTAGAATTGATATTATCCTAGTTATTTGATTTGAACAATTATGATTTTATCGTAATGTTAACACTTAGTTGCTAACATGTACTTGGAAAAATGATGTGTGAATTTAATCCTTTTATCATTGTCACTTGTATTATATATGATGATAGGTTTGTGTCTATATGATATTTACATGGAATATAATTTAAACATATATTATTTTGTTTTCTCTTTATCATGTATATGCTAACCTATCTTGGAAAGTTATTGTATTTGGACCATGAGGCTTATTCATGGGCATTATTAACATCATCTAATTATGATTTTTAACATATGGACCTTGATGGATTAGTAGAGTAGCATGCATCTTGTAAAAAATTCTGAAACATCTCATGGTTGAATTTTAGTGATTTCTAACATCTTGTATAATGGGTGAATTAATTTGTAGCTATTTGGTTAATTACATATGTATATCATAATTTTTAGATATGTGTATGATTGCTTCATTTATCATATTTTATTGAGCATATATTGTTGGTATCAAGATTTAATCTCCTTCACAACTTGAACAACATCATGGGTTTTCACAAGACACTCAAGGATAGATAGATTTTTGTATGTCGTTTGTAGCCGGGGAAGCATACCTATCTGCTTGTTTGCATTCAAGAATTGAGGGAGTGGATAGCACCTTCAATAGGGTTTTGATCTAACCCTCACTATTTTTGGTTGTGCCTATCAACCAAGGCAAGAGAACCCATGTATTGCAGCCCCTATATGGTAAGGAGATGGATATTTCCTTGTGTTTTGCATATGATAAAGAAGAGGCTTTGTGAAAACATGATCAAGTATCCATTATCCAAAATCAAAGTAGTTTTCACTACTAAATGATGGAAATGTTCTCAAAACAAAGATAGAGCTGCTAAAGACATGATAAGACCCTGATCAACTTTGTGCATTTTAGTGAAAGGATTGAATTCTTTTGTGGACACACAATGCAAATGGAGGGGTATTTGAAGTAGGATGAGTTAGTTTAAAATGAAATTTTGATGAGAGATGTTGGAACAAGAGTAGTTAAGAGTCATCACCTTCTTTAGGAAACTTTGCAAATGAATTACAACACCTAAACAACAAAGATGTTTCAATGAATCTAAAGTGCTCTTTCAACCAGGATGTGTGCACACATGGATGCCCAAATCTGCACTATTCCATACAAACTTTGATAACCTACCACAAAGGCTTGAAGTAAAATACCAATGAAGCATCCAAGAATCCCTATTTAATCATGACCTAAGGTGCACCCAAAGGTTTACGAGCAGTCTCATTAATCAAGGACAATAAGATGATTTTAAATTTGTTTATCTTCTATCAGATGAAAGCTCTTCTGAATATAAGATTGCAAATTCCATTAAACCATCAACCAGAAATGAGACCATGTATGATCAGAGATATCCTAAACACAAGATTGCAACATGAGCATGAAACACAAATTGAAAACATACTGAAATATAAGTGTATACAAACTTTTCCAAGAGATAAAACTAATTGATCCAAGAATTTGATCAAATGTATTAGTAAGGGAATGTTATTTAGACAATCTCAAAGCTTTTTGATGGATTTACAACTAAAACCAACTCAACAAGATGCACATTTGATGCAAACAGAATAAAAAATGGCCCTCGGGTAGTTTTCTAAAAGAAAATGGACCTCTTCCAATTTTCCCCGTGAAAATTCCTCTCTCTCTCTCTAAAATTCTCAACAGACCTTTTAAAATGCCTCCAAATTACATCATATATCCTCTTCCATCTTGGATCCTTACATCCCAAGAAAAGAATATGCCAAAGGGATCAGATTTGTTACAAAAACCTATCCATTTGATGAAAAATGATATAAAACTATAAAACAGCTCACCAAATGCCAGAGGTGCACAAATATTTTAAAATATTACATGAACTCAGATCCTTATTCATCCCAGGGTCACATTTTTGGCATTCCACCATGCCAAGCATGCATTTGCAATCATTTTTCACCTTTTACTTCATCATTTTTAACTCTGCAACTTTTCATTTTTTACCATTCACGTGTTTTTCACAGGCTGAGAAAAATATTTCATGAAAAACATCATAGGACATCAAATCAGCTTAAAAGAATGGTGTTATTGTTCTCAGAAGGTTGAGGGGATGTAGATTCATATAAAATTTCATGTGAATCGGTGCAAAAATGACGATTCCAAGCATCTTGGAGCCCCAATGGCACCCAAAAATGAAAATACACAGCAACCATTGATTAAAATCAACTTTAAATCTCTACCCTCCACGTGTCAAATCAGATCTTGAATATTCCCTTGAAAATACCCTTTTTCCCTTTTGGATGAGGTGGGACACGTGTCCAAATATCATTGGACCGGGACCTCATTTTAAAATTTGCATTTGCGACCCTTTTTGACCTCGGGAAAATTTTGAAACTTTTCCCCGCGGGCCCGAACACCCTCTCTCTCCTCTGCCATGTGGTGGTCTCCCATTCACTATCAAGGCCAACCCTCCAAATTCTTCCTTCAAACCTTTACGAGCATCAAAACTCCATGCGGGCCCGAGCTCTCCTTTTTGACATTTGAAAAATGCCACGTGTCACCTTTGGATTAGTTGCGGGGAAAACCTCCAATTTTTCTTGTCGCTCCCCAACGGATCCATTTTTGACTTTGAGATTTTTGCCCAAAATTTGTAAAATTTTGAAACACTTCCCGCCACCCGAACCTCCGCCACCCCTTGGACACGTGTTCAAAAATGATTGGCGGTGGAGCCAATCCTCATTTTTTTACCTTTTAAACCAAGGGCAAAGATTCACAAAATTTTCTTCGGCCCCCATTCCCATTTCTCCTCCCAGGACATGTGTCACTTCATGATTTGCACGGAGATGTGGCTAAAATTTTAACTCTAAAATTTTGCCTCCAAAGGCAAAAATCCAAAAACATGCACAACCCCGCTCCTCCCTTGGCTCCCCTAGACACATGTCCTCCTCCCATTGGACATAGACCCCCAGGAAAATATTTGCCTTTTACATTTTGAAACCAAAAATATTCAAATTCTTCAAAGTTCTCACTTTTCTGATTGACCTTTCTTGACACGTGTCGTCTTTCCATTGGGCATAGGCCTCCAGGTTGAAATTTTCCATGACATTTTGAGCCAAAAATTTGAAAAAATTTTCAACTCCATGGGCGTCCACTTGATCCTCCCATGCCACGTGTCGCCTTCTCATTGGGCGCGGGCTTATGGGCCAAAAAGTGACTTCAAGGAATTTTCCAAAATGAGAGAAAATGTTAAGTGACCCCCGCCACCTACCGGTTCATCTGACCAATCAAATCGTGCCACGTAGGCACAACACTGTAGCACTGTGGGGCCACAGACAAAAATTTCCTTTCGCCAAAATTTCAAAAAGTGACAAGTTATAATATTTTTTCCGACCGCACCCGGCCAATGAGAGCCTGCCACGTCAACATAAATGTTGCAATGATAAATTTGATGGCCCGAGAGCCCGTCAAAACGTGAAAAATATAGGGAATGCCCTAGAAACCAAATTTTTTGATAGGGAAGGCAGAATTCTTCATTTTAAACCAACTGAATCATTTTTTGACATCATTTGTGACCTTGGGATTGGGGAAACACTTGCACAAATTCAGGATTTGATCAATTTCAATTTTTGCATGATTTGGCAATGGAAAAGATGGCACATCCCGTAAAAATAAATAAATTAGGGCAAAAATGGGGGGAAACTTGGATCTTGTTTCAAAATGGGGAAGAATAAAAACATTATGAGCATATCAAAGGCATTCAATTGGAAAATGTGAACTTGCACCATGAGACCAAAAATTGAAACATTTGTGAGTACATTTGGTCATGAAAAATAAGGCACCTTATGCAAACTCAATAATGGGACCAACATTAGCTCCTCGCTGGGGATGGGCACTCCCGGAAGTGCCATAAGATCACAACGTAGACCATGTGCCAAAAATCCATTGGGCAAGGAGTCAAAACATGCAGAGCAGCCCAAAAACCATAATTTTCACTGAAAACAAGTCGAGAAAACTAGACCAAAAATGGTTACAAAGGACAAAAGGGAAAACCACAAGAAAACAACAAGTAAGAACAAGGAAAAGACAAAAAAACAAGGGCTATACAAAATGTACAACTTGTGCATACCTCACACAAGGATTCAATCCAAGAAATGTTTTAAATGTCTTCCATTAACAGGCAGCTCCAACAAATCCCCATCCAAATCCTTGAGAAAAAATGTATTTTCTCCAATCTTGATATCAATGGCATAAGGGCCCATCCATAGAGCATCAAACTTGCCATGCTTGCCCTTGTCTTCATGCCTACTATCCCACAACAAAACCAAATCTCCAACACTGAAGGCTCTAGGGTGACCTTCTTATCAAACAACTTCTTCAATTTCTCCCTAAATATGACATGATTTTGATGAGAAGCTCTCCTTTCTTCATCCAACCCAATGATCTGATTGATTCTTGATTCATATGGGCCATGTTCTTGATCTTCCAATTGCTGAGCAAACTAAAAAGTGGATAATTGCAGGTGTAATGGTAGCAGAGCCTAAGTCCATACATCAGTTCAAATGGACTTTTACTAGTTTCTCTTTTTGGAGTTATGCTATCACCCATACTAAAAATTTCAACTATTCTCCCCACTTCTTCTTTTTGATTTCCAAGGTTCTTCTAATTATCTTGAGCAAGTTCTTGTTACTTGATTAAGCTTGCCCATTCCCTTGTGGATTGTAATTTGAAGAATAAGTCATATTTATCCCATATTCATTGCACATTGCCATCAAATGCTTGGCTCTAAAACACATAGCATTATCAGATACAATCTTAACTAGAACTCCAAACCTACATATGATATGATTCAACAAGAAATCCATTACCACTTGGTGTGTTGCCTTTCTAGATGGAATTGCCTCAACCCATTTTGTAAAATAATCAATTGTTATAAGGATCCATTTGTAACCAGCACTAGAAGGATCTGAAATCTCACCAATAAAATCCATTCCCCATTGTTTGAAAGAAGTTTTAATTGATACGGGATGCAAAGGAAGGGAGCCCAAGCTTTCAATCTCCTCGAGAAGTGTTTAAACTATCACATCTTCTAACTATCTGGTTTGCATCTTTGAAAAGAGTTGGCCACCAATAACCAGCTCTTAAAATCTTATGTGCTATCACTCTCCCAGAAAAATTTCCTCCACAAAATCCCCCATGGAAATCAACAATCAACTTGGGAGCTTCATCTTCAGTTATGCATTTCAAGAGGACACCCTCAGGGTTCTTCCAAGCCAACCCAAGGTCTGTTATGATATATTTTTGAGAAGCCAACTTAAGGGCTCTTTTCTGATTTTTATTCAAGTGACTAGGACAGCATAGGTGCTTGAGGTAGAAGACCACATCCTTGTACCATTCAGAATTCATCAATTTGTCAAGAAGATCTACCCTTTCTTCCTCTAGCTGATTCACTTCTACATTTTGCAAATTACTCTCAGCCATGAGTTTGGCAAGACCTAAACCTCTTACCAGCTTTGTAGTTTGGATATCCATATCATACTCTTGTAATTTGTTGACCCATCTACATCTCTTGCTTGATATCTCCATGTCAGATAAGATGTCTTTAACCATTGTATGAGGAACATAAGCAACAACCTTTGAACTCAAAATGTAGGGCCTGAAAATCTTTGTTGCTTTTACTAATGCAAATGCTTGTTTCTCCATAATTGTGTACTTCAGTTCAGCTACTTGTAAATCCTTGCTAAATAAATCAATAGGCCTCTCAGCTCCATTCTCATCCTTTTGTAACAAAACTAAAGCAATAGTAAATTCAGATGCAAAAGAGAAGATTTGGAAAGGCATCTTATAGTTTAGAGCTACCAAAACAGGTGCATGCTTGAGTGCATCCTTTAGTCCCTCAAAAGCTTGGATGGCAGCCTTTTCCCACTTAATAACTTGATCCTTTCTTAGCATGCTTGTGATTGGAAGAGTTAACTCAGAAAAATTGGAGACAAACCTCCTAATGAAATTGATTTGGCCAAAGAAAGATTGGATACCTTTCTTGTTTCTTGGAATAGGAACCTTACTGATTGCTTCCACTCTCTTAGGGTCTATCAAAACACCTTATTTGGGAAAAATATGTCCCAATAACTTGGCCTTTGGCACACCAAAATGACACTTCTTTGGATTAAGTGAAATGCCATACTCCCTACATCTGATCAACATCTTTTCTAGGTGTTGCAAATGGTCTGCTCGCTGCCTCAAAAAAACAGTCACATCGTCTTGGTAAACTGCAATAAATTCATTGATATAACTAGCAAAGGCAAAATTCATCACCCTTTTAAAAGTAACTCCAGAATTCATCAATCCAAAAGGCATCCTTACAAAAACATAAGTCCCCCAAGGAGTAGTGAAGGTTATCTTAAGTCTTTCTGATTCTTTGACAACTACTTGATTGTATCCGGAGAAACCATCCAAAGTAGAAAGCATTTCTGACCCTGTTACAAGCTGCAACATATTCTCCATGTTTGGAAAAGGATAGTTTTTCTTCATATATTCTTTGTTTAGATTCCTAAAATCCACACAAAGTCTGATATCACCATTCTTTTTTCTAACTGGCACAAGGTTGGCAACCCAAGAAGAGTATCTAGTAGGCTGAATGATGCCACCATCTCTCAATTTCTTCAACTCTTCCTGCATTTTCATGGAAATAAGTGGGTTAATAGGCCTTTGTTTTTGTCTAAATGGCTTGGTTTTTGCCTCAAGAGGGATCTCATGCTGAAATAAATCTTCTCTATATGCCTTCAGCTCTGAATAAGACCAAGTAAGGCAATCTTGATATTTCTTTAAAAGTTGGGCATAGGACTATTTCTCCTCTTTGTTGAGATGGATGCCCAACCAGATCTTCCTTGGCTTGTCTTTAGTTCCCAATTTGTTCTCTTCCACATCCCTTGAAGCAAACAATTTTCTATTTATGATGCAATCGACATTTCTTAAATTGGATTCAAGTGTAACAAGACCTTTAGGAATGGTATTTGTTTTTAATTGATAATATCCTTGTCGAACAATGTTTCTCTACCTTCATTCATGCACACCATTGGTTCCGAATCAATATTCTAACCATAAAAATCTCCTTGGCATTGTAATAATCTCAACACTTGTGCATCATCATCAAAAATATACTAATGCTTCACATTATCCGGGACAACTAGCCTTGTTGACACTTCATGTTATATTCACAAAAAGTTGAAATAGTGCAATTGTCAAATCTAGAACCCGAACATCCAAATTTATCAAGAGCAGCATTAAGACTTATATCATGGTAAACAATGTTAAAGGAATCAAACATTTCAATCAAGTCCCAAACAACATGCTTATATTGTTTCATATGCTGATTTTTGTAGCATACAACTTTCTTACCTGCTTGAAAACTAGCTCTGATCTCCTTTAGAAAAAATATCCTTCACTCCATATTTCCATGCAATCCTTAATCCTGTTAATAATGCCTCATACTCAGCAATGTTATTAGTGCACTCAAAATTGAGCTTGAAAGAGAAAGGAAACTCTTCCAAACTAGGAGAAACCAGCACTATACCAACACCATTGCCAAATTCGAGCAAGCTCCATCAAATAGAAATGCCCATGGAGAACCTACCATACCAAGGCACTCTGATTTGTCCATCTTATTCTCTTTTCCATCAACAAAACCAATGAAGTTGTCAACATCTACATTAGCAAACAACACTTCATAAGAAGCATTGTTGGGATCTTCAATCAAGTGTAACATCTTCTTTTCACCATAGAATTTGACAAGGCTTCCCTCAATGGGAATGGTGGAAAAATACATTTCCATTTAAACACTACCACCAACACTTGCAGCCCATTTTCTTAGAAAAATCATACCCCATTTGGCAAGGCAATCAACAATTACAACATCAAGTTTTAAATTCTTACCTGGATAGGCTACAAGTTGCACTACCAACCCCTTCACACAACCAACAACTAGCACTTCCCTTGAATCCATGGCTGTACACTTCCCATATGCTACTATCACTTTGATATCCAACTCATTCATAACTTCTAGAGGCATAACATTACATGATGCACCAGAATCAAACATGTAATTGTGAAGCAACCAACCTTTATGAGCAAAGTTGTGAAGAATGGATCAAAATTCAATTGGGAATCAACCAAGGATGTCTCCAAATACACTTCAGGTTCCTCTCCAAAATATTCCATTGGTGGTGGTGTTTCAGGGCCAGCAATGCTTTGAACAGGATTCTCAACAACATTTACATTTCTGCTTGGTATACTCTTTTCATCCTTCAATCCCAAGTACTCAAAAGCTCTTTTCTTATGTTCAGAATTCTAAGCAATTCAATAATGGGAACACTCACTTTAATTTGGCTCAATACTTGGGCTATATCATATGGAACATTCTTTGGCAAAATAGCATTGGAAGGGAAACAAGAAGGTTCATCGGATGGAGAAGTATTCTTGGCAGCTCAAGGCGTGAAGAGGATAGATATTTTTACATGGGACAGAGGGTTCTTGGCAATTGTTTCCTTTCTAGGATTATATTTGGGAATACTTGTGAGCAAGGGGGTGTATTTTGTTTGGCTTGAGGACCAGCTCCCCTAACAACTTTACTTCTAGTATTTTACTCCTTTTCTTGACCAGCCACAACATTCATTAACAATTGTCTATCTTCCTCCGAAGGAATACCACCATCATACTTCTTGATCATTAAATCCCTTAGATACTCAAAGTCATTATTAGGGATTTCAAAAGCCCGAACTATATCTACATCATGAAATTGAGGAAGAGAAAGAAATGGTACCATCTTTATGCAATCCCAAAAGGTTACAATAGTCCTTGCACTTATCACATCTCGTTGATGTTGCTTTTGCTTGTTGTGAGCCCGAAGAGCTGCCCATCATACAAATATTATCATCCATTTCATTCTCATTATCATCATCAATATCTTGCTTTGAGGAAGAAAACATCTGTCACACCAATCCATATCAGTAATTTCTTTAACAACAACTCTTACATTAGAGGTTCGTGCACCACTCTATTTTCATGTGCTTGGGGTTGTCTACTTGTAGATCCAGCAGGCCCTTTACCTCTATCATCTTGTCTTTCATCACCTCTAGGATGATTTCCAAATATATCATGATTTTGAGTTCTTTGCTGTCCTTGTGAACTTTTCCCAATTCCTTTCTCAACCTAGGCTAACTTGTAAGAAATTTCTTTAATGTACCCACTTGCCAAAGTCTTGACAACATCTTCTAAATCAGCACCCTTGCTAGCTTGAGGATTCTCGTGGTTTATCAACTTCACACCATCCCTCTTAAGTGGTTTACCAACAACCTTGATATTATTTTCTATTTGAAGTGCCATGGTGAAAGCTTGTCTCAAGTTTGTAGGATTTTTGTCTCTCAAGTAATAGGCTGCCTTTTTATCAAATGCATCTTTATATTTGATCAAGCAAGATTCATCACAAGGCCTTAAAATGACAGGAAGCCTTCTCAATGTTTTATTAAATCTTGTATTAAAGTCATGAACGGTCTCATTAGGGTTCTTCTTGATGTTCTCAAAATCGGAGAGAAGGAACCTTGGATTTGTTTTGTCTCCATATTGTAATCTGAATGCATTACTCATCTCAGTCCATGAATCAATAGAGTTATCAGTAGAGCTTTGTACCAATCTCTTGCATCTTCCTCAAGTGTATGGATAAACAACTTAATATACACATCCTCAAATCCTATCTCAAAATATTCCATCATGTTAACAAAGAGTTTGAGATGTTGATCTCCAGTTATGGCATTGTTACCTTGGAATTTTGGTAACCTATTTCTCACATCTTGTTTTGGATAACCATCCATTCCTCCAAAATCTATAGGACCAAAGGTGTTAACAACAAATGGAGGTCTAGGCTGAGCCATATCGTTTAGTGGGGGATCTTGGAGGTGAAACAAGCCGATGAGGAGTAGTAATGGGTCTAATCGAGAATACATGAATGATCTCTAAAATGACAACCCCCAACGGCTCTCTCTCTGATAAACTTTAGCAAACTTAGAAACCAAAGGAGCAGATCTAGAAGTAGGTTTTTTAAATACACAAGAAGGTCCCTCACCTGATGTAGGATGAAAATCAGTAAGAAGATTGCCTAAATCAGACCTACTTGAAGAAGAATTATAATCTTCAATGACAGGCTGCTCTCCTTCAAATTCAACTATAGGGATCTCTTTCCTTACAACCAAATCACCAACCACTTTCCACACTCGTCTTCCCTCTAGTTCTGAGCTTCTTGATTCAGTAAGAAACTTCTTAGAAGATTCCTTGATGAAGAGGGATCTCCTTCCCTCCAGTTTGACAGATTTAAACAACAAGTTTCAAATGACAGAAATGTGTAAGACAACTGGTAGTTCAAGATCCAAACAGCATGGAGTCATCACTAAGGATTTTCACCTTATTTGTGCAAGAAAGCACTAAAATGTCCTATCAAATGTATGCTATGAAAACTTTGCAAGGGTTTACAAATCAGATCTTCTTCTTCTTATTTCAACCAAAAATAGCGCATCCAAATCATATAAACTGTTGGTAAATGATAAGAGCAAGCTAAGTTTGAAATCTTTTTACCCAAGACATCTAGATTTGAAGTATGAAATGATATCTCAAGGATGCAACAACTCAAATAATTAATCACACCAATGCTCAAACCTTTCAAATAATTCAAAACCACCAAGGAATTCCAAGAATTCCCTGGCAACGGCACCACTTGGGTGTTGGTATCTAGATTTAATCTCCTTCACAACTTGAACAACATTATGGGTTTTCACAAGACACTCAAGGATAGATAGATGTTTTGTATGTCATTTGTAGCCGGGGAATCATACCTATCTGCTTGTTTGCATTCAATAAATTAGGAGTGGATAGCACCTTCAAGAGGGTTTTGATCTAACCCTCACTATTTTAGGTTGTGCCTACCAACCAAGGCAAGAGAACTCAGTATTGCAACCCCTATATGGTAAGGAGATGGAGATGTCCTTGTTTTTGCATATGATATGGAAGAGGCTTTGTGAAAACATTATCAAGTATCCATTATCCAAAATCAAAGGATTTGTCACTACTAAATGATGGAAATGTTCTCAAAACAAAGCTAGAGCTGCTAAAGACATGATAATACCCGATCAACTTTGTGCATTTTAGTGAAAGGATGGAGTTCTTTTGTGGACACATAATGCAAATGCAGGGGTATTGGAAGTAGGATGAGTTAGTTTAAAATGAAATTCTGATGAAAGATGTTAGAACAAGAGTAGTTAGGATTCATCACCTTCTTTGGGAAACTTTGCAAATGAATTACAACACCCAAACAATAGAGATGTTTCAATGAATTTGAAGTGCTCTTTCAACTAGAATGTGTGCACACATGGATGCCCAAATCTGCACTATTCCATACAAACTTTGATAACATACCACAAAGGATTGAATCAAAATACCAATGAAGCATCCAAGAATCCCTATTTAATCATGACCTAAGGTGCACCCAAAGGTTTACAGGATGTACTCATTAATCAAGGACAAGAAGATGATTTTAAATCATGTTTATCTTCAATCGATGAAATCTCTTCTAAATACAAGATTGTAAATGCCATTAAAACATCAACTAGAAATGAGACCCCGTATGATCGTGAGAGATCCTAAACACAAGATTGCAACATGAGCATGAAACACAAATTGAAAACATACTGAAATATAAGTGTATGAAAGCTTTCTAAGAGATAAAACCAGTTGATTCAAGAATTTGATCAAATGTATCAGCAAGGAAATATTATTTAGAAAATATCAAAGCTTGTTGATGGCTTTACAGCTAAAACCAACTCAAAATGATGAAAATTTGATGCAAACATGAATAAAAAATGGCCCTCAGGTAGTTTTCCAAAAGAAAATGGACCTCTTCTAGTTTTCCTTGTGAAAATTCCTCTCTCTCTCTCTCAAAATTCTCAACAGACCTTTTAAAATGCCTCCAAATTACATCATATATCCTCTACCATCTTGGATCCTTGCATCCCAAGAAAATAATATGCCAAAGGGATCATATTTGTTACAAAACCCTATCCATTTGATGAAAAATGATATAAAACTATAAAATAGCTCACCAAATGCCAGAGGTGCACAAATATTTTAAAATATTGCATGAACTCAGATCCTTATTCATCCCAGGGTCACATTTTTGGCATTCCACCATGCCAACATGCATGTACAATCATTTTTCACCTTTTACTTCATCATTTTTAACTCTGCAACTTTTCATTTTCTACCATTCACGTGTTTTTCACGGGCTGAGAAAAATATTTCATGAAAAACATCATAGGACATCAAATCAGCTCAAAAGAATGGTGCCATTATTCTCAAAAGGCTGAGGGGATGTAGATTCATATAAAATTTCATGTGAATCGGTGCAAAAATGACGATTCCAAGCATCTTGGAGCCCCAATGGCGCCTAAAAGATGAAAATCCATAGCAACCGTTGATTAAAATCAACTTTAAATCTCTACCCTCCATGTGTCAGATCAAATCTTGAATATTCCCTTGAAAATACCCTTTTTCCCTTTTGGATGAGGTGGGACACGTATCCAAATATCATTGGACTGGGCCCTCATTTTAAAATTTACATTTGTGACCCTTTTTGACCTCGGAAAATTTTGAAACTTTTCCCCATGGGCCCGAACACCGTCTCTCTCTCTCTCTCTCCTCTGCCACGTGGCGGTCTCCCATTCGCTATCAGGGTCAACACTCCAAATTCTTCCTTCAAACCTTTGCGAGCATCAAAACTCCATGCGGGCCCGAGCTATCCTTTTTGACATTTGAAAAATGCCACATGTCGCCTTTGGATTAGTTGCGGGGGAAAACCTCCAATTTTTCTTGTCGCTCCCCAATGGATCCATTTTTGACTTTGAGATTTTGCCCAAAATTTGTAAAATTTTGAAACACTTCCCCACCACCTGAACCTCCACCACCCCTTGGACACGTGTTCAAAAATGATTGGTAGTGGAGCCAATCCTCATTTTTGCCTTTTAAACCAAGGGAAAAGATTCAAAAAAAATTTCTTTGGCCCCCATTCCCATTTCTCCTCCTAGACACATGTCACTTCGTGATTTGTGCAGAGATCTAGCTAAAATTTTAACTATGAAATTTTGCCTCCAAAGGCAAAAAATCCAAAAACATGCACAACCCCACTCCTCCCTTGGCTCCCCTAGACACGTGTCCTCCTCCCATTGGACGTGGACCCCTAGGAAAATATTTTCCTTTTGCATTTTGAAACCAAAAACTTTCAAATTCTTCAAAGTTCCCACTTTTCTCGGTCGACCTTCCTGGACACGTGTCATCTTTCCATTGGGCGCGGGCCTCCAGGTCAAAATTTTCCATGACATTTTGAGCCAAAAATTTGAAAAAAAATTCAACTCCACAACTGCCCACTTGATCCTCTCATTCCACGTGTCACCTTCTCATTGGGCGCAGGCTCGTGGGCCAAAAAGTGACTTCAAGGAATTTTCCAAAATGAGAGAAAATGTTAAGTGACCCCCGCCACCTATCGGTTCATCTCGACCAATCAAATCGTGCTACATGTGCACAACACTCAACGTACCACTACGGGGCCACGAAAAAATATTTCCTTTCGCCAAAATTTCAAAAAGTGACAAGTTATAATATTTTTCCGACCGCACCTAACCAATGAGATCCTCGCCACGTTAGCATAAACATTGCAATGATTAATTTGACACCCTGAGTGCCCGTTAAAATGTGAAAAATATAGGGAATGCCCTAGAAACCAAATTTTTTGATAGGGAAGGCAGAATTCTTCATTTTAAACCAACTGAATCATTTTTTGACATCATTTGTGACCTTGGGATTGGGGAAACACTTGCACGAATTCAGGATTTGATCAATTTTGAGTTTTTGCATGATTTGGCAATGGAAAAAATGGCATAGCCCGTAAAAATGAATAAATTAGGGCACAAATGGGGGAAAATTGGATCTTGTTTCAAAATAGGGCAGAATAACAACATTATGAGCATATCAAAGGCATTCAATTGGAAAATGTGAACTGCAGACCACGAGACCAAAAAATGAAATGTTTGTGAGTACATTTGGTCATGAAAAATAAGGCACATTATGCAAACTCAATAATGGGACCAACATATATGATGTTACAATTGAGTGTAAAATTGACATGTTCATGCCATAGGATAACATGGGAATCAGGGATTACACCTATGAGATTGTAAAATTGGCCATTTGGGCCAAATTTGCTTTTATTCTTGACATTGAATTCCCAGTGAGGATGTTAGCCCATAGAGTTTCCCAAACCAACTCATCAATACATGGAGCTTGTGTTGAGTTAAAGTTGTTCCCCGTCACCACACCACCAATTCAGCAATGTATGGAATCAATTTGGTGCTCAACTCACTCAACATCAACTTGGAATCTGAATCGACTCACCAATGACTCATTGCCAACTCGCCACCAAACTAGCTTATTGAGCTGAGATGGTTAGCTCCAAAGGTAATTTTTTTATTTTCTCGCTTAATTGTTTATTTTTTAATATAATTTTAATTAGGTTAAAATTAATCAGGGAATAATTAATCTAGAAACTAATCAATTAAGGGGGCATATCTTTTTATCCCAAAAATAGGGTTACTAGGATTTTTCAGGTCATTTTCTCGCCTTCCCATTGTACTTATGATCTTGTTGTTGTTTGTGGGTTAGTGAGCATGTTTTCTACAACCATGTGGAAAGGGATCCAAATTATGACATGAGATTTTTTTCTCACACGGAACTCTCTTTTTCCCTTCTTTCTTGTTTTACGCCTTGTTTTTGTGCTTATTACAAGTTGTCGACTCATCATGCATGATTAAAAATATTATGGTATCCATAATTACAAATATTTTTCCAATTATAAGGTGAGTGGAAAAATATTTCATGTAGCATGAACACCATCAAATTATAATCAACACACTAAGAATAAAGTGCTATAAACAGGGTGCGTAAAAATATTTTTTTGGTGTGTGTGTGTGTGTGTATTTCCCTTCTTTTCTACATTTTTACTTTCTCCTTCTTGGTGAATGCTAATGTTACTTATATCACATAATTTAATTTTCATGAATAGAAATCCAAAATGATAATAACTTTATGGGGAAAATGGTTATACCACATCACTATGGGAGTGGAGAAAGAACCAACAACCAAACATGGGAAATCTAAATGGTTCAACCGATGTGACAAAGCCTTAGGTCTCCTTTGTATATCTACTCCTCCCATCCTTCTCTTTCACATAAAGTATTTCAAAACACCTAAAGGAGCTTAGAAAACTCTAGATGACATGTTTGGAAAAAAACATGACAGGATAACTCATGATTTGGAGAATGAATTCTTAGGCATGACTCCTAATAGCTTTGATAACCAACATGCCTTATTCTCAAAATTTGTTGACATGAGACTTTTATTGAAATAATGTGGAGTTGATAAGAAGGATTCCCAATTTATCTTATCTACTCTCTCTAATATTGGCCATGAATACTTTTTCTTTGTTTCTACCTTTCACACCACAAAATAATCTTAGCGATCTTGAAAGATTCCCTCATTTGAAAACTTTTTTCATCTTGACTCATTTAAGAAAAAATAATTTTATTCAAATGGGAACAATCAGATCCAAGTCACATGCTCTAATAGTAAGTAATGGTAAAGGAAATGAGAATAAATAGGATAATAAATAAGAGAAAAGGGAAAACCTAATAAATAAGCTTAGTCCACTATCATAGAGCATCATTTCCTTAGTCTATATATAGGTTGATCACATCAAATTGTGGCTTCCTAGTATATTCATAGGGGATATAGGTCTTTAAGGGTCATTTAATAGTGTAAGTGTATGTTAATACCTTCTCAAATTCAAATCATGCCATTTCCCTCCAAAAATGCTAATTTGAAATTAGAAGGCTATTTTGGCTTCGATAGGATTTTTTAGGCATTTCATAGGCCATTTATGGTATGACTAGTATGAAATAATACCTATGGAGGTCTAATGACTTAATAGGTGTTAAGTGATAGGTTTTGGGGCTCTAACTCAAAATTTTCAATGTTGTAATAAGGACCAACAATGTGACCTTAGAGGCTTCTTAGATGGAAATTGTCTTATAGGAGTATTTGTATTGTTTTGTAACTAATTTATCCTCATTCCATTTGAATGAGAATTCAAGAAAATTTTTGAGCAAGTTTTGAAGGAAATAGTTCTTGTGTGTATATTCTTGTAACAATTTTCAAAGGTTTGTGTAATGTTTGGATTTTTATAGTGGTGTATGTAATTCAGAATAATTTTAAGGGTAAGAATAATTTTTTTCCTTATCATTTATAATTATTGAGAAGTTCCTTTTTTATTATGTGGAAACTAGATTGATGAGTCTATGATAGTAAGTATGTTTCCATATAATTAGAAGGCTACCAAAAGTGAGTGAGAGAGTTTTATTAAGAGTTTAAATTCATGTTATAGTGTGATTAAGAAATACAAATTGGTAAGGAGGTTTGAATTTATAGAAATCATTTCATGCATGTAAATGTTATTTTTTAACATTATTGATTGTAATCCTTATTAAGGAGTTTGGGAAAACTCTTATACACGGCTAACATTTTGACAAAGTAAGTGGATCGAGTTAGAGGAAGAATTTCAAGTTGAAGAAGTTTTGAACATTTGGATATGGTTTTCATGCTCTAATAGATCTTCAGAGTATTGACTATGAAAGAAGAAACTGTGTTTGTCTTAAATAAACCCCGAGAGTGAAGAACTTAGGTTCTTAAGGAGGCAGAGTAGTAAGGAAAGAAGTTATATTCAAATATTTGTGGAATTTTTAACTCTAACAATAAGTTTAAAATTAATATGAGGTTGTAATAATTCTCTCGAGACAAGTTTCAAGCCTTGAATGTACGTATTTTCCTTTGGTTGTAAAATATCACTTTCTCGGTTCTGTGACAAAACCCTCATTAGGGTTTAGAAGAAATTTATGGTTTATTGATTTCTAAAGGATTACAATAACTCACACTTGTAATATATAATTATAGGATTATCCTAAGGGTAGTCACAAACTATTGAGTCTTGAAGGGCTTCCCATCACAAGAAAAATGTGACAGTGTCTCTTAAAAATTTGTAGGTGTCTATTTACCCTCAAGAAAAACACTATTAAGAGTAAAAAAACTATGGAAATGGAGTCTTAGGGTGTAACTCACTAGGAGATCCTAATTATACCTAGTAAACAAGATGACTTGAGAGTTCAAGATAACTCATTTTTTTATGATTGTTAACAATGACTATTAGAAGGATCGAGACAACACAGCTTTGTATAAGAAAGCGGTCAAGATCAAAAGTTAGAGGCTTGTAAGTGATATAAAACCCTAATATTAGAAAAAAAAAGTATGTAATGCAAGAGAAGAGTCATATTTTAGAATAAATTTGGTAACAAATAGTCAAAAGGAAGAGTTAATAGTGACAATCCTAGACATAACATGTGATAAGACATTAAGACCTAATTTCTAGACTCGGGATATTGAAGGAAGAAGGAACTTGGTGAAATAATCCATTGATAAACTTTGTACAATGAAATAAGATCCAAATGGGTAATCAAAAAGGTATTAGTCAATTTAAGAGAGTGAATAAATTATAAGTTATTTCAAGAAGAATGTGTTGTCAGGGCTAGAAGGAAGGAAGCAAATGCAAGGAGGGTGGAGAGAGGAAAGGATACCTAGAAAAAGATTTAAAATTTTAAACTTAGAACACATATAAATTTTGTTAAAGGTTGATAGGAAATGTTTTTATTTTGTATTGGGAATCTATAGAACCCTTCAACCATGAGCTTAGCAAAGGAAATTTCTTAAGAGGCCATGCGAGGCATTTTTTCTAGAAGTATATCAATTGCTCCTTTTGGGTTGTTTTGATTACCTTAAATAGTTTATTTGACATGGTTAAGGGTATGAGAGAATGATTAAATGATTGGATTCATGTAAAAGGTAATTTATCAAGGATTTACCTAATTTTGGGGTGTGTAATAAAAGAAGAAGCTAATTTTTAAGGCCTTAACAAGAATAGTTGAGTTTTCAATCATTTATAACTTAGTGAATCATTTGAGATTTAATTTTCTCTTAATTATCCACTCAATCCAAATCCAACACAAACACTTCTTCCTCTACTTTTGAGCCTAAATTAAATAAGGAAAGTGCAAGTGTTCCACTTACAAGAAGTTAGGACATGAAGATAATTAATGCATAAAAAAAAATTGACCGCCTTATTAATTTACTTGAGAAACACAATGCAAGTGTTACTGATTTTATAAATAAAAATTCTCTCAAACATGAATCTTCTAAGGAAAAAGAAACCAACTATGAGAAGAAGAAAGGAAAATCCCTCGTAGTAATATTTTCTCTATAATTGACATGGGTTATAGATTTTGATTCCCCTAAGCACATGGTTTCTTCACATGTTATGTTCTCTCGACATTGAATTGTGTGGTATGTCCCAGATCACTCTAGGTGATGATACATATGTGTCGGCTTCTAGTAGTGGATTAGTGGAAGTATATTTTGAAAATATCTCCACCAATATACTATCGCTTTACCAAATCACCCATATTTTTCACGAGATGTGAGTGGAATTTATCCCTAACTAATTGATTTTTAGAGAGCTTCACAGTGATACTATAGTGGATGAGGTAAATGTGGATAACCATGCTTGATTGTACACCTTTTCCCACTTTTCTCCCAACTCTCCTCACACTTCCTTGCTTACTCACATAGATGAGGTTAGTAAGATATGACACAAATGTTTTGTCCATTTAAAATATCATTACCTTAAACAATTAGTCCAACATGATATGGTCAATGGGTTACCTTAGGTTAATTTTTGAAGGATTTTTTTATGGTTGTGCCCTTGGGAAGCACCCTGAAGAAAAATAGGGCAAGGGAAAATCCTAGAGAGTTTACCATCCCTTGTATCTTGTTTAGAGTGACATTTCTATCACTTTTCTATCTCCTTGGTTCATTAGGTCTCTCTACATACTTACCTTCATTGATTACTTTTCACATTATGTGTGGGTTTAGTTTCTCAAATAGAAATATGAATTCTTTCATCAATTTTGGGAATTCAAGGATATCTCTAAGAAATAAGCCAAAAGGTATATCAAGGTTCTTAGAATTAAAAATATAGGCCAAGTATGTGAGTAATAGTTTTGATGATTTTGGCACCTCTAAAGGGATTGGTTTACAATGTACGCTTTCTTACATCCCTTCACAAAACAAAGTTGCAAAAATGAAGAAAACAACTCTTAAGGAGATGAAATCTTGCATGATTCATTCCAAATCCCTTCCTCTCTGTAGTATTGGGTTGAAGCTTTGAACTTTTATTATTACATTAATAATTGCATTCCACACAAAGTAGTAAAAGGGATGAAACCCTTTGAGGCTTGGTATGGACACAATATCAATGTTAAGAATTTTCTCATCTTTGGTTAAACGGTCATAACTGGAATACCCAAGAAGAAATGCAAGGTATTGAAACTCAAATCCAAACCTTGTATCTTTGTTGGGTATCCCAAAGGCATGAAGGGTTATATACTTTTTAACCCCACTACTCATCATATCTATATTAAGAGAAGTGTGAAATTTGAAGATTCATATTCTAATTCCACTTCTCCACCCATAAAGGTCACTTTTCCCCTCTCTAACCATGATTCAAACTCTTTTAATGATCTTGTTGAGCCTCCTACTCTTGATCCTCCTACTCCTCCCACTATAAAGCACCTATTGATTCTTACAATAGTGATTAAAAGGACCATGTCCCCTCTCACTTCAGTGATGATTCATTATATTTTGATCTTGAATCTCCTCTTGGTCTTGATTGGAATTAGTATACCTTGCAGAGTGTTGGAGATTGGATAGGGGATCCTTTAGATGAGAGATGAACCAATTCGAGTACGTTGGGAACCATGCCTTCTTCAAATTTGCTTCCACCCTTACTCTTTTGGGAGGCTAATAGGATTATTGACTCGATATTTTTCTATGGAAGATTAATATTCCTTTCTTATGAATAATCACACTTTTGGATCTCACCCCTATCCTAAGGGAATAAAAATGGTTTGGTGTAGGTGGATATATTGAATAAGGCATGACTCATAACTAAGGGTTTCTCCCATGTCCCTAGAGTTGATTATTTATATAATTTTTCTCCCATTGACAAGATGAATTTTATTCAAATGACCCTAGTCATATCTTCCGCTAACTAAGGGGATTTCCAAAAAGGACGTTAAGAGTTCCTTCCTTTACAAAGTGTGAATTATAATAATAAATATATATAGAACAACTTCCAAGTTATGTCCCAAATTCCTCCCTTGTTTACGAGACTTAAGAAGTCTATCTACGTCCTTAAATAATACCCTCGGGCTTGGTATGCCAAGATGGACTCCTTTATTCTTTCTTATCGGTTCACTAGGTGTCACCTTGATCCAAATATTTATATTTTGTGGAAATATGAATCCATGTTTATCTTAGTTATGTATTTTAATTACTTTTTGACTATGGGAAATTCTTCTAAGTGATCATTAATGTTTTCAAGACTGAATCATCCAACAAGTTATCCATGAATGACTTAGGGTTTCTTCATTAATTCCTTATGATTTAGATCACTCGGTTTAAATCGGGGATCATCATTTCTCAACCCAAGTATACCCTTTATGTTATTATTGGGTTTAACATGGTTGATTGTAAGCCAACTCCCACTCCCTTCCTCTCTAGACTCAATTTAATATGTGATTTTTCCACTTCCTTAGTCGATGGTACCCTTTATCACCAATTGGTGGGGAGCTTGATCTACCTAACTCATACCAAGCCAAATATTTCATTTGTTATTGGTAGCGTGTCTAGATTCATTAGAGATTTGCATTGGAAAGTAGTTAAGTAGATCTTTCACTATGTTAGAGGCATTTTCACATATTCCATTCATTACTTGGGAGGGAAAAATATTTATTTATTTGGATACACATATTTTGATTTGCCTAGTGAATTAGATCATCATAATTCTACCTCTAGATACAATTTTTCTCTTGGTTTGAGTCTTGTTAGTTGGTCAAGAAAAAGAAAATATGATTCATATATCTTCTACAGAGGAAGAATATAGGGAGTAGTCAAAACTACCACAAAATCTATTTCATTACATGGGATTATAATAGAGTTTGGTATTTAGTTTAGACAACCTACTACCATTTATTACGAAAACCTTAGTGCTATCTCTATTTGTAGAAATCCACTTATCATTAATAGACTAAGAATGTTAAGATACATATGAACTTCATTCAGGGGTTGATTCATGGAGATATCATTTATTTGTAGTACAATTAGAATTCATATTAGGTTGCAAACATTATCACCAAACCCTTCACTGATGCTAAGTTTCTTCACTTGCACTCTCTTCTTGGGGTGAGGTCTACTATAACCTGATTTAACAAATATTGAAAAGAAATAAATTTTAAATTCTAATTAAGTTACATCTCAGATATAGATATGCAATAAAATATATATTTGACACAAGCAAGATAGAAAAATATTGAAATCCTAGTTGCAAGAGGGGGTAAAATACATAGTTGATTCACAAACATAATAATTGAACCCAATTTCTAGGAAGAGCCAAAGGCTCAAATGTGCGAGGTTATCACGAATTAATCAATCAACATATCACCAAACAATATTTGTTATAGATATATAGGATTTTAATTCTAATAACTCCTAAAACTACTAATACTAATATAGGATGGTTATTATAACCACCTAGATTAAGCTTAACCTTCTAAAAATACTCTCTTAAATATATATGAGTTATATTATTGACTTACTTACATTAATTATTAATTAACTCACATTTGTGTTGAGAAATAATGTGTGTTGATTAATAAATAATGTGAGTTAATAATATAACTCACTTATATATTTAGGAGAGTATTGTTAGGAATTTTAAGTGAATCTAGCTGTTAGAACAACCATCCTATATTAGTGTTCATAGCTTAAGAAGTTATTAGAATTAAACTCCTATATATCCGTAAAAATATTGTTTGGTGAGATGTTTGATTGATTAATTCATTCTTCTATACATTTTATCCTTTGCCTCTTCCTAGAAATGGGGTTCAATTATTATTTGGTATCAGAGATGGAACCTTATGGGACCTATCCTTTTCCTTTCATGCACTTGTTTATTACATCAAAACAAATCATGCAAGAGTTACATTGCAAACCATGTGCAATTTTTGTTGATTTATTTATCGACCCCTACTTGCATGTTATCCACAAAGTGTAGTGAAGACCATGTGCATACTTTGGTGGCTCCACCATTCACCTACATTTTCTCTCTCCTTTCCATCATGTTCATCTCTTTTCGTAGTTTTCCTACCCATCTTTTCTCTCGTGTACATTGAAAAATCAGAAAATAAAAAAATATATATCTTATTTATGTTATCTTCTATATGTTTTTTATATTTATATATATCTATAATTTTTATAGAGGTTCTGCAAGATTTTTCATCTTGCATAAAATTTTAAGAAGCATAAAAGAAAAAAATTTGGATTAGATTATATAGAATTCGTACCATATTCAAATAAATACGGTATCGGTTTAAACATAACATGCATTTTCTTTGTTTTCGTTACCTATAAATCAGATTCAACACTAGAAGTTATTTATCTAATTTGGAAAGATCCTCCATATTAGGTGTTTTCCTCCAATGCACAAATCCAAAATGGATTCTTTCCATACAAATGCACAAATCCAAAATGGATTCTCCCGCATTCATCATTGAAGACCCCCGCTCTATGTTTTATTTGCATTGAATCGTAAATGGCTCAGCCTTGGTTCATTAGAACTTAGTCTTGCTCGACAATTTCCACTATAAATCAGTCAATCCATATCATTCATCTCAACACTTCGGAAAACTCCAAACTTTTTCAAGATTCAAAATGGTGGTATATTTGGCCCGATATTCATCGAATTAACATTTTTTCTTCTATACTGAGTCTATGTTCCACGAAGAGTTTACTATCCTCATGGCACCCAACTTAACCCTATTTGGAAAATGTCAATGTGAGATCTACATACTCGACGTCTTCCATGGAAAATAAAATCACCTCCCACGCTTTATGTTCCAAAACCTCCTAAAATGTCAAATATTTCCAAACCCATGGTTTTCTCCACATGTTTTATGGGTTTAGGTTTATTTGGTTGTTTTAGGACTATTCGTGGTATTAAAGTTATTAGAGTCTTTGGCATTTATGTATTATTATTTATTATTATAAATTTGGTTAAAGCTTTGTAAAGCTTATTAAGTTCGTATTTTATTTGCAATATTGTAATTGGATGTATTATCGGTTACAACTAACATCCAAGAGTATTTACATTGAGGGGGTGGTAAATTCAAAGTAAAGAGAACATTGAAGACCGACTGACAAGAAATCGAGCACAACCCTGAGATCGTTGATGCAAACAAAATACTAGCAGATGGACCTCGTGCAAACTCTAGAGTTTGATCAACATTATTTTTGTAATAATGTTCTTCACCCCATGTGACCACTAAGGGGGAATGTTAAGGAAACCTAGTGTTAGTGCTCACTTTTTTTTAGCAATAATATGTGTGTTAATTAATAAATAGTGTAAGTGATTTGATAATATGACTCATGTGCATATTTAGGAGAGTATTTTTAGCAAGTTCAAGTGAATCTAGGTGGTTAGAACAACCATCCTATATTAGTGTTAGTAGTTTGAGGAGTTATTTTAATTAAACTCCTATATATGTATAAAAAAATGTTATTTGGTGAGATATTGGATTTAATAATTCCTATTTTTGCACATTTGAACCTTTTCCTCTTCCCATAAATGGGGTTCAATTATTAATGATCCAAAAGATGTGTCAAGCTAGAAAAAGGCTAGAATAGAAAAAGTATACCATTGCATTCGAGACCAAGAAAAATGTAGAGTCATCGAAAATGTTGGGACTAGGGCCCTTATGCAAGGTCGGGGCACTGGTGTATCGTACCTTCTAAGGGCACCTATGACTTCTCGTAACCTGTGAAACTCAATTTTACAGGTCACGAGATGTTCATTGGGTATTTCGTGTATGTCATTGTACCTCATTGTTAATTACCTAAAACCTGCAAAGAGAAACAAGCATCTCGTAAAACCATAAAATGTATCAAATACCGATAAGAAAAATATGTGAATAGGGAGTCGGATTGACCCCAAAATCCACCCGACTGATTGAACTTATGATTTGGGTGTTTCACTACATTTTAGACTCCATGTGGTTTTTGTGTATGTAGAATCATGCCTAGGTGGCTCTTGTGCAAGTTACACTTAATAGTGAGAAACAAATAGATGTATAAAATGTAGATAGATACATATATGGAAAAATTATCTTCTCTTCCTATGAAGTGTATGCAGAATAATACAATCCCTTGTCCCTTGAATGGTAGCTTGATGGATGCTTTAATGCTCTTAAAATTCTCTTAGATGTAACCTTAGGTGAGAATAGTAGATTGTTAGTTTTTGGTCCTTTATTATGATCACATAGCCTTGTATTTATATAATTCCCTTACTTAAATTTCATAATTAACCACTAAAATTCCAACCACTAAGAAAATAAGATGCCCAATAGCTAGAAAGAACCCAAAAGATGCAAGTAAGATACAAAGAGGTTGGAGGCACCCGTGAGGGAAGGGGGTGCCAGGCACTAGTGTCCAAAATAAAAAAACATTTAAGTTTTGAAATTCAGACTAGGAAAGAAGTTGTGTAAGAATAAGAAGAAAACCATAAAGAAACTAAATAAGCCAAAGAGAGTGATCCACTTTGGTACTTTTCTCGATTATGAATCATATGAATAGTAATATTTGATTAGGACTAGAAATATACCCAAAGTGCGTGATTTAGTGTCTACATTTTCCCCCACTTTATTTTTTTGAGTGAATTCTCGATAACATAAATTAGATAAGAGACATGTACCTAATAACCATGTAGATCGATGGAAAACAACATGTCAAGGACACAAGAAAAAGTGTGGAGTGATAAAAAGTGAAGCATGGAAGCTAGAGAAGAGGAAGTGAAAATTATGACCCTAGGGATGAAATAACATGGGTAAATGTGTCATGTTTTACCTTTTGTTGATGTCTCTTGATGGTTGATTATGTGATTGCTTCTTCCCATAAGGACAAACCTATAAAAGAGAAGAGAAAATGAGTATTCAAATATGTGTATATGAAAAATTCAATCAAAACACGTAAAGAGTGTGTAAGAAGTATGTAAAAATGTGAAAAGGAACATGTGAACCTAATCCATGATGAGTGAAAGAGATAGAAAGGATCTTGAATATGTTGTAGAAGAATGATTTTTTCGGTGATCTCACGCCAATTGCGCTAAGTGCAAGATTTTAGGAAATATTATGCCAAGTGCCAAATAAGTGTAGGGAGAAATGTCTAGTGTTATTCTACAACATTTGACTACTTCCCAAAGTTTAAAAACCATTGAATATGGTGTGTAAAAATATGTTCCAACGTGAAAATAGAAAATAAGGTGTAATGCATGCCTGTCGAGTGTTGAAGAACTGTGTCTATCCTATAAAATCTGATGTGTAAACTACTATAAACTATGCTAAACTAAGAGAAATTGTGTAACTTCCCCTAGTCATAGTATCCTAGGAATTAGTGTTCATTATTTATGAATAGTATCGCTTAAGATGCATAACATTGAGTGGGTTCTTTAGTGGCTTACCTAAGAGAGTGGCAAGGTGATAGACATTGTCGCCAAGCTTGTCAATAATGATATATGGACCAAGCCAATTGGGCTTGAACTTTCCATTTTGAAGAGCTTCATCATTCATTTTTTCTAATTTTATTGTAAGATAATATCACCCACATTGAATTCTCGAGGATGAGTTTTGAGATTGTATGCTTTGGATATGCGAGATTGATATGCATGAATATTTTCAATATCTTGGACATGGATAGAGTCAAAACTTTCATCTCATGTAAGAAATTTTCTTGTTATTCATTGTCTTTAAGTATTCCTTTGAGTGAAATGCGTAATGATGGTATCTCAAGTTCCAATGGGATAATGGCCTCAATACCATAGACACTTGAAAAGGGGTGGAAATAGTGTGCATATGCACACTAGTACGATAAGCCAAGAGAGCATATAAGAGTTGACTATGTCAGTCATCACCACTAGTAGCAATAGTCTTGCGCAATATTTTGACAATAGTCTTATTAGTGGCCTTAGCTTGGCCATTTCCCTATGGGTAATAAGGAGTAGAGAATGATTGCTTAATTTTGAATTTTTCATATTAACTTTTTAGCATCCTTATTTTTGAAAGAGGACCCATTATCAATGATAATGGTAGAGGGAATGTCGAAGTGTGTAATGATGTGAGTAGTGATGAAACCATAAATATTAAAACTAATTATAGTTCGCAGTGTGTTTCTGTAACCGTGGCAGTAATGATATACTTGTGACCATAATCCGATTCAGGATTTATCATGCCAATAAGATCGAAACCCCATAGAGAGAATGGCCATGTTGGAGAAATTAACAAGATCATATGTAGGTGCATGGTGAATATTGTCATACTTTTGGCATTTATCATAGTGTGTAGTGTGTTCTAGGAATCCTTGCTCCATGGTACACTAATAATATCCTCGACATAAGATCTTTTGTGACATAGATTTTCCATAGAAGTGGCCACCACATAGGCTGTCATATATTTGAGAGATAATAGTTGGGATGTTGTTGAGTCTGATACATCATAGAATACGGCCTTCAAATGCACATTTAAATAATTCTACCCCTATGATAACATAATGTGTGGCCTCATGTTTTAAGAGACAATATTCATGAGGTTTTAGACCATTGGGAATGATTTTTCAATAAAAAAAATTGGTAAATTGGAGTGAACCATTTAGGGCTATCATGACTACATGTGATGCCACAATTTGTTTCACCGTAAAGTAGAGATAAAATAGATAAGAGGTAAGGGTGAGGAGGAATACCTGTGATAGTTGAATATAGGTTGTGCATGCATTTAATGTCAACCAAGTTGATTGTGAAGATCTTCTCTTTGGATAAGAGGAATGAAATGAAATAGAACACAAGACCAAAAAATAGGATTAAAAATATCAGCTAGTGGATTGCTTAGCGGAAGTTAGATTTGGGAAATGGGGTATTTCCTAGAATTTTGTCAATACAAATTTTAAAATAAGTTAATGCTAATAAAGAACATGAAATAAATATACCTACTTGTAGTTGTATAGTTTAGGTATCCTACACAAGAATAGTAAATCAAATATAGTCTAATAAAGGCATATAAGACTAAATCTAAAGAAGGTGGATCTTATTTCAAGGTCCAAGTTTGAAAGAGATTATTGCAGAGGTTTGGGTGTGTTTCTCGGGAAGTTTTGAGAGGTTTTGGATAGGTAGATTAGGTTTTTGGTTTGGAGGAAATTACCAGTCACAAAGACTGTATCGATTTGGGTGACCAATGTCAGTGCGTAATGAACCAACACCATTGGGTGAATAGTGTCAGTAGGGGAAATTAGGTGGAATGATTAAAATGGGGTTGTTTTTCTCTCTTTTGATTGCCTACAGAGAGAGGGATGGAAGGTTGGTTAAGTTCGTGGGGATTTTACGAGGACTTAGAGGTAATAAAATGGGTGTTTGGGCAAGGTATGAAGGGTAAATGAGCAGATGGTTGAATGGAGGTTATGTGCAAGAGATTCAAGTATGGTAGAGGATGGGATGAAACAAATAACTAATAAAGAACTAATCTATTAAACCAATGACAAAGGAGGAATCTAATTACTTATATAATATAGGTAGAAATCAGGTAGTGGTGATGGTTGCCGAGAAGGTGGTCCCAAATGAATGCAGACACTAGTAGGAGGAACAATGCTTACCAGTGTGCACAATGGATATCTAGAATGATATGTTGATGAATGGTGTGGTGTCTGAATGTTGTAAGGGTCTCTGGTATGTCACAAGATCACTGGAAAACTTGAGAGTCGGTATGCAACATCATAAGAGCTAGGAAATAGAATTCGAACCTGAACAAAGAGTTTGGAAATCCTATTTAAGGTAACTAACAATTCTTAGGTAACTAGCATCGGCTAAGGAATAAATGGCATTGGTTAAGGAGAAAAGGTCATATCTACTAAAAATAGCTTGATTCCTCCCAAATTTAGCATGATTGAGATTTTGGTTCTAGGTCAAAAGTGTGGAATGGAGATAAATGGAGTGGGAGAGTAGTTAGAGGGATAATAGGCCATTAATATTAGGGTTAGAATAAGTCCTAGTTGGTTAAGGGGAGTGGGGACTTGGTCTTGGTTAATTAATGAGCTTGGAATAGGTCTAGGATGAGGTGGAGAGATGAGGTGGCTAGGTGAGGTGGATATGTGAGGTGGAATAAGGATTAATTTAAATATGGGTAATTAAAATAATTGTGAGGTGGGATTAGGATTAATTTAATTATGGGTAATTAAATTAATACTAATGTGTAGAAGGGGCCATGGTTAGGCGTGTGTGTTGAACAATCAATTGAGAAGGGACTAGAAGGATTGTGACCTAATTTTTAGTCTACATTTTCACCTTTTAATCACATAGCTTGTATTGATAAGCGACGATGAAAAAAATAGGATGGTTGCCCAAGGTATGGGTAGAGGTGAGGTTTCCCCTAGTATGGGTGGAGGTGATCCCCCTCAAACTAGGAACTGACGAAGTAGCAGATAGAATCGGTGATGGGTTTGATAAGGTAGTAGGTGGTTAAAGGTTTGGGTGTTGGTAATAGTGATATCATTATGGGTAATAGGTGGGGAATAAAAACACTTTGCACACGTATAGAATGTGACAAGGCACTAGGTTGAATATCTCACAAACACTACATCTTCAAAGGTTGATAGTTTATCCAAACAAGGTTGATGCGGTCTAGGTATCCAAGGTATAGGATAATATCCTGGAAACATAATGTGGCTAGGTGTAGGAATGGGAATTAGGTGGGTTCCAAAGAACCAAAATGTTTTGTTGAGATAAACATCATGGCATTAGGAAAGGCAAGGTTGGTACACTAAACAACATAAGTAGCATCATCACAAGGTATAATGAGTAATTGAATTTGAGTGTCAAATGGGTGAGGTTGAGGTGGTTGTATAGGTAAATTTGTGGGTAAGGCTAGGGTTTAGGAAAAATATACCCCGAAGTACACTGAGGTTGGGTGTAGGTGATAAGGCTATTAGGTGAGCCTATCGAGGCTAAGATAGGGCTAGTGGTAGCAAGAGGTAAGAAAATTACCTCTTGCATCACGATTAGGTCAAGCGGGGCATGTGTGGTTAGATGTATGGATGTAGTCGATGTTATGGGTTGGTTTGGTTTAATTTCAAAGTTATTGATATTATGGAAATGAGATGTTTAGGAATGGTTTGATTTAATTTTCAAGTTATTGATGTTATGGAAACTAGATGTTTAGGCATGGTTTGGTTTAATTTCTAAGTTATTTTTTATAGAAATAAACTAACTATGGTTTTTTATTATGGGGGAAGAAAGGTGAGGGAGAATATTTGTCAAGCTAACCTTTAAAGGCCCCATTCCCTCGAAGTGCTACCTACATAGCCCTTAAGAAAGGGGCCTTGGGCTGATGTAGTTCTCCCTTAAACCATGGAAGAATGAGATAATGTTAGTTAAGTTGAGTGGGTAGGTTAGGTAGGTAGGTTGGAATAAGTTGGTGGGTAAGGTATGTTTGAAAATAGGCAAGGTCAAATGTTGAATAGGAAATAGGTAAGATAAAGTAAGCATAGGCATAGATGGCGGTGCTTTGATTGAGTTTATTTTTATGGTATTGTCCTATTAGAAGAAACAATAAGTAAACAAATTAGAAAAGGAAAGAGGTGGCATGCCCATATTTGGTAATTACCGTAGGTGTCATACCCATAGACTCCTAAATACACTACATGAGTGATAGGTCTATAGTTGAAATAAGTTGCATGATCACAATGTGTAGAATACACACCACATCCCTTGAGTTGATAGGAGTAAATAAACAAAAGGTAGGGTGAAGTGGTTTGTTAAGTGTAACATTTTTGTGGGACAACATGCCCCTTTTGCAAGATACCTAAAACTAGAATATACAAGTCCATGACCAAAATTTTGTATTTTTTTTTGACTTTTTATATTTTTTTCTTTCTTTTTTATGTATAGCCTAATCTATGTGGGAAGTCTATGTTTGGATAAAGAGGTTCTCCTTGAAGTCTTCATGAAGCTGATTGATGTGTGAAGCTCAAGATAATTTTTATTTGAGAGATACAGGTTGTTAATCATGGAAAATGATTAAGTCCTAAGGACTAGGATGAGTGCGTGAAGAAGGCACTATGAGTAAAACATGTGAGCAAGGATATGTATGCACATAGGATAAGGAAAGGATTTAAGGGTTTAAGGAATTAGCTGCATTTCAGTTGAAGGGTATCAAATGTAAAACACATGAAGCTATGGATAAATGTAATGATGACAAGGTTGTTACATGAAGAATTGAAACTCAAGAAAATAATATTCCAGGGAATCATTATAGTTATAGGTTGTAAAGTGGGAAATTTTTATGTCTAGCTAGCATCTGCATGTCTTGGGCACTTGAGTATAACAAGATATGATGACATTTGGCATACTTTGGATTGATTTTGAAATGATGTTTAGGTGAGCTCATATCCTATTTAAGGAGGCATTTGGATCTAGAAGGGGTGTGTGTATTGGTATTGGGTGTTAGAGATTAGAGGTCGAGTATGGGTGCATATGAGTGGTGTATTTCTATAGGAATGGATTATGTAATTGTTCTAAGGGGATAATATAGGGTTTCTATATCGATCCATGGCAAGGGTGGGATGCTAATGGTAGAATGATGTATTGATCTATTGCTAAACCTTTTTTATGTAATATGGCTACTATAAACACTTGTTAATCAATATATGATGGGTTTTCTATATATATGTGTTTATGGGTTCAAACCCTAGTGTATTTCATGTTACTCATGGTACAAATCTAGTCCTCTTATGTTTTTACAATGTTTACATTTATGTCATAGTACATCTATGTTAGATCTAGTGCCTTTACTATGTGCTTGATTAAATTCCCATATTTTTACTTCTCCAAACATTCCTCCATTAATGGAAAAGCATTCTTACAAATATAAAGGAGGGGCTTGGCACCTACGTGTGCCTCGTGTGATCTCCCAACTTAATATTGGGTGATAGGCTAGCACACTTGGGATTTAAAGGAAATAACGAAATGAGACTACATTTTGGTTCCATTACTAGGACCTCTCTTTTGAATTTGTTGTGAGAATGGTGTGTGATGACATAATACTTGACCTTAGACAACATCAAGACTTGGCTTAAAAGCACAGAGGATGAGTTTTCTCACCGATTTAACACTGGATCTAAGTTTGATGCATGAAAATAGGTAGAGCGTAACCTGTATCATAAGCTTTATGAGACATTATTTTGTTGTTTTCAGTAGATTTGTATGAATGATTGTTGTAATATGCATCAAGGAAGATTTGGTATTATAGACCTTGTGTTTGGACCTAAGAAGATTATCGAGGTTACATGATACTAATCTAACTCGGACTTGTGTTGTTGATCATTGGTGGAGTGGAGTGTTGACCAACTATACCCGGAATACGTAATTTATACATGTTCTTCCCGAGAGATTACTAAGTTTGAGTTATTGTAGGAGGTAAGAGGATTGTTCTTGCGGGATATGTCATTACCCATTAAGATCCTAATCATCACTCTGAGTATGGAGGCATTTCCTATGACTGGATAACTTCTCACTAGGCGCAGGGTGAGGAAGATGGGGTGGTGAAAGATGGTGGGCCTTGCTGTGGAAGTAGAGAGAGAAGAGAGGCTTCTCAAGTATAATGAAGCATGAAAAAGGGAGTTCGTGAGATAGTACAAAGTTGCTGGATTGATGGATTTATGGAGGTAAATGTTATGGGAAGGATTTGAGGTTCATGTAGAGGGAATGGGACTTGAGTAGTTTTTGGTTCCCCATATTGGCAAGTACGGGAGAGAAACCCCCTCGGCTTCTAGTTAGATCTCATCATACAGAGAAAATAGAAATGTAGGTGCGCATCTTAGCCCACCTCATGACCAAACCCTGGTGCTTAGTTTTCTAGTTTTTAGGATAAGTGTTGTTAACCTTTTTGGTGTTGGTATTGTATTTGAGAGGAACCCGGTAGACATAATTTTTCATTTAGTTCTTCTATCGCAGCACAGACATTTCCTATGTTTGGAGGCATCCTATCTAGCACATCATTTGGGAAAGGTGTTGGTAGACAAATTTTGGGTATCACGTCTAAAAGTGGTTCGACATCACATCATACATTGGCGAGTAGGTTAGCATGCAAATGGGTACGCATAGCACAATTGCATTAGGCCCTATACCTACAACGGAAGGAGGATCTAGTTGATCCAGAGGGAGTAGAAGCTAGTGGATCCAGTGGATCTTGTGGTGGAGGAAACATGGGAGGGAATCAAGGCCCTAGATCTAGTGGATAAGAAACACAACACCATTAGCGGTGTTTTATGAGATGTCTCATCACTTACCTAATTACAAGGGTGTTGAGGATGTCATGGATCATGTAAACAAGTGTGAATTATTATGATGACCTAAGGGTATCACTTACCTGGAGAAAAAATAAAGTCAGTTTGAAACTACATTGTAAGGGTGCATGCATAATTGGTACTAAAATTATGACCCCCTTAAAATGGTGGTGGATTATACTACGTTACATGATGACTTCTTGGAGAAATTTCACATTCCTGAGTTTAAGAAAAATAACATCAGTGTATTGAAGGAGATTCAATAAGGTATGGTAGAGAGGGTGCGGGAGTATGATGCATGCTTTAAGACTCTTATGTCAAAGTTTTCTTATGATATCCATCCATCTTAGCATACACAAAGTGGTTTTTGAGGATCATAATGCCTTTCGACAAGAGCTTTCCCACACAATACTTACACGGATCCATGCAAATCCTTGGAGGCTTATCATGCACCAAAGCTATCGAAGCATTGACACTAGAGTAAGCCCATTTTTAGAAGCACAAATTGTTGCCATGGAAAAACAGCTAGAGAAATTTTCTACAAACTCAGCTCATGAGACTCGCAGTGGACTATGGTGCATGGATTATGAGGTAGAAGGAAACACAAAGGACAGTTTCCCACAAAATACGGTGCACGTTGTGTCATTGGATTGTGAAATTTATCACAGAGATCATGATCCAAGTAGATGCCCATTGTTGCAGCACACGCACTCCATAAGAATGTGTCTTCTTATTGTAATATTTTCTCATCTATGACTCACAATACAAAATATTGTCGATTGATAGACCAAATACATGATGTCATTGATATTGGTGTGTGTCAGACTAGCATTAGGAATAATTATAAGAATGAAGGTCATCAATATGAAGGGTGTAGAGATGGAGGTGGTTGAGGAAGAGGTTTTTATGGAGGATTTAGAGGTCATGGTGGTCAAGGAGGTAGGAGTGAATTTCCCTGTGGAACTTGTTACAATTGTGGATCTACTGAACACTACAAGAATGAGTGTCTGGATTTTCTATAATGCTCATGGTGCAAGAAGAATCATAAGTATGAGGAGTGCCTTGAGTTATATGAGCACATGAGCTAGAACCAAAGGAAGGATAAGGGTGTGGGGATTGTGATTGTGAAGTGAGCTGATCCTCAATGAATTCCTAGGGTGGTGCATGATCCTGAATTGTAACCTGTCTTAGTAACTATGTGGGAAAAATCCACGCATGCTAGGGAAATTCTAAAGAAAAAGCATCTCATTAAAAGATAAGAGGTGTTACATAGGAAATAACATTATCCAACTCATTAGAAGGAGGTCTACCAAGAAACCATGGAGGTGATTAGAAACCTGCACAAGGAGATTCAGTGTCTGAAGGAACAATCATGGAAGTTGGAGTAGAAGAAGAATGTTGAGGTCCCTTACAAGAACATAGATGAGGTCAAATAAGTGTGTAATATTCTATGTCGGATAATATTATCCCTCTGTTAGGGGAGTGGTTAAGAGAAAAAGTGTCACACGCTAGAGGTGAGTGTGAGAGGAAAGTCTTGTATACTAATCTTCCCCTTCATATTATTGATTATGAAAAAGAAATCACATTGAATACAATTGTGGATGGATGGATCTTGAGCAACATTATGATTGACATGGGTGTTGAGGTCAATGTTCTCACTTTAGATGCATGGAATCAGATGGGGAGGCCCCCATTACATCCATCTTCAAATGTGTTGTATATGGCGAATAGGACAAAGGTTATTCCCATTGGAGTGTTGAAGGATGCATCCATAACCATCCAAGGGGAAAGTTTACTAGAGATTTTTAATTCTTAGTGCTTTTCGAGGAAGATAAATTTCTAGCCTTACTTGGATGCCCTTGGTGTTATAAGAATAATATTGAATTATGCTTTAACAAAACCTACATAAGCTTCAAAAATAAAGAGGAGCATGTGATTTTCTACTAATGGATGTGAATTCATCTCCCTATGTAAAGCCTTTGGGAGAAAAGGACCTAGATAGAATCTATGTGTACACCATTAGAGACCCTAAGGTTATCCATCCATCGGGAGAATATGTCATTCAATGGGAAGATTCTTAGTTCATGAATGATATGAATAGCGTTGCATGTGATAATTAGGTGCATGAGACCTATGATTTGGTCAGAAGGAAATTGAAGGGAATTTTGACTCACATCACCATGGCATTCTTGGTTAGGTTCCTGTGAGGAAAATAGTTACCCAGTTACACTAGAGAGGGTAACTCTTACATCTTTCTACACACGATGAAGGTATGGTGGACCTATCAAACAAAAAGGATTAATATGCTTACTTATACCTATTTTGGGTCAACGACGCATTTTTGGATGACCCATCAAGATAATATTCTAGATTGGCATGAAGTGAGAATCATGTTCTCGTTAGGTTTCTCTCGGAGCAATGCACCTTCTACAATACATGACTATCATGGGAAGGATTCTACCTCATTCCACATCTAGGAATTTTGAGATCCCGGATGGTAGGCCTAGAATCCTGACCTCCTTCACTATGGGTGCATAAGTTCTACTCCACCTTGGATGGTTATGTGTAAGCATGGTATATCCATTTAGAGTTACATCATCGGACGGTAATTGGCAAGAGTTAACGGTAGATATTATCCATAATTTTGAGTATCAATCTCCTAAGACATCGGTGAATGAGGTGTTATAGGTAATCAACTACCTTACCTTGGGAGATAGTGGCATGGCTAAAGACCGAATCTTGTATTTGTTAAGGGAACTTGATTTGGGGTGCACTTTGTAGAAGAACCAAAATAAGTAGAGATGAAGGTGATACAGCTTTGAGCCCACTTGCCTAGAGAAGGACAAAGTAAAGTTGGTATACTTAATAGATGGAAAGGAAGTATAAAACTTGGATATTAACCACACGGAGGTACAGTGAAGTATTGGACAAAGTAGATGAGAAATTTTTCACCTACCATTATCCTTTGAAAAAATAAGGTTAACATTCGTATAGAAGAAGAGTTGAAGGAAGTTATCATTGGAGATTATGTATCGACCATGAAGTTTCAAAAATAGTTGAGTTGTTGTGAAAATTCCAAGACTTGTTCCAATGTGGGTACCATGAATTAAAGGGAGTTCACCACTCTCTATGGGAAATGAGGATTAATTTAAAGGAAGGTGTGCACCCGGTTTGGAATATACCTTACAGTTGAAGCTGAATTTGCACATAAAGGTTAAGAAGGAGATTGATAAGATGATAAAATCTGGTATCATTAAGGCAATTGAAAATTTGAGTGGGTGATCCCGATGGTAATTAGTATCAAGGATGGAAAGATAACTATTTGTGTTGACTATATATTTATAAATGATTCATATGTGATTGATTCTTTCCCAACCCTGTTTACTTAGGATGTTTTTGAAGGTGTCGTAGGGCCGAGATATACTCTTTCACGAGATGGATTCTCTAGATATCATCGTAAGAATTGCCAAGGAAGACCAGAGAAGAATACTTTCACAATTGATGGGTAATTATTTCTTATACGGTTATGTCCTTTAGGATTACGAATGCACTTGTTGTATTTTCATTTATCATAGTGCAAACATTTCAAGGCTTCATCTATATATTTCTACAAGTCTACCTAGATGATCGCATGGTGTATGGATTAGTAAAGGATCATTGTGATAGTTTAAGGTTGATGTTTGAGAGATGCGGGAAGTTAAGTATCTCCACAACATTAAGAAATTTACTACTCCATTTAACACATTACTAGGTCCCATTATATGCAAGGAAGGATTATTGGTAGACCCTATCAAAGGTGTTGTTATTGTAGGGTTAGAGGAGCCTACTAGTCAAAGCATGGTGCAAAGATTATTAAGGCACACAAGATATAATAGGAAATTCATGAATGGCTATGCCAAAATTTCCATGTCACTAGAAGATTTGTTAAAACATAAAAGTAAATTCCATTGGGGTGAGGTGCAGTAGGTGAATTTTGACACCTTGAAGGAGAAACATACTATTGCACCCTTTTCACGTACATGTTGATGCATCGGGTATGGCCATAGGAGCAGTGTTAACATAGCCTAGATAGGGGATTTTTTATCACCCCTTAGATTTTGCAAGTAGAAATTTAACACTAGTAGAGAAGAATTATACAATAACGGAGAGCAAAGAATTTTCCATGAACTATGCACTACATGAATTCAAGAAATAATTGTTGGCTACTATGTTTACCTTTTATACAGATCATATGGCACGCAAGTACTTGGTGAAAAAGCCTGTTCTACAAGGGTGCATATGTTGGTGGATCTTATTATTTTAAGAATTTGAATTTTTGGTCATTGTGAAACTAGGAAAGAGAAATTTGGGACCTGACCATCTATCATGGATTAACTCAAGAGAGGACACACAGAGCATTGAGGACACAACTCCTTATGCGTAGTTGTTCGAAAGCTACAACACACACCCTCTTATTTGGAGGATTTTTTTTTACAAATGGGTGTGGTGCTAAAATGAATGAAGGAATTGGAGAAGAAGCAGTTGGTTATACGCGTCATGCCCTATATGTTGATTAACGAGACCTGCATAAACTAGTTTGGGATGAGGTTTTGTTTTAGTGTGTGTTAGAACATTAATGTACTACAATCATGGAAGAAAATACTTGGTAACATTGTAGGAGGACACTATGCAGGGAATGCGACCACACACAAGATCCTATTGGTAGGCCTTTGGTGGGAAATGGTTTATAAGGATTGTATAGAGTATTGTAAGGCTTGTGACCATTTCCAGCACCTTGGTAAGATAGGGTGGAGAGATGAAATTCCATTAAGAACTATTACTAGTGTAGAGCCATTTGAAAAATGGGCAATTGAATTTTTGGACCCTATTTCCCAAATTGCGTGCAAGTGCAGATAGGTTCGCGATATATTATCGCATGCACATATTATCTTACAAGGTGGGAAAAATGGTTCCCATGAAGGATTACATGATGACTACAATAGCTAGGTTTTGATGGGAGAATATAATCAGAAGGTATAGATGCCCATTGAGTTTAACAAGTGATAGGGGTACTCACTTTTTGAATGAAATTGTTAGAATCTTATTGGTAGATTTTATGGTTACCCATCACAAAACTATGCCTTATCACCCTTAGGTTAACGATCTTATTGCAGCCTTTAACAAACTATTAAGCCACACATTAACTAATATTTGTGATGTCAGAAGGAGGGAGTGAGATGAAAACATCTCTGCAATGCTATTAGCATATCACATGACTTATAAATGTTTGAATAAGGCCACACCCTTTAAATTGGTGTTTGGCATAGAATTTGTTCTAACCATTGAATTTATATTACCATCCCTTCATATTACGTGCTTAGGAGAATTGGCTAATGAGAAAGCATTAGAAGAGTGCATTCACAAAATTATGATGCTAGATGAAAGGCGAGCCATTACTAGGTGGAGTTAGAACACAAAGAAATATAGACAGAAGGCATGGCATGATTGGCATATTAGGAATAAGGAGTTTTACGCTAGGCAAATGGTTCTTATTTATGATTCAAATTTTCGCATGATCCCGGGAAACTCAAATTTCATCGGTTGGGACCATACATTATATCCTATATAATTTATTCAAGTGTTTTCTAGTTACAAGCGTTGGATGGGACAAGGTTTCCCACTTATTTTAATGGGAGTAGGTTGAATTCCTACTATAAATAAGTCTTATGTGTGTTTGTAAATAAGGTAGTTTTGCCATATAGCTTAGGATTTCCCTTAATGCTTTTTCCTTGATATGTGTTTCCTTTAATTGTCACTATGCTTTGTCTTTTCATTTTGTTTTTGTGGCCATTCTTGCTCATCGGTAGCTATTTATTTATTTAAAATGATTCTATGTCTAAAGGACCACACATCTATTTAGTGTTGGGTGAAAAACATAAAGAAGAGTTTTAGTGAATAGTGTCGTATAAATAAAATGTTGTGAGTGATGTTGATTAATGACCCAAAGGAGAAATTCAAAAGTGCATGGGTTCAAATGAGTGCATGTAGCGAAGTGATTATGGGTGAATTTGGGAATCAAAAGCTTTATAAAAACCACATACAGGGATAAGAGCGTAGAGTGAACTGAGGTAGGTTATAACAAGAACTTGGTTTAAGATGTAATGGAAGATGTAATTTAACACTAGAATTGCATGTCAAGAAGTCTACAGTCGATGAATTTTTATGTGCCTAAAGGTTGAAGAGGTTTTTTGTAAGTTGGTGCATAAAGAAAAAGCACTAGACACAATGCGCGGAAGGATAACGTTGGAAAAATTCAAATTTAATGCAAAATTATGGTGGTAGGTGACACAAAGATTAATGTAGAAAAAGAAAAATCTATAAATAGAAGGTCGGGGTAAGTTATTTATTTTACCTTGTGTTTGTTTATTGAAGAGCTCTTGCGAACTAGGGAATCCTTGCAAGAAAATTTGTGAGAATTTTTTTGAAAATTTTCATGAAAAGTGGAGAACTTCACATATTTGTGAACTAAAGTGGAAAAAAAGTACATAGGTGTACATGGAGGATATTTTTTGGTGGATTTCCATAGGTATTTACATTGTCTTTTGGAAGGAGAGTTTTCCAGTTTAGGGTTCGCAGAGCTAGGGCACGAGTTTTGAATAAATTTTAAAGGAGTGGAGCTAAGGGATTGAGTAGTGTTGAAGAAATAGGTAAGGAAGAACTTACAAGGACTTGAAAAAAATATGGCACCAAGGAATTCATTGAACATTTCACTAAAGAAGGGCAATGGCAAGGACAAAGGAAATCCAGACACATCGATAATTTTTAATGAAGAGTTGTACACGAGAGATATAGTACCCGATGGCATTTTCATAGGGATGGAATGTGTCTCTCACATATGAAATATGGATATAAGTGAATATAACCATAGGAAAAGAACTTCTAATAAACTAAAGGTGTTGGATCTAGTTCACCCTTGAGGATAAAGTACACAGGATGACAAGCCAATGTATGATGACTCTGTGAAGACCACATTGGAGAAGGTTGGAATCTTGCAACTCTATGAGTTACCATATTTTAAAACCCAAAAGGTTATACCAGTGGTTGATGTCGCACATGCACAAATATTATTTTTACTTTGCAGGAGGAGAATGTACTTAATTTCTCAATTGATCTCCAAATACACTGGGCTTATCTGTACATTAGAATCAATGGATGATGACTTGGACAACAAGGACACCATCAAGGAAATAACCATGGAATATAAATATAAGAAGGGCTCCTACCATTTTAATATCACCAAGATCACCAACCCAGCCATGACTATGGCCATGCACTACTCACCAAACTAAATGGATAAAAATGAAGGACGCAAGTGAATAAGAGATTATTGAATGTTTGCAATAATATTTTAGAAGGAACAATCTATAACCTCTTAACCTTTATTGTGGAGGAGATCATAGGTTTCACGCGTGGTGGGGATAAAATCATTTATGGTAATTTCCTTCTTACCATTGTATTTTCAAATATTAGAGTGCCCAATGGGCCGAATATCTATGTCTGGGAGTACCCTAAAGAGGACCCTTCCCTCACTAAGAGATTTCAAATCATACACTTGTGATACAATGACTACTACATATAAAGCACACTTGGAGAAGTGGTATAAGTGAATGCACAATGCATTTAGGGTAGAATGGAGAATCCTTAAACAACTGCCAACCTTGGTGGATGGTGAGGCTGAGTTCGTTGTATACCAACACTTCGCATAGGTCGATTCACTTTGACAAATGGCACAAAAATTCCATGGTGTAAACTACCTTTTTCCTTCACAATGCAATACTTTCAAAGCACAGTTAACATGTTCAAGGAGGCCAAGAAACTTAGATTTTATCTAAGTGAGGTAGATCAGGATCACCATATGTTGCGCTAAACATTGGTGTATCCCAAGCACACATATGTGGAGAATTATGTCTCTCATGACGTACATATGTTAAATTCTATGTCAATACCTATTACAGGAAAAATGGCAGCAAGGGTATATATACACCTAAGGCCCAAGTTCGAAAAATGCATGTGTATTGAGGATGATGTATCCATCCTAGAAGACCCCACCAAAATAAATAAGGTAATGTCAAAGAAGAGAGAAAGAGAGGAAACTTCAGCAAGCAGGGCATCGAGTGCATGTACGGTCTAGACTGTAGGAGTGCAAGAGTCAGGCATAGGCCCAAGTACTTAAAAATGAAGGAAGAAATCCCCATGAAGGAGAAGTCTCTTAAGAAGTAAATGTCCCCTATGATGGAGGATTCACTAGTAAATAAGAATTAATAGATGGAGCAGAGTCCAAAATCTGAAGAGACAAAGAGCATGAAGGGTAATGAGTCTGAGTAGGATGAGGAGGATGAGGAGAATCGGGACTAAGGATTACCCCGTGTATAATGTACATGAATTTGATGAATAGTAGAATGGATCCGAGGGGGTTCTCATAATATGGGAGGAATTAAAGAGGTGAAAATAAATACACAAGATACCCTACACTTGGCGAGAGGACATTTGGATGACATAGTGGAAAGGAAAGTAGTGGGTATCATCAAGGCGTTGGTAGAGCATGAGCTGAGGCACAATTCTTAAGACATATTGAAAGAAATAGAAGAGAGAGTAGAAAAGGAAAAGGGTCTAGCAGTCAAATTCCCAATAGAAGATCACATAAGTGCTAAGGGCATGGTGGTGTAAGGACACATAATGACATGTCAATGATCTAAACAAGGTCACGCACACATGTTTCCAAAGCATGGTGCCTATAGAACAACTCTTTTGTTGGTCTTCATTTGAGAAGGATAGTATGTACACACACACAAGGAAGATGTTGTCATGGACCTTTTAGTTTGATGTTGATGAGCCTAAATTCAAAGTTGGTGTGGATGTAGTAATAGAAATGTAGAACCCTAATTAGGTGAATACTATTTTGGATACCTAGTGGCTAACGGATTAATAGGATTGGAACACACTCAAAAAGGTATCGGTAGAAGTGGAGGAAAGATTTTTCGGTAGGAATAATAGAATTAGATCCTTGGAGGAGGAATTGGAGGAAAATAATAAGGAGATATTAGAGAGAGGCATGGAAATAAAAGGGAAGAAGTCTATAATTGTGTAGTTAAAAGATGAGTTGAGAGAGGAAAAGGAGAGGGTGCATGAAACCTAAAAGAAAGAAGAGACTATCTCAGACTCAAATATTTTAGCATGCCTAGACTTAGCCCCTTGAATAGAAGTATGAATCATCCTTCCACTTCCTCAAGCATTTGACGTGCTTGAGCATAATGGAGAAATAACCACTTGTCTTGAGTCGGTAGAAGATGTTTTGATGTGACAAAGACAATAGGAGAAGTTGAAAATTAAAGTTACCATAACTTGGTACTCTAAGATCCTTTCCTCTATAAAAACTTTAGCACACATGGCCAAATTTGTCTATGACAACAAAGTGGAGACACAAACAAGGTGGTAAGTGTATTAGTTGTTACCCATGAGGTAGACTTGAAGGAGTTCCAGGAAAAGAACAAGAATAACAGGGTGGAATGGGACATGATCATAGTATAGGTTAAGAAGAATTCCAAGGTGATTGAATACTTAAGGGTCTCGATTAATAATAAAGTGAAGGAATTATATCCCCAGGTTACACGAAGGATGGATGTCTTGGGTGACCTTAGCAAGAAGATGGAAAATATTGTTGATAAAATAAATGTTAAAGATGAGGGATTATCATTTGATGAAGTCAGTCCATTGATAGGGGATTTATTTTAACAAGCATAGAGTGAGGTGGATTCTTGGAATAAAATTGAAGCATCCTTGAACAAATACTTCCCAATCCTTTTACAGCAGTAGAAAAATTCTTTTGTTCTTTAGCACAAGATAGGTACAAGTTATTTTTTCCCTCCATTCTTTATTATTTATTAAAGCTCAGATTATTTTCTAGGGATGGAAAACATGTTTTGTGTGGGGTGATGTTGAGCCCAAAAAATTACTAAGTCCTAAGAAAGAGGATGATTATGCGTGGAAGGAACTATGAGGAAAAGTGCGTGAGTAAACACGCAAGAGGAAGGATAGTTCTACGCGCGGGAGTAGGAAAGGGTTTAAGGGTTTAAGGACTTATTCGCATTTCAGTTGAAGGGTATCACATGTAAAACACGTGAAGTTGTGAATAAGCATAATGATGACAAGGTTGTTACATGAATACTTGGAGCTCAAGAAAAGAATATTCTAGGGAATCATTATGGTTACGGGTTGTAAAGTGGAGGTTGTTATGGCTAGCTGGCATTTACATGGCTTGGGAACTTGAGTATAATAGGATATGATGACATTTGGCATGTGGGATTTCTTTTGGAATGATGTTTAGGTGAGCTCCTATCCTATTTAAGGAGGCATTTGGATCTAAAAGGAGTGTGTGTATTGGTATTGGGTGTTAGAGATTAGAGGTCGAGTATGGGTGCATATGAGTGGTGTATTTCTATAGGAAGGGATTATGTAATGGTTCTAAGGGGATAATATAGGGTTTCTAGATCAGATCCATGGGAAGGGTAGGATGTTAATGGTAGAATGATGTATTGATTTGTTGCTTGAACCTTTTTGATGTAATATGGTTATTATAAACACTTGTTAATCAATATATGATGGGTTATTCTATATATTTATGTTTATGGGTTCAAACCCTAGTGTATTTCATGTTACTCATGGTACAAATCTAGTCCTCTTATGTTATTGCAATGTTTACATTTATATCATGGTGCATCTATGTTATATCTAGTGTCTTTACTCTGTGTTAGAATAAATGCTTGTATTTCGCTTCTAAAACATTCCTCCATTAATGGCGAATCATTCTTACAAATATCACATAAAGGATGGTCTCGCAATACCTACGCGCACCTTGAGTGAGCACCCAACTTAATATTTGGTGATAGGTGACATGCTTGGGATTTAAAGTAAATATGGAAAGGAGACTACACATGCTAGTCTTCTTTTTTAGATAGACTAAGTATAGTAGGTGGCTAGATTTTTATAGCTGTCCTTCGAGGGAGTAGTCTACTTATAGCAGCACAAGAGAGAAAGATAGATGTCCTTTTTTAGGGAATCATCTATTTGCAAGAATTTTGACTCAAGGAGTAGAGTTTTTGTTATCCCATATATTTTGTATTTTTGGACTTGAAGTCATGGACAAGACTATAAAGGAGTATAGGCTTCTTTTATGAAGGAGAAAAACCATACCACGAAATGTTTAGTAATGAAATAAGGGTTTTAAGTGATGAACAAACATGGGATTCCATCCTGAAAAGGACAAAAAGTATCCATAAGAATTATGCCATGAGTAGATTCATGGTACTCATATTTAAGACAAATAGAAAGGGTGACAGATAATCACAAAATAATTTTTAAGTCATTGGTCCTTAAAAGAGGTAAGTGAAAGGAAAAATTTTCTCAATGGATTAGAATATAAGTGACATAAAGTGATGTAGTAATTTATTCAACAATAGAATGATCGAAGATGCAAAAATTAAGGGGATCAAGTTTGGGTTTACCCTCAAGAGAGGATAAACAATAAGTGCCTGATCCATAGGCATGGGTAACAATATAGGGTCCAAGCCAATTAGGGGAAAACTTTCCCCATTTAATTTTCTCGGCTTTGGTTACGAGTTGATTTTCCTTAAGGACAAGCTCGTTGATTTTTAAGGTTCATTCATGAACACATTTTTCATAGGCATGCTTGATGTATTTTTGGTAGATTTGAAGGTGGTCTAGAGTGTTTAGATGGCGTTCATCTAGTAACTCAAGTTATGTCAAACATTCTTGGTGAAAATTGTCATTAGAGAGCATATCTTTGAGTGATATACAAAGAGATGGAATTTAGAATTCAAGAGTCGGGATGATCTTTGTACCATATAACAAAGAGAGAAAATTGTGCCATTGGTAGAGGTATGAATGCTGATATGATATTCCCGTAGTCGAAAGGAATGTTTGTGTGCCAATCCTTTTCAAAGTGTCATCGACGAATTTCATAAGAATTTTATTGAGGTTTTTGTTGGAAGATTCAGCTTGGCCATTTTTTTATGGGTAGTAGGGTGAAGAGAAACTAAGTTGAATGGAAAAATTGCCACATAGTTTGTGTAGGGTTTGTTATTAACCATTTTCTATTGTTAGTGATAAGACAGTGAGGAACACCAAAACAACAAATGATATGATGATTTATGAATTCCACAATCTTTTCGGCTTTGGTAGAAATGAGAGGAATAACCTCCACCCATTTTGTGTAGTATTCAATCGCTGTGATGATCCATTGATGACGTTGAGAAGAATGAGGGTTAATCTCTCCAATGAGATCCAAACCCCATTGAGAGAAAGGCAAAAAGTCTCTGGTGACTTGTAAGGCATGACTTGGGGTGTGGTGAAGGTTAGTGTGTTGCTAACACTTCACACAATGTTTGACATATTCACAATTCAGTCTTGGTTAAGGGTTGTCTAGTAATAGCTAAGGTGAAGGATACATTTAGTAAAGGAAAGGCCACTAAAATTTCTACCACAAATCCCGTCATCAATTTCCTTAATGATGTACGGAACTTGAGTAAGGCGAGGCATCATAGGAGGATACCATCAAAGCCAAATTTGTAGAGAAGACCCCCATGACGATGTAATGCAAGAAATTTTTTAGAAAGGCTCATCATCCATTGTGAGTGAGATCCAAAGGCATAATTTAAAGGGAGAGGTAATCGAAAACTAATTATACCGATATTGCATGGGTCATTTTCAATTCTTCCCACAAAATTGACACCATGAACAGGATAAGAGGATGACTGAAAACATTGTACTATGATGAATATTTTAGAGTCTGAAGGTGAGGTAGGCATTTGTGAGGCGAGGTAGTCTATGGTATCCATAAATTTGTTAGTGGATCACAGAGTGGTTTGAATGAGGTAGGTGTCAAATGTGGTCAAAATTATGTTGACATGATGTTTATACTTTTGAAGGACCTCATTATGATACTAGTACAAACCATTGAATTAGTTCACAACCAGTTGAGAATCACCAAAGATATTAATGGTTTTAACATCTAAGGCTATGGAAGTTTGAAGACCCAAGACAAGTACTTCATACTCGAGATGTTTTGGCTGCAGTCAAAGTCAAGTTTGAAGGATAAAGGCATAGGCTCACCATCAAGAGGAATGAGGATAACCCTTGCGCCACCCCCATGTTGAAATTTAGAACCATTTAAAAATAATGTCATTTGATTAACGGTGTCATCAAGGGAGAGATTAGCAATAGATTCATCGAGAAAATCGATGTTATAATATTGATGTCCGAAGTGGAGCATCGGTAAGTTGATTGGCATTGGTTTTCCCTTTAAAAACTTTTGATGAATGAATTCCAGTCTAGGTATATAAGGATCACAAGATAATGCGAGGTGTGTTGATGTTGGTAAGTGTTAGCATTAATGTAATGCAAAGTGTTATTATTGGTGACGATGAAGGTTTTGTGTTCAAGTAGTTAGTGGCGAAGTTTTTGGCCACAAAGACTAAGGCTAGGTAGATATTTTCAGCATGAGTATACCTAGTCTCATAGTCTAAAAGAGTATGGCTTATGTAATAAACCTCTTGCTCCCTATGTTTCTCATCACAATGAGTGAGCATGGAACCCAAGGAATGATCAGTGGTAGAAATGTAGAGGTAAAAGGTTTTTCATATTTAGGTGGGATAAGCACATGTGGCTGAAGAAGGTATTTCTTCAATGCTTCAAAGGCTTTGTGGAACTCATCATTCCAATTGAAGGAGACATCCTTTTTAATAAGATGATGAAAAGGGTGACATCGGTCGGAAAGTTAAGAAATAAAATTTCGAATGGATTGCAATTTTTCTTGCAAACTACGAATTTTTGAAGGTTAGTAGGTGGTGGCATCTCAAGAATAGCCTTGATTTTTGTAGGATTGACTTTGATGTCTGGAAAAGAGATGATGAAACCAAGAATTTTTCTTGAGAAAATGACAAAGACACACTTCTATGGTTGAAGTCAAACACAATATTTAATGAGATGATATAAGATAACTTTAAGGACTGGGAGGTGTTGGAAATACTTTTGGACTTACCCGAGGAGGTCATCAACATAATCCTTCAATATTTCATGCATAATATCATGGAATATATAGGTCATAACACGTTGATAAGTGGTACCAACATTTTTCAAGCCAAAGGGAATGACGTGATAACAAAATTTCCCCAAGGGTGATGAAGGAGGTTTTGTGTTGATCTTCCAGAGTGAGTAATATTTGATTATAACCCAAGAATCCATCCATAAGAGATAACATCTCATGGTTAGTTGTAAGATAAACAAGTTGGTCAATGCTAGGAAGAGTAAAATCATCCTTTAGGAAGGTAAGATTAAAGTCACGGAATTCCATGCGCAGATGGATTCCCCCTGTTGCTTTGGTGACGGGAAGAATGTTATAAATCCATTATGGATAGTCAATGGGTATAATGAAGGAAATAGAAAGAATGCATGCTATGCATTTTTCATAGCTTCTATTTCAAAAGTTTGGCATTGGGGATAGTTACGATGTTATGGACCATGATATTAGGGTCAGTTCCAGGCATATCGATATAAGACCAAGAAAAATCATTTCTATGATCTCGGAGAGGAAAGAAGTGAAAGATTCCTATTCAAGTAGAATCCAAATATTTGCCTATCTTTAGAATGTGAGGGTCATCCTGAGTGTGAATGTTGATCTCTATGGTCAATTCATTCAAAATGGTTTGTGTCTCATAAGGTAATGACCGGTGAATGTAATAATCTTCTATACCTAAATAGGTGAGAATAGAATCATCATTCTGACATTGGATGACATTGATAAAAGGTGTGTTGTCATCTAACATGTTAGGATAAAGAAGAGGAAGGGAAGAGGGCACCTCACCATCACATTGATAGGTCATAGGTCCCAAGGAAACAATGTTTATGAAGAAAAAAAGTTAGAGGGATGGATTCTGGATCCATGGACTCCATGGGTGAAGGTGGTGCAATAGGCGAGGAAGGTGGGGAAGGTGAAGAGGGATTTTCATCCTTGATGAGTGTAACACAAGCCTTCTTAAGAGGAGGTTACGAAGAAAAAAAAAGTCCATAGCGGTCCCTACATTTTTGGGTGGTGTAAGGTATGATTGTGTGATGAAAATGATTGTAAAGACCAAATCCAAATCCTTTCCAGGCACATCAATGAAGAAAATTGTGGGTGAAACAACGGTTGGTGAGGTATTAGAAATCAGATGAGAAAGGCTAGGTTTAGGTAGGTGGTTCCAGAGAATAAGAAGAAGTGTCTAGTCCCCCATATGTCAAGTTGGTGTGAAGGTGAGGAGGACCATATGGAAAAACCTCTCCTACATAACAGTTGTAATGTGGGTGTTGGTGAAGGATTCCATACTCCTGAGGAGTAAGGAATGTGTTTACGTTGTATAAGTGGTATTCCCCCAAGGAAATGCATTGAAAAACACCTACCAAGGGATCAAAGGTTAGGACTTGAGTAGTAGGAATAGATGAGCTACTTGAATCCTAGGAAAGTGGGGTATCAGTTGATGGTGAAATAGGTGTGTTGGTAGATGGGATAGCTATGGAAGTTGTGGTAGCAGAAGGGATAGATGGGTTGACTATGGAAGATGTAGTGGCAGAAGTAGTAGATGAGGTAGTGGAAGATATAGTGGCAGAAGTGGTAGATGAGGCAGGAGGAGTGGTAGATACCTTAACTAGAACAAGGACATCATTTGGGTGGCAGAGCATGTTGTAGGTTTTGAAAGGTGAAGGATCTACCTTAATGGTGTAGGGGTGCCATTCATACTCAAATTTTACATAACACTAAAGGGTTGAAGTGAAACACCCCATAGCACGACTATAGGGTTTTCCAAGTAGTAAGTTACATTAAAATTCTCCCTCTAGAACATTGAATAGTTTGGGATCAGTGCAGGATCCATGTGGATGTGGAGGATCACTATAGCAAGATTCAAATTCAAGGAATCATTGAACCAACACAACATAACCGGGTTTTTATGCATGTAATGGGTGGGTATGTGTAATTATTCATATGCACGGGAATAAATGATATTGATGTTAGCACCTCCATCAATCATAACGTGTCAAACATGAGTATCATTGATGTAGGTGGTGATGAAAAAAGTGGTATCAGGCTCATCTGATTATAGAGGGCCAATCTTGGAATCATCTAAACTAACAACAAAAATATGAGGAGAGGAAATGGGTGCAAATGTTTTAGGTGGATTGGTTAGGGAAGCCACATGATGAGGGGTAAAGATGGTGGCCACAGGTGTTGGATCATTCAGTGGAACCTCGATAGATTGTAGGACCTTAATGAGGGCTTGACAATGAGACTTAGAGGTTTGAATCAAGTCATACAAATACATCTTCAAAGGATATTGATGAAGTTTTTTTATCATAGTATGATGTGTGACTCCGTCAGAAACAAGATATGCCAGCCCACGAATGGTTACCTTGGGGAAGGTGTAGATGGAATGGTGGGTAGAGGTGTATTGGATGGGTTACCAATCTTCTCTTTTCCTTTATCTTTCTGTGATCAAGTGGCTACTTGGACCATGTTTATTTCAAATATCAGAGGAGGAAAAGAGGGTTATGGAGGTGGAGATAAGGACACTAAATAGATATCGGATGAGGGTGTGTGCAAACAAGTGAAATAGGAATGGAAGTCTCCTCTAATAGGTCATCTTTGTCAAAGAGACCATCTAAAGTGCATAGTTGAAGGAGAATTTTTTTGAGGGCCTTACACTCTTTGACATCATGCCCTTATGAGTGATGATATGCACAAATTTTGGATTCATCAAACCCTGTTGGTTTTGGTTTGAACGGTCATAAGGCTTAATGGGTGGTAATGTGATAGCGGAGGTTTCTAACAATCGAGTGAGGATGTTAGAATAGGATCTTACTAATGGATCACAATGGAAAGTTATATTGGGTTTAGATGAACGTTTGGATGATTTTCATGAAAGAGTTAGACTTGGAAGTTGATTTGATTTAACTACCTTTTTTGTAGGTAGTGTGGTTTTTGATTTAGGTTGCACCTTCTTGGGTAAAGGTGTTGGGGTAGTGTGCGAAGAAGAAGGGGATGTAGAAGGTGTAGGCATGCAAGTCAACCAAGGTGAAAATGGAGGTGTGGGTAAGGTCATGGTCAAGGGTAATGTAGATGGTGTAGGTAAATGAGGAGGTAGAGGCATGGGTGCTAAAGAAAACGTAGGTAAAATAGAAGATCAAGGTGAGGGTGTGGGTTTCTTTGCTTTAAGTTTTCCTTGGGAGAGAGGTTGTTTGACCAAGATTGATTTATGTGGTCCTAAAATTGATGGAATATGTGAAGGTGAATAAGAAGGCGTAGGAGAAACTGGGGTATGAGGCTTAAGAGGTTGGGTCTTCCTCTTAGGTGTGGGAATAAACTTGGTGGTTGTTTGTGAAGAGGTAGTCAAATCTATCTTCAAAAGGGAATGGACTAGAATAGGGATCTACAAGACCCATAATGTAGTGTTAGGTTTAGGTTTAGGTGAAGGTTTGTGTTCGGATGGAGGTTCGGTACAAGTGAAGGTTGAGGTGAAGATGAGGTTGATGAAGAGGAGGCTAATACAATTGGCTCAGGTGTGATAGATTTGGTTGCCTTGAATATTTTAGGATAGATCATCGAAGTATCTGGAGACAACATTTGCATTTGAGTGGATCTTTGGGATTTAAAGGAGACCCCGTGAGTGTGGGTTAATCAATGTATTCTAAGTGATCAACCAAATGAGATAATGATGTAGAAGTAGAAGAGGATGATGAGGACTTGGTGGTAATCCCTGTGAATAATTTTGAGGTCTGTGTGACATGGAATTTTTCTTCTTCGAGACTTTGTTAGTAGAAGTGACGTAAGAAGTTTGACAAGATATTGGAAGATCCTGGAGAAGCATCACTTACAAAAAGAGGATATAAAAGTGGCTCCTTTATGGGTCAAGGAGGGGGAAAGGTAGGTGGTGTAGACTCTTCCTTAGGTAGAGAAGAGGATAAGATAGACTCTTCTCTAGGTAGAAGCGTGGGTAATATAGGCTCCTCGATAGGTGATGGAATAAGTGGGGTAACCACCTTTGTAGATGAAGGAGTAGGTGAGGTAGGATCCTCCATGGGTAGAGGATTAGGTGAAATAGGATCCTCCATGGGTAGAGGAGCTCATGCAAGAATTTTGTCAATAGATGGGATGGAAGGAAACTGAAAGGGATAAGTACTATGTCAAAGATGGCATGGACCTTGTGAACATTAGTGTCATTACTAGAGGTATCACTAGTTGGTGGTTTGGAAAAGGTTTCTTAAATACATGAAGGTTTTGATTTTTTGGTGTGTTAGGGTTTTTCAGGATGAGATCTCCATTATCTAACATTTCCTGGACAATGTTCTTAATAATTTTTCAATTTTCATCACTATGCCCCTTAACATGGTGATAGTCATAGTAATCATTCTCCTTATACCATGTGGGTACAAGATGGGAAGGGTCAAAGCTAGTATGTGGTTTGATAGGTGGAAGGGTGATGGATCCCACTTTTAATAGATTTTTCAATATAGAGGAGTAAGGTTATCCTATGGGAGTATAACATCTTTGTTTGTACTTGTACTAGAAATTCTGAACATGGGACATATTAGAAGGAGGTTTTAGTTGGTTTGATTGATTATAAGGGCTAGCTTTAAAGACCACTTTGCATTGGCAAACCCTTTTGCCTTCGAATAATTTTTTTGTGGTTTAGAAGAAGAACGGGAGTCATTTAATTTAAATGAAGGGATCTTGTTATGTAATTGAAGTTTATTCTCTTCAAGGGCATGGATCTAGATCTTGCAAGCCATGGTGAATGCCTCGTCAAATGTTTGGAATGTTTGTACCTAAAGAGTTGGGGAAATGTTTCGCACAAGCCCTAGTGAAAAACTCTATCAGCTTGGGTTACGGAAGTTGAAAGGTGAGCTGATTAATGAGACCCCGCCAACATGTGACGAATTCAATGATAGAATCATCATCATACTGACAAATAGAGTATAAATTAGTCATGGAGACCTTCTTGGAGATATTGATGGAGAAGTGGTCAAGGAAGGTCTAGGCTAACTGATTGAAGGAAAAGATTGAGTGCTCTGTACCAATCCAGTAGGTCTTGTCAAGAAGATGTGAAAGGTCCTAAGGAGCAAGGAATCATCGTGAATGATTAAATAACTTATGTGTTTTAATGATCACAAATGTTTTTTTGGATATTCCTTGTTATTAAATCAATTGAACTTAGGCATCTCCCAATGTGCGGGATAAGGATGAATGGGTATAGATGGATGAATAGGATCATTATAGATTTCATCATAAGTCAAGGCATTATGAGAGCTAGAAACAAATGCTTCAAGGGTCTGCATCTTATCCATCATCATCTTTATAAGTTCTGTTGTTGTAGTATTTTATTAGGGGATGTCCCCATGGTACAAGGGTGGATGATGTATATTACTCTTATACGAAACACAAGTGTATGGTGGTGTCAAATAAGAAAACTACAATGGGGGTATGTAAGAGGGAATAAATGTTGAAGGCATGTACCCTAAATAAGAAGTAGAGGCAACGGGTGGTTATTGAGGTAGGGTATAAGTGGGAGGAACTTATGTGAAGACCCTCATAGCAATAGGTGGAAAATTTTGGGGTATGGAAAGGACTAGGTTCTGGAAGGGGGTATGAGATGTTGAAGTGACTGGTGGTTGAGAAGAAATGGGTACATGAGGTGCTGATGATGTGGGTATCCCTACACTAAGAGTTGTAGATGATGGTGAGGTGGACGTCAAAGGGGAGACATACACCGAATGTATGATATATGTCATAGATGTGATATATATCGAGGATGTAGGGATGATCAAGGAAATAACAGGTTGTGAGGTGGGAGTGGGTAATGCTACACTGGTGTTGGCCGATATGGAAGTGGGGGTGAGAGTGGGAGAAATGGAGGTAGGCATTCCGAACATGGGCTAACTGACGAATCATGGGTGGAGGAATGGGTGAGGTAATATTACAAGGCTACAGTATTATGATCAAGGAATTTCATGAATTCCTTGTCACCTACAGGTATAGTGGTAGAAGTAGTGGGGTCAATGGGTGAAGAAATAGAAGGTGGTGAAGGGATGGGAGGTAACAATTGATGAATGACATGAAAAACTAGGGTGTTGGCTTGTTGGCAAGTCAAAACCATGTGAATGATGGAAAAATAGGTGGTTTGAGCTCTGAAAATGCTACGAAACACAAAAAGAAAATATGGGAAGAATCGGAAGAAGAAATAGGTGATTTTTCTTGATAAAAATAAAAAACACAAAGACCGATATCATCCGGATAACCAATGTCGGTTAGGAAATAAAACCAATTTCATTTGCTAGACTGATGCCAGTTACTAAGGATAACCAAGAAATTTTGAAATATCATGAAAATTTTCTAAATAGGTGAAACTTGGTTCTATTAGTGGTTGTAGAGACTCGAAATTGGTATACTTGTAAGATGTGAAACACAAAGTTATAGAAAGTTAATATGTAAGAAGACTATTTTTTTTTACAAAATAATAAAAAACATAGATAAACTGGCGTTATTCGGGTGATCAGCGTTAGTTTGATGAATGAACTGACAATGGTCATTGGGGTGATGTTAGTTAATAATATTTTTAAGAAGATGAAGAATTTTTTTAATTTGGAGTGAATTAAGTCAAAATAAAAGCCAACCCAGAAGTTGTGTATGGTGAAAGATGTCCTATCACACTCAGAAAAATAGAATACACCAGCTATGATGGTGGAGTGTGAAAGAGAAGAAAAATTATGAATCATTCTCACAACTCAAAATGCAATTCAATCAAGAAAAAACTAGCAAAACACATAAATCCTAGGTATCATATTTTAATGTTTAGTGGCTTATGCCTTTTAAACTAACTATGAATAGAATAGAGTTTTTGGATAACGAAGGTGCCCTATAAGAAATCTATGGCTGGTTTTAGGTTAGTTTTGGATAAAGTGTCCCGATATACCTTTCATTATGTGTTTTCCATAATCTGATATGAAAAAAATAGCGAACATCGGTGATGCCCACCGTCAACGGGTTGTTAAATCCTTGACGGATTCTTTATCTGAAAGGAAATGTTTAAGAAATGTGTAAATTATTTAAGTGGTTTGGCCTGGGAGTGTGTGCACAAATGTGAACTACACTTAATCCAAATCCAATCACCAAGTGGTCATGACCTCCACTAGTGTGATTGCTAATTAAATCTATGTGATCTAATGCAACACTCAAAGGATGAAATGCACAGATTTTAAACCCAAATCGAAAATGATATTTGATGTAAAAAAGGAGAACATGAAGAGGAATGATCTTTCATTAAATTTAGAACATAATAAAATAAGAAGTGTTCTTTTTAAGCACCAAAGGACAAATTTATTTTAGACAAATAGAAAGGAAAGAATATTTCTAGGGAGAGATTTAGTGTGAATTTTTCAAGAAAGAAACAAACACACAAATGCACCCTATATGAACAATGAAAAGAACCCACAAGATGGGGTCCCATTGGGCATGCCAAAATGTTTCACCGCAAAGTAGAGATAAAACAGATAAGAGGTAAGGGTGAGGAGGAATACATGTGATAGTCGAAGATAGGTTGTGTACATGTTGAATGTTGACCAAGATGATTGTGAAGAGATTCCCTTTGGCTAGGAGGAATGACCTGAAATAGAACACAAGACCACAAAATAGGATTAAAAATATCGGTTGGTGGATTTCCTAGTAGAAGCTAGATCTGGGAAGCGGGGTGCTTCCTAAAAGGCTATCAATCCACATTTTAAAACAAGTTAATGATAATAAATAACATGAAATAAAGAGACCTATTGTAGTTGTATAGTTTAGGTATCCTACACAAAAATAGTAAATCAAATCTAGTCTAATAAAGGCATATAAGACTAAATATAAAGAAGGTGGTTGATGGTTCAAGGTCTGTAAGTATGACAGAGAGTATTGCGAGGTCTAGGTGAGGTTTTGGGAAGTTTTGAGAGGTTTTGGATAGGTAAATTAGGTTGTTGGTTTGGAGGAAATTACCAGTTATATAGACTAGTATCACTTGGGAGACAAATGTTGGTACTGGAAATGAATTGACATTGGTTGGGTGACTAGTGCTGGTACACATCTCTCTTTTCATTATGCGAGCAGAGAGTGAGGGAAGGTTGGTTAAGGTCGTGGGATGTTTATGAGGACTGAGAGGTAATAAAATGGGTGTTTCGGAAAGGTATGAAGGGTAAATGAGTAGATGGTTGAATGGAGGTGTTGTGGGAGAGATCCGGATATATATTAGAGGATGGGATGAAATAGATAACTAATAAAGAAATCTATTAAACCAATGACAAAGGAGGAATGTACTTACTTGTAGAATGTAGGTAGAAAGTAGGTGGTGGTGATGGTTGTAGGAGAAGGTGGTCTTGAATGAATGTAGCAACAAAAGGAGGGTATTGTGCTTCCTTGTGAGTGCACTGGAGCTCTAGATTGATCTATTGATGAATGGTGTGGTGTTTGAATGTTGTAAGGGTCTCTGGTATGTCGCAAGATCATTGAAAACTTGAGAGTCGGTATGTAAGACCGCAAGATCTAGGAAATAGAATTCAAAACCTGAACAAAGATTTTGGAAATCCTATTTAAGATAACCGATGATGGTTAGGTAAGTGGCATTTGACAAGGAATAACGGCATTGGTTAAGGATAAAATGCCATATCTACTAAAAATAGCTTGATTCCTCCTAAATTTGGCGTGATTGAGATTTTGGTTCCAGGTCAAAAGTGTGGAATGGAGCTAAATGGATTGGGAGAGTAGTTAGAGGGATAATAGGCCATTAATATTAGGGTTAGAATAATTCCTAGTTGGTTAAAGGGAATGGGAAATTGGTCTTGGTTAATTAATGAGCTTAGAATAGGTCTAGGATGAGGTGGCTAGGTGAGGTGGAGATGTGAGGTGGAATAAGGATTAATTTAAATATGGGTAATTAAATTAATTGTGAGGTGGAATTAGGATTAATTTAACTATGGGTAATTAAATTAATACTAATGTGTAGAAGGGGCCATGGTTAGGCGTGTGTTTTGATTAATTAATTGAAAGGGGCTAGAAGGATTGTGACCCAATTTTGGTGTCTACACAAGCTACTAGAGGTAGAGTATAAGTGGAAGGTTGTCTCAAGTTCCAAATTATGAACGTGGCTTACTCATCAGTGATGTCTTGAGGGATAAGTGATTTTACACTAGCCATGGCATACGCATGATGATTGTCTTTATAGGAGATGAAAGTAAGAGAATAAGACTCAAATATAGCTAAGAGATCCTTGACAAGCATATTATATGGAATTAGGTGCTCCTATTTTGTGTGATATGTTTCATTAACTTGATTAATAATGAGATACTAATCACCATGTATGTATATATTCTAGATAAAGAGATTTCAAACAATGGTAAGGACAAGAATGAGGATTCATACACAACGATGTTATTAGTACAGGAAAACCCTAATCGGTATCTGAAGGGGAGAGGATCACCCTGTGGAGTGATGAAGACAATCCCAGCCCCGGTGGCAGATTGACAACGAGATCTGTTAAAATACATGGTCCAAGTATTAGAGTTGATGGCGTAAGTAGTGAAATCATTGTGAAAGGAATCAGAGATAGGAGATGCATCAAGTTGAGTTGCTTGAGATAGTTTATCATCAATGACTTGGCCTTTGATTGATTTTTTCGAATGAATTTTAAATCAAATTTTGTGAGTAGAATGACCCATCACGCTATAAGTCCTAATAAATGTGTGTAGGATAGGAGGTATCGTAATGGATCTACTATAGTAATGATATGGACCTAATTATGAAGAAGGTAGTGGTGTAAGTTGTCTTCTACAAATACAAGACAAAGACCTAGTTTTTCAACATAGATATAGTTACATTCATAAGAGAGAAAATCTGAATGATATAATAGAAATATATAACAAGAAACGTCGCTTAGCCACGGGAGGGACTAGGACATGTGGATTTAAGAGATATGCTTTAATGGCATCAAATTTTTGTTGGAAGTGATCATCCCAAAAAAATTAGTATCCTTCTTCATCAAGCATGTGAATGGTTGGGTTTTATCAGTAAGATGTGCAATAAACCATCAAATAGCTTGAATTTTCCCTTGTAACGAGCATAATTGATGCAAATTTCGAGGTGGAGGCATGTCAACAATTTTCTGATTTTATTGGGATCTATTTCAATACCACATTGTGAGATAATGTATCCAAGGATCTTGTCAATTACAACTCTAAAAACACACTTATTGGATTTAAGCTTACTTTATAGTGTCCTAAATTTTCAAAGAGTGCAGAGATCTTAAGCATGTGTAGAATGGTGTCACAATTTAGCAATATATCCTCAACATAATCTTCAAGAATCTTGTGAATATAATCCTGAAATATGTGCATCATTTCTTGCTGATAGGTGGCCCTGGTATTTTTAAGGCCAAAGGGCATGATGGTGTAACAAAATTTTCCCCATGGGGTAGTGAAATAAATTTTTTCTTGATATTCTAGATTGATTTTGATTTGGTTAACTAATTAAGTTGTCTATAAAAGAAAGAATATTGTACCCGGTTGTGGAATCAATGATGGCTTCGATGTGCAATAAAGGGAAACTGTATTTACAACAAGCCTTATTTATATCATGAAAGTCTCATGCAATGAAGACCCTATCATTCAGTTTCATAACGGGCACAATATTAGACACCCACTGATAATTGAAAGCATGAATAAATACAACATCTAATAGTGATTGTATTTCTTCTTTAATGAGGAGTGTGATCTTTGGGTGCATTTTTTGGATTTTTTGTTTAATGGGTTTTGCACTAGGGTTAAGAATGATGTTATGTATGGCTATAGATGGATCAATACCAAGCATATCACTATATTCCCATGTGAATATGTCTTAAAATTCATGAATAAATTTTTTGATATCATTTTTCTCATCATGTGTGAGAGAAGTAGCTAACAAAACCATTTGCGAGTTATCAAAAGTGTCGAGGTTATATTGAATGATACCCTTATTGAGAAATTTTATCAATCCTCAATTTATGGGTCAATAATAATATTATCAAGAGGATTGGAATTTATCATCAAGTGTATCAGACTCTTCAAATTAGGTGGTATAATTAAGAAGTGATGGATAACGCTTCTTATGATGAAAATAAGGGAGGTGATCATAAACCCCCATGTATTCCAGAAGAGAGTCATCAGTAGAAAAAGTGTCTAAATTATCCCAAGAAGTAAAAGTAAAATCACTGACGAGGTTTGGATATACCAAAGGAAGCGAAGAAGTATCTGAGTAGTATAAGATTCTAAATAATGTATAGATAGGAGATGGTATCCCAAATAGATCTTGTTAGATTGAGTTGGGATATCCCATGGTTCTGTGACTCCTTATCCTTATGGGCCTATGCCATTACTAGAAGAAACCATAATAAAGAAAATATTTATATCCAAGACCATATTTGGAAAAATATTGAGCAGAAGAACTAGGAATGTTAGCAGAATGCTCAATAGAATTACAATATTTTCAAGATGATGGATCTCGCTAGAATATCATAGACAACTCCTTGATAAAGGAACTTAAGTCACATATGAAGAGTGGAGGGGACTACATACATGGCATGGATTCAATTCCATTCAATAATAATATTATAATTAATATTTTTGGGCATTCACATCAAATTCACCAAATGATTTAACAAATATTGAAATAAATAAATGTTAAATTCTAATTAAGTTACAATGTCGATATAGATATGTAATAAAATATAGATTTGACACAAGCAAGTAAGCTAGAAAAATATTAAAACCCTCGTTATAAGAGAGGGGTAAAATAATTAGCTGATTTGTAATTATCTCAAATATATGTTGAGATGGAAAATGGTTGGAACAAAAAAGAATATTATAGCACTTAGACCCAAATAAATGCATAATAGTTGGTACTAGGGAACCTATGCAAGGCTAGGTGCACCAGGGACCTTCTATGGGCACCTATGACTGCTTAGAACCTATGAAAATAATTTTTTAGGGTTGTAACATGTTTTATGGATGTCACATTTATTTTCCTATATGTCATTTTACCTCGTTGTTAATCACCTAAAACCCGGAAAGAAAAACAAGCACTTGCAAAACCCCAAAACACATAAAATCCTAAAAATAGAAAGATGGAAAAAGGGATTCTGATCGTGCCCTGGTGGTCACCCGATTGATTGGAATTATGATACGGGTGTTTCACTACATTTAATAATCCATGTAGTTCTATGTTTGTGTGTAGAATTGTTCCTTACGTGGCTCTTGTGCAAGTTACACTTGATAGCGAGTAATAGCTAGATGTAGATTGTATATAGATGTGAGTGTGAAAAAATGAAATTCCCCTCCTATGAACTATATGTAAAAGAATGCACACCCTTGTCCCTTGAATGGTATCTAGATGGATACTTTGATTCTCTTAGAATTATTTTGAATGCAACCTTAGGTGACGATAGTAGATGCTTATTGTTTAGTCCTTTATTATGATCACATAGCTTTGTATTTATATGATTCCCTTCCTTTAATTTTTTAATTAACCACTAAAAGGGATAAATCCAAGAAAATAATATTCCCAATAGCTATAAAGTACCCAAAATATGTGAGCAAGATACAAAGAGTTCGGGGTGCCCATAGGGACAGGGGTTCCTGGCACTAACATCCCGGCTAGGAACTGGTGTCCAGACTCGAGAAACTCAACTGTCAAAAGTTAGACTAGGAAAGAAAATGTGTAAGACCAAGAATAAAACTAGAAAGAAAGTGAAAATTCCAAAGACAATGATCCATTAGTACTTTTATCGCTTAGGAATCTTATGAATAGTATTATGTGATCGGGACTAGAAATATACCTAAAGTATGTGATTTAGTGTCTACATAATTGCACATCTACTTTGGGATTTTTATTCCTCTTCTCCTCCTATTCTTCTTGAAAAATTATAGTTTGTACATGGGTACCTCATCAGGCCTTATTATCAGGACCCACATGACACATCTTTCTTAGTTTGTCTAGGGTATTCTTACTTATCTTTCTAAGTTTCCATACCTCATCCTAAGCTTTGATGAAGGGGGGTGTTGGTGTGAGGGTTTATTTTATCCATTTATTAGTTTATTTGGTTATTTCCACCTCACACATGGTGATTCATCTCACTTATATGATTCATAGGTATTTTAGGATTTATATGACATATGAAATATTCTATCATGGAATCTTTCATACTTTTCATATGCATCATAGGTGTCATATGTCATACAAGAGTTACATTCCATTTCTAAATTATAACTCCTTTCTCCCTTGTGGAGGTATGATGAGTCCAGGCATGGGAGTTACACAACACTCCCAATATGTACTTTCTCCTTTTGATCTATGAGCATGAGTAGACCATTTTATTTTTGCATTCACAAGTTCCTTGAGTTTTTTTTTCTTTCTAATTACATCTATAAATTTAATGTTATTGTTCGTATACAAATCCATCGATGTGTATGCCATTACAAGGTATATTCATGCCATATTTCAGTATAGAATAACTTAGCTTTTTTATGATTTCTAAATAGATTTGGACTATTTAATAGTGAAATAGGAGATTTAAAAATAAGCAACCTTCACAACCTATCATGTAACTATATTTTCACCTAGGTGAGGACCATACCAGCAGTTCAGAACATAGCATACAATCTAGACCCTATTGTATGGTCTTGGACCTTATTTGAATCTACCTCTATAACTTTCTAGGTTATTCACATTCTTGGATTTTTCATTTATTTTCAAATAGTGTATTTCCTTCCAATTTATGTCTCTTTTATGACATTGACTCCATGTGTTACTCTTGTTTGAGACATTATAGTTGATACTAGCATAGTTATTTTGATTTGAATAATTATGATTTTTTCATAATGCTAAAACTTAGTTACTAATGTTTTCTTGGAAAAAGTTTGTGTGAATTTACTCCTTTTATCATTGTCATTTGGATTATATATGATGTTAGGGATGTGTTTATATGATATTGACATGGAATATATTTTGAACATACATTATTTTGTTGTCTTGGAAATTTATTGTATTTTTCCCATGAGGCTAATTCATGGGCACTATTAGCATCATCTAATTATTATGGTTTATCATTTGGACCTTGATGGATTAGTAAATTAGCATACATCTTGTAACAAATTATGAGATGTGTCATCGTTGAATTCTCGTGATTCCTAACATCTTATATAATGGGTGGATGAATTTGTAACTATTTGTTTAATTGAATATGTATGGAATAATTTCTTGAGGTGTGTGTGATTACTTAATTTATCATATTTTATTGTTCATATATGATTGAGTGTGCATGTTATAGGAGAATATGGGACTCCGGGCTGCACCTATGAGATTTCACAATTGGCCATTTGGGCCAAATTATATGTATTGTTTGTTCGGTCTTGCTTTGTATGTTGTTGGCTTGGATGGAAATATAAAATCCATCATCCTTGCATTTTTAGTCATTTTTATGGTCACCTTGGAATCGTTGTCTCCATTGAAATTAATCTAGTGTTAATTATCCTAATTACGTGTTTAGGTATTTTTATGGGTTAAATATTTTCCATTGTATTATGGATGGATTAATTAAGTTTATATTTTTAAGGATGTTTGGGACACCTAATCATGGGATAGGTGGGCCCCACCACCTCTCAATGTATTCCACTTTTCCAAATCCTAGATACGGAGTTAAAAGTGGAATTTTAAGGGGATGTTTTTCTTGTTTAGGGTCACACTTACACCAAAATGGACCCCATACACCCTACTTATAGGTGAGGGTACTATTTCCAAGGTTAAAAATGGATTTTCATTCCCATTTTACCCTCTCTTTTCCCACATTCATTTATGAGTTTATTTTTTAAGTGACATGGGAAATGGGAGAGGATTTTATTTTGTTTTATTTTTATTTTGTTAAAATTATCCTCCATTGATATCTCATAATATTCATGAAAGGGACTTGGTGTGGCATATATTTTAGAAGGTTATGGGTGATACATGTGACCATACCATAGATTGGTGTCTCTTTTCTTCTTCTTACTTAACCCTCCATTTTTTAGAGGGTAAGGGGTTATTCATTCATTTTTCACTTGGTGATACAAATGATTATAAACATATTATTGATTATCACTAATTCCTATTACAACATAATAATTTGGATTATAACATAAGAATATTATCACTCGCCATTCCTATATCCAAATCCTCTATAAATATTGAGAGTGTCAAATGAAACCATTACATAAGAAGATATAGGAATGGAGAGTGATAATCTTCTTATGTTACGTAATCTTGTCGTTATACTACTATATTGATTAATATAAATACAAAGGATAAGGAAAGTAAGGAGGTTTTCATCTCATTGTTATCTCAATGTTATAGATAATATTGTTTTTGTTAAAACCATCTCAATTCCCATTCATATATAATTTCTTCCTCCAATGGCACCCAAATTCCAATATGGTTATTATCTTTCTTTGATCTCTTGAAATATATATGACATTTATAGGATCTTAGTGAATATGATAAAGTTATAGGAAAGTTTTTAATCTGTTTGGAATTTGTATTAGGATTTTAGAGTAAATGTTACTATTTACTCTTGTTGTAAAGGAGGATAGATAAATTTTGGAGTAAAAAGGAAATTGTGATTCTTGTCGGTTTAGAAGTTATTGAAATAACTACCAACCCATAGACCCATCTTTTGTTCAAATTTATTGAATATTATCATTCCTTTCTATTAAGAAAAGAGATCCATATAAATCAGTAAACATTTAATTGTAAAAATAATACAAGCTATGAGAGTTAAAAATAAATGTTAATATTATTGTTTTGAATATATATATATATATATATATATATATATACGAACATACGATTTGGACATAGCCATCTCAAGAAGTTTAGTTTTCTTTTTTAAATGAGGTATATATATACATATATGAAAAATGTTTTTTTATATATTTATATTTATTTAAAAATAAAATATATTAGGGGCCACAACTTGGCCATTACCCCCATCCAAAACCAGTTTTAGAAATGTCACAACGAGGCCATGGATTGGGTGTGAACCATCCCTATACTAGCTCTACCCTTGAATTTTTACCGTAGGCATGACCCAACATTCCTTATAATCCTTTGTACTCCATAGATATTTTGAATCCCTACCATCGTGTGTAGGATGCAAGGCCCTCAACTAGATTCTTATAAAATAAAATATCTTAAAATAAACACTATATATATATATACACCTATCTTTGAAGATTCTTAGAAGATATAATTATTCTTTATTTTCCAAACCCTAATAAGGTGTATTATGCATAAAACTAATTAGAAGAAATAATAGATAAACAATTGAAGAAATGAACCAATAAGCTTGCATCCATGAGAGATCCTCATACCGTCAAAAATTGAGGATAATTTATAATTATTATATTAATTCAATTTAATTATTAAATATCCAACTAATAAATTATTCAATCCATTATTATAGTTTTAGATATGTGTAAAATATTCATTAAAATAAATTGACAAAGGAAATTCACAATACAAGATAAGTATATATAGATGTTGATCAAAAATTTTTGCGCTTGTTACCTTTCCAAGTTAATGTACCAAACTAAACACAAAAACATTGAAAAACTCAAATGAAATTGATACTTGATGGACAAGATTCGAAGATGTAGACAGATAAGGAAGCCAATGTAGATAAGATGGGCGCACATGAGCAATTCACGCACAGTAGATCCAAGGAACTGCGAGACCGATGCTTGACGAAAAAAGACCACATTAAAAGATATTTAGGTGGACTACCCGAGAAGCGGTCCGGGAAGCGATAAGCTCCCTCGGCGGATGTCAGTCCACATTTTCAATTAAGGAAAGAATCATACATGATAAAAGATGTATGTACGAGACTAGATTTTCTCGATTAAAGTAATAAACAGAATCTAAACAGATGATGAAAACAGAGAAAAACAGCAGGAACTGTGAAAACAAAGCTAGATTTGTGTTACCTGTGTCCTTTTATTTGTGTGATCGGCGTCGATTACGTAGAATCGGCGTCGACCGTTTAGATCGGCGTCGGCCGAGAGATCGGTGTTGACTAATATAGATCGGCGTCGATCTGAGACAAAGTGTGAGAAGATTTGGGAATCAGAAAACGAAGGCAAGATCATCAATGTCTGTTGGATCTACAGAAGTCGGAGAGATACTGGCAAGACTCCACATGTGCTAGATGCAGGAACAGAGTCACCAGAAAATCAATGGAGACGTGCGATGTTGATGTGATAAGAGCAGAGTAACGGTGCTCCTCTCAGGGATTGATTTGGACAAGATTCACTCTCATTCAATAGATAATGTTCACACTTGATGCTTAAAACTCTCTCGTTCTCTCTCTTACAATCTGTGTCCCCCTAGAATTGAGTTCTGGGCCTCTATTTGTAATCAGCGCCGTTCCGAAAAATCAGCGTCGACCGAGTACCGGTCGGCACCGATCATGGAACAGACTCCCGAGATGGCCAAAAGGAGCGATTTCTAGAAAGATAAGAGTGATCCCTCCACCTCAAATATGGGAAATATCCCACTGCTTGGTTTGGGAGGAGGAGAAATAGGGGGGATATATGGATAGAATAGATATGGGGTAGATAAGTGGTTAGGATACATGTAAAAAGGTGTAATTAAATAGTTAATATTTAATTACTCACGGGTAAAACATAATGGGGTGAATTAAACTTAGGATAGGTGTTTAAATCACAAATTGAATAATACCCCAAGGTGATATAAACGTGCCCCAGGTTACCTGAGAGAGAAAATGCGCACGAGGGATACTAAATTGGATAACCAATTTTAGGTGTCTACATTTTGCCCCTTTTTGTCAAGTAACTTGCGATAAGCAAGGTTGTGAGACAAAAACAAGGAGGTGGAAGAAAGGAAGAAAAAGTGATGATGTGATCCCCCTCAAACTAGGGATGGGATGGGTGATAGAACAAATGATCCCAAGTTTGAAAAAGGTAGATGAAAACGCAAAGAAGCCCCAAATAATGTCTAGAGTAGATCTGATCATTAATGACGCACAAAAATAAATAAAGAGGCAGCAACCTAAGGAACTCACATTGGTAGGGCAGACTAGATGGTCTCCTCATGAGATGACGTTAGTACCTACAGACCCATGAGTGTAAGGAGGGCTGCAAAATAGTCAGCATCTAAAGAGAGACACATTGGTAGGGACAACTACATGGTCTGCAAAGTAGATGACGTTAGTGCCTACAGACCCGTTAACTCTAAGCTGCCAAAAAGTGTGAGTGCCCCATGCAAAGGGAACAAACTCGAAATGGATGATAATATCAAAAAGTATGTGCCAAAAGGTAACACTCAGGGCAGGATGACGACCAGATAGATAAGCCAAGCATCAACACCATGGCAAGAAGATTAGGAGATGGAAGTAAACGACGTGGAGAAGTGATACTGCAACCCACGGGAAAAAATGAGTATAAATCGGTGTCGATTTAGACAAATCGGCGCCGACAGAAAAAAATCACCGCCGACCACAAAAATCGGCGCCGACAGTTCCCAGCATATATAAATATGCCAAAGGGAAACGTGAACGATTTATTTACACCGTGACGATTGATTCAGAGAGAATCAAAAATTGGATTTGAGCACCATGGAAGCCTCTGGAAGTGGTCAGAAGCGGAGGAGGACATGACCTGGGGTAAGTGGTTCTTCTTGAACCCGTCATATTTATTTATTTTTATTTATTTTTTATATTTTTATTTTGTTTGGTGGGAGGCCAGTGTTTCTGTCACGCTACCTTCCAATCAGCGTCGATTGATACAATCGGCGTCGGTACAATCGATTGATACAATCGACGCCGATTTTATTGCAGCGGCGCCCGATTGAATACAATCGACGTCGACTATGTTTGATCGACGCCGTTTGTAATTTTGAACATAATATTTGGATAAAAATGATAGAATGTGTTTTGGATGCTTCGGATTTGGAAAAATATGAAGCTAACATTGCTCTTGATGTCGTGGATGCAGGCACGAGAGGTATTACACATGAGGGATGTGATTCCCGAGTTACTGGAGACCATTCTCCCTGACGTCACTGACGCAGATTGGTGCCACTTAGAGTTAGCCTGGGCTAGGGGCTTTCGGTACTACAGACGAGTGCCGCGAGATGTAGAGTTGATGCGAGCACTAGTACGATGATGGGATAGCCAGACTTGCACTTTTTGGTTCAGGACGGGTGAGATGACCATCACCCACGAGGACATATACAGGATTTTGAGGCTGCCGATCACTGGGGACCCGATAGAGATTACGCCACGAGAGCAGCAGCAGAGGGCCCTAGGTCGATTGTATGGAGACAGGGCAGATGATTCAGAGATAGTGTCCGGGGCAGTGAGGATAGCCTCGCAGTACAGACAGGATGTTCCCAGGAGTAGACGTATAGTGTTGATTCAGATGGCAATCTCCTACTTTGCTCTACCAGATTCGGGAGGTGGGAGATTCCCATTGTTATTACTAGATTGTGTTTGTGACATCCTGCAGTTCAGACAGGTGTTTGCATTTGCTGATGCCTTGATAGCTCAGATATATTATGAGTTATGGATGTATACCACTGGCCGGAGGACAGGCATTGATGTCAGTTTTGTGCTCCATTGCTGGGCATATGAGCACATAGCAGTGATCAGGCCATCCGGGCTTCCTTGGATGCCAGCAGCAGTGGGGGCTATTGATTACGGATTCCGGCGATGGCAGGCCGATATGGCCCCGGGAGATACAGGGAGATCCATAGATTGGTATGTTGAGCATTTCAGATGCTTTGACACCCGTGAGCAAGTCATCCGAGACCATATCAGGTATTTCCGACATGGGCTAGTCAGGATGCTCACCTGGTGGGATTGAGACGGAGCAGGGTGGTTAGGGGCCGCAGGCCTGATATGTGGGAGCGTGTCCCATTTATATGGGTATTGAGACAGTTTGGCCTAGTACAGATAGTGCTGACTACCTACAGGCCTTATAGGTGAGACAACAGAGAGACTGATCTGCCGATTTTGATCCCGGCAGATCCATTGAGAGAGGCCCCACCCTCCACAGACAGTGATGATGACGCTAGAGTGGATGATGGTTATGCGGCATGGTATGCGACAGAGCTACCACGACACCTTCCGGCATCTATAGATGCTGATGAGGAGGATATGGCTATAATGCTGGAGAGACTAGAAGGAGATCACGCCACCCTGATGCATACACACCAGGCGGCTCTCGAGGAGATTAGAGCTTTGATAGTGGAGAGGGATGCCCTGATTTTGGAGAGAGACACCGCTCGCCAAGAGCGAGATACAATGATCCAGCAGAGGGATCGCTACCATCGACATAGGGAGGCCCTCAGGGCCAAATATGGTGATACAGGTACCATGTCAGAGTCTGGGACACAGGGCACGACCATAGGAGGGGCACCACCAGCAGCACCAGCAGCACCACTATGAGCACCTGGTACCGTGAGCTTGAGTACATATCAGTCTCTCCTCGCTGAGGTGAGATACTACGAGGATGTCCTAGCACAACATGCCCCAGATGTGCCTCGGTACGGGGCGAGGAGGAGATCAGTGACAGCCACAGTGAGCGGGGCATCAGAGGGAGGGAGCACCGGGAGAGACCGAGGTGGGCAGAGGCCTCCAGTAGTAGGTGTGTCTAGCTCAATAGGCGGCGGCCAGGAGAGCAGCCTGGTCCAGAGGAGGGTGGAGGAGATAGTGTCTTCCACGTATCAGATTTCACGATATAGAGATTGATGTATTTTGTATCAATGTAGTGATGTAGCCTCGATTGGAAGGCATTTTATAGATGGCTTGATTGAGAGCCACCCATTTTTTGTTGTACAGACACTCATGTATATATATAGATTCATCATTTCCTTTGTCATATAATTGTTCTCATGCTTTTAATTTTGATATACATGGATAGATGTAGTGTAATTATGATGGATATAGACATAGACCGATAGATGATGAATAGATGTGATGGGATAGACATAGATGTAGAGGATATAAATAGATGTGATTTGATGTGATTGATATGTGGATTTAATTTGGATGAGAAAATAGATATAGATAGATGGAATGTTACTTGGATGGGCAAGTGTTTAGATGATGTGATGGATAGGTGGGAGTTGATAGTTGGAATGGATTTGATATTTTTGAGATTTTTAATTAAATTTTGATGAAAATAGATAGATAGACCCACATGTGTTTATAATAGAGGCGATGAGATGTGTTTTGGACAAAGTAGATCAGATGAAATTAGATAAATGATAGAGTTTGATTAAATTAACATGTTAAATGTTAATTTAACTGGATGAAATAATTGGAAATACTCTCTGTGAGAGTCAAGGACGTAATGAAAATGACCTTGATTAGAAATAAAGGAAATACACCCAGATAAGAAGAAAAATGATAAGTTGGGCTCCCAACCGACCATAAATAGAATTTGATAGGAAACCAAAAGATCATGCATACAAGGCCCTATATGAGGTTAAAATAAACCTGACACTAACTAGCCACAAACCAGATTTAGGAGGGAAACGGAAGGAGCAGTAAGTAGGTATCTTGTCGAAATTTACAAGGGACAGAATACATGTTCATACTAGGAAAATAGGATTCTCCATATGATCGACAAAAGGTCTTATATCTCAACTTCATGATTTCTGGCAGAAAAGAAAACTGATCAATGCGGGAAGTTTGCTAGATATGGAAAGACTGATCAATACGGGAAGTCTTTCAGTGATGCTAAAAAGTGTATAAACTGACTGAAAGGTTGATCAATGCAAGAAGCCTTGAGTATTCCTTTGAGAAACAACTGTCCTTCAAGGGAGCGGTCTGTATTTTGAATTTTAATGATAGCCATCCTTCGAGGGCATGGTCTATATCTTTTGATTCATTTGATTGTATGGATAGCTGTCCTTCAAGGGATTAGTCTATCTTGTTTTTTTTTTTTTTTTTTGATAGCATCTTTTTTTTTTTTTTTTTGAAATTTTTTTGGAAGAAGCTGAGTTTAGACCTAGATAGATCAGATAGAGGGGAAGAAAATGTATAAAGAGCACGCACTCATGCCCCGAGTAGATCCGATTAAGATAAGCACTTGGGACAAATGAAGCGGTGATTAAGGTATTCCTACCATGAGGAGAAACATATCCAGAAGAAAAATTCTATGAGTAGAGCCGCGATACTCATATTTAAGGTAAAAAAGACAATAGGCGGAGAACCACATAGTTTCGAATCACCATGAAAGTATATGACTGGTTGTTAGAGGGATGAAAGATCTGTCTTGTGACTAGATTTGTGAAAGATAGATTTTAATAGTAGAAGGGCTGTAGATGTAAGGCATTAAGAGGTTCCACTTCGGTATACCATCCATGGAAGATAGACGATAAGCCCCCACCCATATTTATGAGTGATAACGTACGGACCCATCCAGTTGGGAGCAAACTTACCACACTGACTCCTTTCGAGTGTAGTGACATTTTGGTTTTCTTTAAGAACAAGATCACCAATTTTGAAGTCACGGTGCTACAAGTGCTTGTTTTAAGCTCATTTGACACACTCAAGATAGACTTGATGATGTTCAAGAACGTTGAGACACCGCTCATCTAATAATTCAAGTTGTGCTTTAGACGATTTTGACGATAGCCCTCATCGAGACAAATTCTCTAAGAGAAACACGGAGAGATGGGATTTGGACTTCTAAAGGAAGAACACGACCTCGAGACCCATAGATGAGAGAGAAGGGAGTAGCACCGGTAGGAGTATGAATGCTAGTCCGATAAGCCCGAGAGTAAAAGGGATATGTAAATTCCAATCCTTACCACTCGACTAGTTACCTTTGCGAGGATATTACGCAAAGTTTTATTGGAAGCTTTGGCCTGGCCATTAGCTTGAGGATAGTATGGAGAAGAAAAGTTGAGTTTGATATTGAAAGTGTCGCAGAGGTTCTACAAATCAACGTTCTTGAAAGACTTACCATTATCTGTGATGAGTTTGTGTGGAACACCAAAGCGACAAATGATGTGTTGATAGACAAAATCAACTATGGGTTTAGCTTTTGTTGAAGAAAGAGGGATAGCTTCCACCCACTTAGTAAAGTATTCAGTGGTAGTAATGATAGAATGATGACGCTGTGAAGAACGGGGATTGATGAGACCAATGAGATCAAGACCCCATTGTGAAAAAGGCCACAAATCCGCTATAGGTTGTAAAGCTTGACTAGGGATATGTGTGAGATTGGAATGTTGTTGACACTTAACACATTTCTTAGTGTATTCACAAAAATCTCGATTAAGAGAAGGCCAATAATATCCCAAACGTAAGATGTGTTTAGCTACGGCCAAGCCACTAAAATGTCCACCACATATACCATCATGGACCTCCTGGATAGTTTTAGATGATTTAAGGGTTTTGAGGCACTGAAGCAAAATACCATCAAAGCCGCGTTTGTAGAGGATCCCGCCTAGAATAGTATAGCGATTAGCGCGTAGGATAAAATATCTTCTACCATTGGAAGTCAGATCTGGAGGAAGCACCGAATGAGATAGATAATCAACGATCTATTGATACCACTCATCCTGAGTATGGGTTGTGACAGCATGGATTGAAGTTAGTTGCCTAAGATGAGATGGTTGATCTAATCGTTGCACAGCCACATAAAGTCACGAGTCCTCGGTGAAAGGTGGGATAAGCGAGGCTAACAAAGCCATTGTATCTGCGTGAATCGATTGCGCGATGACAAGGAATAGCTTGGATAGTGAATTTATCGAAAGATTGGAGTTGAACGAGAACGATATCACGATATTTTTGAAGGATATCATTCTTGCATTGATAGACACCCGTGACTTGATTAACGATGAGTTCAAAATCACCAAAGATGTCAATATGACGAGCGCCGAGATTAATGGCATTTTGAAGACCCAAGACAAGAGCTTCATATTCAGCCATATTATTGGTGCACTCAAAGTTTAGTTTGTGTGCGACTGGGATAGGCGTACCCCAAGGAGGAATCATCACGAAACCTACACCTCCCCCTTGCTAGCATTTGGATCCATCAAAGAAGAGCTTTACTTTAAATGGAGACAGACCAAAATCAATTTGTTGGATATATTCATTAGGAATTGAGAAAGGGGACTTGATTGTCTGGAAGAGGAGCATCAGCTAATTGATCTGTAATGACCTGACCCTTGATAGACTTTTTGCGGGATAAACTCAAGATCAAATTTTGTCATAAGCATGAGCCAACGAGTGATACGATCATTGTGATAAGGCTTCGCATGAATTGTCTTGAGTGGATTGACACTTGTGACAATGTAAATTTTTTTGATTAAGGAGGTAATGAAGAAGCTTAGAAGTTGTGAAGTATAGAGCACAACATAGCTTTTCAACTTCGAATAACGTGTTTCATACTCATGGAGGTGCGAATGATGTAATAGATAGCTTGTTCTTTACAAGCAGCATCCCGATGCGAGATCATGGCTCCCGAGCATGGTCGATCACGAGAGATATAAAGATAGAAAGGCTCCCCCTCATGTGGAGGTGTAAGCACAGGTGGAGAAAGAAGATAAGATTTGAGATCATCAAAGGCCTTTTGGCAATGCTCATCCCATTCAAAATGAACATTCTTACGGAGGAGATGATGAAAAGGTTGACAACGGTCCGACAATTGTGAGATAAAATGACGCACTGATTGAAGATGTCCTTGGAGACTACGGAGTTTCTTTAAGTTAGAAGGGGGAGGCATCTCAAGGATAGCTTTTATTTTTGCGGGGTCTACTTCAATACCCCTAATGGAAATGATAAAACCTAAAAGTTTACCAGTGAGAACGCCAAACATGCACTTAGATGGATTTAGATGAAGACAAAAGTGAATAAGCCTCTCAAAGAGAGGTGTAAGAATGAAAAGATGATCTTGACGACATTTGGATTTACCGAGGAGATTGTTGACGTAATCTTCCATAGTTTTGTGTAAGAGATCATGGAAGATGTAGGTCATTGCTCACTGATAGGTTGCTCCTACGTTCTTAAGACCGAAAGGCATGACACGATAACAAAAGGTCCCCCAAGGAGTTATGAAAGAAGTCTTATGTTGGTCTTCTGGTGTGATGAGAATTTGATTATACCCAGAGAAACCATCCATAAGAGAAAGCATCTCATGACCCGCAGTTAAATCCACGAGTTGGTTGATATTAGGTAGAGGAAAATCATCTTTTGGACAAGCAAGATTAAGATCCCGGAAGTCGGTACAAATTCAAATTTTCCTAGTAGCTTTAGTTACTGGTACTACATTGGAAACCCATTGTGGATAATCGATGGGTTGGATGAAGTTAGCCGAGAGCAAGCGCTGTAATTCTTCTTTAACAAGAAGGGCTACTCTAGGGTGCATTTTATGCAATTTTTGTTTAACCGGTTTGATGTCGGGAAGAGTAACGATATTATGGACCACAATATCGGGATCGAGTCCTGGCATATCCTCATATGCCCAAGCAAAAGCTTGATGATGGTTGGAAAGAAAAGTGGTAAAGTCTCCTAACTCCTGTGGATTAAGGGATTGGCCGACCTTAATGATGCGAGGGTCTTTAGAAGTCCCTATATTAAGGTCGACAATGGCTTCGTTGAGAAGCATAGATGTGTCAGAAGGAATGGTTTTAGGAAGATAGGAATCCTCTGCCCCCAGATAGGTGAGGACAGAATCATCATCTGCACAGTGGATAGTGTTAATAGTAGGAGAGTCATCTCCAACTATTTCAGGGAAAATTAATGGTATGGAAGTGGACCTATCATTAGTCTTATAGGCTAGTGGCCCTAAGGAAATGGTATTGACTAAAAAAAAGTTAAACGGGATGGAAATGGCGTCGTCCACATCGAGTGATGCTTCTGACCTAGCGGGAGAAGATGGTTCCTCAATAGGAAGAGGCTCATCGAGAACAGTGACGGTGGCTTTTGAAAGAGGTTTAAATCCTAAAACAAATTTTTGATGTGGCTTGAGAGTTGGAATGGACGTGAGGTCATGCACACCTTGTTCATATTTACCCAAGCCAAAGCCCTTCCACGCGCATCGATATAAATAAGTTTTTGCAAACGTGGGATTCTATAGACAATCGAACCCTGTTAAATAAGGTTTGGTCCTAGGAGGAGAATCCGGGTGATAGTGAGGCGTATCAAGACCACCGTAAATGAAATTAGTCTGTTGATTGGGTAGACCAATGGTGATGATCCGACCAAGACCTAGTTGATATTCAAGTTGTTTTTCTGGTCTATCATACTCACTAGGTTTGAGATGGGCATCAAAAGAAAGGAGAGGAAGCTCTCCCAGTGAGAAATGCTACAATGTCTCTTCTAAATTTTGTAAATCTGGTAGTTTGGTTGTAGGTATGGAAGAAGATGAGGCCCCTTCAGGAGAACAAGCATTTTCCTTTAGAGGGGCAGACCCTGTGGTCATGTCGCATTGTGCAAAAAAAAAGGATCTCTGGATGAGTATAGATGTTGCCCTCATATTGATATTTTAAGCATCGATGGAGGGTAGATGGGACACAATGCATTGCATGAATCCAAGAGCGTCTGAGGATCATATTATAGTGGAATTTTCCTTCAACAATGTAAAAGAGTTCATGAAGCAGCTTCTTACCTACTCGAATGGGTAGGACCACAGTTCCTAAAGTAACTGCTAGCTGATCATTAAATGATTGAAGAGCGAAAGGCGGGGGTGACACTACATTCTTTGGTAACTTAAGTTGCTTGAATGTGTGTAAGGAGATGATGTTGAGTTCAGCACCACTGTAGATCATAATGCATTTTAATTTAGTGTTGTCGATTTGGACTGTGATAAAGAGGGGAGCCTCCAAATCCTCGGAAGAAAGGGAAGGAATTTCTGAATCTTCAAAAGAAATGGTGGTTGATGGTCTATTCAATCCAACAACCATCTCGAAAGGCTGGGGCTCATCTGAATTCACTGTGATGCGACACAGATTATCAATCAGAGCCTAGAAATGTTGCGGAGAGGATTGAATGAGGTCAAAAAGAGACATTTTGATGGAGCCTGGGTGAGTTGTTTCATAACACTCTCCTCAACTGACACGGGAATTTGAGCCCGAGGTGTAGCACGAATAGAGACCCGAGGTCTCGAGGCTAATGAGGAAGGAGGAACTCCTTCGGGGGCTACAGAAATGACAACCCGTGGTCGAGATGCTGTAGATGAGGATGGATTATCATACTGTTGGGTTCTAGTGGCGATATGAATTGTGTCGATTTGAGAAGGTGGAAGATCATTTGGAGTGGAATCACTAGAAGTAGAGGTCTGAGTAGATCATTGGGGCTCAGATGGAGCTAAGATGACAGGAGATACTTGTTCCTCCTCCTCCAGCAAAAGATCACTTTCTTCCAAAAGGTTGTTGACGACAGATTGAAGAGCTTTACATCCCTCGGTATCATGACCCGGGGTACGGTGGTAAGCACAAATCAAATCAGAGTTAAACCAGGTAGGTTTAACTCCTTTAGGGTTATAGGGTTTAATCGGAGGAAGAGATATGGATGAAGATTGGATAAGTTGGCAAAGGATTTCAGTATAGAACCCGGTAGACAAAGATGAGGACAGAGATGATGAAGGTGCCTCTTTTACTTTAACAGACTGACGAGGTAAAAGAACCTGCATGTTAGGTTTGACAGTCTTTTTAGGGATCATCTTATTTTTTTGGACATCTGGAGGAGCAGCCTTGGGCACTTGAGATGGAAGTAAGTGAGACATGATTGATTTTGATGGAGGAGGAGCCCCTAAAATAGATTTTGAAGATGATGGAGATGTGACAAGTGTTGTGGTCTTCAGAGATAAGGGAGGCTACTTGGTTGAAACTAATGATGATTTAGATAATGTCGATTTAGATGAGGAAGAAGCTCCCAAAGTAGGTATAATCGGAGGAACAGAGGGTGCCCTAGTTTTCGGTAACGAAGATGATGATTCTGATAAAAGAGGTGACGTCTTTTTAGTAGGTAAGTCCACTTTTCGAGGTGCTGGTGAAGAATGTGTTGTAGAAGAAGATGACGGTTTTGATAAGTTTGTAGAAGAAGACACCTTCTCAGCGGACAAATCCAATCTTTTATGAGGCGCAGAGAGGATTTTTGTGGGAAAGCACCAAGAGTCTTGATGGTTCGAAATATGGGCTTTCCTTTTTCAGGGATGGTGACAATTTCAACCACATAAGGTGATTGTAACCTTTTCGGGGAAGCAAATGGGGAGGTACTGATGATGCAACGTTAGATTTCAGTTGTCTCGGTCTAAGTTCAGGAACCGAGTGTATAGGTGTCGGTGCTACTTCTTTAGATTTTCCCTTAATAGGAAAAGTAGCATTTGTGATGGAAGAAGTGAGTGATGAAGAAGCAGTTCCTTGCGAGGGAACTACTTCTGGTACAGTAATTGTGGGTGAAACTACTGTAGGAAAGGAAACAGGAAGAGTCAAAATCGAAGACGCTTCCGTTGAAGTCGGCACAACTATAGGTACGTTCACCAATGGCATAGTCGTAGCAAAAATGGGAGAAACAGAAGTAGATGTATCCACGGTGGAAACTCGAAGGGATGTAATTGCCTCGAGCATTGAAAGAATGTCTGATGATGAGACAGATGAGGATGATACTGTCTCGGGTATGGACGGAAGATCAGACAAAGAAGCAGAGAGAGGTGAATCCATATCTAACAATGTTGGAATATTCAAAGACGGGCTATCTGAAGATGGTGGAATCCCAACGATTAACGAAGCGGAAGGAGGTTCTAATTCGGTCGATGTGTTCACAGATGGCTTAGTTTTAGAAGAATATTCTTCAGTAGAGATGAAGTTGATAGTATGAGTGTTTGGTTTTTGAGACTCTAAAGCATCATGGTTCGGGGAATGATTGGGAAAAGGTTGTTTAAAGACATCCAGTGCTTGATTTGGGGGAGCATTTGGGTTATCCAGAATGAGCTCACCTTTATCAATGAATTTCTGGACAAGATTTTTGAAGGTCTAACATCGTTCGATGTCATGACCTTTGGTTCTATGATAATGACAGAAGTCATTTTCCCTATACCAGAATGGACGTTCTTGGCTTTCATCAATATTCCTAATGGGGGAAATTTGATCATGTGGACTTCCAACATTTTTTCCAGGATAGAAGCATATGATTCCCCCAACGAAGTGAAAGATCGAGATGACAAGGACCCTTTTCGAGAAGATGAGGAGTCTCTTCGTGGTGTTTGATTAGAAGTGTTATCGGCTCGTGATGTTTTTAATACGATAGCGTTGGTGGATCCCTGATTCTTATCTTTAGAAGTGGAAGGATTTGATTTGGTAAACTGAGAAAAATCCGGTTTAGATTTAGAGCGAAGTTTTAACTTCCCTTGTTCAATGGTGCGAGATTCAAGTTTGCGTGCCATCGTAAAGGCTTCTTCAAATGTATGAAAGGTCTAGATCCTTAAAGTGGAAGAAATATGATTAGCACAAGATCGAGTAAACAACTCGATCTGTTGGGATTGAGGAAAGGAGAAAGACAATTGGTTTATTATCCCTCTCCAATGAGTGACAAAGTATGCAATAGACTCATCATCGAATTGACGAATGTTATAAAGATCTATAATCGAGATCTTATGTGCAATATTTATTGAAAATTTTTCAACAAACATCTGGGCCAATTGAGAGAAAGAAAACAAGGAATGTTGAGGAATGTTATTGTACCAGTCTAAAGCAAGACCTGCTAGAGACATAGGAAAAGTACGGAACATAAGCTCCTGATCTTGGACTATGAGGTAGCAAGCATGTTTGAATGCTCGCAAATGCTGTTGAGGGTCCTCCCGACTATGAAATTTTGAAAATTTAGGAAGTTCCCATTGGGGAGGATAAGGCTTAAAAGCCACTGAGGGGTGAATGGGTTCATTACACACTTCTTCAAAAGAGTATGAAGGATGAGCCCCTTTGGTGGAGGCTTCCAAGTCTGTGATTTTCTTGAAAATAATTTGAACCATGTCAGATTGAGGAGGAGGCACACTGGCATGTCCTACATAAGAAGCAAATGGTGGATGTTGTTGAGGTGTCAATGGGGGATTCATCTGTTGATTGATAGGATGATAAGAGGAGTAACCAGGTGTTCTGGGTGATGCCTGGTGGGGTATTTGTTGTGAAGGAGCCTGTGTATAGGCAGGCTGTGAGATAATAAGTGGTTGAGAAAATGAAGGTTGGATGACGGATGGAGCCTGTGATTGGTGGACTCCTATGCTTGTTGACTGAATCGGAACAGATTGAGGAACATGGGTGCCGATTTGATTGGACATGGTGGGGAACAAGACCTGAAAGAGGATTTTTACTACCGGATTAGTTATTAAGGGCACCGATGCTAGAGGATGGGCGAAGGTCACTGTTGCTGGAACATTGGAAGAAAAACCCACTGGAGGACGAGAAGCAGGAACCAACTGACTAGTCGAAGGGGGTTGACTCATAAAGGGTACTGACCCTAGGACACAATGGATGGCATAGATGAATTAACAACAATATGTGGGTGCACAGACGCACTCATTATGGTCAGAGAAGAGGACCTCTCAGAAGTAGGTTGTGGAATAGTCGAGGTAACTGCGGCATTAGGAATAGGTAAGACTATTTGAGAACTAGTCGATATGGTCGGTGGAAGAGAAAAAGGAGGCACAGGTGCGCCACCCTCTTCCATGGCTCGAGGTGAGAAAAATGATGCTAACTATTCTACAAAATCCTGGGATGGTTCACGAGAATAATCATACACTTGCTGGATTGGTGGTCCCTGATCAGATATTTGAATAGACTTGTGTACTAGGTAGTCCATGAGGGCTATTGGATTGCGATCGAGGAGCACCTAAAATTCAGGATCCCCACGAGGAACATACTTTGAGTCAGAAGTAGATGATATTTCTGAAGGACTAGGGGAAGCTGGACGTGATGGGGTTGCTTTGGCCTATAGAAAGGATTATATGACCAGGATGGAGAACCAACTAACATCAGTCCAGGAGGAGACACAGGGGTGCCGAAACATCCACACTAGTGGTGATCTCGGAGGAAGAAGGGGCTAATTGAGCCATTCTTCTAGATTGTAATCGAGTGATGACCATCATAAACAAGCAGAAAATAATATTGACCTAACTAATGCACAGATAATTCAAGCAGCGTAGGTGATTATCTCTTTTAAGTTTTTATGCTTTTAAGAAAGAGAATATTAGGGAAGGCCTTTTAGAACAGGAACTACTCAGATAGCCAAACTAAGGATGGTTTGGGGGATGTTTTGGTGAGGAGTCTCAAAGGAACTTTAGTAAAAGACCGGTACGTGGCTTGATATAGGGGCCTACCCCCGCACTTCACACACCGCTGCGATAAGGGAGTCGAGTGCTTTGCCAATATATACCAGAACTTCCGTGAATTTATAGCACGGCCCGAGTACCGCATAGGCTCTTCCTCTTGGATGTCACTTCCAAGTAGGCGAGGCCAGGAAAGAATTTTTGTTTAAATGCTTTATACCTAGTGATTTTGGCTTTGTGTGCAAGGGTGAAAAATAAAAATCAAATAGTGTCACTACCGATTTTGAACAATTTTCCAGCCTAATTAAAACTAGATGAAAAACATACAGCAGAAATGACAAAGAAAGAGTTCTTTTTAAGCACTTAAAAACGAAGTGTTTGATTTCGATGAAGACAAGTCAAACAGATTCTTTCCCAAATGCGATTAAATTCTTTTTAAGCACCAAAAATTGAAATGTTTGAATGTGATAGACCACAAACAAAGAAAGTTTTTTTTTTTAGTTCCTAAAAAGGAGAAAACACCGTAAAAGAGAAATACTTGTAGATTTAGCTCTCCAAGGTGTGTGGAATTCAAAAGTGCGTTGTTGAGCTCTTCCCCGAACAATCCCATGAACAAGAAAAGTGCTCCACAAGAAAAGGTTAAGCAAACACCAAAAAAAAAATCCAGAAAGATATATCCAGATAATGGTGAAACGAAAATTTCTATTTTAAGGAACTAGAAAAATTTCAAGGAAATAACAATTTTGCATAAAGAGCAAGATTGAAACGATGAAAGGAAATGCTCAAGCAGAACTAATAAAAATCAGTGAAGAAAAATAACAAAACTCAAAACTAAAAAAAAGAGATGAACTTACCAATAAGGGACTTTGGTTGGGTCCCACCGGACGTGCCAGAATGTTGATCAAGAATTTCGTGCTTGTTACCTGTCCAAGTTAATGTACCAAACTAAACAAAAAACCTTGAAAAACTCAAATGAAATTGATACCTGATGGACAAGATCCGAAGATGTAGATGGATAAGGAAGCTGATGTAGATAAGATGGGCGCACATGAGCAATTCTGCACAGTAGATCCAAGGAACCTGCGAGACACCGATGCTTGATAGAAAAAGACCACGTTAAAAGATATTTAGGTGGACTACCCAAGAAGCAGTCCGGGAAGTGATAATCTCCCTCATCGAATGTCATTCCATGTTTTTAATTAAGTAAAGAAGCATACATGATAAAATATGTACGTACAGGACTAGATTTTCTGATCAAAGTAATAAACAGAATCTAAATAGCAGACAGAAAGCAACAGAAAATAGGGAACTATGAAAAAAAAGCTAGATTTGTCTTACCTGTGTCCTTTTATTTGTGTGATCGGCATCGATTACTTAGAATCGGCATCAACTGGTTCATATCGGCATCGACTGATATAGATCGGCGTCGACTAGTTCAGATCGGTGTCGACTGATATAGATCGACGCGTCGATCCGAGACAAAGTGCGAGAAGATTTGGGAATCGAAAAACGAAGGCAAGATTGTCAACGTCTGCTAGATCTGTAGAAGTCAGAGAGATACTGGCAAGACTCCACCTCGTCTTGGATGCGAGAGCAGAGTCACCAGAAATCAATGGAGACATGCGATGTTGATGTGATAAGAGCATAGTAACGGTGCTCCTCTCAGGGATTGATTTGGACAAGATTCACTCTCATTCGATAGATAATGTTCACACTTAATGCTCAAAACTCTCTTGTTCTCTCTCTCTTACAATCTGTCCCCCCGGAGGCCGAGTTACGGCCTCTATTTGTAATCGGTTCCGTTCGAAAAATCGGCGTCGATCGAGTACTAGTCGTACTCGGCCGATCATGGAAAAAACTCCCAAGATGGCCAAAAGGAGTGATTTCGGAAAGATAAGAGTGATCCCTCCACCTCAAATATGGGAAATATCCCATTGCTTGGTTTGGGAGGAGGAGAAATAGGGGAATATATGGATAGAATAGATATGGGGTAGATAAATGGTTAGGATACATGTAAAAAGTGTAATTAAATAGTTAATATTTAATTTCTCACGGAGTAAAACATAATGGGGTTAATTAAACTTAGGATAGGTGTTTAAATCACAAATTGAATAATACCCCGAGGTGATATAAACGTGCCCCGGGTTACCCGAGAGAGCAAACGCGCATGAGGACACTAAATTGGATAACCAATTTTAGGTGTCTACAATAGAATGTAAATAAAAAATTGACACAAGATTTATAGTGGGGAAAACCTAAAGGAAAAAATCCCACTCCGAAATAAAACATTGAATTTATTAGAATTTACCAAACAATTTTACCCAAGACCTCCACTTCCTCCTCGGTTCCCACAACAATGTTTGCATAACAATATTCAAAGAACATTCAAAATAAGTAAACCTTCACATCAATCTCACTTCTTGGGAGAGATAATCCTATTGAATATGGTGGGTTATTAGATTGCACATGGGTGCACCATTTCACTTCTCTATATAAATCAAATCATAATTTAAAATTTAAACACATCCACGTTAAGTGGAAAGGGGACCCAACAATTTAATAAATTTATAAATAAAATTTTAAATAAGCGATGAATTGGTGGCCCACCTAAATGGTGTCCGAACTTAATATTTACAACACAACACTTCCCCTTAATGTTAAATGGGAAAAAATGCCAAATTACCTTTTTCTACAAAAGGATTTACAATCCATAAATCATTAACGATGATTTAGGCTAGCATGTAAACAAGGGAAATCATATAAATATTCCCACAAAAATTCTAAGGAAAAGTGCTTTACATATGAATACTTACATAAGATTATGGATCCTTTTATAAAATAAGGAAATCCCATAACTAATGCTTCATTGCCAATTATAAGTAAACTGACATGTTTTGATCATTTACTTAAGACTCACATATAATGATCTTTTACAAAATGAATTATAGGAAGTTCACATAAGAGGAAAATCAAAAATGCCTAATAAGGCATGAAACTTACAAAACTTCACATCACTCAAATGCGGCTTTGTGAAAATATATGTAACTTCATCTTCAATCAAACAAAACTTGAGATCAATATTGTCATTTAGGACTTTCTCTCAAATAAAGTGCATATGAATCTCTATATGCTTCATTTTCTAATGCTAAAATAAATTATTTTCAAGAGCAATGCAACTTTAGCTATCACATAGAAGAGTATTGATTCCTTTATCACCCATATAGAGCTCATCCAACAGTGATTTCAGTCATATGCCTTCTTTTGTTTCTTTCATAGCAGAATTCTATATTCTGCTCAAAGAAGAGATAAAAACTATTGGTTGCTTCTTACTACTCCAAGTGATAGGACTTACACCAAAATTTAAAACATATCCAAAAATAGATATTCTATCTATAATATCACCAAAGATGGTCAAAATCACAATATCCAAAAAAATTTCATCATTACAAAAATAATAATAATAATAATAACCATAATTAATTGTTCCTTCAAGATATTTTAGATTTTTTTCCATTTTCCAATGATCCTCGTAAGGATTTTGTATAAATCAATAAAAAAATCATATTGTAGATGAAATATTTATCCTAGTAATAATCAAATAAATTAAACTACCAACTAGTTGTCTATATAGAGTAGGATTAAATTTATCACATGTAGGATTTGGATCTAATTTAACACAAACTTCAATGGAAATGGTAACAAGTTTATAGTTAATCATGTTATATTTTTAATTAAATTAGTATCATATTGTAATTGAGATGCAACAATAGATTTATGATCCTAAAAGATAGCCATACCTAAAAATTATTAGTAAACCTAAGTGAGTCATTTCAAAATGTTGTCTTAATCTTTCTTTGACTCTAATAGTTAAATTCTTATCATTACTACTGATCAAAAAATCATCAACATATAAGAAAATAATGATGATTTTATTATTTTCATACTTTACAAATAAATAATTATCGAAAAATCAATTTTTGAAACCAAGATCCCGAAAGAAGCTCTATATGTTATCATACCAAGCTATAGGAGCTTGTTTAAGACCATACAAGGATTTTTTCAATTTACACACATAATTATTTACTAGTTCTTCAAAACCTTTAGGTTAACATGTTTAGATTGATTCTTTCATGTCACCATTTCAAAAGAATTTTTAACATCCATTTGATAAATATTTCAACCGTATTAAGAAGCTTACGCTAAAAAAATCCTAATAGTGCTCATTTTAGGTACATGAGAAAAGGTTTCAATGTAGTCGATATTAGGTTTTGAGTTAACCCAATGAGCTACTAATGATTCCTTAAATTGACCAATTTATCCTAGATAGTTACACTTAACTTTATACGACCACCGGATCTTGTAATGCTTCTTTATGAAGGTGGGGGACTAGTTTCCCAATGTTATTTTTAATTAGGGCATTGTACTTAGCTTTCAAAAATTTGATCCATTTTTTTCTTGATCAGATTATTTGAAATATTTTGGTTCATGATGCAGAGAAAAATTAAATTCAACCATGTATATTCTTAAACAATAAGGTTTAAAACAACCAACTTCATTAGCTTTATGCAAAAGAGGATCAATTATAATCCTAAAAAGGCTAAAATTTGTTATATTTTCTCAAACCTTGATTAAAATGACACAATATCACATTAATTTTCCTTATCATCCTTATACCCTTCTCTTCATACTTCTCACAACATCAATCATGCATATTCCATTCAAAAAAGAACTCACTCTTCATTCTTTCTTACATGTTCATCTCGTCCTTCAAGTCCCTTGACTAGTTCTTTTTTACAACATGTAAATTTTGTTTTCTTATCTCCCCAAATTCTCTCCAAGCCTTAAACATTTATTCACACCTTAAAAACCTTAGATTAATTAGGGAAAATGTCTCAAAGTAACCAGATCCTCAAAACTTCCCTATTTTAGTAAAACTACCTATAAAAGCAATTAAGACAAGGTACTATGTTCCATTCATAGTTGTAGTGATCTAAAAGCACCAAAAAAAGTTGTTAAATTTATTATCACCCTTTCATGACCCATAAGGTGTATGAAAAATATTAGGACTCCGCTCCTTACACAACTCCTTATAATCCTCATTTTTACTTTTTACTCTTGAAGAACTAATTAGCCTATGACGAGTCCTAAAACTCTCATAACTCATCATCCACATGGACTCAAGACACAAACTCAACATTTTTTAGGACCCATTATGGAGTATCTTAAGCATCATATGTTTAGAATTCCATATCAAAATATGAATACCACTTTTTTATAAGCCACCCCTTTAAACTAGCCCTCTAGACTGTGTTTTAGGACCTTACACCCAATTGTCAAGGAGATCTCAGTTTTACACCAATGAAAATTAAAAATATTCTTCCAACACTTCAAGGATTCTCCCATGATGTTTTTTAAAAGTTTTAAAGTCCAACTTCAATGTTAAGGATTTTTAGTGTATGTTTTCTTACAAAACCCCAACTAGGTCTAATTTATGCCCGATAAGCTTCCTCTAGATATAAATATTCAATTAAATGGGTTCAAGGATCAAATTTTTGGATCACAGTCTATCTTCCTATCCTTTCCAATATTGTTTTAGCAGTAATAAGTTGTAGGCAAGTTTCATTCAGTTTTCCATAAGCTTTAGTGACTAGCATACATACACAAGACAGAGTATGGAACCCTCGGTTACATAGTAGGAGAAAATATCAAATCCTTCACCTATCCAAGACCTCACTCATGCTCGGACTATAACCTATCCTTTAAATATACATCTCCCTTACTTCTATAATAATATTGAACTTTCTTGAATAAAACACACAACTACGCTTCTAATTATTAGCTCTTTTTAACATGCGAGGAACCGACATGAAGTGGTTACCTCCTTGAGAATATAGTTGAATTCAAACCATATAAATCTAATTTATACACACCTCTTTGACTTGAATCATCAACATTTACCTTTGTATAGACTATCACAAGATACTATTATACCAATCAAGCATTCAATCATACATCAAAATAGAGTATTAAAGCTTTTCACACATAAGTACTTAGTCAAATTACTTGAATTATGAGATTCCACTAAGATGAATGAAAGTATAACAATGCTCAATAAGAAGATAGTCAACTTCATACTTTTTAAGAAAACATAATACTGAGATTAATACCAAAGTTATTCATTACTTCATCCTTGTATTACATACAACATTAGATGTTTCTCCTTTCCCATCATTCCTACCTTCATCCTCTACTACAAGGAATGAATATCATACTTACTTCACACACACCTATACTAAAAATTACATCTCATGCATGTACCTACTACCTAGAAATGTAACTTCATCTTGTGACCTTTGAACTTCCCTTTCCTTATAGATGCAAAGTTGTCCCTTTTCTCACTAATTGATGAGTGTTCAAAGATTCACCTTCACATTAAAACTCATTACACACCATATACCCTAACAAGACACTTAAAAACAATCATCAAACTCCTAGGACTCTCTAATATGCCTTTATAATTGGATTACATCTTTTGGAGGGAAAGTTCCAATTTGAAATTTCAAACTCTCTCACTCTCAAGTCCCTCTCTCTCATGACCACACATGCCCAATTTGACCTTATTAACCCTATAAGTGAATTTTTTTATTCTCATTGGTAGATTTGGATACATTATTTCAACCTTATATAGGGTCATCAAGGCATGATAATTATGTTGACTATGGGTCATCTTTCTAAGGCTATCAGGATGAGAATCCTTAACTATATTTTGAGCCCATTTAGGAATTCTAGAATGTGGCATATTTTAAGATGAATCCTAATAAATATCCATCATATATGGAGAAGGATATTCATCCTCTTGAATTTTTATTCCATATTTTCTAGAGAAGGATTATTGATCTTTACTTCAAGAGAAACATGGAAGGGTTCATAAGAAGTTTCACAAAAAATTCTCTAGAACATAAAATTTCCTATGTTCTACTATGTCTTGTTTCAAAGGATCATACACCCTTAATAATTTTGTGCAACATCCATATCTGACAAATATATGAGAGTAGGAGGTTAGATCGAGGTTCTTTCATTTAAATTTTGGAATAAAGAGATAAAGAGGACTACCAAATATTCTTAATTGTGAGATATCTGATTTTCATTATTTCCACACTTCATGAGGTATATTTTTATGTAATTCTTAAGTAAGAACTATATTTAGAATAAATATTACAATATTCATCACTTATACCCATATAAACTTAGGCACATTCGACGCATGAATCATATTCCTAGACATTTCAAAATTGGTCCTTTTTTTCCTTTCTATGATGTCATTTTTATGGGGAATAGGGATTTGTTAACTCATGTTAAATCCCACATGACACACAAAACTTGTAAAAATTATTACTTACATACTCACCTTCATTATCAATTCTATTTATTTTTATTTTCAAATTAGAATCATTCTCAACTAAGGCTTTAAACTCTTCAAATTTGGACAAGAAATTAGAGATTTTCTTATTGAAGTACGATCAAGTCATCCTAGACATATCATCAATAAAAATTATAGCATTCAAGGCTCCATCGAGAGAGGTACTCCAGGTGGACCTCTCACATCATTTTGAATCAAAACTAATAGGTGAGATGAATTTGGATCATGATATTTGTGAAATAGTTTAACGTGTTGCTTACCAAACAAGTAAATTTCACATGTTTCATGACCATGTTTCATTTTAGGAAGACCTATTACAAGGTTTAAACAAGAAATTTCATATATACTCCTAAAATTCACATGTCTTATTTGTTCATGCCAAAGTTAAAGATCATTTCTATAATTAGAAGTAAAACAAGTTTTAGAAACAAATCCATAAAAATATATAAACTATTTATTTGTATTCCAGGAGGAATAACATTACTAAGTTCATTATTATCCATTTTTTCTCCTCGGGTGAAAATGGACAACGGGGTGAATTGCACCTGGGACCGAAAAATTCCTTCATGGAGAGTCTGAGGTTATCCGGCACAATTTCAAGCTTTGAGAGTGTTTACAATATTTTGGAAGGTTTCGGGATCATCTTGCACTTTGTTATTTTCTTTTCTAGGTCCTAGAGGCTTAAGATTTGCTTAGAATGAAAAAATTGGCATGGTGGGCCCACTTCCATTCATTATGGGCAGAAATTGGGTCTTATTTTATCTTTATTGCCCTTTGGTCTTAAGAGGAAGCCTAAGGAAATCAAAACCAAGGAAATATTAATTTTACAGGGGTCAAATGGCATCGAGCTATGAAATAGCTCAACAAGATGCTTGCGAGCTCATGATGCATTGAAAGTGTTTTCCCGCAACATAGCTTGGTCAATCTAAATGGGTATATGGGAGTGAGCTAATGATTTGGAGATCAATGGTTGGGAAGTAACTCAACATCGTGTTAAGGAATCAAGTTGCTTGAAGTGATGGTGAGTTCAGGAATTTTTTTGACACTAAGCTCGACATATGTTATGGCAGGTCTAACTTACTTGGCCCACTTTCTAGGTCAATTTGGCACTAAGTAGCCAAATCACAAGAAGGGATGACTTGGGTATGGATCCAAGTTAAATAATGCATAGCACATAAAGGAGATGGATTGAGTTCAACTCAGCTCAAGGATGTCAAGTTCGTGAGTTGTGCGACGGGGATCAATGATTTTGGAAGGTCGCATACATGTAATGTGGGAGCTTTCCACCATGTTGAAACTCACCATGTCACTACGGTGATCGATACCGAGGAGGCATGAATGCAGACCGACTTTCCATTGATTGGCTTGGGAACAAATCAAGTGGTCATTTGTGTAACAAAGAGACGGGGTGTGAAATTTGAAATGCAAGGTTCTAGCGTTGATGATAGAGTTGAGAGTGATATCAGTTCATGAAGGTAAGACCAAGCTCATAGGTGTTTGAAGTTGGGTAGGTGCTCGAGCTCAAATCATCATGTTTGGTAGGATTAAGGAGCTATCTCTAGCCACAATGAGTCAAATATCACAATGTAAACATGGTGGATTGACCTAAGGCTATGGCCTACTCGTAAAGTGAGCAAATCATCCGAACAAGTGGAACTAAGTGTATAACCAATGCGGCAGATTTTCGTGTTGAAGCGGTCATGTCAGAATTGGAAAGCCGGGGTGAAGTGTTGAGGTCACAACACAATATGAATTGATTGCTCAGATGTTGGTTGATCCATGGAATGAATTATATCTATCTCATGATTTTTAAGGTAGGCATTCGGTCATGGCAAGTTTGAGTTAAGCCATGGATAAAGCAACTTCGGTCCAGAAAGCTTAAGCTCAGCGAGATTTGGCGGAAAAGATTTTGAGCCAATAATGAATAGCTTAATGCTCATCGATTTGGGAATGACTCATTTGAGCCATAAAGGATCCATTCAAGTGAATATGGGTCCGAGCCCAATGTGTTAGGCATGTCGTCATGGTAAAAATGGAGGTCAATCGAGTCATAGTGTTGGATCATTAAAGATAAGAAAATGTCACCATGGGGAAAATAGAAATGGCTTGAACATTAGAGCTCATGTAGCATTGAAAGATATGCATGGAGGTTTCAGAATTTGGGAGGAGTTTTTTTAGGCATATCCATTTCAATCTTTCATATAAAATACATCGAACTTCACCCAAAGAATTGATTGAAAGAGAAGATTTGGGATCCAAAATTCCAAAGTTCTAATTTCAGACTTCAGTTTGGACCCAAGGCACTTTGGGATAATGGCGGGTGAGTCGATGAAAAAATGGGAAATTTTCCAAAAGTCTAAACTCCAAAGTTTTGGAGTTCAAAACTCGTGTAATTTCGAGTTTGGGGATATAAGCTTGGACAAGGAACTCGATGATAGAGTTATTTGGATTTTAAAACATGAGGTTGCTCAAATAAAAGGTTGGACAAGTCAAAAGTAGGGGTGGCTATTGAATTAAGTGCCAAGGACTTGGCCAATGAGCATAGGGATGAACCCGGCCGAGTCACTTGGTGCATTTTCCATGTAGCTTGGTCAAATAGCTAATATACTTGCTAAGTTGATAAGGGTTTAACCAATGGTTTTCCAAGGTGATGTCATGTGGAAAAGAGGCCTCTTGCCAAGCTAGCAAAGTGGGGGTCATTGAAATTTTAAAAAAGACACATGGAGAATCATGTGATTGGGAATGTTTCAAATGGCTCACTAGGGTATATTTGAATTAGACACCAAACAAAATACTAAGGGCCAATGCAAATTGTTCAAGGCACTTCATGAGAATATTGGTTGACATCCAATTGTAGGTGGGAGAGATTTCCAATTTGGCATCATGGGTGGTGAGGTGTCATGAAGTAATAAGTGAACTCGGGTGTCCATTAATGCATGAGGAGGGGTCTCTAAGTCGACGGAGATGGTGTTGGTGAGAGCAGCTTCAATGTAAGGCACCCAACCATGTTAATCATAACATGTGGAGTTATGAGGTAGGTGGCACGTAAAAGGTGGTATAAGGTGGAGGTCCTTGAGCGTGTAAGATAGAAGGTAGCTCAAAATTTGGAGTGGGTGAGTTTGGAACTTGTTATGTAAAGTAAGAAAAGATCTCACCAACCGGTTCACTAAGTTATCTCGACGAGCTAGTTGGCAAGCTACCAGGCTAGACTCTCACAAAGACCCTCCCAATGCAGTTTTCAAATTTTGGGGCCCCAAGGCACATCAAGGTGACTTTAAAAATTATTAAAATACTATTTTGTAATCAAAGGAAAACAATTTAAATTTTCGAGGCATGGTGGGGGAGGAGCTTTATTGGGTACATACAGTAATGATGCAATCGAGCATGGAGCATTACATGACAACATTGGCAAGGCATAACCTCCATCATCTGCTACATTCATGCCTAGATTTTATCGAATTCTCCTTCTTTCTCTAATCATATCGGACTTTCTATGAATGTAATGGGGAATGTAAAATTCAGGAGTTAGACAATTTTTCCAAGTTTCCCCTCTTCTTTCAAGTTGAGTTGTTATGAATTTAGAGGCTTTCAAGCCTTCCTTATGAATATTGTAATGGAAAATTATGCCTCTTCCTGTTGTAATGATGCATTGTGCATGTTCTTGGAGTAATAAGATGATGTTTTTTTATTAACTATCATTCCTCACGTCATTTTTATTTCTTTCATTTTCCTCTCTTATGTTTGTAGGTATATTATGCAACCAACATTTCTTTTGCAAGTTTCAAGAGTTATTGTGCTTAATTCAAAATGAAGCATTATATGTAATCAGTGTCTGATGATGCATGTCCATATTTTCCATGCTCATTCTCCTTCATTGGAAAGATGGAAATTTTTCTAGCAAACCCCTTTTCTTGGTGCATCACCATTTATAGTGTAGGTTTTACTTCATGCAATCTCTCTCCTAATCCCCTAGAAATGTTAGTATAGGTCTAGTTAGTTATTTTTCTTGCATTAGGAGTAGTGTAGTGCTTAGTTTAGGAAGAGGAATTTGGCCTTCTCCGAGGTTCACCTCAAGCTTACAAGTCCCACATCTTGAGAGGTGATTCCCATGTTACCTAATCACGCCGAATGTTCCATTCACACTTAGGCATTTCAAGGGGTTCGATGATTTTTGATAGCATTTTTGGCACACCGGTGTGACCACAAGAGTCTTATTTTTCATATGTGTGTGTATTTTTTTCACTTTTTTATTAATTTATTGTACTCTTAGTGAAATTTTAGCCTTAAGAGGCATACCCTAGCACAATCGGTGACTCCATTGGTCCAAGTAACCCACTCTCTGAGTTTCATACATTATTTTTTCACCCATTTCCATCCATTTTTCTTCCACATATTACCATATTTTCTCTCATTCATGAAGTATTGCAATCATAGATTCATTCCAACAGTAGAATTTCCACTTGCAGATAGCAGCAGAATGCCGAGTTCACTTCACGTCCAAGCTTGAAAAATTCATTCCCAGATGATTACAGTCCACCTCCAAATCTATTTTTATGGTGAAAATCGTAGCATGCATATCCCTATGAGTAAATTCATGGTCAATTTGGTTATTCACCTAACTATGCAACTTTTCAAGAGCAAGAATATGCAGATGATGGAGGTTATCCTACATATGAATATGTAGAGTCATAGCTAAAAATGTAGAAACTAGAAGTAGGCATGGTGTAGTCTAGAGACATAACTCAAAATAATACATTCAGGATTAGCCGTAGGGGTAACTTTTCCATGGGTCATCCCTATGCCAAATCACTACAACTCTACACGAAAATCTTGGTTTCATGGTTGAAATATTTCCTCAACTTGAAAGATGGGTTGAAGAGATAGAGGCTCATGAATACAATGTCGATACCCTATCAATGGGAAACTTCTACATTACCATCTCAGAGTCCTCTTTCCATTTCCCAACCAACATCATTTCATCCTAAACCTCAATTCCCAAGCTTCTCACCTGCTGCCCATATTGTGAATCCCATTTCTTCATCTCCTATCTTCCCATCCCATCATGAATCTTCTTCCCCTATTTCTTATAAGATTCCTTCTCTTCCAAAAAATTCATAAGATGCACCTCTTCCACATCCTCAAACAATTGCACAAAATATTTTAGCCCTAACCATCCCCTACCGCATACCGAAATCCATTTTGGGAGGACCAAAAATATGATAGTAGTAAAGAAGAGGAAGATATGATTAAGGAGCCTAGCAAAGGAAATCTCATAAATAATTTGAAGGAGTGGGTTGAAAGACTAAACATCAAGAAAATTCCTCTCCTAATTAATCCTCCACCCAAGGTTGAAGATAAAAATAAGGTTGTGAAGATTGAATGTATACAAGAACAAACACAAATAAACAATGACCAAGTAGTCTATATGCTCGTAATGCAAAGTGTCCATGTTGATACTGTGTCTATGGAAACTTTTGATTAACCACATGTTGTAGAGGAAGAGCAAGAGTTGAATCCACTAGAAGAGAGACAAGTGCAAGTAAATGAAGAAAAATTGTTCAATGTGCAAGATGCTTCAAGTGAGTACAATGATACTAATTACCTCACATGTTAAGAGGTTCATGGTCTTCTAGAAGGTTGTGTGAGTTCACCAAGGGCATTATCAAGTATCACAACCAATTATAAGGATATTTTTACCACATAGGAAAAAAGGTAGACTTAGTGGTTTTGAATGCAAAGAAGATCATTCAGGAAGTCTCATATTCTTCTCCCTCTTCATCTGTTCAAAAATCTGAATTTTTAGATGAATTTAAGCTTTCTAATTTATTTCTTGAGGATGAAGAAGGTCATGGTAAACAAAATGATAATTTGGAGAACACCATGGAGGGAAACATTGAACCTTTGACACGGTTAGGAATGAAGAAGAAAGCTATCTATCAAATTTGGAGGAGTATTTGAATGAAAAAGAGCCAATGGAAATGGGCATTTTTTTATTCCATCATCTAGCCTCCAACACAAAGTGCCTCTTGCCATGGAAGGGAATGCTCAAGACAAACTTATTACTCACAACTACCCTCCTAAACTTGAATTAGAGGAATTGAATCTTCCATATGATTCATTGGATGAAGAGAAAGAGGAACATACAGGAGAAGTTAAGTCGATTCGGAAGCTTTGAATGGAGATGATATCATTGAGATTTTTTTCTCTCAATTTTGGAATCTAAGTTGGTATGAACCGATAATGGTGGAAGAAGTACAAGAATATGTTGATGATCCTAATATTCCTCAAGAAAAACATATGGAATAATTTTACCTTTTAATTTTCATTTTGGATGAGGAGCATGGTCAATCGAAAGAAAAGAAACTCTTGAGTGAGAATCATACTTCAAGCACTTGCAGTGATTCAACAATGACTCCATTTGAGGTTGCAATTAATCCTAAGGAATTGCATGTTATGGAGGAACTTACTATTGTCAAAGAAGGAAAAGGGAACAAAGGGAACATCACTTTCATACCATTCATTAATGCAAAATTTCAATTTTCTATGGATGAGTCACGAAAAAAGAACAAAAATATTTCATGGACAACCATCTTTTTCAATAATGTCTTTAGGTACACTTCCTTATTAAGGATGAAGCTCATAGTAGCGGGAATATGTAAATAGTTAGACCATGTCCCATTAGATACTTGGATTCATTGGAGCCAAAGGAGAAGCCACAAGCTAATCACATTCACTTTGGAATGTGAGGATGAGTTTCACAGCCCCAAGGATCAATTGCAATGCCTCTATAAAAAAATGTAGAGCAACTAAAAGAGGCATACTTTCTCTTTCCAGTTGATGCCTTGGTGAACCAAGTGGAGAATCGGGCTTGTTTCAGTTTTTCACTCTCAATCTCAGCCATGACCATTGTAAAATCATCTGCATGGCTTCCCATTGTGAGGAAAGGAAGTTATTTTGCACAACTATTTACAAGGTTTGTTTAGCTCACTTATGGCTCTAGTCGTGTATAATAGGAATAGGTTTTCTTTTAACAAAATAAGTGCCTTGCATACTCTACATGTTTCGCTTGAAGCATATATGATTTTTCATTTTTTTTTTTGTGTTTTATCATTTCTCTTGTAAATTTTGTTGAAGGTGAAGTGTTTAGAAGAAGGAAAAATCAAGTTTTAATAGGTTTCCATGATGTCCAAAACCAACAAGTGTTTTATTCCAAACTCAAGTATTGTGCTTCATGTTTGGCAATATCAAATTCTAGGACAAGTTTAATATATAATCCTTCATCCTATAGGTTAGTTTGTAGAGGAATGAGATCAAGTGAGGATTTCAAATCAAAACAATTTTCAACTCACAAGCATTTTAATAATTTCTTATGGAATTCAGGGAATTTACGAGTAGCGATCTACTCTGAGTCTAGATGCATTAGTGTTCGGGTAGCTTAGGAACAAGATCCGCAAGGTCAGAATCATTTTTGGGATTAATATTAAATCCATGCACAATGAATTTTGAAGGGTACTGGACTAGTGCTTAGCAAGAAAGTATCCTGTAGTCGCCAAATAATATCCATTTTTGCTCCTCGGTCAAAAAAATGGATAATAGGGGTAAATTGTACCCTAGGACTAAAAAATTACTTCACAAATATTTCAGGGTTATTAGGCACAATTTTAAGCTTTGAGAGTGTTTACAATGTTTTGGGAGGTTTCGGGATCATCTTGGACTGTTCATTTCTTTTCCGGGTCCTAGAGGCTTACGGTTTGCTTATAACGAAAAACTTGGCCTGTTCTAGTCATTGTGGGTAAAAAATGGATCTTCTTGTATCTTTATTATGCCCTATGGTTTTAAGAGGAATCCTAAGGAACTCAAAACCAAGGGAATATTAATTTTAAAGGGGTCAAATGACATTGAGCTATGAAATATCTCACCAAGCTACTCAATGAGTCATGATGCATTAAAAGGGTTTTTCCCCAAAATAGTTCAATTTGAGATAAATGGATGTATGGGGAGCGAGCTAATGGTTTAGATCTCAGTGGTTGGGAAGGATCTCAACATTGTGTTAAGGAATCAAGTTTTTGAAGTGATGATGAGTTCAAATCATTTTGATAGTAAGCTCGGCATATGGTATGGCGGGTCTAACTCACTTGGCCCACTTTACAAAGTTAGTTTGGCACCGAGGATCCATCTCACAAATAGGGATGGCTTGGGTATAGATCTAGGTCAAATAATGCATGGCATGTAATGGAGATGGATTGAGTTCAACTTGGTTTGAGGATGGTGAGTTCTCGAGTTGTATGATAGGGATTGAGGGTTTTTCAAGCCCATGGAGACATACAAGGTGGGAGCTCACGAGTCATGTCAAACTCACCATGTCATTACAGAGATCAATACAAGGGGAGGAAGGAACTTAGACATAGTTACTATAGAGTGGCTCGGTAAAAAAATTAGGTGGTCGGTTTTGCGGTGAAGAGATAGATGTGAAATTGTAAATGCAAGGCTATAGTGTTAATGGTAGAGTTGAGAGTGATGTCAATTCACTAAGGTAAGACCGATCTCATAGGTTTTTAAAGTTGGGTAGGAACTTGAGCTCGAGAGAATTGTGTTCGGCAGATCAAGGAGCTATCTTAGGTGATATCGATTCAAAGATCATAGTGCAAACATGGTGGATCAAGCTAAGGCTTTGGCTGACTCATAAAGTGAGCAACTCACCCAAATTAGTGGAACTTAGTGTATAACCAATGCAGAGGATTTTTTAGGTTGAAGCATGTCATGTTAGGAATTGGAAATCCTAGGGTGAAGTGTTGAGGTCATAGCACAATATGAGGTGATAGATCGGATGTTGTTCGATCCATGGAATGGAGAAACTTGAGCTCTCGAGTTTGAATGTAGGCATTTGGTCATGGTGAGTTCATTTCAAGCCATGGATAATGGAACTCGTGCTAGCTAGAACTCAAGCATGGGTGATTCGGTGGAATATCTCATGAGATAGGAATGAATAGATTAATTCTCATGGATTTGGGAATGACTTGGGTGAGCTAGGAAGGAACCAATCGAGTGAAGATGGGTCTCGAGCCCGATTTGTAAGGCATGCCTCCGTGGGAAGAATTGAGGTTGGGAGAGTCATAGTGTCGCATCGTTGAAGGCAAGGAAATTTTTCCATGGGGAAAAGAGAAATGGCTCAAAAATTGGTGCTTAGGCAGCATTAAAAGATACACATGAAGGTTTCGGACTTTGGGAGGAGTTCATTTTAGAGATAGCCATTTCGGGATTTTGGAGAAAATACATTAGAACTTGCCCAGTGAGTTGATTGAAGAGAAGGCTCATGCTCTAAAATTCTGAAGTTTAAATTTTATACTTCGGGTTTTAAACCTAAGGCACTTCGAGATAATGGTAGGTGAGTTGATGAAAAACATGGAAAAAGTTTCAAAATTTTGAACTTTAAAGTTTCAAAGTTTGAAACTCATGCAATTTTGGCATTCGGGGATATAAGCTTGGCCGAGGAACTCAATGATTGGGGTCTTGATTCCAAGTCTTCGATTCCAAAATGTGAGGTCACTCGATAAAAAGGTTGGATTATTCAAAAGTAGGTTTGGATGTCGAATTAATTTTCAAGGACTCGTCCTAATGATCATAGGTAGGAACTCGATCCGATTCACTCGGTGTATTTTCCACATAGCTCGATTAAACATCTAATAACTTGCCGAGTTGATAAGGGGTCACCAATGTTTTTCAAGGTGATTACATGTGGAAAAGAGGCTTCTTGCCAAGCTAGCAAAGGGGGTTGGTGAAATTTAAACAAAGAGACGTGCAAAATCATGCACTCGGGAATGTTTCAAATGGATCACTAGAGTATATTTGAATTGTCTACCAAATCAAATACTAAGTGCCACTATGAAGTGTTTTGGGCACTTCCCAAGAATCTCGACCACATCCAATGGTAGGTAGGAGGGATTTCCATCTCATCATCATGGGTGGTGAGGTATCACGAATCAATAAGTGAACTCGAGCATCCATTAATGCATGAGAAGGGGTCTCTGAGCTAACGGAGATGAGTTCGTTGGGTCAATTTCAATATAAAGTGCTCACCAAGCTAAGCATAACATGTGCATTTTTGAGATAGGTGTCACATAAAAAGTGGTGTAAGGTGGAGGTCATTGATCATGTAAACTATAATGTGGCTCAAAATGTAAAGCGGGTGAGTTTGAAACCCGCTATGCAAAGTAATAAAAGAGCTTGTCAACCATCTCGCCGAGTTGGTTAGCGAGCTATTAGCTAAACTCTCCCATAGACCCTACCAATAAGGTTTTCAACTTTTGGGGGCCCCAAGGCATATCAAGGTGGCATTAAAAAATTATTAAAATATTATTCTATAATCAAAGGAAAAAAATTACATTTTTGGAGGCATAGTGGGGAGAAGATTTTTCAAGTACATATAGGTAATGATGCAATCGAGCATGAATCATTACAAGAAAACACAGAGCAAGGCATGACCTCCATCATCTGCTACATTTATGCCTAGATTTTAGGAATTATCCTTCTTTCTCTCCTCATCTCAAAATTTCTATAAATGTAAAGAGGAATGAAAGATTTAGGAGCTACACAAATTTTCCAAGTTTCCCTCTCCTTGAACCTAAGTTGTGAATTTAGAGACTTGCAAGCCTTCTTTCTGAAGATTATAATTGTAAATTCTACCTCTTCCTGCTGTAATGATGTACTATGCATGTGCTTGGAGTAATAAGATGATTTTTTGTTATCAATTATCAGTCCTTACATCATTTTTGTTGCTTTCATTTGCCTCTCTCATGTTTACGGTATATTGTGCAACCAAGATTTCCTTTGCAAGTTTCGGGAGTTGTTGTGCTTAATTCAAAAAGAAGCAATGTATGTAATTGGGTTTGTGATGCATGTTCATCCTTATCGTGCTCATCCTCCTTCATTGGCGTGTGTAAATTTGTCTAGCAAACCACCTTTATTGGTACATCACCATTTATGGTGTAGGTCTTACTTCATGTAATCTCTCTCCCTAATCCCTTTGAAATGTTAGTATAGGTCTAGTTAGTTTTTTTATTTCATTAGGAGTAGTTTAGTGCTTAGTTTTTGAAGAGGAAGTTGGCCTTCTTTAGAGGTTCACCTCAAGCTTGCAAGTCCCACAGCTTGAGAGGTGATTCCCATGTCACCCAATCACATCAAATGCCCCATTCAAACTCAAGAAATTTGGGGGTGCAATGATTGGTGATAACATTCATGTTTCACATACCATTTATTTTGCAATAAAACAATGTTATAATTATATTTAGTTAATTTTGAGTAAGATAAAATGTTCTTTTTTAACCGAGGAATGAATAATACATTATTAATTTTTCCATTTTTAAATTTAACATTATAACAAATTTCAAATTGAATGATAGAATTTTTCCCAAAGTACATATTTTCTTGATATTCTACATCTATGAGGATTTCATGAATGCAAGTCATGTGCCTAGAGGCACCACTATCTAGGATCCATTCATTTTCATTCAAATTTAAGAGTGTAATTTACAAGGCAACAATTTTCTTAGTGTTATTTGCATGGTTCCGATCCTTATTTTGATTGTTAAATTTCTTATTTTTAGTATTTTAAACAAACTTGTTAGTTTTCACATGATATTTAAAACTTCTTATGACCAAATTTAACACTTTTTTACACGTTCCATTTAACTTCACTTTAAAATTATGATTTTTCTAGATAGTATTAGAGTTAGGATTATTTTTAAATTTCAATTTGGTGTTTGGTTTATGATTTTTATTGTTATTATTTTTAATTTTGCAATGATTTGTGATTATGAGAGAACAATTCTTGAGAGGAATTATATTTTGAATTGAAATTTTATGTAACATGTTATTATTGGATTAGGAGAGATGAAAGGGTATCCAAATATGGTAGATCAGAGTCTTGTTTTGATGTTTAGAGTTTAAGATGTAGATTTAGTCTCAAATTTTTCATGGATGTTTATTTGAATGATAAAATATAGCAAGTTATCTTGAAATAGTTAACAATTAAATCCATCTAATGGTGTTTTAATGTTTTTAATTTTCACTAAATAATAAACTATTTTTTCATGCCCCTTCATGGGAGTTGTAAATAGTTCCATGATAATTTTAATTATCTTTGAGAGGTGACTACCCTCATGTGTTTTTTCTAGTTATTTCCAAGCATCAATAGGAGATTCCATATGTCCTATATGCAGTAAAAACTCTTCTTTTATGCTTTACAATAGGATCGACATGACTTCCAAGTATCTTTGGGAGAAGGTGCTCAAATTTTCGGGTTTTCTCATCTTCTAATGGTCATTTCTCTACACCGGTGACAAGATCCCACAATTTCAACCTAAGTTGCTAAATAATATAATTTATATCATTTAACAATTGTGATTTATTCATTGAAAAACTAGTCGTTCGCCATTTTTTCAATGATAAAAACAAAAAACACAATTTGAAAAACAAATTTAACTAAAAACAATTTTGTCGCTCAAGTAAAAAATTTAATAAATTTTTCAAGAAAAATTAAACTAAATTAAGCTCAAAATAAAAACTTAATTTTTGAAATACATTTAGCTAAATAAGAAAACTAAATATATCTAATTTCATTTTTGTCAAAAACTTCCAAAAAAATAAAGACAAATAGTTTCAAGTTTTTGCTAATTTTTTTAATAAAATAAAAAAATTAAATACTTTACTAAAAATAAAATGCGCTTGCAAGGGTCGAGAGTTGAAATCCTCACCTCTAGTGCTCAAAAATCCTTCACAGGTCCTTCACCTAGCCACAAGAGTTATTTAGCTCTTATGTTTTAGTTAACACAAATTTAATTTTAATCTCTATTTTTTAATTTATAAAAAGTATCATTTTTTACTATGAAGTTAAACATAATTAAAAAAGGAATCCCTCATTTTAATATTAGTTTCTAGGGTTTTAGAGTTATTACTTTTTAATAACTTAGGATATTTTGATATTTGTTCTTTACTTGACGGTGAAGAGAGAGATGCACCTAGAGGAGAGCTTTGTGAATAATTTTCTAGAGTAATCAGGGTATATTGTAGGTATTTTATGCTATTTTGATTTATACTAGTGCTTAGGATTTATACAACAATATTGTAATGTGTTTTTTTCTATTTATTAGGCATTTTTTATTTACCTTAAGTTTTATTTATAATCAAGGTGTTTTGATTTATTAATAGCTTATTGTCTTACCAAATTTATTAAAATATGTAGAATTTCAATCATAAGTTGACCAAGGAGGCTTATATAAAAATTAGATCATTAGGGTATATGTAAGGACATATAGAGTCAAGAAAAAAATGTTTATATGTAAAAATATGTTTTTGTGTATTTGTAAAAACAAGATAAATTAAATATTTTTGAATATATATTAAGATATATAATTTCACAATAATTTTTTTGCACTATGGTTTCCAAATTTTATTTTTAATTGAAATTTTAAAACAATAACATGTAATTTGTTCTCTGGAGAAAACTCTACAATCATTACCAAGATAATTTTTGTAATCTCTGCATGATTTCAATTTCCAATTTCCTGCACACATAACTAAAACTCTCCCTTTTATACCTTGTCAAAATTTGAGGAGAATAAATCATTATTAAATTAATTAAATTCAATTATTAATTAGCCAAGTAATAAATTATTCACCATGATTATAGTTTTAGATATGTGCGAATATTCATTAAAATAAATTGACAAAGTAAATTCACAATACAAGAAAGTATATGGAGAATGTAAATAAAAATTAACACAAGATTTATAGTGGGGAAAACCCAAATGTAAAAATCCCACTCGTAAATAAAGCACTGCCTTTATTATAATTTACCAAACAATTTACCATGCACCTCCACTTCCTCCTCGGGTCCCACAACAATACTTGCACAACCATATTCAAATAACATTAAAAATAATAAAACCTTCACATCAATCTCACCTTTCGAGAGAGATCACCCTATTAAATAGGGTGGGTGATTCAGTTGCACATGGGTGCACCATTTCACTCTAAATAAATTAAATCATAAGATTTAATTTAACACATCCACATTAAGTGGAAAGGGGACCGACAATCTAAAGTTTATAATTAAACTTTTAAATAAAGGTTGAATTGATGGCCCACCTAAATGGTGTCCCCACTTAATATTAACACCCCAAATATAACTCGCAAATTTTTTAAAAAAGAACAAATATGAAGGAGAAAAGAAAATTAATAAGGAAATTAAAGTAATAATTAGGGTTTTGAAACAATACCTAGGATAAATGATGGAAAGCCATTTGATCCTAGGGCTCTTATTTATCCTAGAACTTGCCACTTGTTCAAGTGGGCATGTGGGTTTGACTTTATATAGTCAAGTGTTCCCTTTAAATTTTGGGTGGAATAAGTTATTTTTATTTAACTTAAAATTGATTTATACGTTCAAGGGCATGTCCGGTTTAATGTTACAAGAAATTGGTCAAATAATTATCCTTTTGGGAAATTTGAATCCTCATGGTAGGTAACATTGAGTTAACCTAATCACATTAAGTGTCAAAATGACTCGTAATTTGTTTATATACTACAAAAAAGTTATTTGTCTTGAAATATCATGAACTTAAAATAATTTATCCTATAGTCAATTAAATCCTACATTGTTTTGGATCGCCTCCGGTGGAAATAATGTGGTTAAACTTAAGTGTTGATGAAAGCACTAAAACATGATAGTGATTTGTTTTATACTCCTTACTTTTTTCATTGACTTGGTACCTATAAATATAACCATATAATTCCTCGAACCATTTGCTCTAAACCTAAGTGACCTTATTGCACAACAAGACGACATCAACTTGATTAAAAAAATTTACTTTAGATCAAACTTAGTTAACATTAATGTACTAAATCATACTATAGTTCAGATCTCATTTCCTTAGTTTATTTTATCAATTTGGAATGAAAAAATATAAATGGAACAAGTAACACTTGGTTTGCTTCTAGTCATTCCTAATTTGGTTAACCTAAATTACAAAATCTAACTCGAAGATGATTTGTTTAACCTCTTAGTGGTGGAGATCATAACACACTTAACTATCCTTAATTGTGTGAAATTTGCTATGAAGCGTAATTTATACTTTATTCAATTCAATACATTTATATTAAAGTTAATTGATTTGGGATGATAATGATTTAATATCCTTTAATACTTGACTAACATTTTTAAAAAAATTGTCCCAATTTTTTTACGATATATCTAGATGGTTGATGTGTGTCATGAAATTCATGGGCATGACAAATACTAGTTATCACACATAAAACAAAGCTATATAAATGGATTGATCAGTCACTTCAAACCTTATCCATAGATGAAGAGTCTAGGGAAACAAACATTAGAAGGGTTGTGTGAACCCTCGTACATTCCCTACATTGGCACTACTATGAAGAGGCCTCAAACCAAATTTCATTCTATACATAACATGTGATATCTAGATAGATCAATCATGTTTGGTAATTTATTTGACTTAGCTCTTGCTAAAAAAACTTAGAAAAAGGATGTTTAGATGTTTGTATATGAGAGATATAGATACCTTGACCTAGTTTGTAGCTTTATAATTTATATGGGCATTTCCCTAATGACCGTAGATATGCAATTATGATATTTAAGAATCCTTGGATGCCTTTTTCAAGATTTCTCTAGTGCATTGTCTTAGAAATTCTAGGTTAGCAAATGAGGTAGTGTCTACTTTCTTATATAGGGTCCTATAGATGATTTATCTAAGAAATGATGACTGGATGAAGTATAAGACCCAATGAAGGATGTGTGAATTTGAAAGTGTAGTTGGAATACATGTCGGTCCAAGACCATACAAAGCGGTCAAGGTTGTATGGTACGGCCATGAAAAAAATTATATGACCCTAACTAGGAGTATAAAACATGTTATATAAAGTTTGGATCTTGTCACCGATGTTTGTCTATGGATTTTATACATTGCATTCTCGTGGTTTGACGACATGTCAATGGGAAATGATAAACAACTAAAAAATGGACCTCGAAAGTGTTAAAATGGAATGGAGAAGTATCATTTATCATAAAAAGAGGGCATAGTCATATCAAGGGTTTCTAAAGTATAAATTACCAAATTTGACTGTCTACATTCCCCAATAAGTATGAAATTGAAAATTGCATGCTTAAAATAAATTGTACTTGAGTGTGTAAACACACTTTTCCTTTTCTTGAATGTTTGTTTTCATGCAGCTGAGTTATTGTGATTGGTGCTTTCATGCTCCATGAAAAAACCTACAACATAGAGTATATTCAATGTCCGTGACATATAATTGACCGTGTATCAAATAAACCATGTGTAACAAAAATGATTTTGAATTTGTATATATGTAAACAAGGAAAGAATACACCTCTTTTCTCATGCTTTGAATTTTTCTTAGAGTTTCTTATTGCTTGAAATTCACCGAATTATTAGGGTTGATTAGTCCCCAATCATTGTTGAGAAGAAATCAGATTGTTAGGTGCATATAACCCAACATGGAAATGTGGAAAATAAAGAATAAGAAAAAGGTACGAATACGCCCATGTAAAGGAGAAATACCATGTATCAAAGTTATTCAACAACTCTGATATCTTCCCTTAAAGTGTAATAGGAGAGGAAATATTTCCCATGAATCCCTTAAATGCTTTGTTTCCTTCCATAACCCTAAATATTGCACCAATGCAGATGGATCTAGACCTAATTTTTTTAAATAAGGACATATAGTACAAAAGAGAATAGGTTTCCCCAAACTCTCCCCATATGTTGAACACATTATTATGAACTAAAAACACTAAAATATGCTTAAATTTTGCTAACAATGTTGAACTAGGAAGGAGACCCATGCCCCCAATATTCTTAAAATTGAATTTGAAATTAAGTGTTGGTAAAAAGAAGGGATGAAAATTTTTTCCCCGTGTACCAATCTAAACTAAACATTATGGATGTGAAAATTTGTAGAAAATATGTATACAAAGCTAAAAACTTGAAAAAGTTTATGAAATTTTCCTGGTCAAAAATATGGGGAGGTTAGACCATATTTTACAATCTTGGAAAAGTGTAAGGTTTTGACCCTATCCTATTTTTGCCAAAATTCTATGTATAACTACATTATTTGGTTCTTGTACCATGTATATACCTGCATATACACCTAAAATCTATTTATCTACTAAAAAGTAGAATAAACATGGATAGGTTCCCCCTTTTAAGGCATGTGCAAAAACCATGTTTGAGCATGTGGCTCAAAATAAATATGTTTGTACTACTGAGAGGGATGAGTGATAATTTTTGTAGAGTGATGAAGAGGTTTACACCATAGATAAGTTTTACTTGCAAAAGGAAATATGCTTATGCATGGTGGAAACCATGACACACAAAAAAATAATGCTAACAACAAACAAGGATAGTAGTAACTAAAAAACCATTAGGAATAACACATGTAAAAGAAAAAATAACAAAAAAATGCATCAAGTTGCTAACAATGACATAAAAGAGCATACAAAATGCATTTTAGGCCTCTAAACATGGGACACCCATGGTGTCATAAGACAATAAAATCATGTAGGCCTGCAAATAAGAGTAATCAATTACAAACAACGTAGACATGATACCACAAACATGGGACACCCACGGTATCACAAAGACAATCAAGGCACATAAGCCACAAGAAAGGAAAATACGAAAGCAATAATATAAAGACAAAAGCTTATATACATGAAAACAAGTGGGAAAAGATGATAATATGATGTAGTAACCAACATAGGTAAATTTTTTGAATAATATGCATTGGTTTTATTTATCTAAAAATAAAAAGTACATAATGTATATAATCAAGCATACATTAGGAATTTAAAATGAACTATAATATAACAATAACACCTATAGAATGTGGAGGGATTTCCCCTAAGTGAAAATAATGTAAAGAAGCATGAGTGCACCTATAAGTGTGTACCAATATGTGTTTACTCCATCTAACTCAATATACCAAGTAAACTTGTGTGTAAAGAGATAAATCATGATATATATTAAACTAATATGGAAAAAGATGTGTAATGTAAAGTGTTAACAACTCAAGTAAAATTCATAGGTCTTGATTTTGTATTTTTATAAATATTTGAATGTTTTTTATTATCACAATGCATAACTATGTATAAAATATGTGAGTAGAAAAATATATAACCAATAAAACCTCCTTATAATGTGAATTTTTCCACCTAAAATGGATATTTAGGCCTAATTGATGATGCAAATACTAGCAATATTGTTGTAGTAACATGTTCCAAAGAAGGCTTAATAGATGTAACACTAACATGCACAAAGTGTTGTTGATTTAGTGGACTAGAATAATGAGTGTGTTGACCACTAGTATGGTATTGAGAACCTATTGGGTATCATGTACACTACATGACTGACATAAAACTCTAAGGGAGTGATAACATTGAGAAATAATTCTTGGGATTGTAATCCTATGAGGAGGCCTAGATTCATGAGATGTATAGTGTACATCTTAAGGCCTATTGGTACAAGAGTGTATGATTATTAGTTTCAAGAGTAACATATAGCTATTAGGTCTATGAGAGAAAATGTGCACAACCAAATATCTATCTATGGGAGAGTTAGGAGGAGGAACTATAGAAGGAAAAGTATGCAGGATAGGAGGGGAAACCTCAAAGGGAATACCTCAAATGGTAATGATTTTTTTATTGTGGATGAACTTGACATATTGGTGTATGACCAAGGAAATGACCTTAAGAGTGCATATCCAATAGAGACCTAACCATAAGGCACCATAAATTGGAGTGGATATAACCAATAATGAAACTGATGTAGTAATAGGATCAATAATGACAGGTAGAGTAATGTGATTGTAGTGAGGATTGGTGTTAAGTTCAAGATTGTGAGTGGGAATTCCCAAAGATTGAATCAACTTGAGAGAACAAACATTTTCCTTATTTTGTGGATCGACCAAAACACCTTGTATGGGTTTGTGATTAATATAAACATGAATAAACAATGTATCTAAAATAAGTGTAGTATTAATATCTAGTTTATCAAAAGTGATAATCGAGTAGAAGATAGTATATGGTTAACTATGCCAATCATTGCATCCAAGGGATGATCATAAGAGGGAGGTAAAGGCATTACATGATAAACATTATGTACATCCGTAGAATATTTTTTAGTGTCCTGCTTAATGAGTGGATCATTGAATATTTTTAGCTTAGAGTTATCATTGATTGGATTTAAAGATTCAGTGGGTTCATCCCATTCAATATCTTGAGAATCGATAAGATCTTGAATAACATGACGAAGCTTTAAGTAGATTTTTGTAGATTTCTTGACATCTCAAAGATAATCAAAATGGGAATTGGCATTAAAATTATTTCCTTAAGGTCTACTCATATAAACCTCAAATGGTGGAGGGAGAGATATGAGATTATACTCAATAAATTGTTTCAAGACAATGTGAGGAGGACTTGGCAAGTTAGTAAAGTGCTGATGCACGGATAGGATTACATCTTAACAAGTTACGAGACAACATTGATGGTGTCTATGGAAGCATAATTGACATTATGAGGATTTATTTTGAATTTTGTTTTATGTGAAAATTTAGTAGTGGATGCAGGAGGAAATCTAGCAACGTACTAAATTTTTTTCATATGTAACAACTTATGCTCATGCTCTTTCAAGGTATGACATGGATGGTCAAAAGATCATAACTTATCAAACATGAATGAATATTTTAAAAGTGATAATAAGATTTGAGTTAATAGGTCTTGAAATTAAATATCATCTAATATATTGTTCATCTTGGTAAACCGAGTCTTATAATATAACACATAAACATTAAGAGGTTTAGTAGACCATTGTCATATTTGAGCCAACTATGCATAAGATATTTTTTCCTTAGTGTTAATAGAAACTTGGGTCAAAATTAGATTTTATAAAGAAGTAAAGGTCTGCACATAGTGAGTAGGAAAGCATAAAAATATTGCAATGTGAATTCCTTAAGACTTTGTGGAAAAATATTGGTAAGATGTAATTAGAAGCATAATCAAAATAAGCAACATAGAATAATCAAATATTCTCAAAGATCCCCTTTTCCATCATAGATAGGAAATTTATGGGTGATAAAACCAACATGTAATAGATTAAAAACCACTTTAGATGAAATGGGATTGTGAATTAAATATGTGGAATCCATATCATTAGAAGAAGTAGATGCACCTTATTACAATTGTAATATTTTTGCTTGTAAAGTATGAACAAGGGATTCAAGAGCTTGACATCCTAGAAGAAGATACATGTAAACCATGAGGAGTAGATATGGGATGTGTAGTGAAAATAGTGGTTCTAAGAATAAACTTAGATATATTTGGAATTGATAGATAAGGTGCACCCAAGGGGGTAGCCACCACGGATGTGGGAACAATGGGTTATATGGTGTGAGATGAAGAAACATGCTTAAGTTGATCTTGTGCAATGTAGAATTAAGATCAATATTAAAGGGTTCTTGAAAAAATTGATCAATTTATTGGGCATCCTCTTCAGTGGATACCTTAAGCATGTTGGTCGGGGGTGATAATTAGAGCCTTCTGCTTGGTGGTGATAAAAAATGATTGAAAATTAAGCATTAGAAAATAAATCATTCATTAGATAAGAAAATTGATGTATAAGCACAATATCGTGAGTGAAAAATTCTATAGGAATGGAATTGATAGATATTATAGTCATTAATAAAGGTTAATCATGATGTTGGGCCACATGATGAGAAGAAAGTGGTATATTTTCATGGGATTTGTTAGGAAGGGTGGTATTAAGATCCACATCACAATAAGAAACATCATGTGTATTGATATGAGTATGTGTAATTGATAGATAATTAGCACTTGTTGGCCGAGAGGAGGGTATAACTAAATTTAATTTGTTGGCATAACTCATGGAGAAAATTTTTAATTTGGGGTAATATTTAGAGGAATTGGTGTAGGTGCAGTAAATATGGTGTAGTCAACATAATAATTATGAGTTGAGGAAAAATAAGTGAAGAGTGATTACACAAAGTAGGCATGATGGTAAACAAAAGAAAACACAAGTCTAGAAGAAAAAACATATAACCAAATAGAAACCATAAATCAACTAGGTATTAGAGGTCAAGTAGGCCTAATACACAAGGATTAGATTGTATGTTATGTGAATATTTTGATCAAAAGTGGGCTCACCATAAGTTTTAAACCTTAATTAAATTTTAGGTTAATTTAATTAGGTGTAGATTAAAATAGAGTTGATTTACAAATCTAACAAAGATAATACAATACAAATAGTAATTCATATTTGCAACTTAAATCAAATAGGAAGATTTTTCATACACCAATTAACCTAAAGATGCAATCGAAAGAAAAAAATAAAGTATAGAAGAACTTTGATAATTTCTAATGATTTTTGGAGATATCTAGGACTATGCAATAGTGAAATAGGGAGATTTGAAACTAAAAAACCTTCACAACCCAAAGGTGTAAATCAGTAACTACACCTAGGTCATGACCATTCCATCAAGTTAGGACATTACTCGTACTATTGTCTGACCCTTTTGTAAGCTCTTGGACCTACTCTGAATCCACCTTTGCCACATTTTGGGTTGCTCATATTTATAGATTTTTATGTCATTGTCAAACCCTATTTGTCACCCATGCATTGGATCTCTATAAATGGACTGATCAATCACTTCAAAACCAATCTATGGATGAAGAGTCATGTAAAATAAAAATTAGAAGGGTTGTGAGAATCCTCATGTACCACATACATTGGCACTACTTCGAAGATACCTCAAACCACACATCGTTCTCCACCTAGCATGTGATATCAAGATAGATCAATCAAATGTGGAAATTGCTTTGAAAATGTTTTCTTTGACTTGGGTCTTTCTAAAACACTTAGAGAGAGGATGTTTAGATGTTTGTAGATGAGATATATGGATGCCTCAACCTAGTTTGTATCTTCGACCTAATGTGGGTATTTTTAATGATTGTAGATGTGAAGTTATGATATTTAGAGTTTTGGATGCCTTTAGTAAGTGTAATAAGTGAGTGTTTTAGTGAATTTCATTATAATTTCTAAGTTATCAAATTAGGTAGTGTTTACTTACTGATATAGGGTTCCATATAATATTTATCTTGAAACGCTGACCTAGATGAAGTATAAGACCCAATGAAGGATGTGAATTTTAAAGTGTAGTTGGAAGAAATATCAGTCCAAGAATGTACAAAGAGGTTAAGGATATATGGTATTTTATTGACCAAACTATATGACCCTAATGAGTAGAAAACATGCAAAATGAATTTTGGATCTTTTCAACTGATGTTTGTCTATGGATTTTGTACATTACATTCTTAGGGTTTTTCAAGCATGTGTCAATGTGTAAGGATAAACAAGATAAAAAATGGACCTCAAAAAGTCCTAATCAGGAATGGAGTAGTATTTATCATATCAAGAGTGCATAGTCAAAGCAAAGGAATTGCCAAAGTGTAAATTACCAAATATGAGTGTTTACATAAAGTTACCATAATTGTTCAAAAGGATGATTGAAAAATATATGATTAATGTAATAAATTAAAAATTATTATTTGAATAATATTTATTTATTACATTTGACATTATAAAAGTGGCATATCCAATAACTTGTAAATTTTTTTCCAAATAATACTCTATTTTATATAGGTTATGAATCACAACTCCTAAATAAAATAAATCTAATATAGGTTTCATTTATTTTTCTGAATTTAATTTTCTTATAGGTTTCCTATATTTGTCTCTAATTTAAATTTTTTTAGAATACTTTTATATTATATTTAAATGAAAACAATAATAAAAAATTGTAACTTAGAGAATTTATATCTTAGCACTTATCCAATGCAATTATACATGTAACTACATAAGTATATATTAAAATGTAATAATAACAAGTTGTATATGAATATTTTTAATAATACTATGTTATCAAGGTAATATTTTCTTCTTATTATTTTCTACTATTTATTCTTGCATATTTATTTATAATATAAACATCTAATTTTCGTACATATACTAGTAAAATGTTATATTACATATTTTCTACACTTTTTCATCATATTTTTAGTTCAATCTCATCATAACCTCTTTTATTTTATTTGCTTTCTTCTTTCCATATTTTTTTATTTTGTAAAGAATATTTTATATTTTTATAGTAAAATGGGTCATGTGGTGTATATTTTCATGATCCCCTTTGGTTTCATGTTAATACTTGGTTTTGCAAATAGGTTATGAAATTTGTTGGTTTTGATGGTTGTAGTTGCCACAGAGTGATTGTATGTACATGTAAGTTAGAAACCAAAAACCAAATTGATTCCTAAATCTAATCCTCTCAAACACTACCTCAGATTGAGAAAAGATAAAAGGGAAATAGAAGAAATACCTGCAACTTACCAATGAAGAACTTCCCTTGATGTTGTAGTTGTGCTCAAGATGATTTGTTAGAGTTATTTGCTTCAGATTTTGTGGAAGTAAATGGGCAGCACTTCCCCTTTGTGAATTGAATATTTGCCTATGGATGTTTGATAGCTTTGCAAAAGGATAGTGGAGAGCTTTGTAGAAATTTTGGCAGCACTTTGCTATGATTTTCCAAGATGGCTTCCATGGAGGGTGGCATGTCAATTTATAGTTTTTGGGAGAAGAAATGGAGGGCTAGGATCTTGCCAAGTAGATGGAAGATCAATGGTTGGTATGGAATGAGAGGGTAGAAGAATCTAGAATTAGAAAATTCTATAATTATGGAGAAATATCCATTGAATTTAAAATTCAATGGAGAAGAGTGGAAGTTAGAGAGGCTTCTAGAATTAGAAGCCTCTAGAAATAGAGGAGGTGGGATTGAATTAGTTTAGGTTTAATTAAGTTAATGATGTGATTACATGGAGAGGCTAGTTATAGGGTAGGTGTAGAGTAGGTGGGTAGGTAGATAGGAATTTTAATCTCCTAGAAATGTTAAATGAGGTTAGGAAATGGGTTAGTAATAATTAATGTTTTGATTAATTATAATAGGGTTAAGATGGGAATTGTGAAATGATGAGTTAGTAATAGGAAATATATGTTAGAAATTGATAGTGATTAATAGGTATTTTATTTATTATGTTGGCATTTTACATGTCTACATTTTCCCCTCTATGAAGGGTTATTATAGAGAAATCATTGTTCAAAGAAAGAGATATTTCTAGGATAGCGAGGGTGATTCCCCCTTGAGATGTCATGTGATGAGGTAATGAGTCGGTGACCGCTCGAAATGAATATAAGGTCATGTTAGTATAATCATATGAGAAGTGTTGAGATCGGGATATATTTTTGAGTGATAAGATACCCCACCAAGGTGGTGTATGATGGAAAAGTGACATGCGAGCATGAGAATCTACAAGTAACTCTTCTTCGCACCCAACCTCCCGAGGTCGTGTCGAGAAAGTTGGTGGGGATGGAATACATGCGAGTTATAGATAAGTTGGTTAGGTAATCTTATGTCTTCAACACACAATAATGAGATATGCGAATCTAAGGCAAAGAAGGCCCTCCTAACTCCGAACCAAAGGTGATAGATCATTCGGTGAGGATAGCTGCTCGAAGGCTCCAATCAATATTGAGTTCTGTCATGATCCGATCTATGGGTTATGGGATACGTGGAAGATAACATGTGGGTGCTTCGTATATGTCTCCCGACAAGGTCATGAAAATGGAATGGATAAATATGTAGTGGATCTTTTGGTGTTTTATGGACGATTCTCTGGTCTAGTCTAGAAATATTTAGCTTGATTAGCTGCTACGTTTAATAATGATAGTTGTGTGATAATGTCTGGTGGGAGTGGAGAGGATCTAAACACTAATGTTTGCAAACTAGCGTCAACGTTGGATTGATTTGTAGGCCCGTTGGGTTGTGGGACTTGTGGATCACAACCGTAAGTTTGTGGTTGTTGTGGACCTCCTATGGTCATGTGAAGAATCAATCCCTTCTTCTGATCCTGAGTATCCAATAATCGTATGCCTTTTCGGCCTCTACGTTTAGAACTAAAAGTTACACGATTTTCTCAGAGTACCTAACAGGTGTTCTAGAAACTTGGATACATAAGCTAGTGTCTATATCAACGAGGAGGTCTCTTGCATCAGGCTATGGGACTAGTGGATCACAACCGAATGTTTGTTCTCTTTCAGGTCCTTCTACAGTCATATAGATGTCTATCAAGGTAATCTATAATTTGGTTGACTTGACCAGAACGTATGTGCTTTGTCATCTTCTATGTTTAATCCCCTTAACTGTGAGCTGATTTCTAGTAGGTCTGTTGTTGTTCGGAAGACCTGTATTCTAAGATTTTGGTCTATGTCAGTTATTGCTGCAACAATATTGGGTTGAGGCACGATTGGCTCAAAAACATATTCCCTGGGCTCCCTAGGTCCCGTGATTGTCATACAAGGTTAATATAAACCTAACTGAAATGAAATAAATTAACTATGCAAGATATATCTACAACATATATGTATTCCTCTATTTTTGTATTTTTTTAATAGAATTTTAAATGGAATTGAAAGAACAACTAATCTAATAACAAAATTAAAACAAACAAGGTAGCCCGGTATAGCTACTTGCCTATGCAGTTGTGAGTTTATCCTAAATAACTAGATAGTTGATTAACTTAATTGAAAGATTCTCAATCCTACCTCATAAGTGAGGAATGAATCATAGTTTCTCAAAAACTATCAATCCCCACAGCTTCCCTGGTAATATCGAGAATGAAATTTAACTGAAATGAAATGTTTCACTACTCTATTTGATATATTTTAACTAGAACTTTGACAGATAAAACCTGGAATTTACATAATAGTGGTGAATCCAGTAGTGTATGACTTTGTCCCCTCAGAATGATCTCCTCATTCCTTCGTGTTCATGTGAATCTAGAAGAGCGTGTATATGCTAGCATCAATAGAAGAAGGTATTTGAACAATGGCAGTTTGGATATAGACCGAATATAATGTGAGTAGGAGAGGGACAACGCAAGAGACAGAGCTTGGCATATGCAATTCCTAGCGGGATTTATTGCGGGAATACAATGCAAGAGTACCGAGAGATTCTAGAATCCACCTTTTGTGAAGAACACAACCTACAACTCTAATGGATGCAATCTATAACTCGGCACTACTACTCTCTAAACTAATTTGTATGAACAAGTGAAGAACAAGATCAAGCAAGAAGACCGAATGGCTTCAAAGCAAAGGAAAAACTAGCATGGATGTAAACATGAAAACATAATAAAATCTAAGCAAGAATTGAGAGAATAAACAATGGAAAATGAGAAATTGATAGGTATTTTTGAGGGGCCATTTGCTTGAAAACAAGCTGGCTATTTATAGATTTCACATTCACCCAAAGGTGATTCCCATTAGAACTCTTTTACCATTAAACAATGGAGAAACACTGTTCCAGGGGACATAAAACATTAATACAAGCTAAGATGGTGGAGAAAAGCTAGTGAAAGTTGAAAATTTACACAAGTCATGATCGAAGAACATGTCTTTGGAAAACACGTGAAGGAGCGCCGCCCGAGCGGGGTGGTGGTTTCGTCACTAAAGGTCAAAAAGCTAATAAATGAAGGGCAGAGGAATAAAACAAAGCACAAGGAACATCGATAAATCATTTGGGATGTTAACATATACTTCGTGAGCTTTTTTGGATCCGAACACCTTGTGAGGTGCCCTATATCATCATTGGGGCATGTGTAACATCGTTCAGCAGATGCAAAGACCCTACAATTTTGGGTACGTACATTGGCCAAATGATAGGATACCTCGATGAAGGGGGATTAGATTGATTTATTGGATGTCCAAGTCAAGATTATAAGAATGTATTAATTGGTATATTTGGTGGGAATTATTTGATAAGATTGATTGAATTGATAGGATGCCCGAACTAGGAAGATCAAGCTAGATGAATTGATTGACTGCCCCCATCAATGATATATGAAAGGGGTTAGGATTGGTTAATTAAAAGATTGGATGTTTGACTAGTTAGGAACACCTCCCAAGAGTAGATGGATTTAGAGATGTGATCTTGGCCCAGATGGTGGTTAGCTCAATTTAATTGATTTTAGTGCACCACACGTCTCGCTTTCTCTTGATTTGGATTTTAAAGATCAATTGGATGTTGGTGGGGTGTTCAATTGTTTGGATAGGGATAAGAATATGTAGAGTGATGAATAGATGATCAGATGAAATGAGGATGATGTTAGATAGTTATTAGTGGATGATAATTAAAGGATATGGGTGTTGTCATGAACTTTCCATGTTTTCATCATTAACTATGGTTTGGATGTGGCACAGAGCAAAATGCATTAAGGTATAAAGACCATAATGATTGAGTTGTTAAATGCTCTTTTCCTCGTATCATTGGATATATTAATGAAAAAAATATGGTCCTCATATCATTGGACTGTGCAAACAAAAAAGAAACAAAATGGGCCTGATGTCATCGGCCAAAAAAGAAAAGATGCAAGAAATAAAGCAAACATTCATAATCACACAAGCCGAAAAAAGAAAAAGTGAATGAAAGGGGTTGGGGAAGATTTACTGAAGTGTCGTGATGGAGTGGATTTGTGGATTTGTCCAAGTGGATGAATTTTGACTATTGTTGGGAATTTTGACAACTTATACAAGTTTTACAATTTTGAAAATTTTACGATTTTTTTTTTTTTTAGATTTTTACAATTTTTTTGTTTTTGAATTGTTTACATTTTTGTTGATTTTTTGAAATTTTAAAGATTTTTTAAATTTTTACAATTTTTTTATTTTTTCAAATTTTTATGATTTTTTGAAATTTTATAGGATTTTTTTTTTTTTTGGTTTGTGCAATAGACGGGAAAATTTGAGCAAAGTAGGAATAAACGAGACAAAAAAAAAGGATGAACGGGGTATAAGGAGGGGCGTCTGGTGTGTCTCGAGTGCATCATTGGAGGTATAAAAGGACCTTGGGGACCACGTGGCAAGTCATTTTCAATCAACAATAGAGAAACAAGAACCTATAAGAGAGTATGATGGCCTATTTGAGGATTGTTGAGCACCGAGTCAACTTGGTGAGGGAGTATTGGTGGCCGTGGATGATGGATAAAGCGGTAAGTACCTTTTTTATTTTGTTTTTGTTTTTCACGTTTTTGGCTTTTTCAAGTGGTTTCTAGGGAGTTTAGCATTAGGGGTATGGATTGGTGCATATACACACATAGTTGCATGTATGCACTATAAAATATAACTTTTTCATGATAAAGTATTTATTTTGCGCTAGGTAGGGTTTGTGGTTAAGGTTTGGTGCATATACACATGAAGTGGTGCACATGCATAATGGAATGGCACATGTGCGCTATAAAGTAGTGCTTTTGTGTCGATGAAGGGAGTGGGCTGAATTTTGGCACTTATGTGCCATATTAGGGGTAGGATTTAGCACCTATGTTTAGGATTTTCACATATGCCATAAATGGTAGTGCATTTGAGGGAATGGGAGAAGGTTCAACGTGTATGCGCAACGTTAGAAAGAGATTGGCACATATGCCTAGGTTTTGTGCGTATGCATATTAGGGTAGTGGTTTTTGGTAAAGTAGTGATTTTTTCGGAGGAGAGGTTCGAGGGTGTGTTGAGGGATAGTTAGGGTAAAATATGAAGAATATAGGGTACATTTAGGGATGGCAGGGGAACTTATATGTGTGGTTTGGTATGTGCATATGGTGTTAGATATTGTTCAAGTTAGGCATCGCCGGTCTACATCATTGTTGATTTTTTTAGGGGGACTACTAGATGAGGAGGTTCATATATTAGAGGTGGTTAGATTACGTGGCTTATAGCGAGGATGTCAACCATGTGAGAAGATCGAGCTCTATTAACAACATTGGCGAGAGAGATGGCATTCAAATACCATCACATTTTGGATTCTAAAAAGGGAGATGATGGTGAAGATAGAGGACATTTACCGTATTTACCAAATTCTAGTGGAGTGGGAGTAGGTTGTGTAGCACATAGATAGGCCTAGATCCCATTCTACATAATTGTTGACAACTATCGTGGATGAACCACGATAGGGGTTACGAGATAAATTTGGGCATTTATTTCATAGCGGGCTATATAAAGCAAGTCTTGATGTTATTATGCTATTTGATTAGTTGCATTATTTTACCTAATGGTGGAGGCTATTATTTTAGTATTATATTTATAGATGTATTACATGTGATGTGACATTTGTGTACTTGTATATTCTTGGGAACCTACAATACTAGATCACTTATATCATGATTTAGTAAGAGTGTCTTATCAATGAGGTAGTAGCATTGAGCTAGGATTTTATCACGGATCTAGAGTTATGATCATATATCTATGGGCAGGCAATAGGTATCCAATGATAGTGGAAGGATGGATATCCCTCATTTTATAGATGGTATATACACATGGCTAGGAGGGATCAGGTGGGGGTGATGAATCATTATAGGTGAGGGTTAGATGAGCTAGTGGCTAGAGATATTACATGGTGACTGTATCTTTACTTTGAGGTTAGGGAGAAATTACAGTGGGTAGGATCCAAACTCCATTTTTATTGGTAGGTGGAATCTATATATGATTGAGTGATACTAGCTGCATTACATCCTACTATATTTTGTATTAGATAAGGGATACCTACGGGATGTCACTTATTTACATGCACCACCCGGGAGACTAAGGATTGGGGTGATCCAATTCTAGAAGAAGTGGTGAGATCTAGGTTTGATGAGGTATAGGTTGATCGGTGGAGGTGCTGTCGGATGTAGCGAGATCTAGGGACTAAGTAGTGATATGAGGAGTGGTGGTAGGGGATCGTGGTCGATCGGGTTGATACGGTCATTAGGAGGGATTTTTTTGTGCATGGGAGGAGATAGGTCTATAGGAGGGTACCATAAGCACGGGACAAGCACCACATGAGGGGTAGGGTGAGGAAGAGGATCGGAGTTAGCTCTAGCATCGGGTGTTAATCATATTGTGTGGTCCTTCGATGGGTAGAAACTAATGCCACGGTCGGCGGTGTAGGAAGGACCAAAGTAGAGTCTGGATAGATAAGATCTTGATGTGATGGATATTGATGATACTACTAGGCCATTACAAACTATTGTGTCATAAAAAATAGATAATAGGGACATCTAGTACATTGTTTACGGTGTAGGTCCTTTAGGGTCGGGATTACAAGTACGCATTGGCGGGTTAGATATCAAGGTTCATGCTAGAGTAGTTTAGATATCCGGCTTGTAGGGTAGAGGTTTGGCTCGCCTGATAGAGATTTGAGATTTGAGGTAGACAAAGGTGAGTATGTTTTCGTTTTTGTGGGCCGATGATGGTGGAGGGTGATGAGATGGCAGCTAAGATTCAAGTGAGAGATGCGAGATAGCTCTCTTACAGAGAGAGATGGATAGGATTTAGTAGTATATTAATGGTCTAAGACAATATCGGAAAGGGATGGAGATGGGGAGTGACTACCTAGACATCCCACTTATGGGTAGAGTTATATATGGCTCATAATGATTGAGATATTGCATGACAGAGATGGATGGCATCACACAACATTAGGATAGATATCACCACCAAATATATTCTTACAAGGAGAGGTACAATGTTTTAAATACCATAGTAAAGGCATTAGGGAGCCGGACTTAGGAGTCTCTCGGGGATCATGACAAATGGCACCACCGATGACGACAAAGACATTGGGCCAAAACGGCTCTGGAAAAGGAGGCACATTATTACAAGTGCATTGTGACTAGTAGGCTACCTAAGGTACCATGATATGTAACATACTTAATCGAGAGGAGATAATCTCATTCGGTGACTTTAGGGATTATCGTCGTTGTTTTACAACCAAGACGAGATGGAGATGCATGTGGGGGGATGAGACAAGGGATGATACAAGTAGCTCGATGTAGGGATTAGCACTAATTTTGGATGTATATGTATTTAGAGATGTATTTACTTGGCCTTTATGAGCTTCCATTCTTTATTATTTTGTATCATGATGTACTTTATTGGATGTTGGATGATGACCAAGATGGTAAAAATTTTGATGTATGTATATATATTGATGGGGTAGAGGTATTATGTTGATGATGCATTGATATGTAGTATTTTTATGGATGATATAGTCAATGAGATTATTTTGATGATGCACTAACACACTTTATGTGGATTCTTTTGATGTATAGATGATGATGCATATGATGGTTTTATGATGATGTATGATGATGATGTTTTGATGATTTGATGTATATACATAGTGATGATGTTTATATGATTTTAGATGTTTAGAGACATTTATTGTTTATGAGTTTAGATGGTGATTTGATGTAGTTTTATTGTGATGTGATGATGTTAGATGATTAGATTATATGTGATGATGAAATGATTTTGATGTGTTGATATTAATGAGATATATAGATAATGCAAATTTTAATAATTTTGGATGTAAATGGATGGATAGATGGATTATGTTGTTTTATGTAATGATGATTATTTATTTATATGGTTATAGTTTTTATTAGATAGGGTAAAAAGAGGGATCAACTCCCGAGGAGGCTAGTGTATGAAATATTACATCATGAAAGCACTCAGAAAGAGACAAAAAAGGAACATGACTAAAAAGAGTTAAACAAACTTAACTCCAAAGTGTCAAGGTCTAGAAACCCAACCAGCGAGAAAAATATAAACTAAACAAATAAACCAAAAAATAGAGACATATTTTCAAAAAACCTCTAAAATTTCTAGAATAGCAACATTAATTTTTATTTTGATGTTTAAATGGTTTAGCCTCCATGGTTGTAGTCTCCATGTTATGCTCGAGCTGAAGCATCTTCTAGGGTGCCTCTTCCTCATCTTCACCCGCATCTTCCTCCTTTGTCTCTTCCTCATCCTCATCTTCTTCTTTAGAGTTGGTGGCACTAGAATATTTTATTTTCCTCTCCTTCTCTTCAACCACTTCCATACAAACCCTCATATCCCAAACAAGTGTATCCGTGCCATTAATTTCCCCATAATATTCTTTTGGGTCATCTAAATTTGTTTGGTGGATTTAATTTTATCGATCATGCCATTCCTAACCACTGAATTCATCTCCTCCATAACTTGTAACATAGTCTCCAAGTATTGCACTTTTTTCTTCAAGTCCTTATAGCTCAGTTCAGCTTTCGAGATCATTTTACCTTTTCCTTTCGAGGACCATACCTCCTGACTCATCAATCCATCCACATTATTCCCCTCAAATTTTTATGGCCCAATTTTAATTTGTGCACATTTGTAAGACATTCTTCTAGAGTAGTGTCCTCATCCTCTTTGATTGGGGGCATGGGTTTAGCTGACATAGGTTTACCAATTTGAAACAAAAGGAGATTGAACCCCTCACGAATAGGGGTATCCACCTTACCCCTTCGAAAAAATTCATAGAGTTTGTCAAAGACATGAACAAAAAGAAGGGAATACTTAACATTATTTTGTTCCTAAACATATTCAAGAGAGACAAGAAATGGGTTTAGATCTTACGATACTTGCCTTACAAATTTAAATACTTCATAATGTGAGGGAAAACCTCCTTCCACACTCCAGAATGTAGGAATAATAAATTCCATCAATTAAGTAATTCACCCTTTTCTTGCCACTGAAAAAGGTGTTAATTTCATGCTCATGTCTATTCATGTCCTTTATAATTTTGATCCCTTCGTGATGTCTGCTTAAACTACGACTTGAGACCAAGAAACAAATTAGGAAAATTATGGAATAATTTTTTTTATAGAAGAGTCTACAACCAAGTTGTAAGACACTAGTTTGAAACTAAATAGGTTCCAAAACAAATTATGATTAACCAAACACAAGATTTCCATTTTTATCTTATAACAAGTTTACTAGGTTCCAATTTGGAGGTTACAAGTTTTACTAAGGTTCAGGGAGAAATTTATCACTAAGCCTGCTCTCTATCAAGCCCTGAACTTTAACTAGATTTTTCAAACACTTAGATTTATTAAAACTTTCATAAACTAGGCTCATTAGATAGGAAATTTCCTCACCTTTCCAACCATATAAAGAAGTCCTCCTAACTCCTTGTAAAACTCAAGTTATGGCCGGGCGGAGTTTTAGGGGAAAATTTTCCCTTGGAGGTCCGCGGGGATAGGGAGAAAATTGGGAAAATTTCCCGAATGCCACATGTCATCACGTGATTGGTGCGGGCGAGCGGGTCGCGGGAAAAAATTTGAAATTTTTCCCAAAACCAAAGTCTCAATTTTCCAAAGGAAAATTTGTCTCCATGCCTCCGCACTTGCTCAAATGGCCACGTGGCGCTTTGTGATTGGCCACGGGCCGGCGGAGGAAAAAGTGAAATTTTTCCAAAAGGGGCAAAAAGTTAAGTTTTCCATTTTGATCAGTGCACCCCCTGCCACGTGTCAGCACATGATTGGTTGGGGGCCATAGAAAAAAAAACTTGGAAATTTTTCTAAAGTTCAAAAATTTAAATTTTTCTAAGGTCGAATTATTTCATTTTTGTTTGGGATGGCCATTTTGAAGTAAAACTTCAAATGGCCATAACTTTTGATAGGAAGCTCCATTTTAGGCAAACAAGGACTTTCCGAAAAGCTCTCGGAGTCCTCTTTGCACAGCAATCATCAATTTTGGAATTTGGTAAAGTTTCAAGGGTTAATTTTAAGAAATCAATCTGCAGGGTTTATAATTTTAAAACTGGCAATTTTCAACTTATAAGATTTGATTCAATTTTGATATTTCTTCTTCTGAGCATGTAAATTGAGCATTGGGAAATGGTCATGGGTAAATTTAAGTATATTTTCAAGGTCCAATTTGGATATTGGGTTGCATTTGGTAAATTTTTACGTTTTTTGACAGTAAGTTGGATTGTGAAGTTAAAATTGGATTTGATAGAGTTTTTGAGATATTTTCTTAAATATGAAGTTCAATGTGGGTTCAATAGGACCTGATACATCTAAAATACTTTGTTTCCTTTCTCAATTTTAACTAAAAATCTGAATCTGAAATTTTTATGGAAATTCATTGCCAGAATTAAAGAAAGAAACAAAGATCATTTGCTAACAAGTTTATTAACCAATTTGCATCTTCCAAATATGGGGAGGCATTTTCAAATCTTATCTAAGGCATTCGATTGATTCGAACAATTAATTGATAGTTCATATTCAAGTTTAAACTCTAGTTTTGATTTCAAACACAGTACATTTACTGACAATGCTATTTCTTAATCTCTTTCAAAGCAGAGTTTTCATTTCACAACAGCAACTCGGATCTAATACAACAATGAAATTTTGAGAAAGGAATGTAATTCTTTATTTGATTTCCAACAATAATTCAACAATTTATCTCTTTCTTTGAATTTCAAATTACAATGCACAATACATATTTCTTTCTTTCACATTCTTCTCATAACACAGTATGGAATAATAATTCTTTACAATTCACTTATCACTTTCAACCTTTTAATTTCAATACAAGATGTCTTCTCATTACAATTAACAATACAAATCATCCACTTCAAAGTGGGAAGGTTACAATGAACTTGCTAAAAAGGAAATGACTGTCAAACTGATTTCTCCAAGCTCCAAACAGCAGCAGGCTGATTTCTTCATCTTTTATCTTTTAATCACAACAAGGAAGGGGGAAAGGCAACACTCTCCACCCAACCAAGATACCCAATGGGAAAATAGAAGCCATCTTTCCCCATCGGCCCCCGAGCCCCAACCATATTGAAATGGAGCATGATAATACAACACATGGCAACATGGCTTCTTCACATACAAGCATAAATTCACAAACACAAATAAACACAAAGCAAGAGGATGTAGTTCTCAACTACAACAATCAATTCCAAACAAAACAAAGGCTCCTTCTCCAAGCAAGCAAGCCAAGCAAGAGCAAGAACTATGGAGGTCTCCTTATGCCTCCCAAGTTGAATTTTGGGCATCCACCAAGAGCAAACCACCAAGATCATAGCAATCCCATAAACCTTATCCCTCCTCCAAATTTATCCCTTATACCTCCCCCAAAGTAGGAAATGCAAGCAATTTCCTTTCCTAGGTGGATCCCAAACCAACATTCCCTCCAAGAACAAATAACAATGGAAAATCCCTTATCCCTCCTCTGATAAACCTCATAGTCTTCTCTCCACACCATGCCCTAAGCATTCTACCCATCCCTCTAAGAATTGCAAACACAAATACATTCAAAATTCATGCTAAAAGAGGGAAAAACAGCAATTTTAAAAAGTGAGAGCCTACCTCTCCATAATGGGGACTTGCTTCCAAAACAACAGTCTTTATTTCACCAAAAACCAGTCCCAAATCAGCAAGGTAAATGTATGCACAAGAAAATCCACTTCTTCCACCAAGCAAGCTCCAAAATGCAAGAGAAATTTTGACCCAAGAGTGAAATCTCCAACCTTCAACAACCTCAAAATGAGGAGGAATTCCAATTTTAAAGGAGAGGGTGGAAGAGGATGATGTGGATTCCAAGTGGGATGCCACATCATTTTTCCTCATCCCAAAAAGCAATCAACATCAAGGAAATTAAATCCCAATCAATGTGAATGACAAACCACTTACACACCTCATTTTTCCCATCATAAAAAAAGAATGCATTTAAAATTTGTAAGACAAGTGCAAACAAATCTTACAATAAATCATGTCAAAATGCAATAAAATAAGTTGATTTTGACTCCAAAATAAACATGGTTGGTGGAGGATTTTGAGAGGTGTGGGACAAGTTTAACTTGTCCCACAAGCCTCCAATTTAGGCTCCCAAGGCCAAATCCGAGTTTCAAAGAGGATGGAGTGTTTGACCTTCCAAAATCAGCCTTACACAATCTATCACTTCACTTACACAACCCATACTTGGTAACTTACACACTCTTTTAAAATGCATTTATTTCTATGACATTTATTTATTACAAACTTTAGACACAACCATATATTTAATTACCATATGGTTATAAAATATATAAATAAATTTCATTTTCAACCAAGACAATAACATTAAATTTCACCTTCCACATCCTATTTAATTTAATTAAATTTTAACTATATGACTCTCACATTATACTATCACTTTTAAATAATTAAAACAAAAGCACATTACAAATAAAATACACACAATAATAATTTTAAAAAGGGACACAACAAATAAAGCACACATATACCCCATGGTCACAATAATGGAAATCCCCCCATGGGAAATCCTAACAAAACATAACATACAACTCAAACATAGTTGCCATGGTGACCTTGTTGATTCCACACTGAATTCCAATATGGTTAGTCTCCAGTCCCCCAACATTGTTGTGATTTTTAACCTGCAAAATGCAATATACCCCTTCAGCCTCGTGGCCATATCAGAACATCCAAATGATATAAGCAACATACAATTATTAAATCCAAATCACAACATTATCAAGAATTTAACATTTATCATTTAAATTCAACTGCAACTATATCATCATCCAATAGATCTCTATACTATAGCTATTCATAATATCAATGTCACATGTCTAAAATCAAAAGAAATAACCTATCCATGTCAACCAGTATGTCCTCATCCACATAATAATACTGATGTCTCAATGATCATCAAGCAAAATATATGAATCCAGATTAATATTAATCCATAGTCTAACATCTAACCATCATACTAAGAAAAACATAATAATGTCCATAGGAATCCATGATCTAGCATATACACATCATACTATATCAAAACATAATTATGTCCAAAAATATTATCAATAGTGTCAAGATCAGTGTCTAAACAATGTTAAAGGAGAGTGGGTACTACACCTTCCATCTCCATACCAGTAATCCAGTAATGGCTTCCTCCAAAGTCTCAATTTCCATAGCCCCCACCACCTCCTTACTATATTTCCACACCAACCCAAACTCCTAGTTAACAAAGGATTTTTCCCTTGAAACTTTTTTATATAGTTTCTTTATCCCCCAACCTAAAGCATGTGCCACATTGAAGCATCATCCACAATATTGCCATGGCTAGACTATTCCACCCAGGACTGCTCTCTACCCATGGTCACCATAATATTTTCTAGAATCCCAACTAGATTATTCTTATAAATTTTGGTGTTAAAATGACCTTTCTAAAGTGAAATAAAGCCAAACACGAGCTTTTTGTATAAAAAAATGACCAAGTTACCTCACTCGAGTCGATGATAATGAAATTATTATGATTTTTCATGGTGTGCAATATCATTAATGGGCATGGGGATGACATCACCTTTATGCTAGACTTTGAAATCATTATAATGTAACCCTTTATTAGAAAGCCTATCCACACGTGTTACCAAGGTGAGGAGTATGTTTAATGATGAAAGAATCAAAACCTTTAAGATGCTCCTTAATATCAAAAATAATCTTACCAAGAGCCCAATTATGGGAATGAATCATTTTAATGGTATTGATAATGAGGAGAGAGTTCCCTTGATTAAAATATGATTGATATCTCTTTTCTTATCTAAGCTAACACCCCGAGCAACACCCAAGCCTTTTCCACATTTTTGCTTTGAATTCCCAAAGGACCGGCATAAGAAATGATCTAGTCACCTTCATTATCTCTAATAATTCCACCTCCCCTTCCATACCAGGATTACCTTTCAAGCACCATAAAAATTAAGTTTGACCACCCCCTTTCCATTTTGGACCACTTGATTTGATTAGAAGGAAAGACCACCTAAAGAGGGATATAGGTGAATTGTTTGAGGAATTCTTCTTCCTTGCTAGAACAAGCTTTTTAATATTACCTCTAAAAATTTTGGAATTCTCTTTAATAAAGGATATCAAACTAGCACCAACCTTTCTAATGTTAGCTTTCTAGTTTTAGAAGATGAGGGCATTCCTTTCCTTCCATAAACACTAGAATAAATGGGGAAGGGCTGGTGCATCCTAGAATATACTATATAAAACCCAGGAAAACCCAGGTGCACTGGCACATCGCCCATCCTGAGTTGAGTGCTCACCCAAAGCACGTAAAGGTACTAGGAACCTCTTTAGAGTTTTTTGTGTTGGATGTTAGTGTAATGAATATACATAACCATAAATAAGCATAAACATTCCACAAAGAATATTCCAGATCTAAATCTTAGAGAATCATGAATTAAATGATAACCATAATAATATTAACCATGCAAGAACCAATTACAATCGTCATGTTTAAAACCATTATCCATCCAATATACTCCATTATATTAAACATTGTAATACATAGAAGCTTCTTACATTACAAAGCATCACCATAAGTTATGTGCATATCAGATCTAGCAACATAACTCTACAATAATTCACTATTCATCATCCCTCTAACTACACAATTCACTACATATTTATAGGGGTGGGGACTTTCCCTTCACCACATATTCACTTCCCAAAATAGGTCGCATGTTGATAATAGTCATGCGCCTTTACAATAACATGCACACATGAAAGTGTGCTAATAATAAGCATCCTATGCAAGTGCGCTAACTAGAAGAAGTAATCATATTATTATCTTGAACTCATGCATGGCACTTATCAAATGCTCATTCCCAAAACATCATTTTCTTGTTGCGCAAGTCTCCATCCCAATGTGTTCACGGCATCTATCTTCCAAAAATATCCCGCATCCATTAAAATAGCTAAGTCCCGAATCAACTTGTCCTAGCATGTGTTTTCTTCCCTATCCTTCCACACCTTCAAGTACGCCTTGTTCCCATACGTGAATCCTAGGTGTGTCTTATCCTTAGGACAATATTGTCTGCTCAACATTACCCCACACTAAATTACATTTTCATCCCAAAAATGGGGATTCTTTCTGATGTTCCCAAAGAATAAAGAATAAGAATGTAAAGAATATAAAGAATCATTTTATAAAAGAATAGACCTTAACTTTGCGGTGCCTTCTTCTTCAACCGAGAGGATCAATTCTAGATATTTTTTAATATCATCTAGCGTGGTCCTTTTCTTCTTTGGAATGTCTATGGAAATGGATTCCAATTCATCCTGAGTAATATTTTCCTTCTCATTCTGTAGTACTTGGACAACATTGGCCATAGCAATCATCATTCCCTCTAGAAGATCCATCTTCTCGTGTTATGTGCTTCCCAATCTCATCTATTCTCTCCTTATGTGGGTCTTGAGCTGCTGCAAGGGATTTGCACTTCTATTTCACTAGTGCCAATCTTTCTACATGTCCCAGTTGTCTCATCTTTCATGGCCTTTAGAACATCATTATCTTCAACCAGAGTTCTGATCCTTATCACTACTTTTGGTGCCACACAAATATTCAGGGCTTGGTCGATTTCTTCATTTATCCTTGATTTTGGAGCAATGTCTCATAATTTGAAATTTTCCTAACCACAGAGGTCCTTGCTCTTTTTGTTTCTTGTTTAGGATCCTTTGGTGTTGGCATTTGAATTGGTCCATCTTCTAGCACCAGATCAACCAATTTACACACATAATACATAGTCAAAGGAAAATTCTCAGGTACCTTAGAATCAAGATGAGGTCTTGCTTTCATAACATAGTCACCAATTTATTCTTCCATGCTTATGAAGGCCTCATTCTTTTTCTATTCTAGGTCCTTTTCTCCTTTTAAACACATTATTTCTATAGTTTTTGCCTTGTTATCTTCAAGTAGTGCTCTAATGGTGGCAGCCTTATCAATGTTCCTTCGTGCCACCTCTGCAGATACTTTAACCAAAGCATTTATCACCTACTCATTAGACATTAGAGTAGGCTTGACTATCATGTGTCTACTTTGGGGTGCCTTCTTCACTCTCCTTGATACACAAGATTCCTCGCAGACATCAAAATATGGCTCATCCATATGGGTTTGCATAGACCAGGATAATTGTTTCCTTGTGCACGTGGTGGCCATGTTTGGATCCATCATCTCCTATTCATACAACTCTTTAAGGCCTACTATGCTCTAAAACCAGGTGTGGATGATTTTTCTTGTGTCCTCAACATAGCCCATACTTGGCACAACATATTATTCACTTTTTCTCTTTGTTCTTGGCCCCTTAGGAACCTGAGCGCCAAGGTTTGGAGTTGGCCCTTCTTTTCCTAAGTAGTAACATGAGCATTGGGTTGCTCTTGTACCATCTCTTCTGATTCCTTCATCCCTTCCTCTTCATCTCTAGGTTCCTCCATATCTTCCAGCAGTTGTCTTTGGGGTTCTTGATGTGCTCTCCTCAAACTCCTCTGCCTCCTCATCCAACTTCAAATTTCTCCTTCTCTTCTTCTCAAGTGCCTCTTTTTGAGGGGAGATTCTAGGTGATCTTCTTATAGGTTATGGTGTTCCCACACCTTGGGTCTTGGTTCTTCTGAATACCTTCTTAAATCAGATCTCTTCAAGGACTGCATCCACATCTAAGTCCTCTTCTCCTTCTTGTGCCTGTGGTGGAGTATCTACATGCTCACTCTCCACTTTGTCTGTGGGATGCCTCCAACCTCTATGATCCAAGCCTCCACTATCTTCATGTTCCTCTTCCTCCTCATCTATCTATATGGTCACAGTAGGATTTGGAGCTGGCACATTCTTCATTGTATGTCTACCCTTAGGCAAACCTAGGATCATGAACTCATTCTCCACATACTTATTATTCTCTAGCTTAGGCTTGAGCTGAAGATATATGAGTGTGGATCCACTATCCCCAATAGAAAAACTTACTAGATTCATACTTATGATGTCTGAAATGAGCCTCTCAATGTAGGCAGACCGACCTAGATATACATATTTTTTCCGAGAGTGTGGTAGTCACAATCTACCTTTTCGTGTTGAAGTTCAACTAGCACACATTAGAAAATATGTGAACTAAGGCCTGAAAAAAGTGTGCTTGTGAAGGTATAGGGAAGTTTTCACCATGGACTCCATGTCCCATCCTTCATGGAAAACCACGTGATGTAGAAGTGTTGATACACCATGAACTATATTGCCTTGCCTACTACTAAAGGTAGTTCCTTTGGAATGCATCATTCCTCCTCAAATTCCATGTGAAATATGTCATACCACATTTCTGCCATTTTCTCGAATGGGCCAATCATTGATGCTTCACATAAATATTTCTAAAACCTTTTTGTGAGGGACTTTTTCTCAATGGGGTATTCCTAAATTTTATTCTTTGGCCCATCATGCACTCTAATCTCTACAAAAACAAGAGATAAGAGGATGGCACCAAAATGTTAGAGTATGTATTTACCTTAACTCATGTTCACTTAGGTACTTTATTTACCTTTATTATATTTATCCTCACCCACTTATGTGTGTGGATATTTCTTTTATCTTATTTAGATATTAGGAGATATTATCTAGTTGTTAGGTATAGTTATTTTCTTGATCTATGGTATTGACTAGTTCTTTCCTTGATCTATGGTATTGACTAGACCCTTGATGTCTAGTTCTCTCCTAAATCTATGGTCTTAACTAGTTCTTAGATGACTAGTGATTTCCTCGATTTATGGCTTGATCTATGACCTTGATTGGTTCTTAAATTTTTATTTCTTGCCTATATAAGCAAGGCCCACTCGATTGTAATTCATTGAATTCCATAATAATATATAATATTGTTGCTCATTTGTTTGCAAAGGTTTTATGTAAACTTATTCTAGAAAATTGCTTTCATCTTATAGATCATGGTGTTTAATTAGCATGTGTTCTTAGCTTGGTACAATCTGTTAACGTTCCTTTATGGTATCGGAGCAGAGATTGTCGTTGACATCCATCTCAGTAACTTTTATTTTGTAAATAAATTCTTTGTATATTCATATATTTGGGATTTGTTCATATTTTGTTTTTGTGTGTGGTTTTATGCAAAACAGAGGCTTCCATAGGATCTAGAAGAAAGGAAAACCCTAAGATCAATTGTAAACTCGACCATTTCTGGAGGCGCTTGGTTTTTGTGTTTTTTTTGTTGCATAGGCATGCGCAGTTTGCCTAAAAATTCATGCCAAATAGAACAAAATCTAGGAAAAAAATTATGGTTTTTTTGTAGGTGTTTGAGATCCATACCGGGTTTTTTTTTCTCATTGTGTCGTAGTAGTCTTGTTTGGTGCAAAACATGAGGTTTTAGGAAAGACATTTTTTTCCATTTCTGGTAGGGGTCCATGAGCGGCTATTAACATTTTTACTATTTCAGGAAAATGTGCGATCGCTATTCTCAGGTAGTGAAGGTCATTTTCGACATAATCTCGAAATAGTAATTTTTACCACAAGGAGTAGTTGGATGTGACTTTCTCGAAAACAAGCGGCACACCCCAGAATAGTAAGTTGTGCTTTGTACTAGTATGTGCTTAACTCAGCCCCCTTTCATTTTGTGTGTGTGGTGAATGCAAAAGCATTTTATTTTTTTTAGTGGCAACTAAACTAAATAGTAGAGCATAATATTTAAAAGCTTGTATCTTTTGATCGGTAACTCGGTTTTGGGTGTTGTTTTTGCAAAAGTACTTTTTTCATGATCTTTCCATTAGAAATATTTATTTTAAGAATTTCACTATAATTATAAAGTTCCATATTGTAACACGCACTCATTATAAAGTGTCAAATATGGAGGAGTGTTATAATCAATTGTGGACATAGTTTTGAATGAGCCCGACGTCCTAAACTTTTGGGAGTTGAATTCTTGTATCTATCATGGATTCTGAGAATGATATGCTTTTCTCTAAAGTGTGTGGACTTCAAGAGGATATTGTAAAAATTTTGGAAGAAAATAGATCACTCAAGAAGTTAAATTCTCTTCTACAATCACTTATTCACGATAATGATACACTAATACACTCCCTGCAGCAAACACTTGCTAGCCTACAACATCGGCACCACATTGTGGACAGCCATGTCCATGCTCCTATTCCACTTTTTGTTATTTCTCTTATACCCACTGACATTGATCTATCAGTCTTTGAGCATCTTACTGCTCATGATTCTCCTAAGCCTATGAGGCTTGTTATTGCATGCTCTTCCACATATGTGCCTATTACAGTAACACATGTTGTGTATCCTAATTCTACTCATATGCATGGCTCTTTTGAGAAGTATACCACTACATTCAGTTCTCGCATGCTCTGTTCTATGGGTTTCACTAGTGGAGGTATTGGCAGACATTCACAGGGTATTATTTCCCCTATTCCACATGTTAAGTGGAATTCTCACCATGACATTAGTTTTTGAGCATATACTTCATTGGGATCACACATTGACAGAGCTCCTATTTTTGTTCGCTCAACTCTTTCTAAGGATCATGAGAAACACATGAGTTCTGCACCTTCACTTAGGCTTGAGAAACCTAAGATTTCAGCTATTAGACATGATCAACCTGACACACATTCTGATGTTCCTTTGCATGCACCCATTGTGCATTTTGCACCAAGTCATATGCAGGCATCTTCTTCATTCATCTATGTTGATTTGGGGTGGATATCTAATCACTCATGACAGTGACATAGGAATTCATTGAGATGACTCTATAGGCATGGCTCCTCCACCATTTAGCCTCTTCCTCCACTTTCTAAACCTTCTGCATTATAATGCTTCTTGTTTTGAGCATTTTTCTTTAGCATATGTAGTGTATATCTCTTGTTTGTTTAGATATTTTATATCTATATTTTTACGCTTTTGGCATGTTAATAGTATCTCTTGTGGGGCATATGTTTTGGTGAAGTCCAGTGTTATTTTTTCAGGTGTTCGAGTAGTTGATTTTTAGCAACTCATACAAATTTGTAGCTTCACTCCACCCATTCAGCAGTAAGGGAGGGTGTGTTTTTGATCCTACTTCTTCAAGTTTCATGTCTTTGCCTTATTACCTTGGCTTTTCTTGTATCATGACACTCGGAGTTTGTGTCCTTGCTTTGTTGCTTTGGTTATTGTTCTTGGATTGTGGCATGCCTATTTGTAGCAGTTGATCGAATTATGTTTGGTGTTTTTTCTTACACTTTCGACATCACTCCATTGATAATCTCCTTGTATGGAACTATTATGGTGTAGCCCAATGTCATTTTTGAGTTTTGTGATCGAGCAGTGGATTTAGACCACAATTCACACCAAAATTCTTGAGCATTGTACGAGTTTTTTTATCAAAGCTTCTTGGGATGCCTTGCAGCGGGTTTTTACTCTCTTTACTTTCTTGTTATTCTGGTTTTGGGTACCTTGCGTTGTCCCTTTTTCCCAATTATTATACATGAGTACCTCATCGGCCTAGTTTTCAGGACTCATACTGGACATGCCACTTCTATTTTGGCCCCTAGATTCACTTGAGGGGGTGTTAGAGTATTAATTTACCTTATCTCATGTTCACCTAGGTACTTTATTTACCTTTATTGTATTTATCCTCACTCACTTATGTCTCGTGGATATTTCTTTATTCTTATTTAGATATTAGGATATATTATCTTGTTGTTAGGTATAGTTCTTTCATTGATCTATGGTATTGACTAGTTATTTCCTTGATCTATGGTATTGACTAGATCCTTGATGTCTAATTATCTCCTAAATCTATGGTCTTAACTAGTTCTTAGATGACTAGTTATTTCTTTGATTTATGGCTTGATCTATGACCTTCACTAGTTCTTAGATTGTTATTCCTTACATATATAAGCAAGGCCCACTCTCATTTTAATTCATTGAGTTCCATAATAATATATGATATTGTTGCTCATTTTTTGCAAAGGTTTTATGTAAAGTTATTCTAGCTAATTGCTTTCATCTTATAGATCTTGGTGTTTGATTAGCCTATGTGTTCTTGGCTTGAGTACGATATGGTTATCGCTCCTTTTAATAAGATGTTGGTGACAAAACCTATCTTTTCACCTATGCGCGCTTCCTCAACAATGGTTTCTGCAATATACCTTGCTAAGTTGTACATCTATCCCTCTGTCATTTTATTTAGAACATAAAGCCACATTATATTTACCTGTGACCATCTCCCTGATCATTTAGCTTAGCGTGCAAATGTGTGGCTTCCTGCACCACAGATACTTCCTCAATCTGTAGATGTCCATTCTACATGGACCCTTGGTATACCCCAACTCCTTGCTTGTGGCAATAATCATGCTTTATTAGTTAGATCATTAACAATGTCTATTCGTGTGCCCTTAAATCATGTTAATGTTGCAATTAGGGTTGTTGTGAGCCTACCCTCTCTAGAGAAATATAAGAAGTCCTCATGGACTCTAATCATAAGCCATTGGTATAAAGGTTCATATTTTCTAAAATATGGGAGCTCATACAGTTGATAAACTCCTACCTACTTAAGAAAATTTTCCCTAACGTCATCATACACTGGCATATCTTCCACCATGCACTTGTTGGTCTTCTTATTCAGCAATGCATCCAACTCTCCCTTATTATCAATGGTGTGGTAGCTGTAATCATTTACTTTACATCTACACATATGGGAATCCCATTATTGTCTGACTATTACTACTTCCATGTATTGTATCTCTAAAAACTACACTTTCCACCTTTTTCTTTCCTTTTTTTCTTATTGCATGTGCTTTCTTTGGTGCCATCATAAAAATCCCACCTTTTATCTTCTCGTTTCAAGTAATTTTAAACCTTAGCTCAAAATTTTGTGCCCTATCTTGAAACCGTGTGCCCTAGCTCATTATCAATGATTCTTCTTCACTCAAACCCTTCACCAATGGGGATGCAAGCCTTTTCCACACACAAATCTACTCTCCATGTCTAGTTTCACAACTCTCTGCACCTCAACACAATTCTCTCACTTGGTTGTAATTAGCTCACTCGAATACTTGTTATTGTAAATTTTAAAAATGAACCCACATCACATCCTTATATAAATTTTCAAAAATTTAGTGCATTTATTTCTCCTTCACCTACCAATAATCCTCTCATTAATTGATCATTTTCAAAATTCTTGAAAATTTTCATGCAAGACAATTTCACGTCCCATCTATAACCTTCTAGTGTGTCTTCCTACCCTCTGGCTGCAGACTTCTCTTATGTGCATTTCCATGCACCGAGTACCTCGTCATTACACCCTCTCATAGTAGCTTCCACATAAATTTCTTACCTTGTGTTATATTGTCCCTTCATTCATTTCCATCTATGGTCTTCTTTAGAAGTAATCTCCTTTCTAACAGCTCCTTTCCATACTTGAATAGCACATGTAATAGTTTATTCTCATGTGTACCCATTTTTGAATAACAAATAACAACCACCCCACACCAATGGTATGTGTAGTCCTCTACGCATAAAAATACTTTAGATTGTAATTATCTTCTAGTGCACAAATGCACTTATTACACAAAACACCAAACTAAATTGACAAATCATAATGACGAAGAAGGAAATACATAAAGGAAACCTATACTAAATGGAAATACTACCTTATTACAAACACCAAGAAGACTTATTTATAGTAGGGCTTCAGCCTACTCCCATTAAAGTAACCAGGTAACCGTATTCCATCAAGTGCCTCTAACTAGAAAGCGCCTGATTCAAGTATATGAGTGATAACATATGATCCCAACCAATGCACCTTGAGCTTTCCTAAATGGTGCAGAAACTTAGAATCATAAATTAGTACCATTTTTCCAACCTCAAGCTTCTTATCCCTGATGTGTCGGTCATTTCATGCCTTCTTCCTAGCCTTTTCCAGCTTCTAAATCCAACGTGTTATGGCATTCCTCTCATCCAAATGTATTAACTTATCAATTCTTTCTTCTAATTCTTGCTCATCAACTAGACCTCCAACGTGCACAATACACAAAGAAGGTAACATGAATTCCATAGGAAGAACTACTTCTGTACCAAACACCAACTAAAAGGGTGTGGCCTTATTTAACCTCTTGTAGGTTATTCTATATGCCCAAAGTACAATAAAAACTTTATCATCCCAATATTTCCTTCCAACATCACAAATTTTTGTCAAGGTCTAGCTCAATATCTTGTTAAAGGCCTCAGTAGTACCATTTTCTTGAGGATGATAGGGTGTAGTCTTGTGGTGCGCAACCATAAATTCATCTAGTAATATCCTAATTGTCTCATTCAAAAAGTGTGTTACCTATCACTTGTCAAGCTCAATGGACATCCATACCTAGTAAGAATATTTTCCCATAAGAACCTAGATGTTCTAGCTTTTGTATAATCCTTTTTAGGTGATGTTGTTATCCAAAATGAGCCCCCTTCTTATTTTGGCTAATTTGCCTTGTTTATTTCCTTCATTGTGCTTCAATATAAAATTTTACACATTTTAGGAACTCAAAGGTTTCTAGAAATGGATCCATCAGATAGAGAATTTTCTCACCTTTCCAGAAAGGTAAACTTTTCCTCCTAACTCCTTGTAAATTTTGAGTTATGGCCCAACGGAATTTTTTTGGGGAAAATTTTCCTAGACAGCCCACGGCCAATGAAATGGTGTCATGTGGTGGTGGAGGTTGGGCTGGTGGAGGTAAGTTGGAAAAGTTTCCAAGGATTTGGTAGAGGGTGTAAAATAAAAAACCAGCCCGTGGGCCCACGGAGGAGGATGGAGAAAAGTTAGAAGGCCCACCGAGTAATGTGAAGGTGCCACGTGTCCATGACAGTGGTGGGAGTCAAAGGCGCAAAGGAAACTTTGGTTTTTTCCAAAGTGATAGAGGTGCAAAGGAAAAATTTGAAGCACACCCCCACCAAGCAACAAGGAGCTAACATGTGTCACCGGGAGAGCGGGGCGCGGACTAATTTTGGGAAATTTTCCCAATGAAAAATCAAAAGGAAAAAGGTGAGGTTGGAGCCCGCATTTCCATCAGCGAATGGGGAAGCACCATGTGGCAGCGGAGTGGTGGGGTGCGGAGAATTTTTGGGAAATTTTCCCAAATTCAAAAAAGAGGAAAATTTTCAAGTTTCGCCCGCCAACCTCGAATTTTGCCCTAAAATTGCCATTTTTGCCCAAAATCTTCAAAGGGGCATAACTTTCGATCCCGAGCTTGTATTTTCATGTTCTTTATATCATTGGAAATTTGTTGAAATCCTTCAAATGATGAAGGGTTAAATTTTATGTTTTAATGGATATTTGTGGGATAAAAATGGAAAAAGTGTCCTGCATGTAAAAACACGAAAATGCCCCCAACCACTAAAATTAATGAAGTATGGGCCTCTTTCTTGCTCTCAGAGCAATGTATGTTGGCGTATGGGTTTTTCCATGAATCCCATCACTTATAGGTGAGATTGAAGGGATTTTTTTGTGGTTGAATTTTTAATTTGATTTGCCTGCATTTTCCACATTTTCTTTCATTCTCGCTCAAAGGTAAAAAGCCGCTTTGGCTCATTTATAAAAAGTTGTTCATCATTCTTCTCTGCATCTCCCTTATTTTCTTCCCTAGGGTCAAAAATGGAGCTTGAACCTCCTCCCCTTCTCTTTAATGGTGTTTTTTTCCTCTTACCAGGTAAAATGATGTTTTGTGCAAACTTCTAGAGCAACAAAAATGTGTTTTGTGATGCATCTGTCCATCCTTGCTCATTTTTTGCTTGTTTTCTTCTTACCTCTCTTCATTACAGGTATTTGTGCATGTTTGGATGTAAATTTCATGTTTTTGAATTGTGTTCATGGAGTTTTGGAACATTTTTTGTGTGAAATATATCCTTGGTTTTGTGATGCACTTGTCCATCATTTCCATTGCTCACCTCTTCTTGTTCCATGGCACTTTTGATAGATGTTCAACATTTTCCTTCTCTCGGTGTATCATCATTTTAGTGTAGGCTCTCTCTCTCTCTCTCTCTCCTCTCTCTCTCTCCTTGGCATAGTTATATTAGGATTAGATTAGCTTACATGCACTAGAATAGCTTGTGGTGTAGTTTAGAAAGAGGAACCACCTTCTCTGGAGAGCCTTCCCCATTTGAAAAGGTCCCACACTTTGGCAAAGCTCAATGTTGTGCATTCACACCAAATGACATTGCCTTAAAAAAGTATATCCATAGGTCATTTTTGGGGTGCTATGAATTTTCACTAACAGCTTGCTTCTACCCACATTATAAGATAATATTTGCAAGTGATGATATAGTGTGATCCAGTTCTATGTGTGGCTAGTGAAATAAGATGTACAAATTATATATCCCATTTCTCAAAGGGATATGCACTAGCAATAGTCCTCAAAGGCATTTCATCTCTTTTCCCAAGTTTTCCAAGGCACTAACAGTGATCAAACACCTTGCAATACTCTTTACAATCCTTGTACAAGGTCTCCCGCCATAATCCAGTGTGTAGAATCTTGCACACAATGGCGTCACCTGCATAGTGCCCACCTGTAATACCACTATGAGCCTCTTCCATGATATATGTGTGCTCATGTTCCAATACACACCACTATAATACTTCATCTTGGCCTAGTTTGTATAAATCTCCACTGATCAACATAAAGGGTGCCACGTGAATTGTAAGTTATTTCTTATCCAATGTTTTCATTCCATCCGCTACATACCCATCCATAAAAAGATAGAAATATCCTTAAATTCTAAAGGCACATGATGTAACATGTAAAATAGAGGATTTGGCATTGTATCTTCAATTGTCTGTGCATCCTCCCCTGACTGAATCCTTGATAAGTGGTCTAGGCTAGAATTACTTTTACTGGTTTTACCACAACTATGAAATCAAATTCTTGGAATAAGAGCACCCATCAACATATGTGCCCCTGTAAAATGGGCTTATTTACCAAGTATTTTAATTCCATGTGATCAGTATAGAATACAAAAGGTGTTGCTAGTAAATATTGTCTAAATTTATGCAACACGTAGATCATCGACAAGGCCTTACGCTTTGTTGTTGTATAATTCTACTCTGTAGGAGTCAAATTTCTACTAGAAAAATAGATAGGATGATCTATAATACCTTCTCCAGGATGAGATAACACCACGCCAATGGTTGTGCTAGAGGCATCCACATGTACATGAAATAGTTGGTTCCATGAAGGAAAATGTAGAATAGGCGTTGTTGTAAGTCTCTCCTTCAATGCCTCAAATGTGTGTTGTTGCGGTTCTCCCCAATAGAACATCCCTTTTCCTTTTAATAACTCTTCCAGGGGTGTGGCAATATTTTCATATCCTTTGATAAACTTTCTATAATACCTTGTGTGGCCCAAGAATCCACACACCTCACTCTAACTGGTAGGCTCTTCTAGGCCTATAATAACTACAACCTTAGTTGGATCCACTAATAAACCTTCCTTGCAGATGATGTGCCCTAACAAAGTTCCAAAAGGTGTAGAAAACATGCACTTCTTTATGTTTAAAGATATGCTTAATTGTCTACATCTTTCAAACATTAAGCAAAAATTGTCACAATTATCCTTAACAAGTCCATAAACCATCCAATCATCCAAGTAAACCTACAGGGAAGTTGTGAATAAAATCTTGGAACACTTGAACAACTATGCGTGAAAATACAACATGTGTGTTTTTCAAACCAAAGACCATCATAGTATATAAAAAAATTCCCCATTCAATGTTGAAATTTGTCTTCTCTTGATCCTCTTGTGTAATTCTCACTTGATGATACCCAGAGAATCCATCTATAAAAGAATAAACTTTGTGCCTACGCAATGCCTTCTAATATTTCCTTTGTGAAAGGTGCAGGAAAAGAATCAATCAAAAATGTAGAATTCCATTCCCTGTAATCAACACAAATCATATCCCGACCATATTTCTTTATACTAATCACCATGGGGCTAACCCACTCTTATTCCTCTAAGGGATTGATGATGCTAGATTTCAACATTTTTTCAATTACCTCCTTAAATTTTATGCGTAGGTTAGGTTTCATCCTATAAGGTCTCTTCTTGATTGGGAACACTCCTTCCTTTAGCTTGATATTCATGTCTCCTAATGAATCATGCACTCCTTTTAACTCATGGTATCCCCTAGGAAATAAGTCTTGAAAATTTTGTAGTAACTCAATTATCTTTGCCACTTCAGAATCAGCCCAATAATCCCCAATTTTTACCTGTTTAGGTTCAACATTCATTTCAATGTTCACTTTCTTTGTCTTGATAGGTTCATGATAGGTGCACACATTTTTATCCATACTATCTAACACTTCACGCATACCTACTGAATGATCTATATCCAAATTTTCTACTTCTTCATCATCCACTATGTAGACCATCTTTCCTTTTTCTTTCTCACAGAAGCACACTTAAGTAGTGTAGCATATGTCTCTTCTTCTTCATCAAAATGTGCTCTGAGTTTACCTCACCAAATAAATCTTGGATGATTTCTTCGGCCTTTACACTGCCTCCTATAGTTAAAAAATTTATAACCCTTAATGTCTCTTTTGCAGGTTTAGAAGAGAAGTAGTCAAAATTCTAGGTCATTCCTGCAATCAAGTCCTGTTAATTTCTAGTCTCCCTATGCATCTTTGCATAAACATACCAGGCTCGTGCGCAGCCTTGTAAAGTGGAATAAAGTTTGTGCACCCAAAGTGAAGGTGGTAAAGCTTCCTGCCCCTCTTTCCATAGTCTCTCACACTATTGAACATGGTGTTGAATAGGTTGATTACCATGATACATGCATATTGTAGTAGGTGCATTTCTCCTGAAGAACCAAGTGGTTAGAGAAATTTTGAATTCATTTCATTTCATAAGATTAACCATGTGAACCATCCACCAATGTGTTGTTGTCTCACACAAGGTATATACTAACGTATTCCTTATTTCTACTTGATTTTTCCACTTCTCCTCCATGGTGCACAAGAATATCATAGGATCTCTTTCTCTAGTTTACCAATGTACAGGGTTGTTGCCTATCCTTCAAATACTTAAAGGTTTACATCTCCATGAAAATTCACTTCTTACTTCATGCCCAACCATCTAATAGGTTTCATGTGCATGACTTTCACAAGCAATACTTGTAGTATCATTGATAGACTATACATCTTTCCACTTTAGGATGCCTTCCTTTGATGGCTTAAGTACTTCGGGTCTTGAATGGCGTATACATAAATTTTGTTCTGTATTCCTCACTCAAAGGTTCAACATAAGGAACATATTTCCCATCTCGTTAAAGTGATAATCACTCTTTCTTTTGTGTTCTCAAAACTTATATACCCCTTTTTGAACTATAGATCAGCATTATTTGCATAACACCAAGGGCACCCAAGTAGAGTTGGGAAGTTGTCTAATTCTGTAAGTGTTAAGACCTCAAAGTCCCTAGTGAACTTGGCCCCTTTTATAGTAATGGATGCATCCTTTAAAAATCCTATGGGAGTGGCTTTAGTCTAATTAGCCATGAACAATACATTAGAGGATGGTTGTAATAGAGGTTTTACCATCTCATACTCATGCATCTAATGTAATCACATTAATTTTTGTTTAAGTATCAATCAATATATTACTCAAGAGCCACCCATCCACAACAACATTCGAGTGATCTCCTTGTCATAATCCAAGATATGAGGGGGAATATTAGCAAGCGGATCTGCCTTCCATTCTCTATACATGCACGCGAAGTGTTTCCTTCACCAATTCCCTAGTAATGGAATGATATTCTCCTAGCACAACATTTTGCATACCTCTTTTAAGTCATCAATATCCAATTGAATTGTCTTTGCTACCTTCTTTTGTTCTAATTTCCATGATTATTCCTTCAAACATTGTATTTCACCCTGAATATTTTTAGTACCTCCATGGTTTCCTAGTAAACCTCCTTCTAATGTGCAAGATCTGGGTACCTTGCATGTAAAAATTCCTCCTTGGTGATGGTAGGATTCTGTTGTAATGCCTCTCTAGCATGCGTAGCTTCAGCATGTGTAGTAATCTTCATAGGTAATACCTCAAGTTCCGGTGTCAGCTTTGGCATCCATTGATTTTCCATAGCAAATTGTGTTCTCACCATCCCTGTTCCTTTGTTCTCATGTTTATGTAGCTTTCTAAGATGCTCATATAATTTTGGGCATTCCTCATAGTTGTGATTCTTCCCACAAAAAGAACAAGTAATATTTTGAGGACATTTACACCTGTAGTGGTCAGGAGATCTGCATGTAAAACATGTTCTGTGAGGGAACTTGCCTTATCCACCACCACAGCCTCATCCCTTGAATCCACCACGGTATCCTTAACCTCCGCAATGACCTCCTTCAAAGTGCCCTTTGTTCGATCATAACATGCTTAAGCGTGATCATGATACGGTGCTCATTTTTTCCTTTAGAATTATCTAATACTCCAGCCTTTCGCACACCAATACCTATGGAATCATGGAGCTAACCAATCAACCTATAGTGTTTTGTATCGTGAGTCATGGACCCAAATTTTTATAATAACAAGATACATTCTTCCTTATCACGCGTTGTAATAAAGGGTAGTGGCTTCCATCATGGTCTAAATGACATATCTAATAGTCCAAAGAGAAATGAAAGCACCGATCTACAAAGAAAAATATCTTTGGTGTGCCCTTCCACTTCACAATGTGTACACCAAATCCCAGTGCGTGTCTCATGTGTTGAATTTGCCAATAGTTTCTCCAATTACTTTTCCATAGTTGTAATCTATGCCTCCAAGAATGGGCACAATCTAGTGTCTATAACCCTGACGACCTTAGCATTCAAGGCTACTTCAAGTATTTTGCGTGGGTCCGTATAAGTCTTATGTGATAACACCCTCCTAAAATGTGTGATCAAGCCCCTAATGAACAACTGTGCATGTTGGCTTACATGAATATCATATGAAAGTTTAAACAACAGTGTCTTGAAATGGGCATCATATTCTTGAATGCTCTCAATAGTTCCCTAATTAATATCCTTGGGCGTGCTTATACTCTTCTACTCAAACTCAGGGATATGAAACTTTATAAGGAAAGCATCCTTTAATGTTGGATAATCTACACAATTCTAATTAGGGTCAAACTTTCTATACCAACTATGTGTGTGTCCTTGTAATGTAGTTACAAAATGACTTGCCTTACACTCAGAATCCATAAATCCTTTTTTGCGCCATAGTATCTAACACAAGTGCACATTTTTAGAAGCATATTCTATGCCCCTATACTTTGGAAGACAATGAGACATCTCCATGTAAATATTATGGGGTTGGTGCGTACCTTTCCCACCTGATCCAGAACCTCCTATGTTATCGCTGCCTCTAGAACCACTAGATCCAAAAGAACTAGAGCCACCTATGCCCCATGATCCTCCACCTGTAGTCAGAAGTGGACTAGTGAATGTAATTCCTTGTGTCTTGTAGTTCCCACTTCCCTTTGACACCTTTTGATACTGATCATGACACTGTTGACTATATTATGGACATTATTATAGTTTTGATTCGAGATGATGTTATATATTTGATCACGGATTATTGTTGACTTTGATTCTTATATGATGCATGATGATTATTAGAGAAATTTTATATGTTGATGATGTTATAATATTGGACATGGTTATATGATGGATGTTTTTCGAGCTTGTAATAATTGGATATTTTGATTAGACCTAGAAAATAAAAATTGGATTAAAATTGATGATGATATAGTTGTTGATAAAACTATAAATGATATTGTTAGATTTCTTTGATGTTGTTATGATTCATATATCTAGATGATTTTGGGAATTATATTTATATTCATTTCAATGTTTTGATATGGCCATGAGGTCAAGGAGGTATTTTGTTTTGCAGTTTAAAATATCACAACAAACATCGGGGATTGAGACCAACCACTTTGGAATTCTTAGATGAATTCAACAAGGTCACCATAGCAATCTGTATTTGTTTGTGTGTGTTTGTTCATTTTAGGGATTCCCATGGGGGATCACCTTTAAATGTGACCAAGGAATTTTATGTTTTTCTTTTATTTGGTCCCTTTTTGTTAAATTTTTGCATGTGTTTTATGTTGTACACTTACCCTTTCATTATTTATTTAATGTGGTGTTAATATTGTGAGTAATCATATTGTTTAGTTAATTAATTAAAAGATGTCATAAGAATGTAATTAATAGATTTGTTGGCCATGTTTTAAAGTGTTGTAAGAATGTGTAAGTAATGTGTAAGTGACCTTGTAAGTGATGTGTAAGTTAAATTTTGAGTGTGAAACACTCCACCTTCTTGGAAATTCGAATTTGTCCTTGGAGGCTGATTTTGGAGGCTTTTGGGACAAGTTAAACTTGTCCCATGCCTCTTAAATTTACATATCAACCTTTCCTATGGTTGGAGGGTTAGATTTAGAACTTTTTATGCATTTTTACAAGTCAAGTTGAATGTTGTAATTGCACTTTTCTTACTTAATTTAATTTTAGTCCTTATGGGGTATGGACTTGTTTGAGTGTGTAAGTGAACTGTCATATTATTCACCCACTTATTTATTATGCTTTGGAGAATGAAGTTGACTTATTTGTTGGAGTTGAGGATGTGTGAAGTGGCATCCTACATGGATCCACCTCACCCTCTTCTCTTCCCTCTTCTATAAAATTTGAATTGCTTGCCTTGTTTTGGGTTGCTTCACTTTTGAAGAATTCATTTTGGGTGAATTTTTATTTTTTTCTAGGAGCTCTTACTTGGAGAAGTTCTTGGAAGATTGTTACATGCTTGTGCTTAGCTATTTTGGATTTCTTGCATTGGGATAAAGCTTGTTGTTTTGGAACTTGGAACTACTCCAAAGATGGAGAGGTAGGAGCTTGGCTCTTGAAATGCTCTTCTTTTATATATGTAATGTTCTTGTGTGAATGTTTTGGTATATTTTAGGATGTTGGGTAGATGGCCTAGGAATGGTGTAGGAGAAGACTATGGGGTTATTTTATGGGAGGCACACGTGTTTTTAGGGAGGTATAAGGGTGGAAGGATTTGGGATTTGGGTTCCACATTACAAAGAAATAGCTTCCATTTCTTTACTCATTATGGGGTGTCATAAGAGGTCAGGAGGCATAACGAAATGTGAGGAATACGGAGTACTTGGGGAGGCATAAGGAATGTCGGGGTTTTGATATACTATATTTTGGTAGTTTGTAATTCGGTGGTGATACCCATTTCCACTTTTGGGAGGCATAAGAGGCATCCCCATAGTTTCCTGCTCCTTTGGCTTGTTTGATGAAGCCTTTTTATTATTTGTCATGTTTTAATGTAGTTGTAAACTATATTTTGTTTGGGACTATGTTTCTTTATGAAAATACTGCTTGTATGTTTGTGGAAGCATGTTTTTGCCATGAGTTGTATCACATATTTTATTGTATTTTTGTTGGGGCTCGGGGCCAATGAAGAAGGATGGCTTCTCCTCTTCATTGGATGTCTTGGTTGGGTGGAGAGTGTTGCCTTTCCCCTACTCCTATTGTGATCAAATTGGAAGAATGAGGAGTATGCATGTTGCTGTTCTAGAGCTGAGAAAAGACAATTTGACAGTCCCTTGTGAAATGAAATCTCATTATAACCTTTCCCACTTGAAGTGGATGAACTTGTAAATGTTGTAATGGAAAGATGTTGTATTGATTGCAAGTGGAAATTTGAAATGTAAAAGAGTTATACTCAGAATCTGCTTTTTGGAAAAAAAAGTATTATTCTGTTCTGTATATAATATATGTTTTGGAAGGAATAAAAGAAGAAAGGTTGTAATGTTGCATTTTGGAATCAATAAAGGATTGCAATAATTTTCTCAAATTGCATTGTTGTATTGAATCTGATCATTTCAATGTATTGAAATCTCTGTTTGAAAGGAAGAAATGCATGTGAGAAAAAATATCGCTCTCTGTTCTCCTTGAAAAATGTTAAGACTGGAAATTAAAATTGCATTTTGGTCTTAAATCATTTGATTAAATCAACTAATGTGTTAGATTGGAATTGGAACATATTTTAATTACTTGGAAGAAGAAAGTGGCAATTAGACCCTTTAAAATTTGATCCCTTTTTTTGTAATTTCAAACTGGCAATTATCTAAACCAAAAATGCACAGTTTGAACCTACAACAATAAAATAACAAATTAAATGAGTAAATTGAAGTAGTAGGCCTTAAAAAATTCAATTAGACAAAAACACTTAAAGGAAATTTTTCAAAACTTAGCCAAATCGGGCTCAACCGTTTTACAGTTGTTTTGCTATCAAAATGGTAAATTTTTGAATTGGAATTCAATCAAACAGATCTACCTCACAAACTTGTCCTATTCCTCCTAAGCAAAACTCTCCATGTCTATTTACATGTTGAGATAGGAAGAAGACCAAATTGAACAAATCTCACAAGTTAAAAATTACCAGTTCGCACTGTAAAATCCTGCAGGCCATTTTCTTAAAATTGACTCCTTAAATTATATCAAAATCAAAAATTAATGATCCCTATGTAAAGAGGACGTTGAGAGATTTCTAGAAAGTCCTCGTTTCCCAAAACTAAGCTCTCTATCAAAATTTATGGCCCTCTGAAGTTTTTCCTTCACTTGGCATAAATAAAAATAAAATTTGGGAAAAATTTCCTTGGCAGCCCGCGGTCCGAATTTTCCTTAGCACTTAGGAAAATTTTGGGAAAATTTCTCTAGTTTTCTGCACTAACCCTCATCCAATCGTAGGCCACCATGTGGTACCATGAGGTGTCAGCGGTGGGACAGATCTCTTTTAACTTAGCGCTCCTAGAAAATTTTGGGAAATTTTCAAAATTTCCTCTTCGGCCCGCAACCAATTAGATGATGCCACGTGGCATCACGAGGTGTCGGCAGTGGAGCAATTCCCTTTTTCCTTTTTGTGTTTCAAAAATTTTGTGAAAATTTTCCATGTTTTCCCTGTCGTCCCGCTGCCCCGCAACCAATCAGGAGCTACCACGTGGCATGAGGAGTCGGTGAAGGCACGGGTCAATGTTACCCTCTTAGCCCTTTGGGGCGTTAAACAAAATTTCTCCCACCACCCCACTTTCCTCATGTTGGCTTGGGTAATGCCACGTGTCCCTTATATCTTATGGACTTGTGGGTACAATGTTGGCTTTTCGCCCCACGCAGAAATTTTCCCAAACATCTCCCACCACCCCGCTGCTAGCTTGGGAGGTGCCACGTGTCCCTTGTGGACTTGTAGAACCATGGGTGCATGGGTGAAAGTTAGTTTTTCACCCCACATGGGAAATTTTCCAAAATTCTCCCCACGGCCCGCTAACCCACCCTTTGGGAAAATTTTCACCCCTGGGCCCGTAGGCCCGCTCTTGGGGAAAATTTTCACCCCAAGGCCCGCGGCCCATAACTTGAGAAATATGAAGAGTTAGGAGGACTTATTTATATCAATGGAAAGGTGAGGAAATTTCCTATCCAATGGGAATGGTTTAGGGAATTTTTGAATGCATTCAATTTGATAAAATTCAAGTTAAAATTTTAAGCCTGTTAGAGAGTGGGTATGGTGAAGATTTACCCTCTAAACCTAATTGAACCTTCTAACCCTAAAATTTTGGACCTTGTGACCTCTAATAATTGTTAATAAAATAAAATTATGTTATAGTGGATTAGAATTGTTCTAGAACTTGTTAGTGACAGTTGTTGCCTTGTAACTTGGTTGTAGACTCGTTTAAACAAAAAAAAAATTCCATAATTTTTCCTAACTTGACCCTAGGTTATTTCTTGGGCCTCAGTGGGTTGTTTTTAGTGGGCTTTGCATGTCCCAATATTGGTACTAAACTGAACTCCTACCATCTCCAAAGTGGTACTACCATAAGTGAGTCCAAAATTTTGTGCACCCGAGTTATGTGTTGATGATGCACCCGAAAAGGTACTTCTAAATAAAAAAGAAGATGTTTTTCCTTCCATAGATGTACATACTATATTACTTATTGTTGTTATTCTACTACCCAAACTAGATTGCTCACTGCTAGTTGTACTAGATACCAAAATCTAAGTGCAAGGGCTAGTGTCGGTATATTTAGATACACACCCGCAACCCATGTCGTCTCTCCTAGTGCACTCCCATGTGAGGCTGAGGAGGGTTCCCTATTATTCTTTCCTAAATGGGTGAGTTCCAAATGCTCCGCTCCATGCCTCCCGCATGAGCTTCAAATCATTAATGAGAAATCTATCTCCTCAACACCATCCACTCTATAATATCACACTAATTCTTGATCTCCCTCTCATGTGCCTCATTATACTTAAGCCGCCTTTCTTCTCTCTACCTCTCTGCCGCTAGGTCCACCATCTTTCACCAAACCTGTTCCTTCCCCACACATGGTGGGGTTTAGCTAGCCATCGGTTTTTCTTCCAAGTTCAAGGTTACCATCAAGATTTTGATTACTAATGGAATGCCTTGCAAATAAGTTCCCCTTGGATAACGTAAAAATGGAACTTAGCTACCTCTAGGCAAGAATAAGTGGAAATTGAGTACTCCAAAATATATCTATTCAAAACACCATGGAACCAATTATCCACATCGCACATCTAAAGTGGATCAAAGATCATAAAGGGCCTGAAATTCTTCCTTCCTTTAGAAAATCATGTGATAACTCCAATTCCTTTTAGATGCATAAGTAACCAGCCACTCATATAGCTCTACCGGAAAGATAGAAAAGAATCTCTCATACAAATAGTCATACAAATTATGCTCCACACATGCATGTGCGTCAAAATCAGATCCAGTGCTGAACCTCTAAGTGTACTCTTCTTCCAGATCCTTTATCCACTCCTCAACATTTTCTAAGGTCAAATGGTACGCCGTCATTGCAAAACATCCTAAAAACAGCTTGAAAAAAGAGGTCCCAGTAATGAAACCAATGATACAGCCTAGAATCTACTATATAAAATCTAGGAAACCCTAAGCACGCTGGCACATCACCCATCCTGAGTTAAGCACTCACCCAAAGTGCAAAAGGTACCAAGCCCCTCTTTAGAGTTGCTTGTGTAGGATGTTAGTGTAATGAAGATACATCATATTCAAAACCATAAATAAGCATAAACATTCCATAGAGAATATTCCAGATCTAGATCTTAGAGAATCATGAATTAAACGATAACCATAATAAGATTAACCATGCAAGAACTAGTTACAGTCATGTTTAAAACCATTATCCATCTAATATACTCCATTATATTAAACATTGTAATACATAGAAGCTTCTTACATTACAAAGCATCACCATAAGTTATGCGTGTATCAGATCCAATAGCATAACTCTACAATAATTCACTATTCAACATCTCTCTAACTACACAGTTCACTACATATTTATAGGGGTGGGGAATTTCCCTTCACCACCTACGCACTTCCCAAAATAGGTCACATGCTGATAATATCCATGCGCCTTTACAATAACATGCACATATACAAGTGCGTTAATAATAGACATCCTATAGTTAACTAGAAGAAGTAATCCTATTATTATCTTGAACTCATGCATGGAACTTATTAGACGCTTGTTCCCAAAATATAATTTGCATGTCACACAAGTATCCATATCAATGTGTGCTCTGCATGCTATCTTCTAGAAATAGCCCGCATCCATGAAAATGGCTAAGTCCTAAATCAGCTTATCTTGTCATGTGTTTCCTTCCCTATCCTTCTGCACCTTCAATTACACCTTATTCCCGGTATGAACCCTAGGTGTGTATTCTTCTTAGTACAAGATTTTCTTCTCAACAAGGGCCATCTTCCAAGCAAGAGCAAGCAAGGGAAACCCTAAAGTGCATTCCCATTGCAAACAAAAATCCTCAATTGAGTTAGAAAGGAGCCACTACACTTGGAATAGATCCATCACCTTAGTAAAGACTGCTTGAGAGAAGGGGCATGAGATGAAAAGGTGGTTGACACTTTCCTCCTCTCTATTACAAAGGACACACCTGTTGGGGATAACCATTCTTAGTTTTCTAAAGTTATCAACAAAGGACGATTTTGTTTTGTGACTCCAACCAATAGAATATGTTAACTTTAGGTAAAATATTTTTCACCCAAAGTATACCCCAATAGTCCTTTTGGATAGAATCCTTGAAATTAAGGAAATAGGCGGATTTAACAAAATAATCTCATGAATCCTCTTCCTTCCATATAATAGAGTCCTCGCGCTGTTGAAATCTTGAGATATAGAAACTCTGTAATTTGAGGTTGATATCGTTAAAGGAGAGCCTATCCCCATTGAAATTAGAGGATGGTTTCAAAACCTCCCAAATGATATCCTCATTAGAAAATACCCAATAGTATTTAACCCACACTTTTCCCCTATCTTCATAAAATTGTGCCACAGTTCTCCAGGGCTCTTCCTCCGTAAGTGGTTTCTCATAAAACCAGAAATCCCTCCGTGCGAATCATATTTCCTTTACCAATATTCCATTTAATACCCATACTAAAAATATCCCTAGAAGAAAGAAAATATTTCCACAAAAAAGATCCACAAGAGAGATTGTCTTGCGAGAAAAAAAAGTCTCTATTCTACCAACATTCCTTAAGTATTTCCTTTTAATGATGTTAGACCATAAAGCATCCTCTTTTATCACTCTTGATCCCACTTTGGCTAAAATATCCTAATTCATGCATCTCATATTCTTCAAGCCCAGACCACCACATTCCTTGGGTCTAGTGACTTTATCCCAAGCCACAAGAGGGAATTTGAACTTCTCCTCCACTCCAGCCCATAGGAACCTTTTATGTATTTTTTTCCAAAGTGCCTCCAAGATCTTAACCAGTAACCTGAAAAGAGACATAACATAAATGGGAATGCCTTGAAGTGAGCTTTGGAGAAATTAAATTTTTCCATCTTGAGTAAGGAGGATTCCCTTCCACGTGTGCAGCGCTTTCTATTAACTCTCTCCAATGATTATTCCAATAGAAGGATCTCGCTTCTTATACATATATGGTTTATATTTATATATTTATATGTTTGATATTGATGATGAGATGTTTGACATGGTTTATTATTTAGGTTTAGATTATGGATAGTAGTGTGTAGTGTTTAGTGTGGTGTTTAATGTTGATGTGGATAGTGTAGATTAGTATATATAGGATTATTTAGATATCAAGTGGGTATATACATATGGTAAATGTTATGGAATTTTTACAATGCCATTATACAAAGTAAATGTAAAAATTAATCTAACTGTACAAATATTTACAATGTAATTATTCCACTAAATGAAGTGAAATAGCAGAGAGAAAGGAAAGTGATTGAAAAGGGGCTTATGGCTATGGCAAATAGATGGGGGCGTAAAAGGAATGAAAGCCTCAAGATCTTATAAGGGTTGCATTTCTTGGCATTGATGTAGAGGATTGAATCTTCTCAATGTTGTAGTACCAAATTTTTGTATAGAAAATGTGACCTTTGCGAGGATCAAGATAGTGTTCCTAGTCATGATAGAACCTGTTACTTCTAGTCAGGACCAAAAGAAGTCTAGATTAGGATAATAGGAGAGGAATGTAAATAGGGATGGAAAATACAGGTATGGATAAAGGGGATTTCCCCTAGTGTGCTAACATGTATGCGAGGCACTAGTGGATGTAGGATCTATCTTACCATAGCGTCGAAACCGGTTTTCACCATGGTACTTTCCCAAGGCACCACCAAAGTGGTTTTCACCATTGGACGGATTTTTTTTTCGAAATAATTAAATTTCTTTGAATTTTTTATAGTGGGAACTTAAGCATAGAATCCTTTAATATGCATGATTTTCATGGGCTCATCCAACTCATACCCATCTTGGCTATCAACCTTATAAGCACCAGAGCCAAACTTTGCTATGAAGATGTAAGGTCTGAGCCATATTACTTCAAACTTTCCTTTCTTTTCATGATCAGAATCACTATTGCATTGGCTCTCTTTAAGGAAAATGTCGACAAATTTGAATTCATGGGTTTTGATATGATTTCCATATTTTCTATGAAGGTGATTTCGGTAATATTAGAGATTTTCTAAGGCTTGGAGGCATTTCTCATCCAACAACTCAAGTTCTTCAAGATGGTGCAATTGATAGTCTTCATTGTCTTTAAGGTTTTAGATGAAACATGAAGGAAAGGGAGCTCAATATCAATGGGAAGGATAGCTTCGGTGCCAAAGAAAAGGGAATATGTAGTGGATCCAAAGTGGGGGTCTAAATGGATGTATAGTAGGCCCACAAGGTAGGATAGATTTTTGTATGCCAATTGCGTCATGTTTGATTGACAATTTTTTCGAGGATGTGTTTGAGAATTTTGTTGGATGCTTTGGATTGGCCATTTCCTTGTGGGTAGTATGGGGTGGAGAACTTAAGATTGATGTGGAAGTGATCACAAAGTTCATGAACTTCATGATTTTTGAAGGATTTACCATTGTCCATGATAATGGAAGATGGAATACCATAATGAAAAATGATATGATTAAGGATGAATTTTGATATTTTATTGCCAGTGACATAGGTGAGTAGAATGGATTCAAACCATTTGGTAAAGTATTCCGTAGCAGTAATGATGAATTTTTGACCATCAAATGAGGTAGGATTAAGATTTCCCATGAGATTGATACCCTAGGTATAAAATGGCCATGGAGTAGTGATGGGATGTAAATATTGAGAAGGTGCATGGATGAGGTCAGCATGTTTTTGGCATGGGATGCATTTACAAACATATGAGCATGCATCTTTTTCCATGGTAGCCCAATAGTAGCCAGTGCATATAATTTTCTTTTCGAGTACTACACCACTAGTGTGAGCACCACAGATGTCATCGTGAACTTCTTTGATTGCTAATTCAACCTCTTAGGAGTTAAGGCATCATAACAAGGTTTTGTCATATCCTCTATAGTAGAGGGTTCCACCAAGTATGGTGAATATAGATGAACATTGGATGAAGGATTTGCGATGGTTGTGAGGAAGGTTGGGTGGAAGGATATGGTCATGGAGATAAGTATAGATGTTGTGGTACCATGGGAAGTTGGGACCAAAAATCTCACATACCATCTCGGATTTAGGGACTTCATATGCCAGAACCATGTTTTTTTCAACTAGGAATGGTGAATTATGGGCATCTAAAGGAATATTCAAGAGAGAACCAATGGTATCCATTGTATCTTATGATTTTTGTTTTCTCATAGAACCTTCTCGAACTAAATATGTTGAAAGTAAAGCTTAAAGTTATCCACCATTCGCTTATATGGAACAATTTTATCATCTAAGGTTTATTATTCATAATTAACCTACATGATGATGAGTTTTGAGAGATAGTCATTCTTATTCTAGCTATAAGTGCCTCATATTCAACTATATAATTCATGTAGGGGAAAGTGAGCCAAAAGGCCTTAAGGATGATATCTCCTTGAGGTGTGATGAATAGGATGCCTATTCCTAAGCCATGATTTGTGAAGGATCCATCAAAGTATAATGTCTAGCTATCTGATTCTTTGATAGTGAATACTTGATTCATCTGGGAACCATGTATTGAGTGGTGTGGAATCGAAAAATAGAGCTTTTGTTAATTGATATGCTAAAACTTGTTCTTTGATAGATTTTTATTAACATATTCAATTTCAAATTCACTCAAGAGCATGATCCATTTAGCCATTCATCCTGTCAAATCCAATTTTGAGAGTAGATATTTGAGTGGATCTACTTTAGCAATGAGCTTTACTTTGTATTGTTGAGCATATAATGTTGCAGATTTTGAGAGGTAAAGACAATGGTAAGACATGATTTTTTTGATAGGAATGTATTTAAGATCATAATCAATTAATTTTTGGCTTGGGTAATAGATGGATTTTTATTTTCCATTTACATCATGTTGTGTAAGGAGAGCTCCCAAGGCATGTTGAGTAGATAAAATATAGAGGAGAAGAGGAATGACTAGAGTGGGAGGCACTAGGACTAGAGGATGAAGTAGATATTCTTTGATTTTATCAAAATATGCTTGGCATTATTAATTCCAATGGAATTTTGTTCTTTTTTAGAAAATGGTGGAATGGATGACACTTATCAAAAAGCTACACTATAAACTTTCTGATGGCCTAAATATTTCCCTGTAGACTTCTTAGTTGCTTTAGATTGGTAGGTGGAGGCATTTCAACAACATATTTGACTTTGTCTAGATCAATTTCTATGTTACGATGTGAGACAATGAAGCCAAGTAGATTTCCCGATGTGACATTGAAAACAAATTTCTTAGGGTTGATTCAAAGTTTTTATTATCGATTCTTTCAAAAATGTGGCGAAGAACCATAGGATGTTCTTCTCTAGTTTTGGATTTTCCAATAATTTCATCAACATAATATTCAACAATGTCGTGCATCATATCATGAAAGATGATGGTCATGGCACATTGATATGTGGCTCTAAAATTTTTGAGACCAAAGGGCATGACTTGATAGAAAAATGTACCCCATGGTGTAGTGAAAGTGGTTTTTTGTTGATCTTCTTCTGCTATTTTGATTTGATTATAGCCAAAAATCCATCCATGAGAGATAACATTTTGTGCCCAGCTAGAATCCACAATCATGTCAATATTTGGTAATGAAAAATCATCTTTAGGGAAATATTTGTTAATATCGTGGAAATCCATACAAATGTGAATTCCCTCGATATTTTTTCGTACTAGGAAGATGTTGGAAATCCATTCATAAGAGTCTATTTTCTAGATGAAACCAACTTTGAGCAACTTTTTCATTTCTTATTTGACAAGTAAGGCTACCTTTGGATGCATTTTGCATAGATTTTGTTTGACTGGTTTTGTATATGAACCGCCAGGGATGGATCAAGTCTCAGCATATCCACATATGACCATGTGAATACATCTGACAATTCTGTAAGGAGTGTTTTCAATATAACTTATTCTTATGTAGATAAAGATTCCCCCTGTTTGAGAATATTAGGGTCCTCTTAGGTTCCGATATTAATATCAATGGTTTCTTCTATTAGTGATGTTGAGCCATCTTGTCACATTTTAGGAGATGGAAGGATTTGATCCATAGTTGGTTTGTGCTCTAATTGTGAGGGATTTTCATAAATTCAATAAGGGATCCTCCTCATATAGATGGTAAGAGGAGTAAGGATGGGGGATGTTGGATTGGGATTGTATAGGTAGGATAGGCTCCTGTTCACCAAAATAGGTGTCAGCATTTAGACATATTTTGAAACCCTTTTTATGATCACCAAATGGTATATTGTCTCAAGTTCCCATGAAATCAATAATTGCTTCATCATTTTAAAAGGTGTTGAGAGGGATATTTATAGACTATTGGATATACTAGATTATTTAAGGATAAGTGAGATAAACATCAATGGAAATGATGGTGGTGTCATGAAAAATATTTTTGGTGTCAAGCTCTTCATATTGGTCAGAAATGTATCTAGTTTCAATAGCATCTATGGCTTCCTCGGCTATCTCAATTGTGTCACTTAGGTCATCATGGATACCCTCATCAAGTGGCCAGTACCCAAATCCACATCCATCAAGATTTGGGATGAAAGTAAGGGGTTTTAGGATGCCTTGTTCATTGTGACCTAGTCCTTAACCAGAGTAACACATGTGATTCATCATGCGCTGGGGATTGGATATTCATTTCTCGAAAAGCAGGATGGTATGGAATTATCTATGAGCCATGTAATATTGAAGGGATATAGGTTCTTGTTGGTGAGGTACCCAAGGTGGATAAAATTTGAAGATCCCAATGAATATGTTTTCTTATTAGCTTGACACATGTCATGCTTGCCATGTTGTTTAGGTGAAAGTGGGAGTTTCTCAATACTAAAATTTTGGTATTCTTAGCACCATGTGGCTTTGAATTTGAGAGTTGTAGTGGATAAGATATGATCATATGATGATGAAGTCTTATGTGAAGTGCAAGGAAGGATATTCGATAAAACATATAAAGTGGTGGATGTTGTGGATGATGGAGATGGAAATTATGGAGTGACAAGCTGGTAATGGGACAATACGGTTCCTCATAATATTTTGCTTCAAGTTCTTGGAAAATATTAAAGGTTTGAGGGTCTCCATGTATGGTGACCTCCACATTGGCATGCTCAAACTTAATGAATTGATGTAATTTGGATGGGACAACATGCATTTCATGAATCCAAGGGCAACCAAGCAATAAATTGTAGAGGACCGGATGTCCACAACATGTACCAGGGTGGGTAGCATGATAGGCCCCACATTAATGGGAAGGTATAAAGTGCCCACATATTTTCTTTTAGTGTTATCATATGCTTTGATAGTGATTATATCTTGTCTTAAATCCAATTCATTGTACCCTAGGCATTGAATGAGAGATAGAGTACAAAGGTTGACACCAAATTCATTGTCTACTAGTACCCACTTGACACGAGTGTTTTCTATATGAACCTAAATGTAAAGAGGAATATTATGGGTTAGGTCATGTAGTGGCAAGTCTTGTTGGGTAAAATTAAGTGGGAGTGTTGGATAAGGGTAAAGGTGGGTGATGAGATATTGAAATTGTGTGGAATCGATATGTGTTGGACGCAGTCTCTTGAGGAGCACAAGAAAGGATATCTTTATGTATGGAGGATGTTTTGAGAATATCCCTGATGGAAATTTGTATAGGGTTTTTTTAATTTTTCAATAATATTATATTGAGCTTGTTGAGGTGGAATTAAAGAAGAGGGAACAACCCTCTGAACCACTACATGGATTTGGTGAGTATTAATAGCACATTGAGGCTTTTGGGAAGTTCCTTGAATTTTATGGTGGATACTTGATAGGGGGATGGTAAATATGGCCTACAAGAGATTCATATTTGAAAGGTACATGTAGTTATTTTATATGGTTAGATTGATGGTTGGATGATTCATGGGTTTTACCGGACTTCGTTGACTTTGATTTGAAGTGTGGCTCTGACCATGATTAGGGAGTGGATTTTGATAAATCCCTAACTTTTGATTTTGAGAAGAGGAGGATGCATTTTCTTCAATTTCAATTTCACCCCAATCAATCAAGTCTTGAATATAGTTCTTTAGCTTCATACACCTGGTGGTGGCATGACCCTTAATTTTGTGGAACTTACAATATTCATTTTCCCTAAACCAAGAGGGTTTGGGTATAGACTCATCAATTGATTGGGTTTGCAAGAAAACAACCATATTTATGGCAAGTAGTTTTTCAAGGATTATTTCAATGGACTCACTAAAATGGGCGTATGACCTTTTTCTTTGAATATTGGGTTGAATAGGGTTTACCCTTAGGAACGAGATATGGAAACCAATTTTTAGATGTGTTTGACGTGTTTTTTCTTTGTCACTCTATCACCGACAAGATTCTTATTCTTGTTAAAATACGTTGGTTTCTCAAATGTGGAAATCTTATTAGATTGATTATAATTATATTGAAAATATGATTTAATGAGGCCTTTGGAGATAAGAGATTCTTCTATTTGCATTCCCTTTTCTAGGACATCATCAAAGGTGTTAGCATAATGGACTCGGATGTGGAAATCTAGATCTCTATGTATATTAGAAACAAATATAGTGGAAAATTGTTTTTAGGGATGGGCCATGGAATGTGGCTAGCAAGATCTCTCCATCGTTGTAAGAAGGATGAAAATATTTTACCATTGCATTGTTTGGTATTGCATAGGTCAATCATTGTGACATCATGCTCCACATTTTATGAGAAGTGTTTGAAAAAATTATCTGATAAGTTAGAAAAGGTGGTGACAGAGCCCTTAGCTAAGTGAAGGAACCATTTGAGAGCAGGACCACCTAGGCTTTGTGAAAAGAGTCTCAATAAATAGGATTCATCATAGGCTACTTCCTGACACAGCATATATAACTCCTTGATGTGTTCATGAGGATCACCATTTCCCTTGTATTTTTCAAATTTGGGTGGTTCAAGTATGGGGGAAAAGGGATGCATAAGATATCACGGTCAAATGGAAAAGAACATAGTTACTCAAACTTATATTTATGTCCTTGTATGTCGAGTTACAAATTTCCTTCGTAGACTTCACTTCCTATTCCAACATGGATTCTTGAGTGTCAATGGATGGTATGTTGAAATTGGGACATTAGGAATGTTCAGAATTAGGGTTACCATGGTCATTTGGACATTGTGGATCAAGTTGGGAGGGTAGCTAGGTAATTTTGTTGCTCATTTTTGTAGTTGGGACGATAGGGGATCCTTAGATATATGAGGATTTTTGTATTCTCTCTTCTATCCCATCCACGTGTAATGTGACAGCTTGTTGTGATTTGGGTTATTTGGATTGTGGTTAGATGTGTATGGGGGTCATTGCCCAATGTATTCATTCTTATTGGGAGAAAACTATAAAGCTGGTCATGACTATAGTCGAAGGAATTTTTCTCCCATGTGATATAATTAGAGGAGGAGAGCATATTTATTTTTATCGATGAAGCGATTAAGCATTTCACATCTTCTTCCTTCTATGAAATAGGTTCTTGATTCATCATCGCTACTAGTATTGACCATTGTTTCTCATCTTCCCCTTGGTCATTATTTTCTTTCGCATTGACATCAAAAAAAAAAAATGATTGAATAAGTCATTTGCAGGTTTTGTATTTAGCTAGTGGCTTATTTCACTATCGTTTCTTGTTTGGGATTTGGTAACTCTTCTCCTAGGTGCCATTAGATCCTAGTTTTTTTGAGATGTGTGGATGGGATAGAGGTGTATTAAGTAGGTGAAATATGTGTAGATGAAGAAAGGCTAAGATTACTTATTGACTGATGTATAATCTAAACAACCAAACCTTATTTTAAGATGAGAGGATTTGAGAAGGATGTGCCTCCATAATAGAGGTCTTAGGTTGTACCTCGATGATAGAGGGCTTAGGATGATTACATATAATATACGGATTTTTGTCCATATTCAAGGTGTTGATGAGTGATATTTTATTAATCATTTCGATATAGAATCTTACATAAAGTTTTTGAGTGTGAAAGTGTATGTGTAGAATTGTGTGTGAGAATGTGAGGATGTTTAAGTGTATTAAATGTTGTGATTAGGAAGGGATATGTGATGTAATAATTTTTTAGGATATTTTCTACCTATATAAGTGTAATAACATTAGAAGTAAATGTTAAACTACTAGGTGAAATCTTTTTGATGGTGAGAAGAATGGATTTTTAGATTAGGTGAGATGTTGTAGGGATGTATGTAAATGTATTTTGTGGTTATAGAGTTTTTTTATTATGAGGAAATGTTTATTTTTTTATGTTTATTTTATCAAAAGGAGGGAATGAAATAGAAGAGTGACATTAATTGGATGATGGATGACAATAGTATGGTCAAATATGTATAGGGATAGTCAAAATGAAGTCAAATGATGTGGTGAAAAGGGTTAAACAATAGGTGTGTAGGATGATATGATGAAAAAGGGGTAGACTAGTCTGGAGTTATTTATTGGTATCAACAAATACGCAAGAAATCACAATAATGAAAGCACAACCTAACTAGTCAAGTAGGATTTCTACCAAAATATAACCCACTTTTAATACCACACAAGAGCGATGGTGCCAAAATTGGCTCTCCACCTATATGTCAATGTGTGTCATGCCCTACTAGTTCACTTGGAAGAAAGCATACTTTATCTTGTTATAGGTGATATATGTTTGGTTATCTTATGGTTATTCTCATTTTTATACTTAAGAATGTTTTCCTTAATAGATAATGATGATAGCAATGGAATTATTATCTGAATTATGTATTCTCATGTTTTTCCTTATTGATCTTGTTGTGTTGATACTATTATGGTTATGCATGTGATGATTAAATCATTACGATTCTTGATTTAACTCTTCTTGCGCAACATCACAAAGATGAATTGAAAATTGAATATTTCCAAGTAAGAACAACAAATTATTTGGGAAATGTTATACCCATTGTCGTAATAATTCTAACTTAAATGAAACCTTTATTACCAAGTAATATGGTATGATTTTTGAATTGTAATATTAAGTGGTCTGAGACCATATCCTTGTGCATACATTAAATGGTCATCAACCATGGATGTGATTAATATTATCTCCCTTAAAGGAATCAACTATTAGATTACTGACCTAAGTCTTTTGTTTAATTAAGTTGTATAAAGCCATTTAATGGCCATTCAAACCATTAATGAATGTGTGGAAAATTTAATTTAATTCAGGATATTTCGTGGGTGATATGTACACACACACACACACACACATCTTTAAATATATATAGATATGTACAAACATATATATATATATATATATATTGAAAGGTATACAACCTTATTATGTAGAAATGTTTATGTATTAAACAAAATCCTACAAGGTGGTAGCTTGGTCAAGCTACCACTCGAGCTCGTATTCTATCCTATTGGGTGAACATATCATGGACTTTTCCACCCTATCACGTTGAGTTACTTGTCTTTGAAATATAAAAGGGCCAAAGGAAACTTTGTAAGGATGAGGGTTTGAATTGTTCAATTTTCTTCAACTATTTGATGGACTACTCCTTAAGATCTGATGATAGAGGATCATTGGTAAATTTGGCTAGTGAAATGGAAGTGGAAGGCAAGGGGAAATGAGAGGGAAAACTGGTAGTTGTGTACCGATTTCCTTTATTGTAATTAAATGCAAAACCTACGAGTATTGGGTGAAGTGAGTAGCTTCTCGAGGAAGCCACCTCTAGAATTATGAGTTAATTAGGGTTCATTTTTTTATTATTCTTTTTTCTCACCATTAAGCTCTGCATGAATTTTTCACATTTTTTTTTGCATTCGATCCAATTTTAGCTCTGCATGCAATCTCTATCTATATATGATATTTTTATGGGGTTATTTAAGATTCTAGTTGAGTTTTCAATGGAGTTTTATTATCAACGAGGAGAGAGTTTCTCGTTTAGTTTTCGTAACGAGTTTCTTGAATTCTATTGGGTGAAGGATTGAGGCTTAACCAACTATGAAGGAAATCATATGAGACACTCTAAAAATCTCATAGCCATGAAAATTCTATTCTCCCCATGTTTATTATTTATGGCATTAAAATATTTTTATGTTATTTTCATCATACAAATAATGACTTGGGTGATTCATATGGGGAAATAATATGGGTGTGAAACTCAAGGAATATTGTGTTAACATTTTGATTAAATCTTAGAGGATATAATTATTTGTTATACATTTTTGTGTTTGAAATATGAGTTTTATTGGTTTTTGATGAATACTCATTTCAGGTTCTAATGATTTCATGAGATATATTTACATTTCACTATCTCCTTGGCAAGAATGAGTGTCAACTAGTAATGAGGCAATGGCATTTGATTTTATTGTCTTTATATCAACCTAGTTGGGTTTGGATACATGTTTTATAGTGTATGTTTTATGTGTTTGAAACATAGTCTCCATAATGGATGACAGGACCTAGGGCCTTTAGGCATAAGTCGTTCGAATTATTTAAGGTCGAACGACCATTATTATGTTGAATAATAATACGTTATTCTAGTTAAATGAAATACCCATCTAGGTATATGCTTATTTGTTTTCATTATACTTTGTTATGGGAAATTAGGGTTTTACCCACTTTTATGCCTTAATATACTACCCTTAAAATACCTATATGCAAGCTTAAGATTGACTAGAAAGGTGATATGTAGCATTTGAGGCTACGTGATGTTGTATCCATTTGAGCATTGTGTGTCCTTATACAGCGAGAATAACCTCTATGTGAATGACTGGGGTTTAGTGGAAATGGTGGAGCTCTAAGTTGAATTGATTTTTTATAATGAGTACCTCAGTATTTCAATCAACCAATGTGATCAGACAATTATGAAATATGTATACAAATGGGTTGTAGTTCAATTTTTTTAAGGAACATTCATAAACTTTAAGGTAATATGATTTTATTTTGATAAGGGAATTTTCTATCCACGAGGTATTTGAAATCCTCTCTCTGACTCATCAATAATAGTTATAATATTATATAAAGAATGGAAAATTTATAGTGTATATCCTCTTCTTGTTGACTATGTGGAATTTGTGATTGCGGAATATTTCTTTGTCAATATGAACATAATCTTTATATTTGAATAACTAAAAATAGTTCTTAAATATTTATCATTATTATCCTCACTTTGTTTGTGATCTATAATTACCTTTCGGGTATAAATGTAAAGGTACCCAACTCATGATCATTTGTGAACCAATAAAATTATGTATAATTTTGGTTTGTATTTTGTATTGGTATTCTTTTGGTCATTAATGTTTTTGATATAATAATTTATTGTCTTCATTTGAAAGGAACATTAATAGGTATGAAATGATAACTCTTTGTTGTTCATTTTTCCATTTTTATAACATTGAATATATTCCTAAACAAAGAAATAGCATATTGATGTTTTAGTGTTATAAATATTAAAGATAAGGTGAATGATCTTTTCATGTCATTTCTTCGAACTGATCATTTTCTAACATTTTTCAAATGGGTGGATGATTTTACTGATCTAAGATGACTCTATTTGATTGATTATGATATATTGTTGAAAATATTACATGGCATGTCAGTATGAGCAGGATTATGCTTTTTTGTTCTAATTTGATGAAAGGAATCTTATCCTTAATTACCTTTGTTACTTTGGAGAAAGGAATGTTAAATTGGTTTTATTTATTGATTGTAAATCAATAAATAGATTTCGATTTGTTCAAATAATTATTTCGTTCATTTTTGTAAGAAAAGATAAATCAGAATCGACATTAGATATTTGTTGTAATACTAATTTTGGTTGTTCATATCATTATCAAGGTATTATTTGAATAAATAATAGTATAAATTATTTTTTTATTAAACAATATGTTTGTTGATATAATACATAGATTTTGGAGTATTTAGGAAATGGTATACTTATGTGAATTAGCTTTAAAAAAATTTAAGTTAAAGTTAAGCTACATAAGGGTTATTGAGGGATGAACTATTATAGTAAATGGTTTAAGTTTAATATTTTATAACGCACACATGAATCCCATTCTAATATGTTTAATAAAATAGGACAAATTATTATAAAGTCTTTTGCATGTAGTGATACTATTTGGATGATTGTGATCTATTTTGTTGAGGATTTTAAGTAAATATGTACTTAATCAATGATACGACAATGTCCTAATCCAATAAATTATGGATTTCTCTATTAATACATTATGTTGCCTTATTTATATTATTAATGCTTAATTTATATGCATTAATAAACTTATAAAAAAATTGTGATTAATTATTGAAACTAAGTTATGGACCTTAGGATCAAATTTGCAAGAGATAATGTTTCACTGTGAAATAAAGATTAAGCCTATCATAAAACTAATTCAATGTAATGAATTAAGTTAAGATTTATGAAACTCCTAATTATATGGAACTCGGTAGGCCAACTTTGGATTGTTGTTGTAGTGAATGATTCATCCAATGAAAAGGGTCGTTTAATAAATACTAGAATACAACATATATCCTAAGTTTTCCTCAAGCTCCACTTATTACGTATGTCGTAAGTAGTAAAGGAATTGTGTTATGCTAAGATGTGAAGGTTTTTTTCCTATTCGGTCAAGTCACCTCAGTACCAACTTATGTTGGCTATGGGGAAGAAATTGATCGTGTGACAATGCAATTCTTTGTGTGAGAAATTTATCTCCCATAAGCGACCTAAATTGGCACCGGTGTGCTTCATCACACGAGTGGAACAAGTTTTGAACCTTGAGTGTAACTTGAAATTAGTTTAACTTAACCAACCTGATTCAATTCACCTCGTAACTAAACCAAGTGATATGTAACACCCGCTAAAACAACCCACTTGAGACCCAAGAAACAACCTAGGATTAGTTAGGAAAAATTATGAAATAATTTTTTTAAAAGAGTCTACTACCAAGTTACAAGGTAACAACTGTCACTAACAAGTTCCAGAACAATTCTAATCCACTAGAATATACTTTTCTTTTATTAACAATTATTAGAGTCACAAGGTCCAAAATTTAGGGTTAGAAGGTTCAACTAGGTTCATAGGGTAATTCCTCACCATACCCACTCTCTAACAGGCTTAAATATTTAACTTTATTTTTCTCACACTTAGCACATTCAAAATTTCCCTCAATCATTTCCATTGGATAGGAAATTTCATCACCTTTCCATTTATATAAAGAAGTCCTCCTAACTCCTCAAAAACTAAAGTTATGGGCTAGTGTACCTTGGGGTGAAAATTTTCCCAAGAGTGGGATCATGCGGGCTGTGTGAAAATTTTCCGTTGCGCGGGTGAGCGGAGCGAAGAATAGTTTAAGAACATTTCCCTCTTCGGGAAAAAGCATGATTTTCCTCCATGCACCCACGGGCCCGAAGAGGACATGTGTCAAGCTCTTATTAGCGCAGGGAAAACAGACTTGTGGGGACACATTCAAATTTAAGACTTTCAAGTTTAAAAATGCAAGGGGTTAAAATCCATGCGCACCTCCACTACTCCTAGGTTCCACCATGTGTTAGTCTACCATTGGTTGCGGGTGGCGGGGTGGCGGGAAACTTTAGAATTTTTGCCAAAAAGAGTTTTAAAGTTTCAAGGTCAAAAACAACTCTGCTCCTTCGTCATCGCCTGGTGATGTCACGTGGCAGCCATTCATTGGGTCGTGGGATCGGGGGAGGTAGAGGAAAATTAGAAAAATTCCCAAAAATTTTGAAGGTGTTAAGTCAAAAAAAGATCCGCCCCTCCACTGTCACCTTATGGTGCCATGTGATAGGCTTTGATTGGTTGTGAGTCGGCGGGGCAGCGAAGAAAATTTTGAAAATTTTCCCAAAAATTTCCTAAGTGTTTTAAGGGAAAATTCGGGCCACGGGCCCGCCAAGGAAGGAAAAATTCAGAGGGTCATAACTTTTTATAGAGAGCTCATTTTTGGGAAAACAAGGACTTTATGGAAAGCTCTCAACATCCTCTTTACACTAAGATCATTAATTTTAGATTTTGATAAAGTTTAAGGGGTCAATTTTAAGAAAATGTCTTGTAGGCTTATATAGTGCGAGCTGGTAAATTTTAACTTGTTAAATCTGTTCAATTTGATCTTCTCCTTCACTCAACATGCCAAACAGACATGGAGAATTATTCTAAGAAGAATTTAGGATGCATTTGGAAGGTAATTTTTCTTGATTGATTTCCAATTCGAATTTTTACAACTTCAGATAAAAAAATAACTATGAAAGGTTTGGGCCCAATTTTGTAGTGTTTGAAGGATTTTTCCTTAAGTGTTTTAGTCCAATTGAGTTCATTTATATCATAACATGTTAGATTTTAAAGTTTCAATGTTATTTATTGTTTGCAGGTTCGAACTGTGCATTTTAGAGGAAGTATTTGCCAGTTTAAAATTCAAAATAGAGGTCAATTTCTAAAGGATCTGTTTATCATTTTTCATCTTCCAAATATGGAAATTCATTTCTATTCTAGTCTAATACATTTAGTTGATTTAAAAAAACCATTTAATAGCTAAAATGCAAAGTCTAATTTCTAATTTTAACATATTTCAAAAGAACAGAGTTACATATCTTCCATTCATACGTATTTCTCATTTCATTTTTCCAAATAGAGATTTCAATACATTTATATGATTAGATTCAACACTACAATGCAATTCAAGAAAAGTATTACATTCATTTATTGATTTCAAAAGGCAATTTTACAACTTCTTTCTATTCCTTGAATGCAAATAACAAATTTCCAATTTCTTTCTTTCATACTTCAAAATTCATCATACATATTACATTTCCTTCACATTCTTTCAAAGAAAGAATATAGTCTATCTCTTTTTCATTTCACTTTACAAATTTCATAATCCATACAACATCTTTCCATTTCAAAACATTTACAAATTCATCCACTTCAAAGTGGGAAAGGTTATAATGAGATTTTATTTCACAAGGTACTGTCAAATTGTCTTTCTCCTCTACTCTAGAACAACAACATGCATTCTTCTCATTCATCCAATTTGATCACAATAGGAGTAGGGGAAAGGCAATGCTCTCCACCCAACCAAGACATCCAATGAAGAGGAGAAGCCATCCTTCTTCATTGGCCCCCGAGCCCTAACCACAATGCAATAGAAGGTGTGATTCAACTCATGGCAACAATAGGATTCCACAAACACACATGTAAATTTTACAATAAAAATACAGTCCAAAATAGAATGTAGTTTGCACTACATTATAAACATCACATACAATACTAAGGCTTCATCAAGTAAGCCAAAGGAGCAAGGAACTATGGGGAAGTTTCTTGTGCCTCCCAATGGGAAATAGGTATCCACCTGTAACAAACCACCAATATAAATCATCACACATATCCTTATGCCCCCATAATCCCTCCTTATTCCCCCACAAATTTCCTTATGCCCCCAAAAAGTAAGAAATGAAAGCTATTTCTTTTCCATGGTGGATCCTAATCCCAAACTCCCTCCACAATAAATTTGATGCCACTGGCATTCCCTTATGCCCCCTCAATGATTCCCCATAGCCTTCTCCTACACCATTCCTAGGTAGTCTACCCAACCAACCAACAAACACACAAAAAATTCACCATTCACACAAACATAAAAATAAAATAAAAGCATATATGAAGAGCTAAGCTCCTACCTCTCCATGGTAGATTTTGTTCCAATACAACAAGCTTTCAATGTCAAAATACAGTCCCAAAATCAGCAATGCCCAAGTATGAAATGCTCTCCAATCTCCTCCAAAATCAACAAGAGCTCCAAACATCCAAGGAAAATTCACCCCCAAATGAAGTATGCCACAAAGTGAAATCCAGTAACCAAGTAACCCACAACAAGCCAAGAAAATTTAAATTTAAGGAAGAGGGAAGAGAAGAGGATGAGGTGGATCCATGTAGGATGCCACATCACACATCCTCAACTCCAACACCAAAATTCAACTTCATTCCCCCAAGCATAATAAATAGGTGGGTGAAAATATGACAAATTACTTACACACTCCAACCAAGCCCACACCCCATAAGGACTACAAATTTAAAACATGAAGAAAGTGCAATTAAAACATGCAACTTGACTTATAAAAAAATGCATTAAAAAGTTCTAAAATCAACCCTCCAACCATAGGTATGGTTAGTAAATAAAATTAAGAGGTATGGGACAAGTTTTACTTGTCCCACAAGCCTCCAAAATCAGCCTCCAAGGACAAATTCGAATTTCCAAGGAGGTGGAGTGTTTCATACTCCAAAATTTGACTTACACAACTCTTACACATACTTACACATCACTTACCACATTTAATACAAGAGCCAACAACTTCTATAATTACTTTCTTATATCCTAAATTTTATTTATTTATTTTAACAATATGATTACTCACATTAATTCTCCACAATTAAAAAGAATAATGAAAGGGGTAAATGCATCACAAAATAAACACATGTAAACATTAATAAAAATGAACCACATTAATAAAATACACATAACCCCTTGGTCACATTCAAAGGTAATCCCCCCCATGGGAATCCCTAACAAAAACAACACACACACACACACAAAACATGTTGCCATGGTGACCTTGTTGAATTCATCTAGAATTCGATGTAGGTTGGTCTCTAATCCCCGATGTTTGTTGTGATATTTTAACCGCAAAACACAAATACCTCCTTCATCCTCGTGGCCATATTAGAAAATCCAACATGATATAAATATAATCACAAAATCATCTATACATATGAATCATAACAACATCAAGGCAATCAACAATATCAATTACAATTTATATTAACAATCGTATCATCATCATATAATGTCTATTTTCTAGGTCTACTCACAATATCCAAAAAATCACATGTCTAAAAACATTCATAATATATCCATGTCAAATAGTATATCATCATCCACATATGAAGTGTCTCTAATAATTATCATGCATCATAACTAAATCAAGATCAACAATAATCCATGGTCCAACATCTAACATCATACTAAATCAAAACCATAATAGTGTTCATAATGTAATCGATGCAATGATCAAGATCATTATCAAAAGGTGTCAAAGGGAAGTGGGCACTACATGATATGGTGATGAGATAAGTTTTTGATGATGAATGTTCCATCTAAAAACTAAGCATGCAATGCATGACTCTTAAACTTTGGCCAAAGTAGTGTAATTCATTACCCTGTCAAGTTCACCTAGTTCTAACTAAAGTATGAGATGATAGATGGGATTCGATTGAATGAATCTCAGGTAAAAACTTAGAACAACACTTGTAAATTAATTTGGATAAGGGTGTTGAAGGTACACTTTGTATACAAACTCGAAAGTGTAACCTATGGGGGATCAATGGATCCATTTGACCCATAACTATGCACATGATTACTAATTTGTTATCTGAAGAATTTTAATTAAAAGTTGTTCAATTTAAGTTTTATATTTTACATTTAAATCATCAAAGGCATGTGTTACTTTTGGGAAAAAAAAAAACCTCATAACTATGAAGCATGAACAGTAGGTGTTAGATTTTGGCATCGAGCTAAAGGTTACAACTCTTGGACCTATTGATTCCTCATGGTAACAAAAACTTAAATTATTGTCTAACAAAGAACATGGTTAGAATAAGGGGAAATGTTGCAAACAACCAACCTACAGGTGGTGAGGCAGCCACAATGTAGAAGTTGGATGATATTTTTGTTTCCATTCAGGATACACAAAACCGTATGGTTGTTCTTAAACAACAAGTCATGGGTAATGACAATGGTAATGATAGTGATGGAAGTGAACCATCTCAAGAACAACCTAATGTTGTAAACAAAAATGTTGTAGATCCTAATGTAGTAAATAATGATGTTGCAAATGCTAACGCAAATGTAAATAATAATGCAAATCAATGCTAATGAGGTAAACCAACTTTGAGAACAATAGGTCACCTTTGGCAGCAAAATTGTCACATAATATCAAGAGGATCAGCCCACTAAATTTCAATGTTACATCCTTAGGTGATGGAGATCATAATTAGCTCACTGAAATGGAGAAGTATTTTTCATTAGGAACTTCTTAGAGGAAACCAAGGTGGTTTGGGGAGCATATCAAATATCTCATGAGGAATGCTCATGGTGGGAAAGACCAAAGGTTGAGTTGGATTTGGATGAGGAAAATATGACTTGGGGTCAGTTCAAAACATATTTTATATAGTGCTGGTTACCCCAACTTTATTATGATTAAAAGATGTCTGAATTTTAAACACTAACACAAGGAAAAATAATAGTAATTGAGTATTGGGAGAAGTTCATGAAACTTTAAAAGTACATGCCTCGAAGACCAAACATATGAAAAGTTTCGTATTAGGAAATTTATCATGGGATTAAACCTAGTTATAGGAAGTGAAGTTGATGTCCACGGACCATCAACAATGGAAGTTGTTTTTGAGAAAGCTATAAGGCGGGAATAGAAATTACAAGCTATTTCGCACACCGAGAGGAAAAGAAAAAGAAAACTATTAGTGCATTGTCACCATTAAGACCTAAGAAGTTGACATGGAAAAATTTTAACAATAAAAACATGAAGGGTAATGGTTACGAAATAAAAACAAAGAATCTAAGACTATTATAAATAAATAAAAAATGGGTTGAAAAATATAGCCAACAATGAAAGTAAATCTAAAAGGAAAGGAACTTTTAGGGGATGCTACATATTCGGTCTAGATCATTATGCTAATAACTACCCTCAAAGGAAGAAATAAGGCAACCAATACCATCACATTCACACTGTAGTGATTGACAAGCAGTGAAAAGTAGGCTATGTTAGTCGAAGTTGCATGTAAGTTGTATAGATTATCTCAGAACTATTTTATTTGATACTAGTATTACTTGAATGTTTTCTTTCAAAAAAAAATTATATCTAAACTTACAAGAAAAGTTGGTTTTATGAAAAATACATAGTATGTTTAGTTTGGGAACAACATTGTCCACATTGTTAAATAATGTTTGTTTGGTGTAGCACTTGAACTACCAAGCTTTACCACTAAAGTAGACCTATATTTAGCTCCTCTAGGCTCATATGACATAGTCATAGGTATAAATTGGTTAGCTCAGCATAAGGCAACTATAGACTTCCTAGAAAAGTGAATTAAGTTCCTTGATGACCTAAAGAAAATAGTAGAAATTTAGGGAGTGAAAAAGGGTTTTAAATTAGAAAATCTCAGCCATGCAACTTAAGAAGGCTAAAAAAAAGGTTACATACTTTATGTGGTAAAAATTTCAAATTTTGGTAATGAAGGTAAGGGTTCAGTAGAAGATTATCCATTGTTAAGAGAGTACAAGTGATGTATTTCCACAAGAATTACCTGGTCTTCCACCCAAAAGAGAGTTTTATTTCATCATAGATGTCAAACCAAGAACTCGAACCAATTTCTAAGGCTCCCTACAGAATGAAAACAACATAGCTTGTGGAGCTTAAAGCACAACTTAATGAGATTTTATCTAAAGGCTTGATCAGATCGAGTCTCTCTCCTTGGGGAGCACCGATCATCTTCATAAATAAAAAATATGGAAATCTTAGGTTGTGCATCTATTATCAGATACTTAACAAATCCACAATAAAAAAAATAGATACCCCCTTCCAAGAATTGATGATCTCTTTGATCAAATGCGTGGAGCATTAATTTATTCTAAGAGAGATCTTCGATCAGATACCATCGCTTAAGAATAAAAGAAGAATATATTCATAATATTTCCTTTAGGAAAAGTTATGGGCACTATGAATTTATTGTGTTACCTTTCAGTCTTATCAATGATCTAACAGCTTTTATGAATTTAATGAATAATATCTTTCAAGCATACTTGGATGAGTTTATGCTAGTATTCTTGGATGATATTCTCATTTATTCTAAAATTTTGAAGAGCATAATGAACATCTTAGAATTGTCTTATATGTGTTAAGGAAGATAAAACTATTCGTAGAGTGTTCATTTTATTAAAACGAAGTGTAGAAAATTGGGACACATAATAAATAAGGATGGAATTTCTATAGATCCATCTAAAATTGCATAAATAATCGAATAGCCAAAGACCTAAAAATGTAAATGATGTGAGAAGATTCATAGGATTGATAGATATTATCGTAAATTTGTGAAATACTTTTCAAAAAATTTAGCTCTAATTACCTCACTTTGTAGAAAAAGATAAGAAATTCGCTTTGGTCTAAAAAAATGTGAAAACGCTTTCAATTTGTTAAAAGAAAAATTAACTAAGGTGCTCGCGTTAAAAGTTCCATATCCTAATGGAAACTTTATCAGAATGTGAGATGCCTCCAAAGGTGAATTTTTAGGATGTATCTTGCTACAAAAATAACATGTGATTTCTTATGAGAGTAGAAAACTCAAAGTACATGAGCTAATTTTTTCTCCTCATGACTTAGAGCTTACTTCTATTGTGCATGCATTGCAAGTTTGGATACATTACCTTTTTGGAAACCCCTTCAAAATAAAACATATCATATTGGTTTCAAATACATCTTCACATAGCCAAACTTGAATGTGAGAAAACGAATATGGTTAGATTTTTTATCACAATATGACTTTGATATCAAATATATAAAAGGTAAGGAAAATAGAGTAGTAGATGCGCTAACCAATAGGATACACATTTGTCACTTTGAGAACCCAATTCAAGGATGACATAAAGAAAGTAATGATGGCTAATTCTTGTTATCAGTAGGTTAAATCTGCACTTGTTGCAAATCCAAATGATAAGAGGTACCAAAGATTTAGATTTGAAAATGAAGGATTCCTAAAATTTGAAAATTGAGTGTATGTACCCTTGGAAAATTAACTAAGGATGAAAGTGATAAGGTAATTTCATGATATTCCCTATTCTAGACATCTTGGAGTGACTAAAATTCTTATCAATGTAAAATAACAGTATTTTTGGAAAATGATGAAGAAGAGCATAGTAAACTATGTATCTCATTGTTTGGAATGTCAGTGAGTTAAGGCTAAACATATGCATCTAACAAGATTGTTGTACCCTTATAACATTATGTAGTATAAACGGTAGGTAATCGTGGTGGATTTTTACAAGGGTTTCCTATTCCAAAGAATAAACATGATATAATCTTGGTTGTAGTTGATAAATTAACAAAAGTGGTTCATTTCATACTAGGGAATCAAAGACAATTCACCGGTGCTTGTAAAAAGGTTCGTGCATGATATTTTCATATTGCACGATGTACCCAATTGATAATTTTATATATAGATCCTAGGATGACTTCTCATTTTTTTGCAAACCTTAAATACCACTTTAGGGAGAAAATTGAATTTCAGCTTATTCATACCATCCGGAAATAGATAGACAAACTGAAATTGTAAATCAAGTGATGGAAGACATGTTGAGTATGTACTTCATGGATCAGCAATACAAGTGGGAAGAATACCTTCCGCTGTTGATTTTTCCTATAATAAAACTTACCATTCATCATTGAAAATGGCTCCTTTTGAGGCCTTGTATGGACGTAAGTGTAGAACACTTGTGATTTGGTACAACATAGAAGACAAAGAAGTAATAGGACCTGAAATGTGACCGAAATAGAACAACAATTTAATCTCATTTGTGAATGATTGAAAGAGGCTGCCGATAGACAAAAGCTACACTAATTTAAAGAGATTTGATAGAAAATTTGAACAATGAGATAATTTTTTTCTTACGAGTTAAGCCCAAGAAAATTTCAATTTCATTTAATAAAGCGACCAAAATGTCACCTCACTATGTTGGACCCTTTGAAATAATTGAAGTAATCATCCTTGTAGCATACCAGCTATTGTTGCCTCTCGTATTGTCTAATATGCATGATGTTTTCATATATCTCTTTTTTAAATTATCTACCATATTTATCACATATACTTAATCGGAACTCTTTATAGGTTTGGGATCTGGGTTTCATCATAGTTGACCCCGTAAGGGTGTTGGAAACTCACAAGTTGCACTTATGAAATAGAGAAATAAGTCAATGCAAGGTCCAATGGGACCAATTTTCTGAAGAAAGTGCAACTTGGGAGAATCTAGATGAAATAAAAACTACTTTTTCAAACTTGTCTTTGTGATAAGCATAAATAATTGTTATTTGATTAATATACTTTTTATTTTTCAAGATCTTGGTTGAATGACCGAAAAACATCATAAAATTTTGCTACTTTTACAAAAACTTGGTGAATTTAGGTTGTTGCATCTTGTTAATTACTATATTACAACTCTAAAACTTGATGTTGCGATTTTCCAATTATACTATTCTGAATATTTGATATTTGATAAGCAAATTCTTACCTGTTTGTTTTAAATTTTGCAAATGTCTAAAAATTATCATGAGATGATGATACTTAATGGGGAGGTATGTCATACCCTACTAGTTCACTTGGATGAAATCATACTTTCTCTAGTTATAGGTGATATATATTTGGTTATTTTATGGTTATGTTTGTTTTTATACTTAAGAATGTTTTCCTTAACAACTAATGTTGATAGTAATGGACTTATTATTTGAATGGTGTATTCTCATGTTTTTCTTGTTTTATTGTTGTGTTGATACTATTATGGTTTTGTATGTGATTATTGCCTCATTAGGATTTGTGATCTAACTCTTCCTGCAACATCGCAACATGAATCGACAATTGAATACTACCAAGTAAGAACAAAAAATATTTAGGAAAGGTTATACCCATTTTCGTAATAATGATAACTTAATGAAACCTTCATTACCATGTAATATGGTATGATTTGTTGATTTGTAAGACTAAGTGGTCCGAGACCATAACCTTTTCCTTACATTAAATGGTCATCAACCATAAATATGATTAATATTATCTCCTTAAAGGAATCAACTAGTCTATTACTCGACCCAATTATTTTGTTTAATTGAGTTGTATAAATCCATTTAATGGTCAATTAAACCATTAATGATTTTGCAAAAAAATGTATTTAATTCAGAGATTTCGTGGTGATATGTATGTTGGTGTGTGTGATCCTATGTGTCCTCCACTCACATATGGAGGGTCATCTCACATGGGTTAGGTTTAGGGTTTGCTTGTGTGTCATGCACTAGGGTTACTCAACACCCTATATGTATCCCTTCATTTGACATTTATGAGTATGCCAAGACACTCCGTTGTCTTTCTATATGTGCAAGCTTTGTTCTGTTATGCAAGTTCTTCCATTGATTGATTGATTCCTCCTTGTGATTACGATGGAGCTATTATGTTTCCTTTAGAGTGCAACTTCATCGTGGTGCACAATTTTCGATACAATTCTCGCAAACTCTTTCATGGTATCAGAGCTGAGATCGGGTAAATGTGTATTTGTCATCTGAGTTGTAATCACTCTTGGTTTCATTATTTTTACTCCTCGTGCAAAATTTTTTATCATTAGGTTCTGAATTTCATTTGCTAACATTCTTAACAAATTGTTCTTGGAAATTTTTAGTTTTTTGGTGTTCTTCATGCATGTGCAGATATCCTTGAGTTTCGTGGTTTTACGGATATAGTTAGCTAACTCGCAATGCTAACTGTAGATCAGTTAAAATAAGAGGTTTTTATTTTGGTTTTTTATTTTTATTAAACTCGAAAAAATTTAGATCTCTGGTTTTTTCTGGTTTCTCTGTGTTTTTGTTATTTTTTTACAGAATACGGGTTCAAATCTCAGGTTGAAGGTTTTGTGGTGTTTAACTCCACCGAGCTACATCTTCTTCAAACCGAGCTCACCTGGCAAGTCATTTTCCAGCTCGGCCGAGCCATTTTCCTTTCTTACTGAGTTCCATGTCTTTCTTGGATAAGTCGGTTCTAACTCTGTGAGCTCCTTGCTCGTGTTCAAACCTGCAAACTCTGGGATCGTTGTTTCTACTCTGGCTCACATTTTTTTGGGTTTTGGTCTTCCCGCGACCTCCTTCCACCTCCTTGAGATCTCTTGGATCGTGATCTACCTGGCCAAGTGATCTCCTTGTGTTTCTTGTGAGTCGTGGCCGAGCAAGTCAAGTCCTCTGGTTCTCCTTCCAACCTGCGTGCCCTGCATCTGACTACGAAGCACCTCCATGAGCTATTACATCTGGCTATGAGCTCCTCCTTAAGCTCTCCACCTGCTCCCAACGGTTCACTCTCTAACGCCTCCATAAAACTCGCCGAACCACCTCCACAAAGCACACCGAACGGCTCCACAAAAACTTGGCAAAAAACTCTTTCTTATATTCAGTAAGTTTTTTGGGTAAGTTCATTCAAATTTTATTTATTTCATTCAACCGTAAGTTGTTACAATTTATTTTTGTAAGTTTTTTTAAATTTCCTTTTGGTGGGATTTTTTTTAAGTGGGCATTTAATTTTATTTAAGGCAAGATTAACCAAAAATATTAAATTGTAGTGGGAAACAATTTAAATTTGATTTCTTTTAAAAAGGAAAGTATTTAAATATTTAATTAGGATTTAATTTTTAATTAGATCTTTAATATTTTTATTTGAAATAAATTATATTAAATCTAGTTTTATTAATTTCAAATCTAATTATCATTTACGATTAGTTAAATCATTAAAAATCATCCTTTCAAATTAACGTCTTATTGTCATTTTTTAAAACTCCAATAGCTTTAAAATTAGCTAACTTAGGCATTTCAAAATGGTAATTTTAGGCGTTATTGTCATTTTTTTACTAATCATGCGCTCAAGTGTGCAGTGACACTCTGAGCATTTTTTTCTTCTGCGTGCCTTTCTCGGTGTTCTGAATATCATCAAGACTCATCTTGAGTTCATTTAAACCTTGTGTGAGTGCATCTCGCCACAGTTTGCAGCAAGGGGGTATCCATTGCGACATGAGACAATTTTTCTCACAACTAGGATTTGATTTCACCTCCTTCCTATTTTTTGCAAGTTGTGCTTGTATATGGTGTCACTTTGTTGCGCTCCATGCGAAACACAATTATGGTCTCCTCTCTTACACATTATTACATTGATTACAAGGTGAGTTACCAACTGTTTCAAGACACATGCTCGGACTGATTGTATTCAATGCACTAAACTATAAAGTGTCGAAAGCAGGGGGGTTATTATATTGTCCTAGGTGGTTGTGATTCTTTTGTTTCTTTTTTCCATTCTTTCTCTCTCTTCACTATGGGTGCACTTTCAATTCATTTTCTAACGTCATTCAACTTCTTCAAATGGAGATTGAAAATAATTATGAAACTAAGAGGTAAAGGGTTATTTTGTATCACCATAGGAACTCGAGACTGAACCAGATGACAACCCTAAAAAATATAAGTGGTTAAACCGTAGTGATGAATCTCTAGTTCTTCTTTGCATGTTTGTTTCTCCTGACTTGCTCTTCCACATTGAGTCATCTGAAACACCTAATTCTGTGTGGAAAATGTTAGATGGAATGTTTGGACAACAAGATGACATGAGAGCGCATGAGTTGGAAAATGAACTACTAGGGTTAAATCCTAGTGATTTTGAAAACCTACAAGCATTCTTCTCTAAGTTTTTCCACACTAGATTGTTGTTAAAGGAATGTCAAGTAGAGAAGAAATATTCTCAACTGATCTTGTCAATTCTCTCTAAGTTAGGTCCTGAATATTTTGTCTTTGTGTCAAATTTTTACGCTACAAAATTTGCCTTGGGCAAGGATTGGAATATGCCCTCCTTTGACTATTTTTCATCCCAACTCATTCAGAATAGGACAAACTCATTCAAATGGGGTCTCTCAAGTCCAAGTCACATGCCCTTGTAGCGAGTACTAGTAAGGAAAAGAAGACTGAAAAGAAGAAAGAAAGAAAAGACCAACCTAAGAAGGAAACCAAGACCAAAACTAAATTTAACAAAAACGGTTCCACTTCTAAGCCTAGAACACAGAAAGACAAGTATTTGTGTTCCTATTTCAAGAATCATGGTCATAAAGAGCATATGTGTATGAGAAAATAAATTGATCACCTTACTCATTTACTTAAGAATAATAAAATAGGTGTTCCTGAGTCTATCAAACAAAATGCTCCGAAGGCCGAGTCTTCTACTGCAAAAGGTTCTAAATCTGATAAGAAGAAAGGAAAGGCCTTTATATCCAAAGTTGGTCCTTCATCAACATGGATTATATATTTTGGTGCCTCACACCATATGGATTATTTGCATGTTGATTTCTCCAACATCAAGCCTTGCAAAGATGTCCCAAATCACGATGGGTAATGACATGACAAAGTGTCGGTTTACGTAGTGGATCAGTAGAGATGGATGGGGGAACATTCAACCAAGTTTTGAGTGTTCCTAATCTCTCTACCAATCTCCTATCGATTTACCAAATTACTCACCTTGGTGAAGGAATGCGAGTGGAATTTGGTCCTAACTCGGTGATTATTCATGTGCTTAACGATGACACTATAGTGGCTGAGGGAAAGGTGGATCACTGTTCACGTTTGTATACCTTTTCCCACTTTAATTCTAATTCTAACCCATTACCTTGCTCACTCATGAAAATGATGTTAGTAAGATATGGCATGAGCGTTTCGGACATCTAAATTATCGCTACCTTAAACAATTGAGCCAAAATTAAATGGTCAACGGGTTACCCCGCATCAAGTTTTCTAAGGGTCTTTGTGAGGGTTGTACCCTTGGAAAGAATCTTGAAAAGAACTTTAACAAAGGAAAGGCCTTGAGAGATACTCATCGTTTGGATCTTGTTCACAACAATATTTTTGGTCCATTTCTGTCTCCTTCTTTTACTAGAGCTCTTTATGTGCTCACCTTCATTGATGACTATTCGTGATATACTTGGGTATATTTTCTTAAGCTTAAGTCTGAAGTCTTTGAAAATTTTCAAGACTTTAAGGCTCTTGTTGAGAAACAGTGGAATGCTCTATTAAGGTTCTTTGAACTAACAATAGAGGTGAATATATAAACAATAGGTTCATGAATTTTTATACTTCAAGGGATCTCTCATAGCATATACAATTTTTATAGCCCTTGGAAGATTGGAGTAGCGAGAAAGAAAGAAACATGCTCTTAAGGAGATGGCCACTTATATGATTCACTTGAAGTCTCTCCTCCACATTATTGGGTTGAAGCAGTGAATTTTGATAATTACATTTAGAACAGTGATCCACATAAGGTAGTAAAAGGGATGACACCCTTTGAATCCTAGTTTGGACACAAGCATGATGTTGAGCAATTTCAAGTCTTCATATCCAAGGCTATGGCTCGATTCCTAAGAATAAATGCAAGGCATTGGAACCATAATCCAAGCCTTGTATATTTATAGGGTATCTTGATGGCGTGAAGGGATATAGATTGTTGAATCCTAATTCTCATGAGATTTATATTGAGAGAAGTGTTGAGTTCGATGAGTCTTCTTCGTCTTCTACTTCTCTACCTATCGACGTTCTTGACTTTCTCGATTTAGATTTTGGCTCATCAAATGATGATGTTGTTGAGCATGTTCCTATTCTTGATCCTTCTAACCATCGACCTTTGAGTTTTCCGATTATGACAAAGAGTGGTGATGATGAAGACTATGTCCCTTCTCACTCGAGTGATGAATCTTCCGACTCGATTCTAATCCTCCTAGTCCTCTTTGGGCTAGGAATACCTTGCAAAGTGTTGGATATTTAGTTGGAGATACTTTGGATATGAGACGTACTCACTCGAGATTTTGTTGGACCCCACTCTTTCTTCACCTCTTCCTCCGATCCATAGTCTTTCCGGAGGCTTCGGTATTCTTGAGTGGGATTCTCGCCATGGATGAGGAGTATTCCTCTCTCATGAAGAATGATACTTTGGTGATCATACTAAGCATCCAATGTGATTGCACAACATTGAATCCTCTCCCCAAGCGTGGGACTTGCCAAATGGAAGAGGAATCTCCAGATTAGAGGCTGGTTCCTCAACTCCTCTGATCAAATATATCACTTACAAGTTGCAGAGGTCTATATTCCTAATTCCTACTCTAAATTCCAAAGGGATAGAGATAGAAAATGTAGATAAACTAAAACTAATGCTAATAGGTGATGCACCAAAGGAGTGGTGAGCATTTCTCACTTCTGCAGATTGACACAATTCATAGAATGCAACAAAACAACATGCACAAACTGATAGTTGTAATGAAGAATCATAAATTAGTCAAACAACACTAGCAGAGGATGGAAGATTAATCACAAGGCCTGTATTGTTATTTTAACATCAAAATCACTTGCATTACAACACCTAAGAGGCAAAAATGAGTTACAATTCTTAGAAAAGGTCTTTATTCCACCAAAATCACTTTCAAGGTGAGAGAGGGGACCTGCAATACACAAAAATGTTCAACCCTTTGAAAATGAGCCAAATCTGGCTTTTACAGTGCAAGGGACGAGCCCAGGAGAGAGAAACGTGGGAAAACATGGAAGGGATTCAACCATTGACCAAAATGCAATAAAAATAGCATGGGCATCCTTACAAACCCATTCCCTAACATTTTTAGCCATGCTGGGAGAGAATGCAAGCCATTCTTCATTAAAAACGGTGGTTGAAACATCATTTCTGTCCATGACCATGTGCGAGGGCATTTTTGATTTTATCTCTCCAAACTCCATCAAAATGAAAAATTGACCTTGAATATTGTAGATAATTTCACCATCTTTCCATTGATATAAAGAACGTGAAAAACTAAGCTCTGGATCGAAAGATATGGCCATTTGAAATTTTAGGGCAAAACAGGGCCAAATCGGATCAAGGCAAAAATTTGAATTTTTACCTTTTTGGTCATTTGGAAAATTTTCCAAAATTTCCCCATGCTCCACCTTTCTAGGTGCCATGTGGCACATTTTGATTGGGCGCGGGCCCATCCTGCTCCATTTTCCTTCGCTTTTGTCTTTGGAAAATTTTCCCAAAATTCCCACCGGGCCGGTGAGTTGAGGACACGTGGCAAGCCCCGATTGACGTGGGCCTATCTTTCCGTGATTCTCCGTGGGTCACTTTGATAATTTTTGACTTGGACACATGTCAAAACCCCATTGATGTGGGTTTGACCTCTCAAAATTTCCTTGCAGGATTTTCTCAAATTTTTGGTGCAACCTGACACGTGGCGAGATTCTATTAGCTCGCATCTTGGGGCGGGTTTTTGCCTTTTAAATTTCCTTTGTTTTCTCTTTGGAAAATTTTCCAAATTCTCCCCACCCTCTACCTTTCTGAGACACGTGGCAGTATTTCATTGGTCGTGGGCCCTCCACAAGCATTTTAACTTTTGCGCAAACACTTTGGGAAAAAATCCCAATTTCCTCCCGCGCTCCGCAGGTCCGACCCTCGGGGACACGTGGCGAGACATGATTGGTTGGCGGGCGCAGTGGGCCAAAACTCCCCTTTGAAATTTAGCGAAGCACTTTGCCAAAAATCCAACTTCTCCTCTACCTTCCACCGTTCGCTCCATAGGACACGTGGCACATTTTTATTGGCCGCGGGCTTTCCTCGAATTTTCTCCATGCGCCAACACTTAGCCAAAAATTTCAAAATTCTCCCTTGGACACATGGCAGCATCTCATTCATCGCCGTGGGGAAAATATTTCCTTTTAAAATTTCACCAAATCACTTGGTAAAAACACAAGTCCTCCTCCGACCCCCACCACTTCCTTGGACATGTGGTGGCATCTCATTGGCTGCGGGCCTTGAAGGGGAAAATTTCCCACAAAAACTCCACCGAGCCATAACTTTAAAAATACATGGAGTTAGGAGGAAAACTTTACCTTTCTGGAAAGCTGAGAGAGAGCTCTATCCAATGGTGTCATTTCCAAAAAGTTTTGAGTGCCTGAAAATCAAAAAATTATGACTGAGGCACAAGAGAGGGAAGGATGAAAGGAGTTAGCCACAAAATGAGCAAGGGGCACATTTTGGATAACAATTTTGGTGACTCAGAGGGGTCATCTACCTGCTGGATGAAGTTACCAGTTGCCTGAAGCAATCCATTGGGCATGGAGTCATCAAATTCTCTGTTTGATACCCCAACTGACTAGAACACTACAAGGAGGAAGATGGAATATCACCTGATGGAGCAAGGCCTGCAAACACATTCCCAGAACAACAAAGCTTGTGCCAAAGCACTTAGGGAAAACAAACTAACCTACAACAGAACAATGTGCACAAGCACTTGGAAGAATGAAAACCTAAGCTAATATTTACAAGGTGGAGATTTTCCTTTAATAACAATGCTTTAGATGGATTCCATTGACTGGAATCTGTAGTTCTTCGCCATCCAATGAAGACAATTGGAAAGCATTGTTGTCCTTACACTTTGTGACCATGTATGGGCCACTCCAAATGGCATCAAATTTTGAATGCTTTCCCAGTTTTTCTCTATCTGCATCCCATTTTAACACTAGATCTCCAACTTGGAAAGATCTATCCTTGGCCTTTCTATCAAAGGTCTTCTTTATCAAAGCTTGATCCTTCTCCATTGCTTGGGATGCCTGATTTCTGATTTCTTGGAGCTCCATCAATTCTACATATCTAACTTCCATGGGCTCAAACTCCAACAACTCCAACTGTTTCATGAGTTCCAATGTTGGCAACTCAAGTGACATGGGCAAAATTTCCTCTCTCCCATAAACAAGCTTGAATGGAGAGTTACCTATAGATCTCTTGGGAGTTATCCTATCAGCCCATAAGGCTGATTTCAATTTAGTATGCCAAGACCTCTGATTTTCATCAAGAGTCCTCTTAATGATCCTCAACAAGTTCTTGTTTGTAGACTCATCTTGGCCATTACCCTGAGGGTAATAGTTTGATGAAGTACTTAGATAGATCCCATTCTTGACAGCCCACTCAGTCACCTTGGATCCAATGAATGCCAATGCATTATCTGATATTATTGTAGCTGGTATGCCAAATCTAGTTACTATTCCCTCATAGAAGTCTAGGATACTAGATTCATTTGCCTCTTTGAGTGCTACTGCTTCAGTCCACTTAGTGAAGTAATCTGTGGCTGTTAAAATCCACTTGTGCCCTTGGCTTGAATTGGGATTAATGACTCCAATGAAGTCTAAACCCCATTGCATGAATGGCTGGTCAACTGAAATTGGATGCAATGGAAGGGCAGCTAGCCTCTCTTTACCTATGAAGAATGCACAATTCTTGCACCTCTTGATCCATGCATAACAATCATTGAAAATATTGGGCCAATAATAACCAGCCCTCATGATCTTTAGAGCTGTCACTCTTGGTGCAAAATGACCACCAGCTGGTCCACCATGGAACTCTTCCAACACCCTATGAATCTGATTTGTACCAATGCATCTCAGCAATACTCCATTCACATCCCTTTTGAACAAAACACCATCAACAAGGGCATATGGGACAGCCTACAATCTGAAGTGTCTTCTTTGGGTCTTGTTCATCTCTGGAGGGCATAGGCCTGTGCTTAGGAAGTGCATTATACTTTGGGTCCAACAAGGAGTGGGGACACCATTATTTTCCTCTTGAGTGCTTCCTTGCTCATGGCTGTCTTGCAATGCCAAAACAGCCTCCTTCTCATTGCATGCTTCCTTTTGTTTGCTCAAAATCAGCTGCTCACACAATCCTTTTCCTCTGACCAACTTGGTGACCTTGATCTCTATGTCATATTCTCCATGACACGAGTAATCCAACCTGCTCTCTTTTCATTCAAGTCTTTATTGAGGAGGAAGTCTTTAACTCCCGCATGAGAAACCAACAATTGAACCTTGTTGTTTGAGACTAAATGCTTGAACTTCTTCAAGCTTCTGATTACTGCAAGAACATGCTTCTCAATGAAAGAATATCTCACCTCATAGTCCTCCAGATTTGGCTGAAGAAAGCAATTGGCTGCTCATCATTGTCCTTGTTCTGCTGTACCAAAATTGCAGAAATAGTATCATCACCCCCAAATGCATAGAGGATGAAATCCTTGGAGAAATCCGGGTTAGTGAGAGTTGGTGCTTGAGAGATGGCTTCTTTGATTGCTTCAAAACTTTCCTTGCCTTCTGTTGTCCATTTGAAAGCCATGCTTTTCTTTAACATCTTGGTGATAGGTTTGACAAGGGCTGCAAAATCTGGGACAAACCTCCGAACAAAATTTATTCTCCCCAAGAAACTTTGAAGGGCCTTCTTGTGGCTTGGCAATGGTAGTGCTCTTATGGCTTCAACTCTTTCTGGATCAATTGCTAATCCTTCTTTGGAGACAATGTGACCAAGGAGCTTTCCTTCATGGGCTAAGAAAATACATTTTTTAGGATTCAAGGAGACTCCAAATCTTCTGCACCTTTGGAACACTTGTCTCAAATGAGAGAGGTGGTCTCATTGTATTTTTTAAAAAAACAGTGATATCATCAAGATATATCAGCACTATGTTGTTAATCAAACCTTTGAACGCCATGTCCATTGCTCTTTGGAAGGTAGCTCCAGCGTTGGACAGCCCAAATGGCATTTTCCTATATGCATAAGTTCCCCATTTTGTTGTAAAGGTTGTCTTGAACTGATCTTCTTCCTTCACCATAATCTGATTGTACCTCTGAATAGCCATCAAGTAATGAAAACCTCTCAGAGCCAGCAACAACTTGTAAAATCTGCTCCATGGAAGGAAGTGGATAATGATCCTTGAGAGATGCTCTATTCAAATCTCTGAAGTCAACACACAATCTAATTTCCCCACTCTTCTTTCTAACTGGAACCAAGTTGGCAACCCAACTAGAATGCTTGATAGGGAATATGATTCTTGATTCTATCAACTTATTCAATTCTTTTCTCATGAGAGGCTCCATGTGGGGGTTGACTGGCCTTTGTTTTTGCCTGATGGGCTTAGTACTTGGGTTCAATTCAATGGTGTGTTGAGCTAACTCGGGATTGAAACCTTTCAAATCTTCATAGCTCCAAGAAAACACATCAGGGAATTCTTGACAAAGTTGTATGAACTCATACCTTTCTTGTTCAGTTGTCATCTTGCCAACTTGGAGTGATTTGCCTTCTTCCACCGAGATGGACACTGAATCTTCTCCCTTCACTTGGATGTTTGCTTTCTCCTTCCTAAACTGATCATTAGGATTGAAAATGGACTCCAAAGTAATAAGCCCCTTTGGTAGTTTGTTGGTTCTCAACTGCACCACTTGGTCACCATACTGCTGCTCTAACTTTTCCTGATTTTTGGCTGAGAATTCAGCCTCTTCTTGTAAGAAATGGATGATTTGCTGATCATTTTCAAACACTTGCCAACTTACATTGTTATCTGGCACTGAAGGCCTCACAATCACATGGATGTTTGGCTATACCTTGTCTTTTTGAATGCTTTCAACAACGTCAAAGGCTGCCCCAACTGCTGCAGCATGTCAAACAGCAGCTTGGTTCTCTTTTCTAGGAATGGATTTTATGCCAAAACCCTCAAAATCTTCAATGAGGTCCCACACCCTGTTCTTGTAGCACTTGAGTAGATCATTCTTGACAACATGCTGCCCCTTAACTTGGTTGACAATCAACTCACTGTCACCAAAGACTTGCAAGTTCTTTATTCCTCTCTTGATTGACCAATGCAATCCTTGCACCAAAGCTTCATATTCAGCAGTGTTATTAGAGCATGCAAACTGAAATCTAAAAGCTGAATAATACTTAACTCCTTGAGGTGAAACCAGCATGGCTCCCCTCCTGCACCTTGTCTACTCCTTGATCCATCAAAAAACAACTGCCATACCTCATTTTCATCCTTGTGGTCTGGCTTGGTGATGCTAGGAATAGGCTGATTTTCTTCATGCATGCAATAGACTCCTAACTCAAATTCTTCTATTTCTTGATAAGGATCAAAAGCATGCACCTTGTTTTCCCATTCATCAAGAGTTAGATCTAGGATACTTCCAACCTTGGTGTCAGCTTCATCAGTGCTTGGGTGATCTTCTTGATCAAACGTTGAACAATTGGCATTGATTTGGCTTGGAGTGTAAGGCTCAATGTGAAAGTTTGCAATAGGTTCAGATCTGATTGTGGCTTTAGTTCCATATCTTGTTCTAAACAACATGTGTGACCAATCAGTAGATAAGTAACCTCCAATCTTAGCTATGAAATCCCTTGAAAAACATAGGGCAAAGAGTGGTGGAAGGTCTATTACTGATACATCTTGCAAAACAACCACGTTGGGACATGCATGCAAAGTAAGACTCAAGTTTTTAATCACTCCAACTATTGTTACTGCTATCCCATCCAATTGCACTACCCCTTTGGATATGGTTTCATACTGAATTCCCAACTGATCAGCTATTTGCTTGGGCATTACTGAACTACTTGCTCCGGAATCAATCATGCAATTGTGTACTAATTGATTCCCAATGATCAATGAAACATAGAATGGAGGGGGCTTCAACATTTTACCTTGTTGTCCTCCATGATTCCCCTCAGGCTGGGCAGCATTTGTGAGCACCTTCTCTTACATTTGGACTTGCTGATTTGAAGTTGACCAGTCCTTCATGGCAGCTTGTAGCAAATCTCTTTGGCCTGGGATAGATAGTGATTCCCACATTGATATGTTTACATTTGTCTTCTTCATCTGATCAATGATATTGAATGGAGATGAAGTATCCCTTTGCTATCCCTTGGCCTACACATTCATTCCTTGTGTATGGGCAGCAACAACTGGCATTTGAGTTGGCCTAGGAACTGTTTTAGGCAGTCCTTGTGTGCTTGGGATTGCATTTTGCTTTGCCAATAGTTTGTGGGGTGATGGAAGATTGTGAATTACTTGGGGCTAATGGCTGTTCTTCACCCAAATTTCTCCTCTTTGACCTTGTGTTGGCTGCAACACTTTGGGAAACCATTTGATTCATGCCACAAAAATCTTCTCCTACCGCCAGTTTACAAGTGTGGTATCATTTGGAGCTGATTGCTGCTAGAATGTTTCTTGTTGCTGGTCATTTCTTTGACTACCTTCACCCTCCACACCAGTTGTTGTCACCATTAATGCTTGATTCAAGGCACCGTTGAAGCACATGGATTGGTTATGAGGTTCATTGCATGGGAAACACCAATCATACTCTTGAGCTATATTGTTTTGTACTGGCACTAATGCTTTAGATGTAGATGTAGCATTGGGATTATAGGGCTGAAATGGTCTATTGGCAGGAGGCCTTGCTTGATTCAGATTTGCAGCTGGATTGGGTGGTCTATGAGGTTGATATGGCTACCTGTTAGGCTGAGCTTGGGGCTGGAAAGAAGGTCTAAAACCTTGGGCTTGCTGCCTCTTGAGTGTAACCAGCTCATTACCTAAATTTTGCAGCTGCTTCATGACTTCTTGAAGTTCATTTGAGGCACTAGAAGATGAAGTAGAAGCTTCATTCGAATTCTGATTTCTAGGAGTGGGAATAGGAGCTAAATTAGGCATTTGATTAGTATTTGGGCTCTCTAAACTTGGAAACAATGGCATTGGAGGTCTAGGAGCCAACTTGCCAGCTTGAATCAAACAATTTTCAGCTCTAATGGCAATGCTATAAGAAATGGGAATAGTTGTGCCTCCCATGGATTGAATTAACATAGAAATATCAGAATTTAAAGCTTTAAGGTAATAAAGGAAAGAACCTTCTACTATTGGCTGACTGCCACTGGAATTCTCTCCCAAGTCCTTTGAAATCTGAAATTAAAATCAGTCAGCTGCTCATTGGGAGCTCTCTTGATGGTTGTCAGCTGCTCCAAAAGGGACAAGTTGTCTCCCTTTTCCCCAAACTACTCATGGAGGGCTATACATAGCTGATTCCAATTTTGATAGAACCTGAGGCAAGACTCCTAACCATTGCAAAGCTTTCCCTTTGAATGAAGATGCCAAAAATTTGACAACAACTTACATCTCATTGATCTCATGGATTACACAAATGTTAGCAATATCCTTGACATGATCACCGAGAGTGGTCTGATTTTCTCCAGTAAAGTATGGAATGTTCTTCAATGCTGCAACTGGGATTGGATTTTGTGCATTGAGAGCAAGTGGGTGCTTGCTAGTGAAATTGACATAGGGGTTGTTTTGTGCCATTCTGATTGGCCTTAGAACCCTTGTTGATTGAATGAAGGGCCTACCAGGTGGAGGAGTTGAGAGAGTTCTGTTTGGTGGAGATGGAGACCTTTGAATCCTCCTCCCTCTTTACCTTCTTCTTGGAGATAACTACAGATATTCAAACAACACTTCTTCTTCTCCAGCTCTTGACCTTGTAGTGATTCTTCTCATGAGTTTTCAGGTCAGCACTGCTAAAACCAGCTGATTCTTCTTCCTTGAGTCGCCAGATGTGCAATTTATAGCTCTTTTAAACAAGAAACTTGCAACAAATGCACATCAATTTTGTTACAATGAAGATGAAGACCTCTAAGGTCCCACCGAGCATGCCAAAACTGTTGTTGCAAATCAGCAGCACCCCCTGGATGTTGATCAGATTTCTAGTTTGATCATACTAAGCATCCAGTGTGATTACACAACATTGAATCCTCTCCCCAAGTGTGGGACTTGTCAAATGGAAGAGGAATCTCTAGATTAGAGGTTGGTTCCTCAACTCCTCTGATTAGATATATCACTTACAAGTTGCAGAGGTCTATATTCCTAATTCCTACTCTAAATTCCAAAGGGATAGAGATAGAAAATGCAAGATAAACTAAAACTAATGCTAATAGGTGATGCACCAAAGGAGTGGTGAGCATTTCTCACTTCTACAGATTGACACAGTTCATAGAATGCAACAAAACAACATGCACAAACTGATAACTGTAATGAAGAATCAGAAATTAGTCAAACAACACTAGCAGAGGATGGAAGATTAATCACAAGGCCTGTATTGTTATTTTAACATCAAAATCACTTGCATTACAACACCTGAGAGGCAAAAATGAGTTACAGTTCTTAGAAAAGGTCTGTTATTCCACCAAAATCACTTTCAAGGTGAGAGAGGGGACCTGCAATACACAAAAATGTTCAACCTTTTGAAAATGAGCCAAATCTGGCTTTTACAGTGCAAGGGACGAGCCCAGGAGAGAGAAACACGGGAAAACATGGAAGGGATTCAACCATTGACCAAAATGCAATCAAAACAACATGGGAATCCTTACAAACCCATCCCCTAACATTTTTAGCCATGTTGGGAGAGAATGTGAGCCATTCTTCATTAAAAATGGTGGTTGAAACGTCATTTCTGTCCATGACCACATGCCAGAGGTGTTTTTGATTTTATCTCTCCAAACTCCATCAAAATGCAAAATTGACCCCGAATCTTGTAGATAATTTCACCAAATTTCCATTGATATAAAGAACGTGAAAAACTGAGCTCTGGATCGAAAGATATGGCCATTTGAAATTTTAGGACAAACAGGGCCAAATCGGATTGGCGGGCAAAAATTTGAATTTTTACCTTTTTGGTCATTTGGAAAATTTTCCAAAATTTCCCCACTCCACTTTCCAAGTGCCACGTGGCACATTTTGATTGGGTGCGGGCCCATCCTGCTCCATTTTCCTTCGCTTTTGTCTTTGGAAAATTTTCCCAAAATTCCCCGCCGGGCCGGTGAGTTTGGGACACGTGGCAAGCCCCGATTGGATGCGGGCCTATCTTTCCTAAATTCTCCATGGGTCACTTTGATAATTTTTGACCTAGACACATGTCAAAACCCCATTGGATGTGGGTTTGACCCTCCAAAATTTCCTTGCAGGCTTTTCTCAAATTTTTGCACAACCTGGACACGTGGCGAGATTCTATTGGCTCGCATCTTGGGGGCGGGTTTTTGCCTTTTAAATTTCCTTTGTTTTCTCTTTGGAAAATTTTCCAAATTCTCCCCACCCTCCGCCTTTCCAAGACACATGGTGGTATTTCATTGGTCGCGGGCCCTCCACAAGCATTTTAACTTTTGTGCAAACACTTTGGGAAAAATCCCAATTTCCTCCCGCGCTCCGTAGGTCCAACCCCCGGGGACACGTGGCGAGACATGATTGGTTGGCGGGCGTAGTGGGCCAAAACTCCCCTTTGAAATTTAGCAAAGCACTTTGCCAAAAATCCAACTTCTCCTCCACCTCCACCATTCTAGCTCCATAGGACATGTGGCACACTTTTATTGGCCGCAGGCTTTCTCGAATTTTCTTCATGTGCCAACACTTTGCCAAAAATTTCAAAATTCTCCCCTGACACGTGGCAGCATCTCATTCATCGGCGGGCCTGCGGGGAAAATATTTCCTTTTGAAATTTCACCAAATCACTTGGTAAAAACACAAGTCCTCCTCCGACCCCCGCCACTTCCTTAGACACGTGGCGGCATCTCATTGGTTGCGGGCCTTGAAGGGGAAAATTTCCCACAAAAACTCCACCAAGCCATAACTTTAAAAATACATGGAGTTAGGAGGAAAACTTTACCTTTCTAGAAAACTAAGAGAGAGCTCTATCCAATGGTGTAATTTCCAAAAGCTTTTGAGTGCCTAAAATCAAAAAAAAAAATTATGACCGAGGCACAAGAGAGGGAAGGATGAAAGGAGTTATGCCTCCTTCATGGTGACCTAGAGGAAGAGATCTACAAGGAACAACCTCCGGTTATGTCCATGATCCCTCCCTCATTTATAAGTTAAATAAGTCTCTTTATGGCCTTAAGCAAGCCCCCTTCGGGCTTGGTATACCAAGATGGACTCCTTTTTACTTACATCAAGGTTTATTAGGTGTCACTCTAATCCAAATATTTATATTCTATAGCAAGATGACTCCATACTCATTCTTGTTCTCTATGTTGATGACTTATTGATCACAGGTAGCTCTTCCTATATCATTTATTCTATGAAGATCACCTTGGCTAACAGGTTTTTAATGACTGACTTAGGTCTACTTCATTATTTTCTTGGGATCCAAATTTCACAATCTGACTCAGGAATTTTGATTTTGCAACCTAAGTATGCTTTTGACTTGCTTTCTCATTTTCAAAAGTTTGATTGCAAGTCTACTCCTACTCTTTTTCTTTCCAAGGTTATTTTTTTCTGATTTCTCTACTCCTTGGTTGATAGTACCCTTTATCGACATTTTTTGGGCATCTTGATTTACTTGATTCACACTTAACCAGATTTATCTTATATTGTTGGGATCGTGTCCAAATTCATGCAGAGCCACATGAGCTGCATTGGAAAGCAACTAAGTATATCCTTCATTATGTTCATGGCACCTATACTGATGGTATTCACTATTATGGAGGGGTGGATATTAACTTGATTGGGTTCATAGATTCTGATTAGGTTGGTGATTTAGATCATCGGAAATCTACCTCTGGCTACAGTTTATCTCTTGGTTTGGGTCCTATTAGTTGGTCTAGCAAGAAGCAGAATGCAATTGTGATATCTTCTATAGAGGAAGAATACAGAGGAGTAGTTAATGTTGCCACAGAGGTTGTTTGGCTACAGGGTATTCTGACAGAGTTTGGCATCCACTTTCGATAGCCTACCATTATCTATTGTGATAACACGAGCACTATCTCAATTTGTAGAAATCCAGTTTAGCATCAGCAAACGAAGCACATTGAGATCCATATGCACTTCATACAAGATCTTATTCATGATGGTATCATCGACATTTAGTACATTCAGAAAGCTAATCAAATTATAGATATATTCACCAAGCCCTTCACTAAGTGAAGTTTCTTTACTTGCGGTCTCTTCTTAGGGTGAGGTCTTATGCGAGCTTGCTCATCTTCTTCAAGATATATATACTCCTTATATTCTTCTTTTTCTTCTAGGAATATGTTTTTCGTACATGGGAACCTTATCAAGCCTTTATTTTCCAAGCCCCATTGACACATATTTCTTAGTTTTTTAGGATTGTCTTCTTGTTCTGTCTGACTCATCATAGCCGCTACCCCAGCTTCGATGAAGGGGTGTTGGTGTGTGGGATCCTATGTGTCCTCCACTCACATATGGAGGGTCATCTCACATGGGTTAGGTTTAGGGTTAGGTTTAGGGTTTTCTTGTGTGTCATGCACTAGGGTTACTCAACACCCTATATGTATCCCTTCATTTGACATTTATGAGTATGCCAAGACACTTCGTTGTCTTTCTCTATGTGCAAGCTTTGTTCTGTTATGCAAGTTCTTCCATTGATTGATCGATTCCTCCTTGTGATTACACTAGAGCTATTATGTTTCCTTTAGAGTGCAACTTCATTGTGGTGCACGTTTTTGATATGATTCTCACAAACTCTTTCAATGTACACACACAAATATATATATATATATATATATATATATATATATATATATATATATGTATATGTACAAACATATTTATATAGATATATACATATATATTTCTTTTGAAGGGTCTTCAACCTTATTATGTAGCAATGTTTATAGTATTAAACAAAATCCTACAAGGTGTCATATCAATCAAGCTACCACCCGAGATCGGAAGTTATCCTGTTGAGTGAACCTATCGTGGCATTTTCCACCCTATCACGTCAAGTTAATGTCTTCAAAATATAAAGATCCAAAGGCCACTTTGTAAGTAAGTGGTTTGAATTGTTCAACAGTTTTCGATCGCTTGATGGAATACTCCTTGAGATCTAATGATGAAGGATCATTGCTAAATTTGGATAGCAAAATAGAAGTGGAAGGCGGGGGAAAATGAGAGGTAAAATTGGTAGTTGTGTACCAGTTTCATTTATTGCGATTAAATGCAAACTCTATGAGCATTGGGGAAAGTGAGTAGCTTCTTGAGGAATTCACCAACAAAACTATGGGTTAATTGGGGTTCATTTTTTTATTATTATTTTTTCTTTCCATTGCAAGTTCTCGCATGAAGTTTTCGAATTTTTGTTTGCATCTAATCTAGTTTTATCTCTTCATGTAATCTCTAATTGTTTACGATATTTTTATGGGATTTTTAAGACTCTAGTTGAGTTTTAATGGATTTTGATTATCGATGAGGAGAGAGTTTCTTGTTTGGTTTTCGTAAATATTTTCTGGAAGTATTTTGGGTGAAGGATTTGGGATCATCTGAATGTGAAGGAAATCATAGGAGACACTCTACAAATTATCATAGGCATGAAAATGTTATTCTCCCCATCTTTATTATTTATGGCATCAAGACATTTTTATGTTATTTTCACCATGTAAATAATAACTTTGGCGATTTGTGTGTGGAAATAATATAGGTGTGAAAAAAAAAGAATACCATGTTAATGTTTTGATTAAATCTTAGAGGATATAACTATTCGTTATACATGTATGTGTTTGAAATAATATTTTTATTGGCTTTTGATGAATACCCATTTTGGGTTTTGATGATTACATGAGATATATTTACATTTTATTATCTCTTTGGCAAGAACAAGTTTTGATTGGTAATGAGGCATTTGGAGTTTGATTTCATTGTCTTTATATCAACCCAGTTGGGTTTTGATACATGTTTGATAGTGTATGTGTACCCGGGAGAAATATAGTCACCATAATGGATGACAAACCTAGGGCCTTCATGAATAGGTCATCGGGAATTCTTTAAGGTTGAACGACCATTAATTATGTTGAATAATAATACGTTATTCTATTTAAATTAAATACCCATCCGGGTATATGGTTATTTGTTTCATTATATTGTTATGGGAACTTGGGATTTTACCTTGTTTTCTACCTTTGTATACTTCCCTTCAACTACCTATATGTAAGATTAAGCTTGACAGGAAAGGTTATATGTAGCCTATGATGCTACGTGATGTCACAGATTGTTTGAGAATTGTGTGTTCTTATATACTAGACCAACCTTTGTGTGAATGATTGGGGTTTAGTGTGAATGGTCGGGCTCTAAGTCAAATCAAATTTTAATAATGAGTCTATCACTATTTCAAACAATCAATGTGACTTTATGGTTATGAAATATATATACAAATGGGTTGTAGTTCAATTTGTTTAAGGAACATTCATAAAATTTAAGTTAATATGATTTTATTTTAATAAGGGACTTTGTTGTCCACAAGGTCTTTGACTTCCTCTCTGTGTGACTCATTAATAATAGTTATAATATTATATAAAGAGTGGAAAATTTACAATGTCGATCCTCTTCTTGTTGACTATGTGGAATTTGTGATTACAGAATATTCCTTTGTCGGATGAATAGAATCTCTATATTTCAATAATAGAAAAATAGTTAGTAAATATTTATCATTAGTATCCTCACTTTGGTTGTGATATGTAATTACCTTTAGGGTAAAAATTTTAAGGCACCCATCTCATGATCATTTATGAACCAATAAGATTATGTATAAGTTTGATTTGTATTCGTATTGGTATTCTTTTGGTGATGAACTTTTGTGATATAATAATTTATTGTCTTAATTTGAAAGGAACATTAAATAGGTATGAAATGATAACTCCTTGTTGTTCATCTTTCCGTGTTTATAACATTGAATATATTCCTAAACGAAAAATATCATATTGATGTTTTGGTGTTATAAATATTAAAGATAAGGTGAATGATCTTTTCATGCCATTTATTTGAACTAATCGTTTTCTAACATATGATGGAAAGTAAGTGTTTACGGGTGAATTATTTTAAAGAATAAGATGATTCTATTTGATATATTATGATGTACTATTGAGAATATTACATGGCATGTTGTATGATCGAGCTTATGCTTCGTTGTTCTAATTTTATGAAATGAATCTTAGGCTTAATTAACTTTATATTACTTTAGACAAAGGAATGTTAAATTAGTTTTATTTATTGACTATAAATCAATAAAGTGATTTTGAGTTGTTCAAATAATTATTTCATTTAGTTTTTGTAAGGAAAGATAAATCTGTAATCAATATTATATATTTGTTCTAATATTGATATTGGTTGTTCATATGATTATCAAGGTATTATTTGAAGAAATCAAAGTATAAACTATTTGTGACTTAAACAATCTATTTGTAGAGATAATACATAGATTGTGGAGTATTTTGGAAATGGTATACTTATGTTAGTTAGATTTTAAAAACGTTAAGTTAAAGTTAAGCTACACAAGGGTTATTGAGTGATGAATTATTATAATAAATGGTTGAAATTTATTATTTTACATTTGCATGCATGAATCCCATTATAATATGTTAAATAAAATAGGACAATTTATTATAAATTCCTTTTCATGTAGCGATACTATTATGGATGATTGTGATCTATTTGGTTAAGTTTGAGTAAATATGTACTTAATCAATGATTCGAAAATGTCATAATCCAATACATTACTGATCGCTCTATTAATATAGTATGTTTCCTTATTTATATTATCAATGCTTAATTGATATGCATTAATAAACTTATGAAAAATATTGTGATTAATTATCGAAACTAAGTTATGGACCTTAGGATCAAATTTGTAAGTGATAATGCATCATTAAGAAATAAATATTGAACCTATTGTAAAACTAATTTAATGTAATGAATTAAATTAAGATTTATGGCACTCCTAAATGCATGGAACTCAGAAAAACAACTTTGGATGAATTTTGTAGTGAAAAGTTCATCAAATTATGTAGGTCATTCAATGAATATCGTCATACAAATGTATATCCTAAGTTGTCCCTTGAGCTCCACTTATTATGCATGTCGTAAGCAAGAAAGGAATTTAGTTATGCTAAGATGCAAAGGTTGTTTTTCTTGTTCAATAAAGTCACCCGAGTACTAAATTATGTTGGCTACGGGAAGAAATTAATCACATGATGACACAAGTCATTGTGTGAGCGCTTTCTCTCCCATAGGAAACCTAAGTTGCACCGGCATGCTTCATCACATAGGTTGACCAATTTTGAACCTTGAGCGTGATTTGAAATTAATTTAACTTAACTACCCAATTAAATTTTGATAACTAAACCAAGTGATATGGTGATGGGACAAGTTTCTGATGATGAATGTGTCATCTAGAAGTAGTGTAAGTCATTAACCTATCAATTTCACCTAGTTCTAACTAAAATATGAGATGTCGGATGGGATTCGATTAAATTAATCTCGTGTAAACACTTATAACAACACTTGTAAATCATTTCCGAGAAGGGCACCGAAGTTATACTTTGTATACAAAATTGAAAGGATAACCTATGGGGGATCAATGGATCCAGTTGACCCATAACATGCACATGCTTACCGATTTGTTATCTCGAAGAATTGTAATTAAAAGTTGTTGGATTTAAATTTTAGATTGTATATTTAAATCATCGAAGGTATATGTTACTTCTAGGAAGAAAAAAATTCCCATAACTATGAAGCATGAAAAGTAGGATTTATAATGTGGGGTTGACTAGGCGAGTAATCTTAGGGAGTGCGGCCTCCTTACATTATAGTTTGATATGTGGCTAAAATTTTGTATAGAGTAGGATATATAAGCTCTCTAGGGAATCCTCAATATACCTCGCGATACGTGGGGCCCAATTCTATGTTACAAGGATGTTGTCTAAGGCATGGGTATTAGGACATGGAAGCCCCTCACTTCACATTGCTCTTAAAACAAGCAAGTGTTTAGCCAATAATGACATCTCTCTAAGAATTTATATACCCCTATATAACACATGGTGTTTCTACATGCATAGAGGTAAAGTCTATGATCACGAGACTCTTAGGACTATGGTAAGTGTGTGGATGTCACTTCTACATCACGTTACCCTATAAATTAAAAAGGAGGAATGTTAGCCACTTTTTATCCTTAAGATCATCCTAGTATGCGACAGAGAGATCATACATGGTTTCATCTTCGGGATATAATAGGTACACAAGGGAGATATATACAAGAAAATGAAAACAAAATATTAAATATTTTGGGTCTTCAAATGGGCGGCCTACAACACAAAGGTTAGTAGTTTTTTTATAATCCCAATATCTTCGACCGATCGGGCTGCAAGACAAAGAGGTTAGTATTTTTCAATTAAACAAAACCCTGTAACCACAAAAATTTAGATAGAAACATGATAATATTAAAGTGGACAAAGTCTCCCTTGTTTATGTAATTATTCTATGAAAACAGAATGCTAAAACCTACAAACAACCACCAAAAACACCTGGAAACAAGGTTAGATTGTTAGATCTAATAAAACATTATGATCCAAAAAATCACTAATAATCAAGTCAAACATGCTAGAACAGGTCGAAAGCATTGATACATGTAACAAAATCACTAAAGTATGATTAAGCAAATATAAAAGTCAAAATTTCTATAACATGGAAAAAAGGTGTTAAACAAAAATCACGGGTTCTAAAAGACAAAATAGAGGCCCTAAAACTGAAAATAAAAACTAGAAAAACATAAGCACTAGAGTATACACATAAGCATCAAATTTCATAGCATGCACGCCAAAAATTGAACAGTTAGTAGTTAGAAGAAAAATCATTGATAAATGTCACGTATGCACCATGGGTTTTAAAAAGTGCCAATTAACAAACCTCCGCAATCACACAAAGGTTTAGACCTAGTAAAAAGTGTTGATTCAATGCAAAAGTGCTAAAATATGTAGGATAAGAATTGAAACATAGGGCATAGGCAATGTTAGATTCTCAGTAACATAATTTGAGTATAAAATTTGAAGAAAATTTATGTAAACAGAGTTAAATTATCACCAAACTTACACATCTTGTGTTACTCAATGTTTTTAACTAGAATTAAGCTAAAAATAGGGCAAGACCCCATGGTGGGTTCCACAATGTAGATTCCAAAGAGTTATTATATGCACATGCAAATTAGAAACCAAAAACCAAATTGATTCCTAAATCTAATCCTCTCAAACACTATCTCAGATTGAGAAAAGATAAAATGGAAATAGAAGCAATACTTGCAACTTACCAATGAAGAACTTACCTTGATGTTATGGTTGTGCTTAAGATGATTTTTTGGAGTTATTTGATTTATATTTTTGGGATTAAATGGGTATCACTTCCCCTTTTTGATTTGAATATTTTCCTATGGATGCTTGATAGCTTTGTAAAATGATAGTGGAGAGCTTTATAGAAATTTTGGCAGCACTTTGCTATAATTTTCCAAGATGGCTGCCATGGAGGGTGACATGCCAATTCGTAGCTTTTAGGATAAGAAATAGAGGGCTATGATCTTTCCAAGTAGATGGAAGATCAATGGTTTGTATGGAATGAGAGGGTAGAAGAATCTAGAATTATAGAGAAATATCCATTGAATTTAAAATTCAATGAAGAAGGGTGGAAAGTTAGAGAGGCTTCTAGAATTAAAAGCCTCTAGAAATAGAGGAGGTAGAATTGAATTATTTTAGGTTTAATTAAGTTAATGATGTGATTACATGGAGAGGCTAGTTGTAGGGTAGGTGTAGAGTAGGTGGGTAGGTAGATAGGAATTTTAAATTCCTAGAAATGTTAAATGAGGTTAGGAAAGGGGTTAGTAATAATTAATCTTGTGATTAATTATTATAGGGTTAAGATGGGAATTGTGGAGTTAGCAATAGTAAATATATGTTAGAAATTAATAATTATTAATAAGTATTTTATTTGTTATGTTGACATTTTATATGTCTACAACGCTTTATGTTTGTTTGAGTGTATGTGCATGGTTTTGACTCTACTTAGGCCTTTTTAGTAATAATATACTCATAAAGACTATTTTTCATTCTAAATAACTCATCTACATTTAATTTTGGACCCCAGGACCTTATCTTTTAACTCTTCCCCCTTTTGGTACTCTTTACTTTATATAATTAACTTCTTCTCACTTTTGTTTCCATTTATTATCATGTTACTTTTTACTATAAATAGTTTGTTTTTTCATTTAAAAAAGTAATTATGTTATGTTAGTTAATACGTTATTACGCTTTCCCATTTAATTTATGTACATTTTGATCCCCTTTGTAGACTTTGTAAATAAATATAATACAAGATAAATAACTTGCAAAAAAACACAAGTAGAGATGAAACTTACATAGATAATGGATATATGAACATGCATACCATATTTATTTATACTTTCTATTTATTCATAAATTGGATGCCAAAAAAATGAAAAAATTGAGTGGGTTTTATTTTACACTCTCTTATATGTTCATTTAAACCCACACTTTTTTGTTTGTGATTTTTATTCTTTTTCTTTAGACAATTTTTGCACTGTCTTTTCCTCTCCAACCTTGTGTAATCTTCAATTATTATGTTTTGTTAGGTTTAAAAGAGGGTTTCATTAATTTTTTAATTAAAAATATTCATTTATCTTTATAGGGCATCATCCACTCATCATTTTTTTCATTTTCTCTAATATCCTCTCCAAAATTGTAACAAAATAGTTAATTCGACATATAAAAATGCTATTTTATTAGTTAAAATATCAAACATCAAACTTGCTTAGTGTTGGATAGTAATTATTTAGGTTGGAAGTATACTAAAAAAATTTGAGTTGATTCTTCCTATAAAAATATATGAAAGTAACTATAATTAGTTTCAATTTCTAATAAGATAAATCATTAACTAAGTTCATACATGTAAGAATATGATATATGTGTATAATTTTTTATTTAACAAAAATGTGTACCTTCTATTTCATTGCATATTTTCACTATCCAACATTTCAAAAATTGATGAATTCATAGTTTCTTAATGAATAAATATTCCAAATAGGCTTACAATGTAATGTAAATAAACAATTATTCAACCATGTCATGTAAATAGAAGCTAAATAATTTTACCAACTACTCATTTAGATGGTACTAAATCAAATGTTAATATGTTTGTTTTAAATGTTTTTGGATCTATGAATTATTCAAGCTAAAACATATATAAAAAAATTATCCTATAAATATACTAAACTATTGTAGCGACCTCTTGACGGAGATCAATAAAAATACACCGATTTTTTTCAATTGGATTTCTGAATTACCTAACAACCAAGAATGAAAATTGATGCCACTCAATTTCCTACTTATGTGCTTAACACACAACACATGCAAGAAGAAAAATATAATAAATACAAATAATTATGGATTAATTTGTTTCATTCATTTAACTTGTACAGTTTTCTTCCATTATAATACATACGTGAATCAACTACACATAAATAATAAGTGATAGATCCTATTAGTTCCACATATAATGGAACATCCAATTATATAAGGCATTGCAGTCAATTCACTAACATGTGTATTCCATTCTAATTCATTTCAATAATAAATTAAATAACATGAAAAGTAATAATTTCACCCATCTGAATCATTTCTTAAAATAGTTCATAATTCATCCATGGTTAACATAAATATTCCTTCGTAACTCCAAGATCACTATAAGTGATACCATAAATAAAAAATACATTCAAAGATGATTCCATTTGGTTTTGACATTTCTGAATTTTACATTTCAAGTATCCTACTTGTAATTAAGTACAAACACATGTGTGATTCCATTTACTTGATTTCTAATACATTTTATTTTACACATATTTAATATACAATGTTACATTTACATGTGTCAATTCATATAAGTCTCAATTTGTTATCCTATATAATCAAATAAATGTAGTTTGACTTTACAATATGTTACAATTATAAAAATTCAATCAATTTATCTCAATAATAATACAATAGATATCCACGTATACAAAATACCTCATTTTATCATTATTACAAAAACATCACCTGTCGTGAGAGATCCATCTTTTTATGGAACTATGTTGTGAGAGAAAAAGTATCATTGAGGTGTTTTGCCTCCAACCATTATCCTTACGGTTCCCCACACCTCTCAACCTGAGAGTGTCCCTACCCTTCACAAGAAGGAAGATGTAGTAATCAATGAGGAAAGAGAGAGTCCCATGTGTAAAATAGTCACCCAATCAACTGGTAGACTTATGAACAAGGTAGGAATGTATACATCCTAATAATCATATAAATAATGATCATGCTTTGGCCAAAGACTTAGGATAACAGTAGGTACCCACCTAATCCCTGAAATATGACAAAGTACCAAGGCATGACATAATCCATAATCATGTGGGTAAACGTAGGGCATGAAATAATCTATAATCATGAGGGAAGACCTTGAGTCTATCTCGTAGTCAAACCCAATCCCCTCTTCTAGTACTTGTCATGTGTGAACCACTATATTAGGCTGTCTATCCCTATCCATACAGGTCACTCCCTAGTCTAATACACATCTCAGAACAACCTTTTTACCACTAAAAATCACTACATGACATCTTTATCTCCATGTTATCAATTTTAGAAACTAGAAACAAACACAATTTACACTAACCTTTTCGATTATCCTATACTACATGTCTATATTAATTATAGGAGGATCTAATCCTAGTTCGTAACTCCCCATATAGTACAATACAAACGATCGATCGGTGGGACAAAATAAATCAAAACCTCCATAGATGTCCCATACCACCCGAGGGAGTCTTTATTGCAAGAACCCTAAATCTGATTTCTCATCACATACAAAGGACTATAATTTATCTGTAATAGTTTCTATATACTTGTTTTTCAGTTGTATGTGTTTGAAGTTTCTAGTGATAATTCATATAATGTTAAAAGAAATACAAAATAATATACAAATGGTTTCTATCATTTGAAACTATAATATCTCATATTCCATTTCATTAAGTTACTTCCTTATTTAACCTATTTTATAATAATCACATCATTCCAAACTAAAATCAACACTCAAGTAATAATAACTCCCATAACCATCCCATACCAATTATGTTGATTTCCATTACAAGAATCCTAAACCCAGTTACCATATCCATCCTTACAATTTCGACATTCAAGGTGTTCATCCAAAATAAATTATGATATTCATATTCCATAACATCATTATACTCACATAATGAAACCACTAGATTTTCTCCCTGCAAAATCTAGAAAAAATCTATATACATGATTATATCCAAAAGTAGATTTCAATTTCTACTAAATCCATAATTAAGATATTTGGATTACTTTTTCATAATTAATGATTCCAAAGAATCCTAACTAGAATATATCACTCCTCCATGAGATTTAGGTTCTGATCCTCACTAATTTCATAACTAAACCACGTGGTTTTCATATTTCATAAATATTCAATTTTCATTGATACATAACCGAGATATATAAATTATTGTAAATACCAATTTACATTTTTTCTCAATTATGATTCCTTGACTTCGTCCAATAGTCATACGGTTTTAATATCATTTATACTCGATACATAATTATTTATAAATTGTTCTTAATAATTAGTCATTTAATTCACTCCATGTATTTGATCCAAGTAATCTTGTACTCATATGAATTATGTCATAATACTTTCCTCACATTCATCCTTTGTTGGTTTCCATCATTTTCCATTAGGTCATCCATATCATGACTATTAATCTCTTTCATTTAAAATTATGCATCTCGCATAGTCAATTCAAATTTCCAAGACAACTTATTTTATTACTGTTTTCATGTATTTTTGCAAGGGAAAAATTCAAGGTCTAAACATGACAACTATACCCTACTCACAAATTTTTTGTTTGTAAGCCCTCTGTAGCACTCCTCCATATCAGCTTTCCCTTTGTTATATGCCTATCCCAACCCTCCAATTTCTCATGTGTTTGATGTAAATCCTTCCCAACTATCGAAAATGTGTTCATGAGGTCACTAAGACCATTCAAGAAAGTGTTGTCAAGACTAGAAATTTTTTCTAAGTCTCAAAAGGTTATTCCTAGCCTTTTTGGATCGTGCACGCATCCTCTATGGCTAATAAAGAATCCTAAAGTCATATAAATATGATATGTAATATTTTTAAAGATAATGAAACAATTTTAGGAAATTTTTAGAGGTTTTGTAATCTAAACAAAGAAATTTTGGAGGCTTGAGGATATTGTAGTGTAAAAACACCTAAACTTCAACAAAGGTTTTTGAGAGATATATGATGATTTAAGAGTAAAAATATACCATCAAAAAGATAAATGTATCCTCTACATGATGGAATTAACACATCTTTCTCAAGACCTAAGCACTTCTCTTTGTAGACCAATCTCAAAGGAGACTCATCGTATGGTCCCAAATGAAAAGAAGATTTTTTTGAGAAGGAAGAAGAAACAAGTATTTAAAACCATACCATTCATCTCAAAATGGTATTGGGAGTCAAATTGATATAATGTTTAAACTAAAAAGACCTCCGACAACTCTGGTAAAGTTGGTTTCATGATTTCAGGAGTTAGTCAAATTTGTTGTTGGGATTGTGGCGCATTTTGGTGTCCAAACTATCCCGAATTTCCCAATTGTCCAGATATTGGGGATAGTAGCGAAAAAAATGTTCCATACCCCCAAATTGAATCCTCGTGGACCCTCATGTGACCTTGTTCCTCTCCAACAAGGTGCTAAGTGATCAAGTATGCAAAATTGGCTAAGTATTGGCCTTCTAACCCTTGGGTGCATTTTTCTACCCCAACTGTCCCAACCGTCTGGGATAGTTGGGATAGTTAGGAAAGTAAATTTTTCTTCACCCGTGCTTGATTCTCGTGTTCTTCATGTGACCTCAAAAATTTTCTCTCATGTGCTCAAGCCTTTCTCTCTCATCCTCCCACCTACCAACTCACTTTCACCACTTGTCGGACTCTAGTAAGGGGGAACATTTTACTATCCCAAATATCCCAAGGATAGTAGGGACATAAAATTTTACCCCATTCCTTGAAGGTTATAAACTTAAAAAATTGACTAACTCTTTATACATTGGTTCTTCTCGATTTTTCTTCCCAAGAAGTGAAAGTGCTACCGGAAGTTAGAAAAACACCACATGACTCTTACCCATCTCATGTTTTCTCATGAACACCATGAATGCTTAGTAATAACTTCCATTAAACATATAAATTATCCAAAACCATCCTTTCAAAATCCATATGCACAAAAATTTGAAAAAATCCTATCTTTCAAACCATTGATCGAAATCGGGTAAAATTTTCTCAACTATTCTTCAACCCAAATGCCTTCAAGAAAATTATAGCGAGAAGATAAGATGATGAATAGGTAAATTAATGGAAAAAACCTAGTTTTATTCCCTATCATATGTTTTTTCAATTTCTATACATTTCAACAAGGCGCTAAGATGAAATTTGAAGCACAACTTCTCATCAAGGAGCCTAATCCAAAGTTGATGTCATTTTCATTGCAATCTATTGTGGAAAAATGTAGTGTAGACACCCATAATTACGCCCAAGCAATTTAAATACTTAAATTGCACTAATTATCCCCTTTCTCACAAATCGATGACATATTGTCAAAAGTGCTCATATTCCCTCTTGTTGTGGTTAATTAATTACAATACGTTAAATAATTAAGTCTCCTATCAAGCTAATAACCTAATTAACGACCTTCCGTTAATTATTCACCACTTCTATCTAGACTAATTAATTATTATTAGTTAATTAGCCTTCCCCTTCATTTAACCAATAAATCAATATTTAATTGATTTAATCCCCTTTTTATATCCTAAATCGTACTAATATTCCTCTAATTAGCTTCGATAAGCTTACATCTACCTATTAGTTAATCACCTCTGATTAATAAAAACACCCCCCAACTCCCATGACTTGCTAAGCATAAATTAAACCCTTCTAAAGTAAGGTTGCCTTTAATAAAGTAACCTTATCCATTCCTAATCATGTATTACATTTATCCCACATGCAAAGGGATGAAGTGTTTCCTTTATCCATTGGGCTATATAAGGAGCCCTCCTTCTACCTTTATACCTACACCTAAACTTCTTGAAAGAGCAAATGCAAAGCATATAGAAAAGAGACTAAGAGCTTTCCTTTTGTTTTCTTGAGAGTTCATCATCTTGAAGAGTTAAGCCTCTTTCTTAAAGTGCTTAGGTCATATGGGAGGTGTCAAAAGGGTCTTGTAGCCCAACTTTGACAAGCCCTCATTCCTAGGTTCTTGGAACACTAAGGAAAACCATTTTTGATAGCCATGGAGCCTACTTAGGTCCCTTCATTTATATGTTGTTAGAGAATAGAGGATTTTAGATGTTTTAACATTGTTAGTTTCAAAGTTTTATTGATGAATGTTTAGCATCTAACCCTTGTTTAATTCTTATCATGATGGTGCTAAGTAGTTTGTTTAACTCTTGCTAATTAAGGCTATTTAGGTGTTAGTCTTTTACTCATATTAGCATTAGTTTAAAAACAACACATGCACACATGTAGTTTCTAAAAATAGTAAGTATTTGGAATCCTCTCTTTCTAAAAATAATAACTTACTAAAAATATTAATTCCCTCAAATTATTGCACTCAGAGAACATTGAAAATGAGAAACTAGGAAACCTTTCCAAAAATAGCAAAAAAACATAATAAAGAAAAAAGAAAAGGCAACTATCTAAAAATATAAAGTTTCCAAGAATAGAAAAACATCATCAATGGAGTTAAATTGAATATGCCAAAGGCTCAAGAAGTTCATATCTAAGAAAAATAGGTGAAATATCCCAAAATAGCAAGTTCTGATTCCATCTACTAAAAATAGAAAGTCTCTTTTTTTAGTGCAGAAAGTTATAGTAGGCTATGTTTTCAGCCATCTCATTACTTTTTGACAACGTCAAAGGGTTTTATGATGGTTTCATATCTCAAACAGGGAAATTCATCCTTCGCAAAGGTCTTGAAGCATCATTCTGGTCACAGTTGTGTTCAAGAGCACGACAAAACATCACATGGTGGAGAAGTTAAGAACCAAGGGACGTTGTGCATTAAATATATATTCAAAAGGATTCAAATTATTCATTTTGATTCAAGGTCAATAACTCATCACCAAGTTAGATTCATCCACACCTCCCAAATGAGCTCTCTAAATGAGCTCAAGGTGAGCTAAATGAGCCAATGTGAGTTGAACTGAGTAAGTCAAAGTGGGTTGGTTGAAGTAAAGAATTACAATAATGATTCATTTGAAACATCCATTCCTTTAAGGGCATCAAGGTATGTCTTCCCAATGGAAAATATTCCCCATGATGATCAAGAGTTGGTTCCACAATAAGCTCTTGAAAGTTCTCTAACAACCAACATTATGTCAACTCCCGAAGATCCATTTCCATGGATTCAAACAATGTTCGAAAGTGGGCCAAGGATAACGTAGCTTTCTATCATTCCCAGCTTGGAAGAAATATTGGGAACATTCAAGTTCAAGTGAATAAATAAGGCTCGAGACAACATCTATCTTCTTCAATGACACTTTAGGTAATCATTATGTTGAAATTGCTAGACCTAAGAATGATAAACCCATTGAGGACATGACGCTGTTAGACTATGAATTGACCCACATCCAAGATTTCCACAAGTATGAATATGATCTGTTAAGGATTCCACTTCTCGCCTCCTCACTCATAATGAATAATACAAGAAAAATATATTCCAATTGGAAGATCAAGTAAAATCTCTCATTGCCTACATTCTACCCTTCTTGGAATACGACTCAACATCTTCTCTTCCAATAGAATATATTCCTCCAATCAGTAGTGTTGATCCTAAGGAAATTAATAAATCACAAGGTTACATAATGAGGAGGGGAGGCTAACAAGAAGTGGGTTGAGAAAATCATCGAGCAAGGCAAGGCATTATTTCTAGAAGTCATCTCTCTCATCAAGTACATCCTTGTAACATTCTCATAATTCAAGAAAGTAGAGGAGTTTTCAAAAGAGGTCAATCATTTGGATTAGATGTTCCCACTAGTGTCCAAGATGATCTCCTTTGATTTGCATACCCTCGTGAGTAAGAACATGTTTGCATCCATTGCAAAGAAATTGTCTCAAGTTTGGATCCGCATCATGGATATGAAATATGTAATGCTCAAGAATGCAATATCTAAGTTGGAATCTTGTGGAAAACATGCTTTCAAGATATTAAATGATTTATACAATTGTTTTGGCTTACTTTTGATATGCACACATAGTAATTAATGTCTATTTTCTTGTAATTTTTGCTAATTTGATATGTGTAACTTCTTGTTCATAGCCATCTTTTTAATGGGTTATTTCCATTCTTAAACTAACTTGTCAAAATTTGAGATATTGTGAGTTTTCTTGTGTTTTTTGCCATATTTTGGTTGCAGGTGTGGCGCAGGCACATTTTTAGGAGTGCAGAGCATGGTTTTTGTGGCGCACACACCTCTCTGGTGGCGCAGGCGCACTATCAAAACCTGGTTCTCTATTTACCAACCCTAGTGCATGCGCACTAACCCCGGCGCACACACCCTAACCAGCGTGCAGATGCACTAACCTGGGCACAGATGTCATTTCGTATTATACCTTCACTACATTTTGAAACCTATCAGATTGGCGCGTACACCCTAACCAAAGCACACACACTATTTTAGTGGCATAGACACATTTTTGGTGATGCGGACGTTGCAAAAATGCTGGGCAATTTGGGAAAATTTTATAAAGCGGTGGCACACACATTTTTTTGGTGGCGCACACACTTTTTTAGTAGTGCAAGCATTATATTTGAATTTCAGCATGTTTTTATCGAAGGTAGCACATACGCTCTTTTTGTGGCACACACGCCTCTTAGGTGGCGCAGTGCACAAGAAGCCAAATCACACAAAAGAGTAGCGCACATATCATTTTAGTGGCGCAGTGCATTGTAAATCGAGGAATTACACAGAGTCACGCACACATATTTTTGGTGGTGCACATGCCTTTTTGGTGGCGCAGGTGTCTCTGTAAGGGGTGCGTACATGCATAAAAGGGGGCGCAGGTACATCTGTTTAATCCGGTTTTGATTACAACTTTTTAGTGCTCCTTTTTTTGGTCATAACTTTTGACTCATTAACCCATTTTCGGAGTTTGAATAAGCGTTGGAAAGATAACGGAGTGTAAAAACTCCCAAAATTCCCGATTACCTCCAAAATGCAAATTACTAAAAAGTGCTAAAAAGTGTAACAAATTTGGATTTTTACAATTTTTCGATTTTCTTGGTTTTCTAATTCGTGCAAGTTTTATCTAATCACATACTCATTTTTACAGGATTTTTTTACATGCTTTTACTTGATTAAATAAACTTTTCATGTTTACTTATAGGAATAAGATCATGTATGCTCTTCCCTCACATCCCTTGGGGTGATCTTGGGAATCATAAACGATTCGTAAGTCCTTTTTGATGCTTTGAGGTTATCGGGAATATTTGAGTTTGAATTGGTTAACTTGGTGTATTTGAATTAAAGTGTTTTTTCATTTGATGTCTTTTTGGATTTTGAAAACATCACATATGCTCTTCTCTTGCATCCTTGGACAATCTGGAGAATCAAAAATGGTGTTTTCTCTTTTGATGGAAAACTACTAAAAATCATCATACAAGACCAAAATACCACGCTTGTCAAAGAACAGAGGAATCAACAAAAATTAAAAAACTACTAATACAATTGTTATATAGGTTGCCAAACGGTGTTTGAGAAAACCACACCTAATTAAACAAGATAAAACAAACAACATATTCAAAACATTGTATTGTAGGTTTTAGAAAAGGGTACGTCCCTCTCCGCTTAACTAGAACATAACCCCTTTGGCATAATGCCTTAAGCTACAACAATGGGGGTCATTCCAAGAACCCCAAAGTAGTCCATGCAAGAGGGAACCTTATGGAAAAAACGGGAAGTGCTCCGCACTACCTACCTGACTAGTGATTCCTTTGTGAGATAGCGTTACAAGTTGTCCCTACACGACCCTTTTAAGTACATGATGGATGCATTTACTGCCCACTATGCTTGAAGGGGGAAAATTCAAGATACTCCCAAGATAGTCGGGACTATTTGGGTAAATCATCCCACTCATGGATAATTTTTGTAACACCTAGGATGAGAGAACCACCTAGGAAAATATACTTTGGCCAGGAGCCCACTTTGACCATTCTAAAATAGTGTTGAGTTGTGAACCATCTTTTCATTGTGAAATGTGTGACGCGTTACTTTCGCTTAGTTTCTACTTGCCTTAAGGTGAGGTAAAACTCTATCGAAGTGAAGCCAACATTTTTCATCCCCATTTTGATTTGCTTCCTTCACATTCTTTTGAAACTTTGTTGATCAAAAGAAGGGTGACTACCTCTGTGTTACCAATTGATTGTTTCTACCACTTTTTTGTCCATTTACGCCCATCCATGTTTGCAGCTGGGTAAGTTAAACATCTAAAGTGCACGGAGACGTATTCATATCATTGGTGACCATTGTGATCTTGATACCCATGTCAAGATTGTCATTGTAGTTAGGACTGATTCATCATTTTATCTCCCTTTGACATGTTACCTCATTTGCATTGTCTCGACATAATTAAGATACTTATGTCACATTTCTCGTAAACATGATCTAAGTGTCTGTATTGTGGCATTATGTTGCCCATGTTTTAACACATCCTTAGTATACTTTGACTTAGTTTGATTTCAAACATTGTCCCAAATCTTGAAGGGTGTCACTTACTTTGTTTTGCATCATTTTGATACCACTTTGACACTAATATATCACTTCTCCACGAAGCTTGATAAACGCTTTCCAATTAGTGTGGTTACATAGCTTACATTTGTAAACCTCACCGTTTAACATTTAGGCATTGTTGGTTGTTAAACTTGTCGTGGTATCCTTTGATTGGGAGTCACATCTACCCTTTGTTAATATTTATGCCTTGTTCATTTCGAGCTTGACGTAAATATTAACATTGTGTTGATCATCTTTGCATCGCATTTTCATATGGTGTATTTCCTTGTTAATTGGCTTTGTGTTTCACACTTGCATGATTGTTCCTTGTGATTATTCATTTAGAAAACTTATTTTCTAGGAAAATCCCTCTCAATCTCATCAAGATTACGTCATCACGATGTCTATTTTCCTTAGACCTTCTTCGGAAAATCACGCATGCATCTCCATACTTACAAAATGTCTAGTTGGTTGTCCTTATGCTACCCAAATCGACATGTCACTTCCTTCCCTTTGAAGGAGTTCCATCACACTATCTAGATCTAGACATTTGTGCTTAAAATAATGCCAAAAATGACTGACTATCGCGCGGTTCCCCATACTTACAAAAATATGGAACCTAGGTTTAGCAATTCAAATCAAAAGATTCCCATTACAACTAAACCTCGTTTGGTTCTTTGTGCTAGAGAGCCCATACGGGTAACTCATTCCCCACCTTCATCTCATAGTCGGTGGTATGATTTGAATGCTTCTGATCCAAATTATTATTCGAGTTCCCCCCACTCTTCTTCTAATTCTAATCCAAACATTTCCTCTTCTTCTGAGGATTCCAATCCAAATATTTCCTCTGACTCTTCTAATGATTCAGATCCAAACTACTATTCGATCCAAACTACTATTCAGATTCATATAATTCAACTCCTAATTCATGGTCCTCCCTATCTTTGTAGGACCTTCTTCATTAATCACCGCAATAAGTCTTCCTCCTTTTAAGATTCGTGTGACTCAAAGTCCTTCGAGACAAACATCTGAATCAACCCATGCGTCGCAATCTATAGAATTTGGACTTAATCCTATTATTTTACATACGACATACCATTGTATAGGTAGGTCCACACCACCTTCTTCTACTCCTGAGACATCTAGCTACACATCTTCTTCATCCCCCACATCATTTTCTTCTATCAATCATCATCAAACATCTTCTAAGTCTTCCACACCAATTAGATCTCTTTCTTCCAATCAACCCCTGGTGGTTGATCAACAACTCATACCGATTGATCTCTTTCAAAATGAAGAAACAATTAGGGCATTTATAGGGGCATATGAAGATATTCCTTTAGCAGATTACGAGAAAGGATTCTCTTTAGACTTTGATGTGTCTGCATATTGTGAGGAAAAGGTTGATTCCTTTTATCAAGAAATGAGGAAGAGCCTCATGTCACGCAACTTGACCCTCCTCTTATTCTTCCATCTTCACATTCTTCATTATGTGATGAAACTCCTTGGTCTTGCATTGATCCATGGCCTATCTTCTCATCACCCAATAACTCTTTGTCTATCATAATTCCTCAATCACAATCTCTTATGGGGTCAATGCCAAGTAGCCCTTCATCTTCATCTAGGTGTGGGTCACCTTCTAGTATCCCTCCCTCTACTATTTGTGGGACATTTTCGAGTAGTCCACTATATTCTATTCTTGGGGAAAATATAATCGCCCCTTATCTTCTATGTATGGATCACCCCGGTAGTCCATCATCTTCTATTCTTGGGCCACATCCTAGTAGTCCATCATCTTACATCTATGGGTCACATCCTAGTAGCCCTTCTTCTTCTATTCTTGGGCCACATCCTAGTATCCCTTCGTCTTCTATCTATGGGTCACATCCTAGTATCCCTTCTTCTTTTATTCTTGGGCCACATCCTAGTATCCCTTCATCTTCTATCTATGGCTCACCTCCCAGTAGCCCATCTTCTTCAATCCTTGGACCGTATCCTATTCATCAATCACATCATCCTTCTATTAATGACCGAGGAAAGCCCGCCATCATTTCTCTCGTTCCTATCATCAATCGTAAACATTCGCTTTCTTCTCCTTATCAAGCTTAGAAATGTCACAATTCAGCTTATAAGAAACCCAAACAGTTCATTATCAAGCTCAGGTTAAAACTTCTAAGAGCTCAAAATCCCCCAACAACTTGAACAATATCAAAGTTATAAATCAATCGTGATTCAAGAACGCACATCAACGTAACCATCAAGTATGGCGTAAAGTGCATAAACCTCTAGATAGGGAACTCAAGCTCCCGTATACAAAATCCATGTTTCAAGATAAATCGTAGTCCTTTGTTGAGTGTGAACTCACCACGATCATTGAGATCGGGGAAAACATGACTCTTGATAAAAAAATGCCTAGTCTCCCTTAACAAGGAAGTCACAAAATTTTGTTGGATCTTACCACACATAGTGACTTTGTTAGTCCCAACCTCTTAAAATAGTCAAAAATCTAAAAATAAAAACAATTCAAAAATACAAAAAAATTGAGAAAACACAACAAAAATAAAAGGTATAAAGATAAAACATTGCAATCAGGTGTTGCGTACACATGGATATTTCTTTCTTCCCTTCCTTGCTATTCTTCTGCAAGTCTTCCTGCCATTTTCATCCCTTCGGTGATATTTTGGTTAGCTTATTCGTATGCATTTTGCGACATTTATCTCTATGGTATCTGCTTGACCTCGGTCTTTTATCACCTTGATAAATTAAAGAACAACTAACCTCTTAGAGATCCTATCACATTCAATATCTAATAAACTTGTTGCAAAGAACTTTTGGACATATTTGTTAACACTAGCCAATGTTGTCATCGTAAGAACTTCCACCTCCTTCCATCAAGCCATCAGTGGTTCTTAACCCCTTGTCAAACAAGAGATTTGAAATAATTTTTCAGAAAGCAAAAGAACTAAAATCAATCAAAAATCAAAAGCTAAAAGCTACAAAGCAAAAGCAAATTGATATATTACTCTCTCTTGGGGTATTTCCAATAATCTCTATCAAGGCTATGGACGCTTTGAGTGGTAGTAGAGAAATGTTGTGATTAGAATCAAATACATCTCCCTCGGGGCTATGGAAACCTGGCTAATAGCGGAGCAATGTACGGCTATCTTTTCACCATCCATTCAAAAATCACCTTTCACAATAAATCATTCCTACACATTGGATAAATTCTCTTCACTTGTTGTCTATTAAATCTTCACTTCAAGAGGTAATAAACTCCACGTGCACACACTAGATCTCTATGAGTAGGCAGGATTAGTATGTTACCAAGTGTCTCGTTTTGGATCTTGTTCAGACTCTTACTCTAGTCCATATCTCGTCTTACGATTTTTGCCTTTGGTTAATCACTTCTTCATCGTGAGGCTTCTAAGCTACATTCATATCATTCACATCATTCTTCTACTTCATTCAGAACATCCATGTGTATAATATTACTTTTTGCGGACATGTTTGTCACCTTTCACAAAAATAATCTTCTCCTTCCTTTCTATCATGTGCTTTTAGGCCAACTTACGTTGGGGGCATCCTTGCTTCTTCCCAACATTTCATTGGTTTATGTTCATCATCATGTTGAACCTATCCATAATGGCCTTGGGTCCTGCTTCTACCTGTGAAGAGTTTACCTTTGAATACTCCCACCTAATCGTTGGGGAATTTTTTCATCTTCACCTTTTTGGTACGCATGTGGCCTTATGCCCTTGTACATCCCATCTATCGCTAGGGGCATCCACGCTTCCTTTTCTTCCTATACATAGTTTCATAAAACTTTCAAAATCAACCAAAACATTCAAATATGTTAGAAAAATCATCAAAAACATTCAAATATGTTTTAAAAATTCTAAAAATTGAAAATCATCCTACAAAACGTCACTCTTTGGTTCTCACCTGTTCATGTGTGCGACTTGCGGATCATCTTGATCTACCTCCATCAACAAAAGCTAGGTTGCTTACTTCATCTATACTCTAGGGCACAACAAGTTGTCTTGGTACTATTTCGTAGTGCACATTGATTTTCCATCGGACCCAAGTGTCCTCTCATTATTCCCTCGCATGTATCCTTGCTTGGGGCACCATCATCAACCCTTGTCATTAATTTTCACAGGTCATAACTGAAGCTCGATAATAAAAACATTATATTATGTTTCTCTATTAGTTTAGCTTGTTTACTTTCTCGTATTGCATTGCATTTTATATGTTGCATGGAGTTAGGCATCTTTCACTTTCTCGTATTGCATTGCATTTTGTATGTTGCATGGAGTTGGTGTTTTCAGTAATGGACAATTGTTCGTAGTATGGCTTTTCATGTCATTCTACTTTTGTCGTATGCTTATATTTTTCATAAGGATCGATGACATAGCTCTTATGGTAATATGATGACATCAAAATTGTTCCAATACATGGTGGCTAGAGGCTAAGCTCTTCTCTCCCCTCCTCCATATTTCTTCTACATCACTTTCTTTTGTCTCATTAGGGCATCTTGCCTCTTCCCATTCTTCTATCTATTTCTCACCTTTTTCGATCATCGATCGTCTTCTTTCATCACCCCATTGACAATCGAGGGGGCATCTCTCCTCCTACTAATTTTTCTTCTATCCCTTCAAAATTTCCGTTCGCTTATTATCTTTTAAGTGGCATCACTTATGCCACCCCAAAGAGGGGCAAATGTAGACACCCATAATTACTCCCAAGCAATTTAAATACTTAAATTATGTTAATTATCCCCTTTCTTGCAAATCGACGACATATTGTCAAAAGCACTCATATTCCCTCTTGTTACGTTAATTAATTACAATACACTAATTGATTAAGTCACCTATCCAATAATAACCTAATTAATGACCTTCCATTAATTATTCACCCTTCTATCTAGACTAATTAATTATTATTAATTAATTAGTCTTCCCCTTCATTTAACCAATAAATCAATATTTAATTGATTTAATCTCCTTTAATAGCCCAAATCGTACTAATATTCCTCTAATTAGCTTCTATAAGCTTACATCTACTTATTAGTTAATCACCTTTGATTAATTAAAACACCCCCAACTCCCATGACTTGCTAAGCATAAATTAAACCCTTCTAAAGTAAGGTTACCTTTAATAAAGTAACCTTATCCATTCCTAATCATGTTTTACCTTTATCCCACATGCAAAGGGATGAAGTGTTTCCTTTATCCATTGGGCTATATAAGGAGCCCTCCTTCTACCTTTATACCTACACCTAAACTTCTTGAGAGAGCAAATGCAAAGCATATAGCAAAGAGACTAAGAGCTTGCCTTTTGTTTTCTTGAGAGTTCATCATCTTGAAGAGTTAAGCCTCTTTCTTAAAGTGCTTAGGTCATATGGGAGGTGTCAAAAGGGTCTTATAGCCCAACTTTGACAAGTCCTCATTCCTAGGTTCTTGGAACACTAAGGAAAACCATTTTTGATAGCCATGGAGCCTACTTAGGTCCCTTCATTTATTTGTTGTTAGAGAATAGAGGATTTTAGATGTTTTAACATTGTTAGTTTCAAATTTTTATTGATGAATGTTTAGCATCTAACCCTTGTTTAATTCTTATCATGATGGTGCTAAGTAGTTTGTTTAACTCTTGCTAATTAAGGCTATTTAGGTGTTAGTCTTTTACTCATATTAGCATTAGTTTAAAAACAACACATGCACACATGTAGTTTCTAAAAATAGTAAGTATATGGAATCCTAAATTTCTAAAAATATTAACTTACTAAAAATAGTAATTCCCCTCAAATCAGTGCACTCAGAGAACATTGAAAATGAGAAACTAGGCAACCTTTCCAAAAATAGCAAAAAAACATAATAAAGAAAAAAGAAAAGGAAACTATCTAAAAATATAAAGTTTCCAAGAATAGAAAAACATCATCAATGGAGTTAAATTGAATATGCCAAAGGCTCAAGAAGTTCATATCTAAGAAAAATAGGTGAAATATCCCAAAATAGCAAGTTCGATTCCACCTACTAAAAATAGAAAGTCTCTTTTTTAGTGCGAAAGTTATAGTAGGCTATGTTTTCAGCCATCTCATTACTTTTTGACAACGTCAAAGGGTTTTATGATGGTTTCATATCTCAAACAGGAAATTCATCCTTCGCAAAGGTCTTGAAGCATCATTCGGTCACGGCTTGTGTTCAAGAGCATGACAAAACATCACATGGTGGAGAAGTTAAGAACCAAGGGACGTTGTGCATTAAATATATATTCAAAAGGATTCAAATTATTCATTTTGATTCAAGGTCAATAACTCATCACCAAGTTAGATTCATCCACACCTCCCAATGAGCTCTCTAAATGAGCTCAGTGAGCTAAATGAGCCAATGTGAGTTGAACTGAGTAAGTCAAAGTGGGTTGATTGAAGTAAAGAATTACAATAATGATTCATTTGAAACATCCTTTCCTTTAAGGGCATCAAGGTATGTCTTCCCCAATGAAAAATATTCCCCATGATGATCAAGAGTTGGCTCTACAACAAGCTCCTGAAAGTGCTCTAACAACCGACATTATGTCAACTTCCGTAGATCCATTTCCATGGATTCAAACAATGTTCGAAAGTGGGCCAAGGATAACGTAGCTTCCTATCATTCCCGGTTTGAAGAAATCTTGGGAACATTCAAGTTCAAGTGAATAAATAAGGCTCGACAACATCTATCTTCTTCAATGACACTTTAGGTAATCATTATGTTGAAATTGCTAGACCTAAGAATGATAAGCCCATTGAGGACATGACTCCATCAGAATATGAATTGACCAACATCCAAGATTTCCACAAGTATGAATATGATATGTTTAAGGATTCCACTTCCCGTCTCCTCGCTCATAATGAATAATACAAGAAAACAATTTTCCAATTGGAAGATCAAGTAAAATCTCTCAGTGCCTACATTCAACCCTTCTTATAATATGACTCAACATCTTCTCTTCCAATAGAATATATTCCTCCAATCAGTAGTGTTGATCCTAAGGAAATTAATAAATCACAAGGTTACATAATGAAGGGTAAGGCTAACAAGAAGTGGGTTGAGAAAATCATCGAGCAAGGCAAGGCTTTATTTCTAGAAGTCATAGTCCTCATCTAGTACATTCTTGCAACATTCTCATAATTCAAGAAAGAAAAGGAGGAGTTTTCAAAAGAGGTCAATTATTTGGATTAGATGTTCCCACTAGTGTCCAAGATGATCTCCTTTGATTCGCATACCCTCATGAGTAAGAACATGTTTGCATCCATTGCAAAAAAATTGTCTCAAGTTTAGATCCGCATCAAGGATATGAAATATGTAATGATCAAGAATGCAATATCCAATTTAGAATCTTTTAGAAAACATGGTTTCAAGATATTGAATGATGTATACAATTGTGTTCAAATACTTGAGTTCCCTCCACTCAAAGAAAATTCATCATCAGAAGAACTCATTTTTTCCTTTCAGAGCTAGTCAAGAAAAATTGCAAGAGACTCTCATTCCTTCAACGAAGATAACTTAAAGTCCCTAACAAACATCAAAAGTTTCATTTCCGTAATTGCAATAAATCACGAAGAATGGATTTATCAATACAAAAGGATTATTGATGTCCCCAATGCATGGACTAAGGTGTTGGGATTTGTTTGCATTCTAGAGACAAATAATTTGTCATATGTAGTAGCTCAATTCAATAAGGAATTTAAGGAACAAGAGCCCATTCTAGAAAATTCTCATCAAGGACCATTAATTAGAAAATTTATTCATCGCAGGGAGCTTCTTCATCGATAGGAAACTTCTTCCCCCTTCTCTCTCACTCTTTCTTCTCTCCCTTTCTAATTCTTCATTGACCATAATCATTGTATTGTCTCATTCACTTAAGTGACTTTCTAAAGTGTAATTGTAAAATTCCCTTTAATTTATAAAAAAGGAACTTATTTCTCATGTCTTATGAAGATATAAAGTCACAAGTGGAATGAGAACATGAAGAGTCATGTGGGGGATGGGTGAAAGGTCAATTCACATTGTTATAAATTGGGATGGCTTCTCCATTCCAAAAGATCCTGAAATTTAGTTCTTTGTAGAAATGGTGGATTTTGATTTAGGTGTTGAGCTTTGTATCACCAACACATGAAATAAATCTACATTTCTTCCATTCCCCTTTTCCTATGTGTTCTTCTATTTCTCTCTTTTATGCACTTTGCAAGCATAGTGATCAAGAAAGAGTTGTGTATCTTTGATAAATGAATCTAAGAACTGTGTTTCTAGGTTTGTTCTTCTCACTAGATAGCTTCATTGTTTCTTTCCTCTAAATTTAATTTCAAAATACTCTAGTTATTGGGTATGAATTATGTTTATACCTACTCACAACAATAATCTTCCTTTTTCTAATTATCTCCTTCACCCCTCATCACTATAATTTCCTCCCTTATAACCTGTACAAGAATTTTGCCACAAGTTCAGGGAAGTGTTCCTTTGTGATTCATGACCTATTTTTCCAACCCAAAACACTTACATAGGGGTAGATTAGTTTACATTCAATAATGGGATCTACCCCATTCAATGCAAGGGGCCTAGTCTCGGGAGCGGTTGTGGAAACACCTAATTTTTCATATCAACAAATTATTTCACCAACAGCTTTTTTGGTGATTCTACTAGGAAACATTTTCCCAAGTTCACCAGTAAATATCTCTCGCAAAAAATTTAAAAATTATATATTACAAAAGCAAAAATAAAAAAAAAAAAATCAATTTTTAAAGGTGACTCCATCAAGGAATGAATCGTGTTACGTTCATTTCCATGTACCACAATGGAAAAGTTTGCATATTGGAGTTCATTACCCAAGAAAGATAGCAAAGAAGAAGATGATGAGGAAAACGAAAATGGGGATTATTATTGCCAATGATCAAGAATCAAAGAAGTGCATGAAGAGAATTCATAAGAGATACAAAATTTTTGATGAAGGGCGGGATGGTGAAGACTCAATTGAGGGTAAATTTTTCAACTTCTCATACCGACTAATAAGTTGAGAACATTTTCCTTCATCTCCCTCCCTCTAGATGATTTCATCACATACGGTGATGAAGAAATGGATATTTTGAGAAGAGAATTTGTGTAAATGATTCTAAGTGTAGAAGAAGGAAATTATGATCCCGAATCCTATCATGAAGTTTGGGAGTATGCAATAGCCTTGTAGAGAAGGTATGAACATCTTAATTTTGAGAAATAAGAAACTCAATAAGATCCTAATGAATTTCCACACCACGAGATGTTCATCCCTAGAATATTATTATGTAATTCCAATGATTGTCATATCCTCTAACCTTCTCAATCAAATCAAATCATCACCTTGGAGGATGATGAAGAATACATGATAGTTGAACCTCTTGAGACACATTCAATGGGGGAAATAGTGAGTTCAAGTGAGGAGGACTCTTGTTATGCACGAATAAGACCTAATGCTTGTTGAATACTCCATCAATCACGAAGATGTACGAGAAATCAATCCTTCATCTCAGACTCAAGATGAAAAATTTGAGGAGGATGAATGACTTGAGCATGACCTCTCCGAAGAGATAATTTCACCACCCTCACCAAAGGAGCACAATAATGATCATCATAGTAAGTACATAATCTCTCATTTTCCTTGTGAACAAGAAGATGCTACAAGAAATGATCAAGATGGAGTAGAAATATCTTCAAATATTTCTACCCCAACATGGTTCTCTTACTCTTATCATGAAGATGATGAAATTTATTTTGATCTCAAAGGTGTTCCTTTCCCACGTAGCTTGGATATTTTCTCCTTGTTTGAGAATTGTGAAAACCGAGTATGCCTATTCTTGCAAGGAGGTGAACCTCGTATGACAAGAATTTCAAAACAAGATAATGAGGATGATTCAAATGAATTATGCGCATGTGTATATCATATTTTTAATCAACTCCTTTAGGCATAATGTAATGACTCTTCTGATGAAGATGATAATGTGTATAGGCCATATTTGGAAGAGCAATCTATGCAAGACATCTTAAGGACTGCGAAAGTAACTGAAGACCCTCAACTTAGTCTTGAGATTTTATGGTGGCTGCAATTCAAGAAGAGTGATCGTAAAATCATTGGCAATAATAATCCCCATTTTATTTCCTCTAAACTCATTCTTCCTGAATTGCACCACCATGAATTAATGATTATGATATGATGATCATAAGTTCTAAAATCTGTTGTATATGTGGTTGAAACTTGAAACTATACGCATTGTCATCTGTCATCTGATGTGTCATTGTACTTGAGGCTTACCGCGGGTACCCTAGAAGTCCAGCTTGACTTTAAGCTCTTTTTTCCAACAGCTTCAGAATATTTATTATCTTACTGACCATCATAGGGATCTGAGAAGACGTCCCCCATGCCCGCCACTCCTCGAATCCATGTTCCTCTTCCTTGACAACATTGCTATCTATAGGGAATGGGATCGAAACAGAAGAAGAAGAAGAAATGGAATTTGAGTTTGCAGACTTGCACTCTGAACATGCATTGCAGGGCTTTTGACATTTGTTTGGGAAACACAGGGTCCGGTTGAGGGATAAGTCCATTTTGTCACCATAAACGAGATTATAAGAGGATATAAGAAAATTTGGGTATCGTATAAATGACAATGCATGGAATGACTTGAATCTGAAAGACGGGCTCATTGTTATGAATTTATAAAACCAATTCGCATTCGTATTGTGAATGTTGACAAAATATTGTAATGAAAATTCGTGGTTTTCATTATTACCGGGTTGCAAGGCTAGAAAATACCGGATTGAAGAAAAATATGTAGAAGCACTTCCCTCTATTATCTACAGCACAATGAGGTCTGACCCAAATATTGTAGCAGAGTGTGATGTCTGCTTGGCAGAATATGCAGAAGGGGAAACATTAAGAGTGTTGCCACAGTGTCGGCACAACTTCCACATGGAATGTGTGGACAGATGGCTTCTCTCTCACTACTCATGTCCCACCCACAGGAATTCCCTTCTTCAAAGAGCCACATGTCAAGAACAGAGTCACATGTCAAGCCCAAGAGCAGAGGATATTGACATCATTAGTGTTTGAAAGCATAGCACACTTTTTTTATTTCAATGTTTTTTTGGGTGTGTTGGGGGGTGTTTTTGAGTATTTTTATTTTTAAATATACGGAAAATAAAATGTAAAAATTTTGTATGAGAATTTACATTCGTCAATACATTTATCAAATTATATAGTTGGCGATGTAGAAATATTCAAAAATGTCGATTTATATGGAAGTTTGTTTGTTTACAATAAGCAGCGGAATCGCCAATAGTTATTACGCCGACAAAATAATATTTAATAATCCTTTTCTACGGCCGATAAAATAAGCGGCGGAATCACCAACCATTATTACACTCGAAAGGTGTTTGTAATGGGAGAAACCAACAAATACAACGACGACCGAGATGATTTGGTTAGATAAGCAAGAAACTTACCACATGTATTTGGGAGATGTTCAAAAGAGGGACATGTTGCTTTACCACATGTATTTAGGAGTGTAATAAACAATCCCATAATGCATGTGATGTTATTTTCTAGCCGATCTTTTCCAAAGTACTCATTCCAAATAAAAATAGCAATCTAGTTGTGCAATGTTAATGCCGAAAGAGAAATAATGGTAAGTGGAAATGGAAATTATAACAAACAACAAAGCACCGTGTACCAATCAAATTCAACGACAATAAATATAAGCAAACGATGTGGCTGGAACAATTTTTCCTAAGCATTGTCAACGATAGAGGCAGTAACAACATTCAAAAGACATTTTTGACCTAACCACGATCTTTTCCTAAGTACTCATTCCAAAAAAACTAGTAATCTAGGTGAGCGATGTCAATGCCAAAAGAGAAATAATGGTAAGTGGAAATGGAAATTATAATTGACAACAAAGCACAGTGTCTTGATCAAATTCAACAACGAGAAATATAGGCACACGATGTGGATGGAAAGATTTGTCCTAAACATTGTCGACAATAGAGGCAGTAGCAACATTCAAAGACATTTTTGACCTACAAATTTGCACAAAGCATGACTTTCTAGTCGACGTAGAGAAAAACTTTGTGTTGCGTTTAATCATAATCAACCAATCTTGAGTTAGTATGCCCAGTGGAATTGGCAATGGGAGAGTAAAGGGATTTCAACAATTGAAGGTTGTGGTTGTCCATCTTATCATCAATTGCTATCAGTACTCATACTTGCTAGGAAAATACATGATTTCTTTATTTTTTGTTTTGTTTTTCTTATTTATATCACTCCAATGCTTAGTTTAGGGAAAGAGAATGAAGAGCAAGAAACAAAGAAAATTACCTAATCATTGTCGCATCCAATGATTGTTTAATGGCGAGCTCTAGGCATCTAATTTTTAATATCCCATAATCACAAAACATGCGCATGCACATATCAAGCGGAAAGAGAAACGAAGAAGAATATGTTCAAGTTGGAGCAGAGAGAAGTTTGGCGACGATGACACAGCATTCACGGTAGAGGCGGCGTGAAGTCCACAAACACATCCCTCTAAGTGGGTGTTTTCATTTGAACAGGTCATGGCGCTTGCACTTTGAGAACGAACTCAAGAGCTTACGCATTAAGCAAGTTGATCGACGAGTTCTTTTCAAGAGCAGCCGACCATATTGACTCGTGATAGGTTGATTATGGATCAATTTCAACATTACATTTTTCTATGTGTCAACTAGAAACACATCCTTTCCATAAATTTATGGGCTCAAACTTATTTTGTAAATGATGTTATTGAGCCTATCGACGACACTGTTTACAATAATTCATTCTTCCCGCTTGGTTTTCCTTTATTTATCATCATCATATTCAATCGAAACATGGTGTCTTTTTCTTTGTTTCAATTTCCTTTTCCACTCAAAGCAATATTTCCGTTTCGGCGTTAACATCACGCACCTCACGTGTGATTGCTAGTTTTAGTACACATTCAATTCTTTATTCCCTTGTAATCTAGATAAGAATATATGTGATGAGATGTGATACTTTAGAATCTACTTGTCCTTAACTTACACCCTAGGAATCATAAAAATACCATAGAAAGATAATCTTAGAATAGGTTCCCATGTAGTATGTAGTTCTCCTAATCCGAGTAAATTTTTCCCACTCCACTCATGATCTTATATGCTCAATTTATGTAATTACAAAATTGATATTAAACTAGGAAGATCATTATCTTAGAATAAGAAACTTAGTAGCATGGAATTTAGACTTGTATGTATTGTTGACATGAATTCATTTCATGGATTGAGCTTTAAATCATAGATGAGTATAGATTTTGTGTGTAGTGATATCGAAGGTAGTATATGATGTACAATTACCTACAAGGTATTTTTGTATATGGAACTCTTCATTAGTTTTTTTGTAATTTGACTCAAAAATCATGCTTAGGATGATTTAATTAAATTTCTCATTTTGATTAACTGACCATTAACTAACTATATACATGATAGGTTAGGAAGGGGTGGAAAGGGTTTGTTCCAAATGTTTATTAGGTTTCTTAACCTAATCCAAGATTTAAACTTGAGGAACTGAAATTGGTGAGATGTATATAGAGGTGTGTTGATGATTCTAGACAAACTAGAAATGATTTTGAGTGTAAAATTGACAAATGTGACCAAGTGATATGGAGGTACTCAAAAGAAAAAATTGTTTCAAAAGAGTCAAATACGTTCCATTGGTAAAAATGTACATTATTATGTTTTAAAGTTCCTCGGACCAAAATTAGGTTACTACATATACCCGCCTTTAAAGTAATATTTAAGTGCAATTAAAGGGATAAATAGTTATACATGTTCTTAGCATTGTAATATAAAGCAATAAAAAGTTATATATGGAATGTTATGCTATCTCATATACCAATTGTAAACACAACTAGATCAATGTAAACACAATTAGATTAATGTATCAATAATAATAATCACTTAAAAACTATAAAATTGTTAGAACATTTTAAACTAAGTAAATCAATGAATATCCCATTTGGTATGCAAATTATATTATTGTCATTGTTGATTATGTTAGAGATTTTGATGTGGTGTATATGTCCCAAGTAATGTAATTGCTGATATGACATATTCCCCTATGAATGGAGGTAGATCTTAAATAAAATTGTCAATGAAATTATAAAACCAAATGTAATAGGCACGTGATCCCGATGCGCTCCTACAACATCCACTTTGTGGAAAAAGAAGCAAACCATTTTTTCTTTAGACAACATTGTAACATATACCTCTTAACTAAGGATGAGAAAATATGTGATTTTAATATGAAAGGTATTAAACCGATAGAAACTATAAGGGGTCCAACGATCAATATTCCATGAGTAAAAATGGCACTTTTTTGCAAATGACCCAAAGCATAAATATATGATGTCCCATTAATCTCAAATATGATCCAAATGTGTTTTTCTCCATGGAAATCAAATATTATCTCTAAAAATTAACATGATCCCTTTGGAACCATGTGAAATGTATATGAAAAACTAAATTTGATATATCTAAATCATTTGAACTAAAAATTAAAGTGTATTTGATACCTAAAACTATCTTAATCTATGAAATAAGCCAATTATATGACCCCTTTTTAGATGTGGGTGTGCCTATGTATCACCCATAGGAAAATAAATTTTTATGTGCACCATGTGTAAAATACATTAAAATAGAAAGATGTAAAGAAGGATATAAAAATGAATCACATGTTAGTAGGTTCTTTGGTAGATGTGACATATGTATAATAGAAATGTGAAAACTAGTGTATATATATATATATATATATATATATATATATATATATATATATATATATATATATATATATCTATACTAGTTTTCACATTTCTATTATACATATATATCACAACACCAAGCATATAATATCTTGTAACATATTCAAGTGTAAGTAAGAAAATAAGTGCATTTGACATGGTGAAAGAATGTAACAAATCCATCGTGATTAGGAAACACATAAATAATCCATTAGACAAAAATATCACAATGATGACAAAATGATCATATATATATATATAGTTTTCACATTTCTATTATACATAATACACGACACATATGATCACTATTCAAAGTAGAAATAGTATAATGGTAAAGAATATCACCATTACACATAAATATCATCCATTAGCAAAAATATCGCAATGATGACAAAATGACACGCACAATGCAAACACGCATATGCACTCAAGTAGAAATAGTATAAGTAAGAAATATCACACATAAATATCACACGCACGCACGCACGCACGCACACGCACACGCACACGCACACACACACGCGCAAGCGCACTCACGCACGCGCATACGCACACGCACGCGCACGCACGCGCACGCACGCGCAAGACACGCACACGCCCACGCGCACGCACACACACATGCACACTGCCACGCACACCCCACGCATGCCCACACACACACACACACACACACACACACACACACACACACACACACACACACACACACACACACACACGCACACACACACGCACACACACACACACACACACGCACACGCACACGCACGCACACACACACACACAGGCACGCACACACACACACACACACACACACACACACACACACGCACACGCACACACGCACACGCATGCGCACGCACGCACACACGCACACACACACGCACACGCACACACGCACGCACGCACGCACGCACACACACACGCACGCGCACGCGCACGCGCACACGCACACGCACGCACACGCACACACGCACGCACACGCACACACACACACGCACACACACACGCACACCCACACCCACACCCACACCCACACACACCCACACACACACACACACACACGTGCGTCGCCACAGGCACACACACACACATGTGTGTGTGCACGCACACATGCACAGCACAGGGCGCACACGTGCACACGCACGCACATGCACAAGCGCACACACACGCACATGCACGCACGCACACTTACTTTTAATGACTATATATGATCAATTAATAACATTAAAATATAGAAAAATTGATATACATAAGATTCCCCTAGTGTATAATTGATCCCAATGTGAAGGAAATGCCTTTAGGTGTGGGAAAATAAAGCTAAAAAATCTTGTGAATCCATTATTATATGTAACATGTATATCATGTATCTAACTCAATAATATCATGATAAGCATGTTTGTAAGGATATGTAAAACACTTGTAGGATGATACAAAATGATATTTGAGAACTTTTACCAACAAAGTCAAGCAATGAACAAGTCCTTATTTTTTATTTTCTAACATTTTAGCATTAGGAATGAGTCAATCAAGAAAAAGGGCTAAGGGATACGGATGCAAAATAGAAGAATAAGATGGTTTTGAATTTCCTATTAATTCCTTTAAAATTCAATGTGAACTAGCATTGGATAACTTGAATTTAGTGATTGTAAATGTTTAGAATAAGATGAATAATTAAAAGGGAAAATCTAATGAAAAAAATCAATATAAATGAAGAGGCTAGAAGAATGATCAATTTGGGAAGTATCAATGTCATGGTAAAATAGAGGAATGGAGCATGAATAAATGATTCAAGAGAGGGTGTCAATCAAGAAAGACAAAAACAAGGAAACTACATATAATAATATGCATAGTTAAGTTGACATAAGGCATATCATAGGATTGCTAATCGATAATTTTTTTGGTTTCACTAACTTATTTCCTTAACTTAGATTTTTGTGCCACAAAAATGTACTCTAATACCCTTCATTCTTTGTGCTAGCATATCACTTGAGGTTCTCTCCATTTTTCCTCACCCAAGGCATGAAGAGATAAATGGGTATTTGATAGTTTAGGTTGTTAGGATAACACCATTACTAGAGCCATATCCAAACCAAACATGCTCGATAACAAATCCACCTACCCTACTCATGAATTTGTATATGAACAAATCCCCATTATTAATAATTAAGAAAGACAAAATAAAGAGAAATACTTTATAGTTTACCTTTGTTAAAAGGAGTGTAAACAAATAATTGAATTTTATTAAGTGTAATGTAACAACCCTTGTTAAAAGGGAGTGATAATTACTATTGTGACTCAACCAATGGGAGTGTAATAAAAAAATATTATGAAAAACCTTAAAATGGTGAAGCAATCAATTTGAAAAGGATCATGATCATCATACATTTTTAATAAATTAAAAAAATCTCACGTGTAAAAGTGAAGGGGGTCAGGGATTTTGGAGATGAGGATCGTGTGTGTCCTAACTAGAAGTAACAAATACAACCTCAAATGGTTCTTGGCCAGGAAAAGTATAATTTTGTGATATTTTCCTTCATATATAAGTGGTCATAACTCAAGGTGTTGGATCCCTTACACACAAGAGAGGAATATAGATTGATTGATCCCTAATAAAAGATATGTATCCCAATCTTATAAATCATTGTATTTTGATCTCGTGTATAATGGAATTTCCTCTATATCAATATACTCATATGTTTGAATGATTAATATAATATGTTATTTATGTTTTAAAACTTTGATTCATGATTATTTAATAAAAATGATGAATATTATCAAATGAACACAAGTTTGAGTTTTTATCATTGAAAAATAACACAGAATCAACCATTCTAAGTACCATTTAGTCAAGAAGATATGTAAGATATGAGTAAGAAAATTTTGTAAAAATTTATCACATATCAATAAATTGCAAAAGAAAGAACATGTAACTAATGCTTTCATTTTTTGAGAGTTTGGTGGCAAGTTCTAAACATTACAATAAAAAGATGGTTCAAGAAATAAAAGAATAACCTAATTGTTTCAAGAGAAGATATTTTTTTCATCAAAAATATGAACCTATTTTATAATACAATCAAGGGCTAGTTCCATGTAGACCCCAACTACCACAATTCCAACACCAACAACCACGACCAACATCAAACACCCAAAGTGATATTTGAGTATAACCAACCCATCTAACCAACTCACCACCATCTTATCACCAATTTTGGATAAAATTGAACTAAAGGTCTCAACAACATATTTTTAAAAGTAAAACAATGAGTTATATTTATTTTGATAGATGCTCCATCTTCAATAATTATTTTTGTCAACATTTAACATACAACAAATGTTATTAAAACAAATTATTTATAATAACTTTTAAAGTGTATAAATTTATTTTAATAACATTTGTTGCATGTTAATGTTGAGAAAAAGAAAATAAGTTTTCACATGCTAATGTTGAAAAAATAATTATAAGCTTTTAAAAGTTATTATAAATCATTTGTTTTAATAACATTTGAGGATCAAATATTTGTAAAATATAAATTAATTTTAATGCATTAACTTATAATTAATTTTAAATATCTTATTGGGACATTGGAATCCCAGTATTGTGAAAGCGTACTAAAATAATAATAATATTCATTTGTCATTAGTTTTGGTACATTGAATTTTTGTATAATGCTTTTTTAGGTAGACTCTTAAATAAATATTTATTTTAATAATATTTGTTAATTTTTTTAGATGCTTTATTTTAATAGATGAATAGTAGTAATGGAACTTTCTTCTTATATTATATATTTTTATACTTTTAAGTAAATATTTTTATATATTTGTTTATTCTAATAATAATTGTTTAAATCGTAACAAATACTTACATGAATAAAGAATGTTGAAATTTTCTTGTTATATATATCAAGAAAGCTTCAATACCATTATTCATATATTAAGTATAATCTTCTCAAAAGAGGACAGCTTTATATATTAATGATGATTATTATAAGACTAAATATTTAAAGATTATACCTAAAAGATCAATATACCATAAATCCAATGTACATAAGTTAATACCACTATTTTAGGCTTTAACAATATTTAAACCAATAAAATATACTCAAAACTAATGATGAGTTAATGCATTACTTCCTTACCTACAATCAATTAATTAATTAAGACCTACATATTTTACTTATGAGAAAACCCCATTAAATTTGTGATATTTTAGACACTTATAAAAGAAAGAAATTCATTGTAAGATCTATGAACAATACTATAGATGTGTCTCTAATATCGAATCATAACTCTAACCTAGCTTATGCAACAACATTAAAATTAAGTTTAAAAAAATGGCTCGCATGCTGAAAAAAGTGTGAGGACGTCTTTGGTTTCGCTAAAGAAAGAAGCAAAAAGGGTCCCTTCTATATCGAAGATTTCGGTGGGGATGAAGACGAAAAAGCTAAGGGGCTTTGGAAGAACAAGGTCGAATGGTCGGGGAGAGATCAAAGGAGCTAAGGCGATTGGGAATTTTGTGTTCCGAGGTACCTTTGACGAAAGCTTTTGGGATGAAGATAGGTCATTGTCGAGCAAATGTTGTTCCTCCGGGAGGAGGACGAAATGTATGGAAGGATAATAAGTTTTCAGAGGATTCTCGGGAGTCAAAGGAGAAGGAAGCAAATAGGGATGCAGAGGTTGGTATGTGGTTCTTCCCAAAGAATGGTGTCTTTGGATGTTCCCCTATCCCAAAAGGATCGATTGAGGCGTAAGATATGGCGGAGGCTAGCGAATTGTTGGTCGACACCATGACTATTATGAGTCTAGGTGAATTGGAGATTAAAGTATCAAATAAAGTCAAAATGGTAGATGTGGGCTCTCTAGCTTTAGAAGAAATATGTGAGCATGTGGGGCAAAAAGCATTGATTTGTAAATTTATTGGGCTCTAACCTTCTAAAGATGAGCTTTGGAAATGGATGTAAAAAAATTGGGCTTGCAAAGAGCATCCAAGTCTCGTGTTTTTAACCAAGGGTTTCTTCCAGTGTGTTTTGGAAATTCGTAAGATATGGATAGGAATTTTTGGGGGTCCATGGTTCTTTAAAAATGTTGGTATTTACATTAGACCTTGGTCCCCCTCTTCAACCCGCAGGAAGAGTTGGTGAAGAAGGTTCCCCTATGGGTGAGACTTTATAAATTACCTCTCGGAGTTTTGGGGGTGTAGGAAACCTTAAGATCCATCAGAAAAGCCTCGGGTGATTCAAAGGTGAGAATCGGGAAGGAAACAAAGGAACCTACCTTCTCCTCATATGCAAGGATCTCAGATAAGGTTGACTTGTCAATACCTCTAACTCACGCCATTAGACTCAACACTCCTATGGGAGTTTGGTTTCAATCAATTGATTATGAATGCTTTCCGCTCGTGTGTTTCGAATGTTTGGGAAATTGGGCACAAAATGAATCGATGCCCTTTGAATGAAATCGGGAGTGCTAAGTAGGTGGAGGACAAAGTTGTTCCAAAGGATAAATGGAAATCTAGAAATGATGCGGGCTCTTCATATCCAACCAATGAGGATGAAGTCCAAGGAAGGTAACAAAAGTGTTGATGTTTCCAAGGAAAAGGAAGTAATAGATGTAAAGGGTGTTTCGCGCCTTCGTAACATGGTGTTGATGCTTAGGGCATAGAGGAGATCTTTAATCGTAAAATGGAGATGTCCCTTCAAAATGTGCCTTTAGATCGATGACTTAATGATTTTGATGGAAGCTTTTAATTGTTTGAAAGATGGAAATAAGGAGATCTCCATGCTTAAGCACGATGATGGAAGTATGGTTGTCCCTAATAAGGAGAACCTAGTTATTCAAGTAGCACAAAACATCTCTTCAGGGTAAGTTTTGAAATAAATTGATATGAATAAGAAGGTTGCTTCATCCGAAACTCCATCGAGGAAATCAAAGGATGGCTTTGTCTCACAACAAACCCCAACGTAATACCGGGTTTTCGATATATGCAGTAGACGGTCTAATGCTCTTAAGACTCAGTTGGAGGCTAAGATGAATATTGATATAGGTAATCAAAGCACCTTAGAGGCTTTTGTGTCTGGTGGAAGGGACTCTCCTTCCACCCGGGGGCCATGAAAATCTTAAGTTGGAATGTCAGAGGATTAAACTCCTTTGACAAAGGTCACTTTGTCAAGCGACTTAGAGAAAGTGAATGCCCGTGATATTCTTATGTCAGCAGAGATTAAGATGACATGTGATGAATGTGAGGAGGCCAGAAAAAAATTGGTTTAAAGGTGAGGCTATTTTTGTTTATGTTGTTGGAAACTCTAGAGGTCCGTAACTGTATGGAACCCAAACAAAATTAGAGGTAATATTTCTTGGCAAAATGTAAGTGGTTTATTATTCTCGGGATGTTTGGATTTGCTTTCAAATGATAGGTTCATGTTAGTTAATGTGTACGGCCAATCTTGGTTGAAATGTAAAAAAGATTGCCGGGATGCTCGACCAATCTTTTGGAGAGGGAGGACAAGAAAAAAATGGAGGGGATTTTAATGCAATTTTAAATTTAAAAGAAAACGGGGGTGGGCGTAAGATTATGCCTCAAAGTTCTTTTGATTTCGAGAATTTTGCAACAATTTAGCTTTAATAGATGTGGAGCCTAAGTATGGATGCTTTACCTCGAATAACAAAAGAATTGGTTCGAGGCCATCCTAGAAAGATTGGATAGATTTTTTATTAGTTCTGAATGGGGATTGGAAAACTTTAAATTTTCCTCTGATATATCAAGGTGGCTAGGTTTGATCACTCTCCCATTAGTTTATTTTTTATCACGCTTGAAAGGCGCCCAAGGTATTCCCTTCAAAATGGAATTTATGTGGTTTCTTGATCCTTCCTTTGAAGAAAATCTTAAAGATAGGTGGGGGATAAAAGTGGTTGGCTGCAAGAGGTATAGTTTGACGAGTAAGTTGAAATGTGTGAAAGCGATGCGAAGTGGAATAAGTAGTCCTCGGTAATTTGTTCCATAATAAAAATGATTATGCTTCATATTCGAGGTGATTCAGAGGAAATCATCAAACAAGGGGCCTCGAGATATCTTGCTTTCAAAAGAAAAAGAGGGTTTGGCCCGTCTGGACCAGATTCTGTGTATGGAAGAAGTTGTTTGGAAGCAAAAATCAAGAGTTCGGTGGCTAAAAGAAGGGGATAGAAATACCCAAAATTTTCCATCTATCCATTACTACTCGGGGGAATGTGAACAAGATTGAACAATCGACCCTCCCTTCTGGAATTGTAATTATTGAGATGGAGGAGATCAGAGAAGAAGGAGTGTCTTTTTTCAAAAATTTGCTTTCTGCGGATGAAGGTTTGTGGTTGGCCAAAGAAGAAGCTTTGTTTTCTTGCATCCCCAAAATCTTAAAGGAGGGAGAAGTAAAAGGTTAATGCTTCCCATCTCTAAGGAGGAGGTCAGGGTGGTTGTTTTTAGTCTCGGGGTAGATAAGGATCCTAGGCCGGATGGGTTTCAGATTGGATTCTTCCAAAAGTTTTGGCACATTGTGGGGGAAGATGTGTGGACGGTTGTGGAAGAATGTAGAAAGAAAAGAGCAATTCTAAAAGAATGGAATTCTACTTTTCTGACTCTAATTCTGAAAATGAAGATGCACAATATTTCAATGCTTCCACCGATAGCGTTATGCAATGGAATCTATAAAAATGTATCTAAGGTTTCGGCCTTAAGGTTAAAATCTTTCTTGATATTTGTCATATTGGATAGTTAAAATGGGTTTGTGGAAGGTAAGAAAATTCTAGATTGAATAGTGATTACACATGAATCGATTCATTCCTTGAGTCACAAAAAGAATCCAAGTATGATAATCAAGTTAGACATGATGAAAGCATGTGACAGGGTGAATTAGAGGTTCCCGGAAGTTGTACTTGTCAAGTTTGGCTTCCCTTTGATTGTGTTCAAATGATCAAGAATTGCTTCTCTACTCCAAAGTTCTTTGTGTTGATAAATGGAGTTCCGATTGGGCATTTTTCATCTTCTAGGGGTCTCAAGAAAGGTGACCCGATTTCCCTTTCCTTTTCATTATTATGGCCAAAGCTTTGACCAAAGAAATTAAGATGGTCATTGTAAGGAAGGAGTCAAAGGTCTTATAATTTCTTTGAGAATTGAGCTTGTAGCTAATTCGCACTTGTAGATGATACAACTTTGTTTGGGGACCCTTCAATGGTCGATGCTTGAAATTTTCAAGAGATTTTAGACAATTACGAAAAGGTTGTTGGCCAGAAGGTAAGTGCTACTAAATCTGTGATCTATTTCATAAATGTGGATCCAAAATTGCAGTGGAGGATCGCAAATATTTTTGGCTTCTCTATTAGATCTTTACCCAGTTCATACTTGGGTATGCCCTTGATTAGTGGTGTGGCTAGGAAAGATCTCTGGAAACCGGTGGTTGGGCGGATCCAAAAAAATTGTCCTCCTGGAAGGGCAAGTGGTTAACCTTGGCAGAAGAGCTAAATTGATTCAATCTTCTCTGCAAGCCATTTTGTCATACTTTATGTCCCTCTTTAAATTGCTAGAGAAAGTTGCTAGAAGCATTACTAGTTTGCAAAGGAGTTTCTTGTGGAGTGGAAATGAAGATAGAAAGTTTTGTTTGGTTGTTTGGGATGAGGTCTGTCGCTCGAAAAGAGAGGGTGGTTCGTGGTTTAGGAATTGTGCTTTGATGAATAAGCTCTAGGTTGCTAATTGTTGTGGAGAGTTTACATCGACAGAGAGAATTTATGGAGCAGAGTCATAAGAGCCAAGTATTTAGAAGTTCAAGGTCTGGAGGAAATTTTTTTCCAAGAAGAGCTTCCCGATGGATCAGAATTTGGAATTTTATTAAAAGTAGCAGGAACTTTGTAATTCAAGGCTTGAAATGGCTACCTTAGAAAGGCAATAAGGTGAGATTTTGGGATGACAATTGGCATCATGTTGGCCCCTTTGTTGAGATTGATTCTTTGAGGAATTTTAAAGAGGAAGCAATCATCAAGAGGGGCCCCAAGGTAGAAAATTACACTTGTATGATGGATGGGGTCGGAAGTCGATAGATCCTTATATGGATGGGACCGGGTAATATGGAAGGATTTGAGGTCCTGTCAAGGCATTGAGTTCCTACCCATGTCCTTAAGCGGTATTCAAGATAGGCTCATTTGGGAGGGATCGAAATCTGGGGAGGTGACAGTAAAGGAAATGTATGGTAGCTTTTATGTAACGTCAAGGGTAGGGTCAAGAGAGATATTTCCCTGCTAATAGGGTGTGGCAGGGGGAAGGTTTACCTAAAGCAAATATATTTATGTGGCTTGCGGCTTTAGGTAAGTGTCTGACTTATGACAATCTGATGAAAAGAGGTTTCCATGGTCCGGCCTTCTGCTTTTTTGTAAAGACTAGGATGAATCAGTGCAACCATCTTTTTATTCATTATCCCTTTGCCCAACAAATTTGGCTTATGGCCCTGGCAATAGTGGAATGTTAATTGAGTCCTCCCGCTCGGCTTTGGATCCAATATCTTAATGGCATTGGAAAGTGGCTCATGAAGGTCTTCAACTATTGTGGAACCTTACCCTTGCCGCAATCATTCGGAGTTCATAGTTGGAACGAAAAATAGGAAAATTTTTCAAGGTATCAAGCTTTCTTCTCGCTGAGTTTGGAATAGGATAGAAGGACTTCTTTCGAATCTGTAAAATCGTGGTGTAAGAATTTGGAATGTAAAAGCAGTGAAGATAGAGTCTTATGTGGAAAATGTCCTTTATTTCCTCGAAGTATGATTCAAAGCCTCCCGATAACTAAGTAGGGAAAATCACAAGTTTGTGGAGACCACCTGAAAAGGGGTGGATTAAATTAAACTTCGATGGTGCATGCAAAAGGAAATCCGAGAAGAGTTGGTTGTGGTTGCATTTTCAGAGATTTTAATAGTCAACCGGTGTTGGCCATGGCAGTTGATTGTGGTATCTCCTCAAATAATCGAGACATAGGGATAGCTCTTCTTTTCGGTTTATTAGAAGCTAAGAACAAGAAGTGGCTTTGTTTATGGATCGAAGGAGACTCTAAGGTAATTATTGGTATGGCCCAAGAAAGGTTTCCTTATGTCTGGAAGTGAAACCAGTATGTTTGAAGATTAAGGCCATTCTATCTTCTTTTTCCGAGATTAAAATATCCCATGTTAAAAGATTGGGAATATGGTAGTTGATTGCCTTGCTAATAGGGGTGTGGATGTCTAGGATAAGTTCCATTTGAAATGTCATGTTTGGGAGGAGAGCTTCCCATGTGACATCATGTCTCTAATCTCGAAAGATGCAAGGGTGGCGATCATCATGAGGGAGAGTAAGTGTGTTGGCGTCGGGCAATTAAGGCTATAATTTGAGCTATTTTCTTTGGAATTATGATGGCATAAAGACGGATATCTTCCTATGGATTTTAGGTACTTAAACATTGCCTCACATCATGCAAGGCATGCGAAAGTTTTTTAAATTCTCAGGCGACAGATCTCTTTTGCATCAACTGATTTTCGAAGCTCGGTGGGAATTGCTCCTCAGTATCTTTGTGGTGGTTGTGGGAGTGTATAGATGAAGAATTTGGGGAGCATGGAAGTTAGTCCAAGTAGGAAGAGGTGGCGGGCCTTAACTAGTGGGGAGGCTAAGGAGTCTTTCTCTTCCTGAAGGGATGGGAAAATCCGTAATGCGGCCATGAGGAGCTGGTTGGAAAAAGTTTGGTCTGTGGCGGAGGACTTTAAAGAGGAGGCAAATATTTGTGAAAGTATGAGGAAGTTGATGCTTGACCCCAATCAGTTAATTGGGAGGAGAAATGTTTTCGACATGGCACAGGGGCTGAGTGTTGCTAATATCCTGTCCAATTCCTCAAGGCAGTTTATTCTTCATAAAGAGCATGCGAGTCTGGAGGAGCATCTGATCGTATCCAATTTCATATTCATGCATTGAGTAAGGGTTTGCAAGTGGTTGTGCGTAGGCTAGAAGCCAGTGGCGGAGAATCAAGGTTTAGAGCTTCCAGCAAATGCCAAGGTGGTGATGCTCGAATGCTACGCCGAACCTGTCTTCTTCCTCTCGTGCGGAGTAAGGATGACTCGAATGTGGAGATCATAGAGGTCTTGCAAGTGGTCGAAAGGCTTGACCTTTCTTATCGGGGTCTTGTCTAGGTATTGTCTATTTTTTATGCGGAATCTATCAAGGGTTTAGGTTTTTTTAATATTCAAAGATGATATGGTGGTTTAGTATATATATTGTATATAAAATGGTCAGTAGTCAGTGGTGAAACTATTGATCCATAGGGGTCCAAAATAACTCTACTTCATAAAAAAAAGTCAAAGCAAAAGAAGAAAAATAATAATAAAAGGAGGTTCTGTCTTGTAGTAACAGACCACCGCCCAGCCAGGGCGGTGGTCCTGGGACCGCCGGTCTACAAAGGGCGGCGGTCCTGTCCATTACAGACAGAAAACAAAATTTGAAACGAATGGCCTCCGAATTTGAAAGGATGTTCGTTTCTCTTCTCCTTCATGACCTTTCCCATTCTCCAGTGCACAAGAGGACATGAGAAAGGCTATAAATTCATGATTGTAGAAGTGTAGAAGATCATCGAAGCATGAGAGCAAGTGAGCAAGAAGTCTTAGTGCTGGAAATTGTATTTTTGTAGAAGAAAGGAGTGTTGAGACAGAGCAAGCAAGTAACTGAAAGGAAGTGTTGAGATATTATCTACTTCCCTTTCATACTTATTGTAAATTATGTACTTATTGATTTGAATTGGCCAATAGAAGTGGGAAGAAAGAGCAATTTCCCTTCCCGACTGGTTTTTCCTCCATTGAGGTTTTCCAGGATAAAATTGTTGGTGTTATGAGCTTATATTCTTTTCTTTACTACCATTGTTGATTCTAAGCACAATAATAATTCATTCACTAGCTATCTCTGTTATTTTCTAATAGAAAGTAAACAACAACGATTAATTGTGATTTTGTGAATAATTCCAAAGTTGAAGAGTTTACAGATCATTTTGGTATCAGAGCTAACAAGTATCCAGGACTGTGGTATTTGGCTATTGAATTTGTATGATAGTAACAAGATCTAAAGGCGAAGAAACCTTACCTTGCGATCCAGAGATTTCTACAAAGAAGTGGAAACAAAGAATTCGGGAGAAATGGAGGAAGAGAACTTGGTCCGTAGAATCGAGATGTTGGAGACCATGATGGATAGGATGTTTAGAAGGCAAGAGGAACTTGCAGATTTGTAGAAGACAGCTTCCATCAAGCAAGACTCCATGGACTCGGTGGTTCGAGGCTTAGCTGAAAAGTTTGGTATAGGCAAGAGCCACCATGAGGAAGATTATGGGGAAGAGCATGAAGAAGAGACTTCTAACACAAGAGAAAAGGTAAAATCTGAACATGCTCCTTTTAAAGTTGAGACTAAAGTCGAAATCAAAAGATTTGAAGGACAAGTAGATGCAAAGTTACTTGATAAATGGTTGAAACAGTTAGAAGTCTATTTTAGCGTCCATAATGTCACTGAGGCACAAAGGATCACCTTTGCACGTCTCAAAATGGAGGGACATGCTCTAGTTTGGTGGGAAACTCATCTAACTACTTGTGAAAAGAAGAAGCGTCCTATTGTGAAGTCTTGGTAAGAATTTAAGGAATTAGTTGAGCTAGCTTCTATCCTATTGGCCATAAACTCACCAAATGATTAAATGACAGTATTTTAGACAAGGCAGTGGTCAAAGTGTGTAGGACCATACTACGGAGTTTCGAGGCAAGCCATGTTGTTAAACATGGACTTGGAGGATGAGGATATTATGACCAAGTACTTGAGAGGACTTCACACTCACCTTTGAAGAAAAATCATCTCCGTAGAAGCCCAAGGATCTCAATGAAGCATGTGTGCAGGCATACTACATAGATGATGAGAAAAATCAAGGAGAAGCAGAGCTGAGGGTAAAGCAGTCGACAAATCAACAGAAAAAGGATCATGGGAAAACAAGTAACAAGAGTAAGTGGAAAGGAAAAGGTAAACAAGTTGCCACTACTTTAAATACTTGTAAAGATCCCAAGAATTTTTGCAAGAATTGTGATATCAATGGTCATACTGACGCTACATGTTGGAAGTTGCATCTAGAGTTACATCCAAAGAACCAAACCAAGGACTCCAAGAAGTCCATGACAGCTTGTAAAGACAAAGGGGAGGTGGAAATCGAAGATGACTCTGATGTAGATGAAAGGCTTGATGCACAGCCACCAACATGGACAATGAAGAGGAGATGAGTAGACTATTCTAGATCAAAATCCAGATCAAGAGAACTAAGGTAAATGCTTTGGTTGATACCGGTTCTCAATCTAACTTGATTTCTAAAGCAGTTGTAAAGAAGCTTGGTCTTGAGACTTACGAGCATTCACACCCTTATCCTTTGGGTCAGGTGAAGAAGGGTGTTGAAATTCGTAACAAGAAGATATAAGGTCAAGTTTGGGATAAATTCCCAATATATAGATGTTTTTGAAGCTGACATTATTCCACTTGATGCTTTTGATGTTGTATTCAGGAGTCCTTACTTGTATGTTAAGGATGCTATATTTATGAGAAAGGAAAATCAAGATGATGGGTCAAGGATGAGATCAGCTACAACATCCGAGCACACCAACATAAGACACAGGTTACTATGGTAAGTGCTAACCAAGCAAAACAACTTATTCAAGCAAATCATAATCAGTTTTGTTTACTTTTGTTAAAGGATAAACAAGATGGGGTAGAAGTTTCAGAGATTTCTAACCAAGGAAAACAAGATTTGGATAGTATTATTCACTTTTTCAGAAGTATTTCAGTCTCCTAGTGGGTTACCACCAAAACGGGAAGTAGAACATGAGATTCAACTATTGCCAAAGTCCCCTGTATTGAACATTGGGTTGTATAGGCAATCCTTGCTTGAGAGTACTGAAGTAAAGAAACAACTCTAGGAACTAATAGACCAAGGGGTGATACGTCCGAGCACCTCACCGTGCGGTTCGCCTATTGTGATGGTGCCAAAGAAGGATGGTTCTTGGAGAATGTGCATCGACTACCGCACTTTGAACAAGATCACCATAAAGAACAAATATCCACTTCCCCGCATAGATGATCTCTTGGACCAGCTTCAACATGCCAAATTTTTCACGAAATTGGATCTCAAGTCAGGTTATCACCAAGTCAAGATGAAGGAGGAGGATATATGGAAGATTGCCTTCAAAACAAAACAGGTTTGTATGAATGGTTAGTACTTCCTTTTGGATTATGCAATGCACCCGCTACATTTATGAGATTGATGAATGATGTATTGCAGGATTTCATATATTCATGTGTCATTGTATATCTAGATGATATCTTGATTTTTAGTGCCACATGGGAAGAACATCTAATGCATTTGCAGCAAGTCTTGCAAGTTCTCAGGGAGAAACAACTACTTTGTAACATGAAGAAATGTGAATTTGTCAAACAATACTTGTCTATCTTGGGCACGTGGTTGGAGAAGAACTACGAGTGGATCCAAAGAAGGTGGAAGCCATCACAAATTGGCCAACACCAACAGGAGCCACAGAGACTAGAACTTTTGTGGGAGCAGTACAGTACATGCGGAAATTCATTCCGGTTTTTCAAAGGATTGCAAAGCACTCTCTACACAATGGCCGCAAAGAGTAAGGGTTTTGACTGGGGTAAAGAACAAGACAAATCCTTTGAGTTATTGAAATACAAGATTAGTCATGCTCCAAAGATTGCTCTTCCTAGTTTGCAACAGCGTTTTTGAAGTAGATAGATGCCATGATTACGCCATGGGCACAAAGTTGCTCCAAGGAGGTAAACCCGTATGTTATCATTCAAACCTTCACTTCAAAGCAGCTTAAAAGATATTCAATATATGATAAAGAAATTTATGCACTAGTTCAGTGGAATTAAAAATGGAAACATTATTTGTTGGGTAAAGAAACTATTGTGCACACCGACCACAAAACCTCTCCAAAGATTTGCAAAGCACGCTAAATTGCAGCAGGCAAGGCACTACAAATGGATGGGGTTTCTTCAATAGTTCCACCTAGTGATCAAATACAAGAAGGGTAGTACAAATTTGGTGGCAGACATGTTGTCTAGGCCACCCACACAGAAAAGTTCTCTTGTTTGGCCACTATCTCTCAAATCGAGCCCTTCACGAAGGAAGCTTACGGAGAGGCATATGCCCAAGACAAAGACTTTGGGGTGACATTTCAAAAGTTGCAGTCCCAAGGGGCTGGAAAGACAGGGATTGAAGATTGTTATCTTAAGGACGGGTTGCTCTACCGATGGGGAAACTTTGTGTGCCTAAAGAAGAAAGACTTCTATTGATGAGGGAAGCACATACCTCGAAAGTAGCAGGACATTTCGGTGTTGGTAAGACCCTAGCCCACTTGCAAAGGTATGTATATTGGCCCAACATGCAAGAAGAAGTATCAAAATTTATTCATGGATGTAAACTTTGTTGTACTAACAAGCCTAAAACTAGGAAGGAAAGTTTGTATATGCCTTTACCAATACCTACTCGTCCGTGGGAGGACATTTCTATGGATTTTGTAGGAGGATTACTTATGTCTAAACATGGCCATGACTATCTCTATGTTGTTGTTGATAGATTTAGTAAAATGTGTATTCTTATGGCATGTAAAAAGACAATAAAAGCACATGAGGCAGCAGATCTTTTCTTTGCTAATGTATGGGTGCATTTTGGTTTGCCAAAGTCTATTGTCTCTGACAGGGATTCCAGGTTCTTGGGAAGTTTTAGACTACTTTGTGGGACAAGATGGATACCAAGTTACAGAGGAGCACAACTTTCCATCCACAGACAGATGGACAAACAGAGGTGGTAAATAGGACTTTGGTATAGTTGATCAGAAGATATAACAATAAGTACCCAAGGACTTGGGATGAGTCCTTAGCCTACATTCAACATTCCTATAACCGGACAAAGTACACACATCCACTATGAAGTCACCATTTGAAGCATGCTTGGGATATCTACCTACAAATCCGCTAGACATAATAGTTAGACAAAGAAGATGAGGAGGATACACGAGACACGGAGGTGACTAGAGCCAACAAGTTCATTGAGAGGATCCAGAAAATCCATCTCAAGGTCAAAGAACAAATTAGAGAAATCTCAAGCAAAGTACAAAGCTAGGCACAATCAACATAGGACTAACACAAGCTTCATGTTGAGATAAAGTTTGGCTTTACTTGAGCAAGGGAGACTACAAGGTCAAGCACGGAAATTCAAGCCACTATGATATGGACCCTTCACCATATTGGAGCAGGATGGAGAAAATACTTTTCGACTTGATTTGTCATCATTCATGATGATGTACTCAGTAAATTGCGAGAACTTGCACCTATATGAGCCATCCATGCTAGATGAAGATGAAGAACTACAGTTGCTACCTTCCATTAAGGATTGCGTCTTGGACTCACGAGGCGAATTGGAGGAGGATGTAGTGCTGCAGCAGAAGGTCAGAGAGACTAGAAGAGGTCCACAAGAGTCTTGGCAGATTGGACTGAAAGGAAAGACACCAAGGCAGGCTCGGTGGTACTCGAAGGAGCAAGCGAGGGAATTGTTTCCTCATCTACTCCCCCACTAAGCTTTTGTGGGACCAAAAGCCTCCTAAGAAGGGGAGGTGTGATCCATAGGGATCCAAAATAACTCTACTTCATCGAAATAGTCAACACAAAAAAAGAAAAAAAAAAACAATAAACAGAGATTTTGTCTTGTAAGTAATAGGACCGCCGCCCAGCCAAGGCGGCGGTCCTGGGACCGCCGGTCTGCATAGGGCGGCGGTCCTAGCCATTACGGACATAAAACAAAATTCGAAAATGAACCTCTGAATTTGAAAGGATGTTCGTTTCTCTTCTCCTTCATGACCTTTCCCATTCTCCAGTGCACGAGAGGACATGAGAAAGGCTATAAATACATGATTGTAGAAGTGTAGAAGATCATCAAGCATGAGAGCAAGTGAGCAAGAAGTCTTAGTGTTGGAAATTGTATTTTTGTAGAAGAAAGGAGTGTTGAGACAGAGAAAGCAAGTAATTGAAAGGAAGTGTTGAGATATTATCTACTTCCCTTTCATACTTATTGTAAATTCTGTACTTGTTGATTTGAATTGGCCAATAGAAGTGGGAAGAAAGAGCAATTGCCCTTCCCAACTGGTTTTTCCTCCATTAGAGGTTTTCCAGGATAAAATTGTTGGTGTTATGAGCTTATATTCTTTCATTTACTACCATTGTTGATTTTAAGCACAATAATAATTCATTCACTAGCTATCTCTGTTATTTTCTAATAGAAAGTAAATAGCAGCGATTAATTGTGATTTTGTAAATAATTCCAAAGTTGAAGAGTTTATAGATTAACTATGCTGATTACAGCGCTTCCCCATTAATTTTGGAATGTATGAAGCACGATAATGTGTTTGAAAACTTTATGAGAGTCCACTGATGTAAGATGTTATCAGAACTGGTTCCTTGTGTATTTTTTGCAGGTTAGGGCCTTTTCCCTAGGTATCAATAGCGAAAAAAAAATTATGGATGTGTCTCTAATTGAGCAAGGCTCCCTATGAATTTTGTCAACAATCATTTCATCAAATCAATAAAATAATACATACAAATATGTCAGTATATATAAACTTCATATGGCATTTTTAAGCAGCAATCATTTCATTCATACAATAAAATAATATATACTTATCAATATAAAATATCACGTCCTTGAAACACTGAATTCTATGTTCCTGAACAATGACAGTTATGCAAAGTTACAAGGCAATGCTTGATTCTATGGTAATTTAAAATGGACTCATTGTCCCAATCCCATGCACAGAAGCTCCACCCATAATAAAGCTGCTTCTATGCATTTTCTCTGTGACAAAAATGGAAGCAAACAAAAATATAAAAATTACATTGAAAAGGCAACGTGGTCACTATCAGTTATTGTGCTTAATTTCAAAAAAAAAAAAAAACAACAAAATTTAGTATGTCAACCATACCTTTTTCTTTAAAAATTCTAGTGCAGATGTTGCAAAGTCTTGCATTTGCTGTCCCCGGATGAAATGTTGGGGATTTTTTCCCAAGTCTTCTCAGTCTCAAACTTCTCTCTTTCCTATAAAAGGACGTTTAAAAAAATTAGAGCCCAGAATTGCAATGCACTTGTTGTTTTGAATGGTAAACAAGAGAAAAATGTAACATGGACCAATGATGACAGGAGAATTGAAGTCATAAACACTGGTGGAGAAAAATCAACCATTATCAATAGGCTGTATTGCGATCACACAAGGAATGGTTTTTGTTTAATTATTTACCGTCAAATCTTCCAATTGTCGGTACAATACTGCTTTCAGACTTTCAAGTTTATAAAGCTCAAGACTCTGGTAACTAGCATGATGGGCCTAGCATTCAAAGATGTTAAATAATTAGTTATTATAGTTTTAAAGAGAGATCCTTCCTCCGATAAATATTTATGCAAATACAAACCATGATGTTTAACATCTTCCCCATCCATAAGGGATCTGCACTGCATATTTCAATAGACTTTGTTGCACATTCATTCATACAATCAATGTCATTCAAGTACTTGCGTTGAAGTATATAGCTCTGATTTATAGCTTCAGTTGGTATTTCTACCTGTTCAAAGCAATTTTCTTCAACCTGCCTTGCATTATTGTCTATAGTTACAGCAAGAAAACTTCTAATCAGACTTGGTGTTATTGGAGTCAAAATACACCTTCATATAAGGAAACTCACTTGGAACACAGATGTTGCAACTCTGCTATTTACCATTTATAATCCTGAACATCACATAATACACAAACAAATAATGCAAAAATGGTAATTTTGCACGTGTAAATCAATGCATCCATCAAATGTATAAGGATATATGTTTTAACTCACTGATCCGACACAGATGCCACTGCTCTAGAAACAGCTTATTAAGTACCTCCATGACTCTGAAGCAAGAACAGAAACAATACTCATTTCTCCAAATATCATCTTCGTAGAGGTTATGGTTATGGTTTCCTTTGTATTTATAACCTCAAAAATAGAGACCGAATAAATATTACAATTCAAAAAAGTAGAGCAAGCATACTTGATTCAATGAAGTACTTACTCGGGCAATGAAATTGTACTCCAACATTTTTCGCTTAATTGCACATCAGCATATAAATTGAAAGTGACGTGTTGCAATTTTAGAGTAACATGGCTAGGCACTTTCTCGCAGTCACTGTGAATCATTTTCCATCAAAAGAAATGAGAAGGTGAAATACACTATAAAAACCCTTCAATGCACATCATACCGTAGCAAAAGATATTATGTATAAGAATCCACTCGATCCTATCCTTAACAAAGAAAATAATGGCATAAATGTCTACCAACATATATAATGTAGACATTGCTAACAGAGAAATTTTTGAACTGCCGCTTACTCTAATGCATTTTCTAACAATGGATAGAATAAGATGAATGAGATCCTCAAGACCATGCAATAAAATCCCAAAGTTGATACAAACAAACAATACCTACTCTAATGATAGACAGTTTTATATTGATTGCAATTTATAAACAAGTAGATAATTAAAAAATGGTGCAGGAGAATGGTGGTGCAAACAAGGGTTGAGTGAAGAACCTATGCTTTATCAGAAAGAGATTACATAGAAACACACAAATTTACAAGAAAAGTGGCAAAGCAAGCACGGAAACCAGATTTCCATTAACTTGATTATGACTATACTTGAGAGGATTTCATTAAAAATTTTGGTTTCAAAGTTTGGATGCCTTCTCCTTTTCAGTAGTAACCAAGCAGTTATAACCTCCTAATGCTACTTTTCTTTGTACCTTATCCCCCTTTTATATATTAAAAAGAAAAATTAAATATGCCAAGAAAGATCGATGCAATAAAGATAAACAATTCAGTCAAGTTCCTCTTATTTCCTTTCCTCTTTTAGGAAGGAAAATTTTCCTTTCCTCTTATTGTTGGGTGTTTAGTTGAATATGCAAAAACCTGGATAGATGATTGACTAATTATCTTAGATTCAGACGCACAATCACTTACGAAAAATATAGATTCCTACAAAATACTAGACCCAGTATGCACACAAACTCCCTATTTGATGGTGTTCAACTGATCAAGAAACTCTCAAGAAAACATTTGAACATGTGAGTGTGACAACATTGTTGCTTCCAGAGTTCAAACAACTAGGTTTTATGGGACGCTTGCGGCTCCTCATTACTTCAAATTTCCCCCATCTTCAATTCTCTGAAATATGATTGCAGGTAGGGACACATGTCTAACATCAGTTACAACCACCTCTGAAAACCTATGTTGCATGGATATGCCCAAAACCCCCTCGAATCCCCTTGAAACGTATCTAATACGGATACAATATGGATACGATACGGAAACGTTCCTGATACATATAGGGTACGTCATGATACGACACGGATACGTCTGTACATAGCCGTGATGTATCCTGATGTACCCCGTACATATCAGGAACATATCCAGTAGTAAATACGTTTTTTTAAGTTCTATTTCATTTTTTTTTATTTTTTACTTTTCTACTCCCTAAAACCGAACCCTAAACACTAAATGAATAAAATAATACACCCTCTCCCCCACAAAAAGTTATAAAAAGCACCCACCCCTCTCATTTGAAATCACACAAACAATTTCATTGTCTTTTTGCAAGTGAATGAGCAAAGAGCCAAAGAAGAGTTGTGAAGAGCTTAGTCGAGGCAAAGATTGGAAGGAGGTTTTGCACAGAGCTTAGAGGAGGCAAAGATTTGAAGGAGGGGCAGCGATTGCTTCTATTGTTTGGAGTCCACCATTGCAAGGAGGAGAAGGAGAAGAAGCCATTGTTGAGACTTGAGAGGAAGAGATTGTTTTAAAATTTTAAATTTATTGTTCATTCAAGAATCAAAACTAGAAGAGTAGACTTGAGAGGAAGAGGTAGCATTTGTAATTTTGTTTAGAGGCAACCAGGATCTACGATTCTACACTATAAGTATACCGTATTTTTATTTTTATTTTATTTTTAATTCATCCTTTCGTTTTATTTTTTTATGGTTATTTATTTATTTATTATGTTGCATTTTTTAAAAGTTTATAATTTAAACACATCCTAAATTTGTGTATGCTCTCACCTCACGCCTTTATGGCGATCTTGGTGATCAAAAACAGATTAGGATGGCATAGTTTAGGGTTATTTAATTTATTAATTGGTAAAAAATCATTTTTTAATTTTAAATGCATTGTTCAATGTTAATGTATTTGTTTTTATTTTTAGACGAGGGACAGGGTTTCCTGGACGACAAAAAAATTCTAAATTTTGGGGACGGTGGGGGACGGCTAGTTAAAAATATTTAAATATTTAAAATATAAAGATATAGTGACTAAATTATATAAATAAGATGAAATAAAACCATTTGAGATTTAAATAAGGTGGAACTTGAACTCATAAACATCAAATACATTCCTTAATACTATAAAATCAATATGTTAATGTCATAAATTGAAAATTCATAATACATATTTGAATTTTGAATTTGAGACAAGCTGAAATTTCAAATATATTATAAAATATAAAAGTAAAACCATTCTAAATTACGATTGATCAAGTGACAATAGTTGATATTCATATCATTAATCTCATAGCCAAATTTATAACATAAAATTGCACTTTTAGGGTTAGGGTTAGGTTAGTAATGTTGTTTTTATATTATAAGTGATTTACAATTTTAAAAAAATAGTTTAAAGTGTTGTTTTTATTTTTTTTTGTTGAAAAAGTGGCAAACCACGTGGGGGACGTTTGGATGTCCCCCCCATGTTTCCCCATCCCCAAGACATTTCCCAACATCTTTCAAACGCTTCCCGACGCGTTTCCCAAAGAAAAACACAAGGGGGAAACGTGGGGAACGCTTCCCCCACGTCCCGAACGTGTCAAAATTGGGGGGAACGCATCCCCGCATAACTATGATTTTTTAGCTTCCTAAATCTATGTATGCTCTCACCTCGTGCCTTTATGGCGATCTTGGTGATCAAAAACATATTATGATGACATAGTTTAGGGTTATTTAATTTATTAATTGGTAAAAATCATTTTTAATTTTAAATGCATTGTTCAATGTTAATGTATTTATTTTTTATTTTTTAGCTTCCTAAATCTATGTATGCTCTCACCTTGCGCCTTTATGGCGATCTTGGTGATCAAAAACAGATTAGGATGACATAACTAATTAGTAATTTATTTATGTTAAGGCAAATTGTGTTTTATTTTTTAAACATCCTAAACCTGTGTATGCTCTCACCTCGCGCTTTATGGCGATCTTGGTGATCAAAAACAGATTAGAATGACATAACTAATTTATTTATGTTAAGGAAAAATGTTTTTAATTTTTAAACATCCTAACTCTGTGTATGCTCTCACCTCGCGCCGTTATGGTGATCTTGGTGATCAAAAACAAATTAGGATGGCATCAAGTTCTGCTTCAGTGGAGTGCAAGGCCAAGCTGAAAACACATCAGTTTCTATGAAACATGATCCTAATTCCCCTCTTTGGAGACATGTGACAGTGGTAGACAACATTGCTGGTGGTGGGTGTCGGGTTTGGATATGTCATGGTTGCCAAGCTCAGTACAAATCCTCATATAGCCGAGTGAAAATCCATTTGACTGGTGTTGAAGGTGTGGGGATAAAGAGGTGCCCAAAAATATCAAATGAAAAAATGGCAGAGTACCTAAGAGAGCAAGAGGAGGCTGATAAACAAGCTGAAAGAAATAGAACTAGAATAATTCCTTCGCAAAGAAGGCCTTCATCACTACCACCCACACCTAGACCTACTTCTCATCCTTTCATTCAAACTCAAAGTCAACCATTTGATGAAGAGAGTCCAGAGAACTCATGAAAAAGGCCAAAAGGAGCATTGGAGAAAGAATTTAATATTGAAAAGAGGGAGGTTGTTGATGAGGTTGTTGCTCGATGCATTTATGCATTTGGGCTGCCCTTTAATGTATTGAGATCTCCATATTGGCATCAAATGGTGAAGGGTATCAATGAAGCTCCACAAGGGTACAAATCCCTAGGTTACGAAAAAGTGCGAACCACACTCTTGGGAAAGGAAGTGGAACACATTCACAAGACTTTGCAGCCAATCAGAGACTCATAGAAGGAAACAGGGGTTTCCATCATTTCAGATGGATGGAAAGATGTTAGAAATAGACCCCTCATAAATGTTGTTGCAATATGCCCTAAAGGGGCAATGTTCTTTAAAGCCATTAACTATGAAGGGGAAGTCAAGGATGCGCAATTTATTGCTGACATTTTAAAAGAGGCAATTGAGTCGGGGGCCCCATAATGTTGTCCAAGTCATCACGACAACGCTAAAAATTGTAAAGCAAGAGGAACGATCATAGAGGGTAGATATGAGCACATTTTTTGGACCCCTTGTGTTGTCCACTCCCTTAACTTGATGCTCCAAAAGATTGGGAAAATCCCGTGGATTGAGCAAATTTATTTTGTGGCAAATGACATTCAAATGTTTATCACAAACCATCATATGTCACAAGCCATTTTCAGGAAATTCTCAAGGTTAGAGTTGTTGAAGGTTGTAGAAACTAGATTTGCCTCTCACACACTCGTTTTGAGACGGCTTGTGAAGGTGAGAGAGGCTTTAAGCAGTATGGTGATCAGCAATGTTTGGTCAGTGTGGAGGCAATCAAATACAGAGAAAGCTACAAGGGTAAAATCATGGGTCCTTGATGAGGATTGGTGGGCCAAGGTTGAGTACTTGCTGAGTTTTACAGAACCCATTCTCTCCATGATCCGATATGTAGATACTAATGAAGCATGCTTGGGAGAGATATATGATGGCATAGATTCTATGCTTGAGCGTATCAGAGATATAATACAAAAAAAAGGGCAAGATCCAAAAGAGACCTTCTACGGTGAGGTCAAGAGTGTGGTCATGAAGAGGTGGAATAAAATGACCACCTCATTACATCTCCTTGCTTATGCACTGACCCCAAAGTACTATAGCTCTGATGTACTTGGGCTACCAAACAGCAAGAGCACCATTTTCTGACTCCGAAGTTGGAAATGGAACCAGGGCAGCATTCAGAAGAATTTTTCCTGATCCATCTATAGCCAGTGTGGTCAGAAGTGAAATGGGCATGTTTACTGGTTCAGAAGGCAACATGGGATCGATTGAGGCTCTTTTCGACAAGAGCAGCTTGACTCCAACCACATGGTGGCGTGTACATGGCCATGATGCCAAGTACTTACGTCCTATTGCTATAAAAGTTCTTTCACAGGTATAACATTTATAAATTTTAAAATTTAGAATCATTTCGAATATTTTAAATTTTATTAAGTTAGGATTATTTAAATTTTAATTTATTTTTTACACATTCTTAGTATGTTACTAATACTAACTTGTCTTTGAATTTCAATTTTCTAACTTTGTTGTAATAGGTGGCTAGTAATTCTTCCACAGAGCGGAATTGGAGTACTTATAGCTTTATCCACTCAGCTAAAAGAAACAAGTTGGCATCTAAAAAAGTTGAGGATTTGGTATATGTGCACTCCAATTTGCGCCTCTTGTCACACAAGTCTGAGGAGTATGCTAGAGGGCCTCACAAACTTTGGGATCTTATTCCAGAGACCACAGACTTGGATGCCTCCGTAGCCACACTTGCCCAACTTTCATTATTTGATGGCGAAGATGACGCTCAAGGGAGTTCGCAAGGAGCGGAGAGTGGAGTTAATGAGAGTGGAGCTAGCGCAAGTGGCACACAAGAACTTGATTTTGAGGAAAATCTAGATGATATATTCTAGATTTGTTTGTATTCCTATATCATATGTATGGCAGCCACATGAACAATGAAATGTAAAATCTTAAGTATATTGTATGTTTTGAAAATTTGAACATGGATCCTAGTATATTTTTCAAATTTCAAGTTTTGTTTGTATTCATCATTTCATGTTAACATGATATTCGTATATCATATGTATGGCAGCCACGTGATCAATAAAAATACAAAGTCTTAAGTATATTGAATGATTTGAACATTGATTCAAGTTTTGTATTACTATTTCAGTTTTTTTATGGACTAAAAAATGAGTAAAATGAGTAGATGGACATAAAAATTTAAATATATATATATGTACGGACGTATCCAAGACGTATCGTATCCAAGGGTTTTTAAAATTGACGTATCTGCGTATCGTATCCGTATCCCCGCAACGTAGCTGAAAACATGTCACGCCGCTGAATGCATCAGGACTTTGGAATTTCAAGGTGTTTCAATGTGCCAATTTTTTGTTCAAAATATTCTATTCTAGACAAATCTAACCATGGCCTTGATTTTCGAAGGAGAAAGACATACTCAGGTAGAATGGTTAGGTCTCAAAACTCTAGGACCAATCCTCCTATGGTCTAATTTGTACTAGTAATAGAGTATATAACAAAGTTACCTAAGTCTCGTATGGGGGAACGGGGTTTTCAAGATGGCAAAAATATCCCATTTATTGGGGACAGCAGGGAGACAGCTATTAAATTTACATATAAAAATGGATATTTAAATATTTTAAGTTTATTCATGAAATGTAAGCGTTTAAACTTTTTTAATGTTTTAAAGGATACATTTGGTATTAGGGTTCAATGTTTTTGGTAAAAAATAACAATTTTTAAAGCAAAAGCATCAGATTTTTTTTTAATTTGGAAACATCCAGGTTCCCAAGTCTCCAAAACGTTTAGAATGTCCGGGATGTCACCAAAATCTAGGGTACATGTCCTCACATAACACATAGCCTTGGTCTTCAAAGGAGCAAGACATATCCAAAGGTAGAATGGTTAGGTTTTAACCAGAAAAGTATTATCAATCCTCCCATGGTCTAATTAGTACCATTAATGGAGTATATAGCATAGTTACCTAAGTCTCAAGGACGGGGATGTGGTTTCCGATGGCAAAAATATCCTATATTTTGGGGGCGCTATTAAAATTACATATATCAATGAATATTTGAATATTGTAACTTTATTCCATGAAATTTAGAGGTTTAAACTTTTTTAAATGTTTATGAGGATACTTTCGGTATTAAGGTTCAATGTTTTTTTGGTAAACGTAACAGTTTTTAAAAGTATAAGCATCAGATTTATTTTATATTTGGGAACGTTCCTCCAAGTTTCCAAGTCTCCAAAATATTTGGAATGTCCAAGGTGTCACCAAAATCTACGGTACACATCCTCACATAGCCTGGTATATAGCTCAATTTTATGAATTCTCCCTTTATCTAACTAGCAAACAACGCACCTCCTAAAATCTACTAACATCTCTTTTGGAACTTTCAACAACACCACTCCTTCCGAGGGCTTGGGTCTTGTCTCTCCCAAAATGTGCACTCATCTCCCCACTATGCCACTCCATTATTATTTTTTCTCATCGAGACTCTTGGTATAAACAATTGCATTTCCTCTAGAAATAAATATTCTTCCTGAATAAAATAATCCATTTTCGCAGTTTGGTCATTCAGCAATGCCTCTTTACAGACTTTTCAAGATTTTTCAAATTCATCATCTTTCTCATACAGATCCCTCATCCACTCGAACCATTTCCACAAACACGGTTTCAAACACTACTACCTTTGCTTGATTTTCCGGAACCGTGCTTCAGTTTATAAGAGTTGAAGTACACTTTAAGACATGTAATGAGTTATACATAAGATACAATAAAAATGGCATATGTTTTATGAGGGCATAAAATGTACCTGTTGATTAATTTGTGATTCAGGATTTGATGGGGATGGTTATTTCCCAACCATCATGTTTCCTTTGGATTCTTATATGATACATTTGTTTCCTTGTTGAGGATATGTTATGATATGGGCTAAATGCGGATCATTACATATGAGGGATCCATCTAAAGATGCATCCTTGCCTTAAGTGATATTTTTAAGGATTGTGCCATACATTAGAGTAATAAGAAACAATCTTCTCTTTACATTATACTCTTTATATGATGACCCTTATTGCAGAGAGGAAAATAGTGTTGTCAAAGAGTTCAAAAGATACGATGTTAGAAAGGAAAGCTTTAGATGAAATAGATGGTTTGACAACTATTAAAAAGAATAAGGCTGACAATACAAGAACTGTTTTGGATAACAAGGATGGCATTGAGAGAACCATTGGGACAGAAGCCACCAACCAATAGTAGGACTATGAAAGACGAAGCTAATGGTGTTAGGACTATCGAAGGGTCCGAGCAAGCCATAGATAACCCGCTTATGAGGAGAGGATTGATTTTAGTGAAAGCAAGGAAAGGACTAAACCAAGGCGAACCAGATATCATGACAACTTAGAGTTAAAGACTACTCCTGATTTCTAGGAAGGCGTGGTGTAGAGACCGAGACCGGCTGTACTAGGGGAGCACTGTTATAGACAAACCAATACAGCCAAAGTATGGGTTAATGGGTTGGAAGAAAAAGGAAGCTAGGTAGGATTGACTGAGTTAGGAAAGAAAGACATCACCAACTACACCAAAGCCACCATTGATACAAAGGAACACCATGGCAAGCCCTATCGTCCAAAATAGCACCCCATGTTATTTTGAACAACTTATCCAAGTTTCAGACTTAGGCGGCTCTGGATTGAAGACCCGCAGAATGAAGAAGTTGAAGACAGTATTCCGTGGAAAACTGGGGAAAAAGTTAGTGTTCCACGGAATTTACAAGGTTGGAAGCCGCGGAACAAAAAGTCTCGATGGCTAGTCTTCCGCAGCATTGGTGAGAAACTTAGTGCTTCACGGCTTGGAAAATATGGAATTCCGTGGAGTTGGTTAAATCTATGCAACAAAGCATGCAATCCGCTCGGGAGAAACCACGATGCAAGGAAAAAGGGTACCGCGAGACACCGCGGGGCAAGGGCAAGCAAGTTGAATGTGATTAAGGTCGGAAGCCGCAGGACGAGAACTGTTTGTTCTGGGGTTCTCAGTGGAATATGGGGACATGGTCATGGGTAAAAAGATGATGCATGACAAAGAAAAAGACCTTTACATCATAGACTAAGTGCGGGAAAGTTGACAAAGCCATGAAACAAAGGCGAAGCCGCAGATCAAAGAAGAAACATCAAAAACCACAGAAGACAGAGGGAAGAAACTAGATCATTTAAATTATGTGAAACACAACAAAGACGCGCCTAATTTGAACCAGCGCTCAACCACTCCAACGCCCAGAATTTAATTTTTGAATGGTGACATCCTCCTTGCACCGCGATCTGCTTTGGCATGCGATTGAGGAAAGGCACCCATACCTGCCTTGTGAAATCAATGGTAATTGGTCCTTGGTGGGCGGCAGGTGGTTGGTTCCGTTCATTACTGGCACGATCTAATCTTCTCCCTCTCTCTTCTCTTTTTTTCTATATAATGCAACTCGTTTTCATTGTAGAAAGGATCGTCTTTTCATTCTATAAAGTTACCGTGCTAAAATGTTGACTAAACTTTAAGTCGGAGACCTGCTGTTTTGAGCTTTTGTAATGCATCCAATGCCTTCTAAGTGACTGTAATAGATCTGTGCATCCTTATAAGCAATAATACACGTTGAATGTGGCCTGTATCTGCCCTTTCGCTTAGATTATTGTCTTCTTGCCTCTTTGTTCTTTCCATTTTATGTTGTGTATGGACCGTAACATCTTTGACAAAACTATTACTGTGATTACTTTCCCTCTTGACATTGTAAACGTTGACATGTGATTTGTCTTAGGAAGGTGTACTCTTATGACTTTTGGAAATCATGTTTGCAATGGATAATTCATTACTTGTGAAAAGGTTCACTTTGTTGTGATTTCTACGTACTTAAAAATGAGACCATTCATCTCTTTGTTCAGCTTATATTCATTTTTAAAAAAAGGTTATGAACTTGTATTGTTGTTGTCTTAACCCATTATGTGTTGACAACAAGACCTTGGATCAATTCCATTGATCCAAGGTATGCTACAGTTCTCCTTACCTGTTCGTCTTGTCGACTTGGCATTCTAAAATGGAAGGTGAAGTGGGACTGAGTCTTGTTTTGTTTATAAATTTGAAGGACCCTGCTTGTGTCCTTGCTTTGCATCATGTTGTAATTAATAGGCCCGAGTCTTCTTAAAAACGTTGAATAGCGTAAGAGAACCTAGGACCTATTACTAAACTATTAAGGTAAATACCTTAACCTAAGTTGGAATGTTCTATACTATTTGGATTTTAACCTAAGGTAATTAAGACCTACCTAGGAACTAAGGTTGATTTCTAACCTAATGATAATCTAACCTAAACTATTACTAACCTAAGGGGTACCTATGGACTACTTGGCAAGTGGTAAGGATGGTGGCGTCGGTTTTCAAGGCATTAATGAGAATTGATTTTGGTTTTAATGTCTTTTGAACTACTAGTTTTGGTGGAGGCATGGGGAGTTAGGGGATGCCTAGTTGGCATCACCACTAAATGGAAATTGCATGCATATTTTGAATTAAGAGGCTCGCCAAACTTGGATGGCGGTGGCGTGGAGAATTAGGAGGGAAAACTGACAGTCCTTCGCATTAATTGGTCTCGGTTATGGTGAAGAAACCACCTAGGAGAGATGTAAGGCGGATTTTGGAAAGGTTGTTTGATCTTTAGTTCTTTTCGATTTTTTCTCTGCATGGGGTTTTTGGTTCTTTGAACCAATACTTCTATTTTTGATCTATCGGTATTCTTGGCATTCTTGAGCTATTTTTTTGGATCCTGTGGAAGTATAAGAAGAAGTAGAAAGGTTGGAGTTGTTGACGTCACTTGGAAAAAGAAGAGACTATGGAGGCTCGGCTGGAAATCTTCTACAAATCGATAAGAAGCTCTATCAGGCATGATAGGCTCTACCCATTAAGTTGTTCTACTTTTTCCTAAATGTTTTCATTAAAGGAACTCTGCTCTTGGGGAACAAGTGGGTTTTTATGTGATGTTTATCTTGCATTCATGCTTGTATTTTTCGTTGTATACACCTGCTTGGATTCACTGTTTGATAAAAATATGAGTTGGGTTTGTTTCCTTTGTTGGGTGAAGGTATGAAATATGTTTTACTTTTGTTGAGCTCAAGATGTTATCGAATCTTGTTATGTTTGTTTGAACTATGCTAAAATGGATAGTCGATTCAATGTTTTGGGATTCGTTCTTGTTGGAAAACAATAGTAAACATGTTTTACTTTTGCTGAGCTTGAGATATTTTGAATCTGAGAAATTCTATTGGACTGTTCTGAAGCTAAATAGTAGAAGTCACTACTATGGAAGAATTATGTTTCGGGTTTTGTTCTCCCTTGCTTGAAATTTGATAAAATCATGTTTAGCTTCTGCTTGAACTTAAATGAAGTCGATTTTTGTTGCTTGCACCTGTAAGTTGTGAGAAGATTTGTTAATGACTTATCTGATTTTGGGTCTAAACGAATCTCCTTGATACAATCTTTCTGATAGTAGGGTTTGATAGTTATCCTGTTGTCGTGATCCATGGAAAGGCTTATCAAATTTTTATGTAGCTTTTCTGAAGTGAGATTTCGTACTACAAGAGTTACCTTATTGGTTCATCTTGTTGGATTTACTGGTTCTTTTCATTTAAATTTGATGTTTAGATGATACTGTAGGAATGGGGTATCTAGGTTGAACTGTGGATTAGTTCAGTCTTGTCTATCTTGAGGAAATGGACTGAACGTTTTTGGTTTTGCTATTCTCCTTTTGAGCTCGACTTGAGCACCTGACTAGGGGTCATGTCGCTTTTTGTTGTTTTTCCTTGTGGTCAAATGGTTGGGTTCTTTCCTTCTAAAACCAGTAGCTCTGTTCCATTGATTCTTGTGAAGAGGGTGGACCTGGGTTGGCTTGAATGTATATTACGACTGTTACATCCTAGTATTCACTTTTCTTCATTTTACCATCAAGGGATGGGTAAGCTTTATGTGTGTTGACACTAGAAAAGAAATTGTGGCCATATAAGAGTAATTTATTTCAACGCTACTCTGTCTCTCTCTCTTTGTTTGGGAAAATTAGAGAAACTTCTAGGCTGATGTTGTTAAAGTTTGGAAAGAATTTAATGTTCAGTTGTTGTTTTTCTTTTGTTGCTTCGGGAACTGTTTTTAACGAAGGCATTTGATTAACCATTTGCAGTTTGTAGCTTTGTGCTATTGTTGTTCTCATTTGTAGGATGGGAAAACTTTATTTTCGGTTTCTGACTTTTTGTTGCAGTCGTATATATCGATTCAATATCGAATAGTTATTTGTGTTTTCAATGGTTGTTAGAGTTGAATGTTCTCTTGGTCAGATTTGTCTCAGTTCTTTTAAACCCGATATGTATTCCTCTTTTTAGGAAGGAATAAGGATATCTTATCTCAGCTTTACTTGTTGTCATCCCTTCTCTCTATTCTGAGTTAAGGTATTCAATATTGTTCTCTTCAACTCTGAAGGAAGATATAAGTTGTCTCTCTCTTTTCGTTCATTCTCTCATTTGTATTACTCTTATGTAAGGAGCTGACCTGTTCGGTTATATTAGTTTGAAGGAATTGCAGAGTGGGTAGTTGGAGGATAAATCTTTACCTTCTTCTCCTTGACTAATGCTTTGATAGGGATGTAATTGTTGTGATGTGTGACCAATTCCAGTGCATGTAAATTAAATATATATCCTTTATCAAACCTGTTGATGCTAATCCTAAAACTTAGGCTAGAGTTTGGCCTTGAATTTGGATTTAGTTTCTTAAATAAGAAACTCTTACTTAAGGTGTTGTTGGTTCATCCTAAAGTTCGTCATAAAGTTAAATGAGCTTGGCATTAGATATTCTAGGATGGGGTAAATTAATGTTGAGTATTTTGGATCATTGTTTCTTTAAAATAATCCTATTTCTATGAATTATTAGAGTTAGTATCTTTTCCTTTTTGGTTAGATAGAATGAATCAAGAGATGAACCATCAATACCTATAGTTGAAATGCGGTAAGTGATCTAGATGAAATATTACTTATGAAATCATCAGTTGAACATTGATTTGATTACTCCATGATCTTTTCTTAATGTTAATATGGTTTATCACTTTGTTTCTTCCTCTCATGACTATTATTTCTTTATGATGTATCTTTTTGTAATGCTTTAACTGTTTCATAAAAGCAGAGTTCTTTTTATGAAACAATTAGTTGAAAGCACATCGTTTTAATGCTTAGTGCTTATCATGCTCAGTTCAATGAACTAACCCGTGCTAGCAATTTTTGCAGATGGACTTCGTAAGTGATAAAAGGAGACAAGATCTTTTATGATGTTACTTTTGTTTACCTAAAGACTGGATCTTTTATGAGGAAAAATGATTCATTATTGAAATGTATTTGTAAGAGAAAAGTTGTATTTTTAATTGAGCTTATTGATGTTGTTTGACTCTAAAGATGTCTGAAATGTTGAACTTGTAAAGTATGTATTCCACTTAGATGAATGGAAAAGATTGTGGGTTTATCTAGTACTTGATGTGTCATTCTCTTTGTATATTCTGGGAAGGGAATTGTAAGCTTATCTTAATTCTCTCTTATACATATCATATAATGAACCCTTTCAGTTTGACTTAAAATGAACTATGTGGTAAGGGAATTAGATACACTATCCCTTTATTGTAATGCAACTTATCAAGTTGGCATTCATGGCTGATCATTTAACTAAATCACTATGGTTTATTAAAATGATGATAATGGAAGTACAAATCCAATATGATATCTTGTATAATGTAAGAGGTTGCAATGAATCCTAATTCTTAATAAGAAAAAGGAAGACAACTATTCCGAAATGATAATCAAGATTGTTTTAGAATCCTTTGAATTAAGCCTAATGTCATCTGGGAAAGAGGAAGATGTACTTCCTCTTGACCAATACCTTCATTGGGATAAAACAAATGAAAGGTAAACATGAATATATAGTAGTAGACTTCATCTCAAAGAAGTCTAATATAAAGGAATCTGATTCGGAACTTAAACAAGCTAAGTAATGGTTAAGTAAAATAAGTGAACCATAATGTCAGTATGTTGATTCTGTTTTAAAGAGCTGAATCCTAAAGTAGGAAGTTAATGATTAAAAAGCAATCTTGATGTTTCTGTAAAGCAATTACAACTCATTTATGGTTGGAAACCTTAAGGGTTAATGAAAATAGGGATTCAACAGGGTTGTTGTAATTAGACCTTAATTACGGAAATAATTAAGTAATTAACTTCTTTCTTGGATATGTACATCCAGATGGGATGACTCGACGGATGTTGGCACACGCCAACTGCAGTACAATACCTTCATGAAGACTTGGGTCTTCACGAGGATATTGTGTTGACATGTTGCAACACCCTTCAAAGTTGAATCATCTAGACTTACATAACTCGGACTTGTACTTAGTTATACCCTAGGTTAGGTTAGAAGCATGATTTAGTGTCGGGGATATCTCGATGACTTAGGATAACTAGACACACACGAATGACTTAGGTCGATCAAGTATGCCTATGTATCCTTAGTCCTCGCAAGTAGTCCTCTACACTAAATGATGTTCTATCCTTGGTTAGGGTAAAACCTTGAACAAGTGGACTAACAAGAGTCAGTAAAGACCATTCTAGATAATAGATGAAGTGGGGTGAAGGACGTATTCTGTTTGACGAGTATGTCGTCTAGGAATAGTAATATGAACAGTATGTTGGAAATCTTTGGCCAAAGTATCACAAGCTGACTGGTTGCATTTGTCCTATGTCACCTAGTTTAAGAAGTGAGATTTCATATGAATATTGGTAACAAATATTTAGATAGGCCTCTTAAACAAAACACTTAATACCTAGAAAAGGGTAAGAGAACCAAGTATACCTAGTATACAATTCAATGAGTTAACATGAGAGATCGGTATGATACCGAGTCATGAAATGAGAGATCGGTGTTTCACCGAGTCATTATAGTTGCATATGGTTATCTGATTATGAGATTGATTAGCATGGAATGTGTGTTCTAAATTATGATTATTTAGAACAGAGAACATTAAACAAAAAAAAAATCCCCTTGTTTTAAAGTCTTAAAATGGGAATGTTACATGGACTATATTTGCACGGCTTTCATTTCATTGTGTCATATATGTAGGATTTCGTGTTGATGGAGTCTTAAAGTTTCACCGTGGTTAATATTTGCCCTCTCAATCTTGTATGAGCCTTCCTTACTTCCCCAAACTTAAGGAAAGAGAGGTCCCCTTTCTCTAGTGTTATCACCACTCTTTAGCTTAGTTTCCCTTTCATGCATTCCTTCTCCCTTTTTCCCCATAGTTCAGTAATATAACCTAGCTTAGGAGTAGTTTAGCATTAGTAAGATAGGTAGAGGAATTCAGCCTTCTCCTGGAGGTTGATCTCATACAGTCAAGTCCCACATTGCAAGATCATCCCATGTTTCACTGAGGTGTTGAATCGATAGATTTAATAGGGGTGCAACTTCAAGTGACAATAGTTTATGGCATGCCCAAGGGGACTTTGAGCCATACATGCCTCGCTTTTTATTTAATACATTGATATTGGTGTGTATTTCAATGATATTTTGTCTTTGGAGGCAACATGCAACACATCTGGTGACTCCTAACTTTAAATCTACTAGTTTCAACAATCAAGTGTTTCAGTTTCATGAGAAAAGTGCATACAAGATAAAGCACAACAAGAGGGGAGCCTTTTAAATATCTCGTAACTTTCACTAAGGAGAAGAGGAAGACTTGTTCAAAGACTTCCATCCCCACCACCTAGGGTTCACTCAACTCCCCCTTTTGGTAGGCCTTTCTCTCATCTTTGTCGGAACCTGAGACCCATTCCCTCAACCCTTCAAAGAAATCAACCTTTTGTTACTTTCAATGGTGGCAGCCCCTTGGCTTTGAATGCCCAACATGATATCCCAGTAGCTTCCCTAAAAGCATCCCATTCTTTACAGGAGAAAATTCAACCACCCCTATTGAGCACATCTTGGATGTTGCTAATATCTATTCAGTCCACCTTGTCACTAAAATGATGTAGTAGTGTGGCTCCTAGCCTTGTCTTTTAAAGGAAAAGCATTACAATGGTATAGAAGTCTGCAACCAGCTTCTATTCATACATGGGACAAGCTCGGGAGAAGCTTTGCAAGCATTTTGAGGACAAGAGTGATCACCTATCTCTTATAGAGCAACTTACCACTATTAAAAGATCCCCTCATGAAATCATGATGGATTTTAATTTCAGATTTCAAAAGACTTGGGATAGAATCCCATGGTTGGTAAGACCTACCCCTGAATATGCCTTCTTGTGTTATTTAAGAGCACTAAATAGTGATATTTCAGTAATGATTCAATCTATGGGTGGTAGAACACTTCTAGATGCTTATGAGGTTGCCATTAGGGCAGAAAATAATCTCATACAAGCTCGAAAGATTGCACTAAGGCCTCCTATGCCTATATTTCCAGAAATAACACCATCTATGCCACTTCAAATACCTGTAATAGCACCTATTCCAGTGCCAATTAGTCAACCTATAAGCCAAATCAATACTGCCCCAAGTACATCTAATGACTTGCAAGAGGTAAAGAGTCTTCTTCAAACTTTTGGCAAATGAATTAGTAACTCTCAAAAGGAAGCAAGAACAAAATTACCGGCCTTATCAGCCCCTTATCAACCTTCTTACCAACCCTATCAGCCTAATAAGCCTCCATATCAGGCGAACTTTCAAGGCCAAGTTACTCATGCAAGGCCTCACCAATCATACAACCCTAATGCTACTATCACTTCTAAAGCAATAGTTCCCATTCAAAATAATCTAGTACAAGACTATGAGTGGTGCTTTCTTTGCAACCAAGCCCACAATCAAACTACTTGTCCAAATGGCATCCTAAATCAAGCCCTGATGGTGCAAAATGCCTCATTCCTCAAAGTACATCAGTTGAGGTACCACCACCACAAGAGGCTACTCAAGAGCCAATACAAAGTGATGCTACACTTATTAACTGGAAAACAGAAGAGTTTTGTGGAGTGAATCAGCTGCAAGGACACAATCAGGGTTCTTCTTCAGGTGTGGCAGCTAACACCAGGTCCAAGAAAAGGGCCATGGAGGTAGAGAAACCAGCTGATAAAAATTCTACCCAGTCTTCTCCAACACCCCAAAGAATTAATAGTCCTACTTCAGCTCTAAATGTGCAAGAGACTCAGAGAAATCAAGCCTCAAGAGCTCAAGAACAGCTTGTAAGTCACCTTAAGTCAGCCCAAGCACAAGAAGATATTGTTGTAAGCAAAGTGCAACAAAAGGTCATTCCTACTCCTTTCAATATTCTTGAGCATATGAAGAAAACCAATGTGAATATTTCGATGTGGGAGTCTTTGTCTATTCCTAGACAGAAGGATCTTTTACAAGCTACCTTGTCTAACCTCGCCTTTCAAATGAGTCATCCAAAGAACAATCAAGAGTTGTGCTTACCAATACACCTCATCCAAGAAGAGACCAGTCAAGTAAAATCATAAAACCCCTCCTTTTTATGTGACATTGATCATTGGAAACCAATTAGTCCACAACTGCATGATAAATTTAGAAGCCACTAGTTAATGCAAACAAGCTTGGTCTAGAGTATGAACCTCTTTCTAAAAGAGTTGTGCAACTTGATGGAACATCCATAGAGACTGTTGGTGTCATCAAGGGATTAAGCCTCACTTTACATGCATGTCCTAATTTCTCAATTCCCCAAGACGTTTTCATAATTGACCTCCCGCCATACTTTCGCCTTATGCCTATCCAGGATTTTTAGCCCAGATTGGGGGCTATTTGTCATCAGATTGGTCTCACACGTTATTTAAAACCAGGTATGATACTAAGGTCACCATAAGGTCTAAACCTATTATAAATAACCATATAGAACCTTATGTGCAAATGTCATCAATGCCAATTGCATAATCATTGATGAAGAGGATCAACTAGCTGAAAAGGAGCCAAATACTCTTCTTGAAGGAATACCTGATCTATTGTTTGATGAATGGGGGACCGAAAGTCATGAGTTTGATCCTTATAAGCACATTGAAGAGGCCGGTCCTAGTACTTATTGCTTGCATGAAGAAGACTCTTTCATTCCTAACCTTCTGAAGACAAATGAGCAAGATGATGGTGTTAGCAAATGTACTTTGATGGGTCCAAGAATAGAAATGGGGCAGGAGGAGATATCATGTTGGTGTCTCCAATGAAAGAAAAATATTATTCTGCCCTTAGGTTTCAGTTCAGTTGTACAAACAATTCAATGGAGTATGAATCCCTTGTACATGGTCTCTAGTGGGCTAGGAGGAGAGGAATAAAACAATTACAGGTCTTTGGTGACAATGAATTGCTTGTGAACCAGGTAAGAGGGCAGAGTGTAACAAAAACAACTTGTTGAAGTCCTATAAAAATAGAGTATGGGACCTTATTGAGGAGTTTGAAGCTTTCAACGTGCAATTCATTCCTAGGAAGGAGAAAAAACATAGGCAAACAGACTAGCTGCCATTGGGGAACAGTTTGACATTCCTGAGGACATCAAGAGGGAAAAGCACCGCAACATATTAAGGTGGTTGTAAGGCTAGTTGTACCCATAATAATAACCAATTGGCAGGTGTTTGAAAATGACCAGCAAATAATCAATTTTCTACAAGAAGTTGAGTTCTCAGTTAAGAATCAAGACGCATTAGAGCAGCAATATGAAGAGCAAATCATCCGATTAAGGTTAAACAAGCTACCTCGAGGTTTGGTCACTCTTAAGTCCATCTTCAATATTAATGACCAAATCAGAGGAGAGAAATTAAACGTGATGATTAAGCATGAAGACTATGAGCAAATCTCTTGGAAAGAGAAGCTCCTCAAACTTCTTGCATCATCGTGATTGGGATGCCAAATCGAGGAAGATACCAAGGTAGGTATCTTCACGCCATCCTCGTCTGGGCAAGGTATTTACTTTAGAAGAAAAACATGCATTTGTTAAGCTTTGTCAAGAGTTTGATGATGTTTTTGCATGGGGATATGGTGATCTTAAAGGTTTTAATCCGAATTAGCACAACACACTATAGAGTTGACCCAAATGCCAAACCTGTTAGGCAAAAGCAAAGGCCTATAAACCCAAAGATAGAGCCTCTCATGAAGCAAGAGTTGAATAAGTTGATAGAGGCTAACATAATATTTCCTATTAAACACTCATCTTGGGTTTCCAATCTGGTCCCCGTGAGGAAAATAAGAAGTAAGATTATGTGTTGACTTTAGGGATCTGAATAGAGCTTCACTGAAGGACCACTACCCATTACCTTCCATGGAATAGATCTTACAAATGGTGACAAGTTTCAGAGCACTTCTCACTCCTTGATGGTTATTCCGGCTACAACCAAATATTGGTACAAGAAGAGGATCAGTTTTAAGACAACCTTCACTACAAAATGGGGAACCTATGCATACAAGAAGATGCCTTTTGGTTTGTCTAATGTAAGAGCTACTTTTCAGAGAGCCATGGATATGGCATTTTAGGGGCTGATCAATAACATTGTGCTTGTCTATCTTGATGATATTACAATATTTTCCAAGCACATAGATGATCATTTGTCTCATCTTAGGCAAGTGTTTGAAAGGAGTAGATAATATGGAGTCTCACTCAACCCCAAGAAGTGCATATTTTTGGTCCATTAAGGCAAATTTTTAGGCCATATTATCTCCAAAGGGGGACTTGCTATTGATCCTGAAAGAGTAAGCGCTATTCTAGCATTGTCCCTTCCCAATCACAAAAGAGCACTACAAAGTTTCCTAGGAAGAATCAACTTTGTTAGGAGATTTATTCTTGATTTTGCCAAACTTTTGAAGCCACTAACCTCTATGTTGAAGAAGAATATGGTTTTCAGCTGGACCAAAGAGGGAAAGAACAGTTTTAAGATCATATCACAAGCTCTACCCTCATAAATCCAGAATTTTCCAAAGAATTCACCTTATACGCCTTTGGAGGCATTGATACTATTTCAGCTATGTTAGTGCAAAAAATAATGAAGGTATGGAACAACCAATAGCCTTCTTTAGCCAAGGCTTAGAAGGTTATGAGGTAAGATACTCCTTTGTAGAGAAACAAGTCCTTTCTATTATAAGAAGTCTCAAGAAGTTCAGACACTTGATTTCTAACAATAAATTCCATTTAATGGTCTCACATCCAAGTGTAAAAGAATTCCTCTTGAGTAAGGACTTAAATGAGAAAAGGGCAGGTTGGATCATGAAAGTAATGGAATATGATGTGGATATCAAGGTCACAAAGATGATTAGAGGCATAGGTTTATGTGAGCAGCTAGCTTCCAATCTGCATGATGATAAGAATGTTGTCCTAGTGTTGCAAGATGACCAACAATCAGCTGTAACTTCAATACCTTTCAGTTGGACTCATGACATGGTCCATTTCCTTCAAACAAGTGAGTGCCCTCAAGGTCTTGATAAAGCTAAAAGGAGATATTTTAGGCTACAATCCATTCCTTATGTTCTTGTGGATGGAATATTGTTTAGAAAAGATATCAATGGTATTCTCTTGAGATGTGTTAACACAAATCAAATTGAGAGGATTTTGCAAGAATTCAATGATGGATCAGCATGTGGACATTATGCCCTAAGAGCAACAACACTTAAAATCATGAAAGGGGGATACTATTGGCCGAATATATTCAAGGATTGTCATGCATGGGTCAATAAGTGTCAGAAATGTGCTTTCTTTATGGGCAAAGAGAAACTTGCAGCCCTTCCTCTCCACCCCATTTCAGTTGATCAACCATTCATGCAATGGGCGTTAGATTTTATACGGGTGATCAATCCACATTCAAGCCTGGGACACAAATGAATATTAACAACGACAAGTTATTTCACCAAGTGGACAGAAGCAATTTCCTTGAAAAAGAAGCAAATGAAGCTAATATCCTTGATTTCTATGAGGGAATTGTAACCAAGTTTGGAGTCCCCTCCACAATCATATCAAATAATGCCTTGGCATTCCTCGGCACCAAAATAACTGAGTGGGCTGTAAAAATGGGATTCATTTGAGTACATCCTCAAATTACTATCCCCAAGGTAATGGGCTTGTTGAATCGACAAACAAGAATCTTTTAAGGATTATCAGGAGAACTTTGGAGGAAAATCAAAGAACATGGCACACAAAGTTAAAATCAGCCTTATGGGCTAATAGGATCACTCCTAAAAGTCTACTGACAACTCACCTTACAAGCTTGTTTATGGTAAAGAGGCAAGATTGCCAATATCCCTTGAGTTACCAACTTTAGAACTCATAAATCAGCTCAAGATGTTTGAAGAAGAGGCCATGGAGGCTAGATATGCAGAGCTGATGGAGTTAGAGGAACTAAGAGACCAAACCATGCACACAATGGAACTTCATCAAGCCCAAATGAAAAATACTTTGACAAGAAAACAAAGGGCAAAAACTTCTTAGGAAGGGGACCTTGTCCTCAAATGGGATAAGGATAAGATAAGATAGGATAGATAAGATAAATATATTAATGTCCAACGAATGACCACAAAAGTAGGTCAATGGGACTGCAGCCCAAACAATATACAAAGTGCGAGCGGGGACAACTCAAAACGAGTTCCCAAAAACAGAAAAGAAGAGAAAAGACAGCAGAAAGGAAACCCGAAGCCAATACCCCCACATGCGGGGCAATGGAGCAAGCGGGGGAGAAAACGAGGGAAGCAAAGAAGGGAAAGAAGGTGGGGACAAACGAGGACCCATGGTCTAATCAGGAATGGTAGCCACACCCCTCCTAACATTAGAGGCCGACGAAAAGAAGCTCCTGATGGACTGGCAACCCGACGAGGGGGCGAAAACCTCCTTCCCTGCTGAGATCTGAGACTGACGCGACGACCAGGGGGACGAATGGAGCTGGACTGCCCTCTGGTACATGTGTGTGCATCCGATTCTGCTGGCGGTGATCGAGAGAAGTGTGAAGGTCCAACCGGGGACGAACTGATCTATGCACTGTATCTGGGTCAGAAAGGCTCTGTCGTTTAGTACCTCCACCAGTGGGTAGAACCGGAAAGAAGGTCTGTAATCCGTCTCGTGGGGACGACTCTCGGAGGGGGATGAAGAATTTGGTCTCGTAACAACAAAGACTCACGGATGTAGAGGGCAAGGCACCGCTGGTCGATATATCTGAAGAAGACCGGAGAGTCTGAATCCCTCTGAAGAGACAGTGAAATCGTCCTCTGATCTCATAGTATATGGGGCAGCGGAAGATGAAATGAGTCTCTGTCTCCACCTCATGAAGGCTACAGAGCCTACAAAGTCTATCCACCCGATCAATGTGGTGATCAGTCTCGCATCAAGTTTGTGGGAGCCGACTCGAAACTGACCCAGAGGTATACATAGGGCATGCACCCAGTGACAAGAGGTATACTGAGGCCGGATGATGAGTCCATCTCTGATTTCAAGAAAGTGCTCTGCATAAAAGGACATCTTGGGGCGCAAACCCCAGGGGGTTCACCCAAGTAGTCTGAATGAAGCTCCTGTAGATATCCTCCCGGATGGACCTGTTCAACACATGCTTGGTGGGCAAGAGATGACTGGGAGCATTCAAAGAATACTAGAAGGGGGGGAGATGATCAATCTGGATACCAACCGAGTCCAACAAGGCAGAAGTCTCGGTAAACCAACAATGGCCCCTAACCTCGGGCAATACTCACAGAGGAACAATAGGCGAGATATGGATACCTGTCCTGCTCACCGGAGAGATCACCAAACCTCCTGATACGGTGAAGAAAGGATGATATGTCAAATATAGTCTCCAGACGGAAAGGTCGGGCTCCGAACTCTGCCAAAATAATATGTTGGGGGACCGTCTGTTTGCATCTGATGAAACGGCGAAGGAGGAGAGTCTGAATCCTCTCAGCGGAAGCCCAATCTGTGTCCAAAAGGGAGGGCCCCCAGACAACAGACCCATAGAGAACAGTGGGGCGGATGAGGGAGTTCATAAGAAACATCTTGGAGGAGACGTCCTGGAAGTGGTGCCGAAAACACTGTCTCTCGAGAATGGCAAGAGACCCATACCCTTTATTCACCCTCGGCTGAAGAGCGTGCCTCATACTGAATCTAGGCCCTGAGAACTGGACTCCCAGGTAGGTGTATGTATTAGTAATTTCAACCTCCTGCCCCTTGAAGAAGAAATGGAGGTGTGATGTCCGCAACCCGTTGAAGACCATGACCTTGGTCTTACCCAGATTGACCGTCAAATGCCGAAGATCACAAAATAAAGCAAGTGCATCAAGTTGTCTCTGAAGCCCCTCAGGAGAAGAGGCGAGTAAAACAATATCGTCGGCAAATAGGAGAATAGAAATCAAGACGTGGTGAAGAAGGCAACCATCCCCTTCCTGAATGTGATCCCGAAGAAAAGATTCCAGCTCATCAATGTAAATGCCAAAGAGGGTAGGAGACAAGGGGCACCCCTGTTTAACCCCAATGGTGCTCCTGATGAGATCAGACAATCCGTGTGCAGTACGAAGACGACCAAGGATGGACTCATAGAGGCGCATGATGGCAATAACAAGAGTCTCAGAAATACCGATGTCTCGGAGTCGCTGGAAGAGGGCCATGCGAGGTACGGAGTCAAAAGCTTTTCGAAAGTCTACAAAACAACAATAGACTTTCGAAGAGCGGTGACGAGCCTCCTCAATAATAGCCCGAAGGGTGAAGATGTGGTCGATGGTGTGGTAACCAGGGCGAAAACCCACTGACCTCTGGCTCTGAGCTGCTTCTGCTCCAAAATCTCGGACAACAACCTGTGGAGGACTGTAGCATAGAGTTTGGAGAAAGAATGGCCCACCATGATAGTCCTGTAGTTGTTCGGATCAGAAATGGACCCAGCTTTGTGGATCGGGTGAATGATATGATGAGACCAGGTAGGAGGGAAGCCCACGCTAACCACCTGATTGAAAAGATCTCACAATAGGTACCAAAAACCTCAAAACCCACCAAAGAACTCGGCCTGAAACTCTCCACATCACCGCCTTGCACACGCTTCAAAATCCTTATTGCCTCTTTGATATTACAGTGAGTGAAGGGATTACCAGCGGCGGGATGCCAATCTGGGTAGACTGCTGCCCCGGAACATCGTAAAGGGTAGAGGTGTGGGAAAAAATGGAGATAGGATCGATCGTTGTGGAGGAGGGGGAGTGGCGGGGAAAGACAGTACGCCAGAAGGACCGAGGGTTAGTCCTAAGGGAGGTGGAAAGCATATATCTGCGGTGGGAAATGAAGGAGCGCTTCTTACGGCGGAGAAGGCACCTGTAGGCAACCTTAAGAGTGGGGAAGGAGGGGAGGGCCTGGGTAAAAGCCTGGCGAAGGCGACGGTGAAGGGATTTGCACTCTACATCGTACCATTGGTTCATGGGGCAAGATTTAGTAGTACTAGTGGCCGAGGGATGGGTGGTGGAGCTGGGAAAGGATCTCAGGGCAGCCTCCCACATGGCAGAGGAAAGGCATGAGTACTTGGCCTCCGCACTAGGCATGTTAGAGAATAGGGGCTCAGAGGGGAGAAGGTCGCGGATGTGGGATGAGTAAGATCCGTAATCCCCTTTATCAAATTGAAAGGAGATGCGAGGTGGGTAGTGGGGAGGGGGAGGAGGGGCGGTGGTGGTAGGAGAGCTGGCGACCAGAGAGAAAGTTAGGACAGCATGATCGGCAAGGGGAATGGGGGAAACAAAAAGGAGCAGAAGAGGGGTGAGATGTCCGGGCTGGCAAGGATATAGTCTACCACACTAGTGCCCCCGCCATGGGGACGACATGTGAAGAAACGTGAATCCGGAAAGCGCTCGATCCCATTGAAGATCACCATCCCCTGAGACTCCCCGAGCTGGAGGAGGAACCGTCCATAAGCTGTGAAAGGGCCATCTGTATCCGCAGAAATCCGATGTAGACCAACTGACATAGGGTCAATCCTGCTGATAGAGCTAAACCGTAAACACACCAAATTTGACACTATGGAGTGGTCCTTCATTATTTCCAAATTGTAAGTCACATAATGTTTTTTAGTTGTCAAGACCAAATGGGAAGGAACTTTGTATCCCAGCTTAATGGGATATACCTCAAGCATTGTTATTAAGGTGAAGTGTCATCTTGTACATGGTAGTGTTAGATTTCCGTTTTCCTCTCGAGTGTTGTTATGCACATGTTCAAATTGGTAGTTGTAGTAGTTTTCAATTCCCTAACCGGTGCACACTCTACATATTTCCATTTAGATCTTGTATATTTTTGTTTTGTACATAGTTTTTGTGGGCCTTTTGTAGTTGTGCACACCCAGTTTTTTTTTTTCATGGCGAAATCGTAAAATTTCGGGCAATTTCCAAGCAAAGTATTCTTTCAAGCTCCAAAAGATCGGTTTTCAAATCAAACTAGTTCAAGTGCTTCATGCGGATTCAAGGACAGTCATAAAGTTTTAAAGATCAACTTCAAGTTTCGTGGCTTGACTCCTGTTCTCAACTAATTTTGACTACACAATTATTTTTAAAAAAATAGAAATTTTGAAATTCTTCAAAAGTGTTACTTTGCGTGATTTATCTCTCTCATCACGATCGTATCGTTTTTGTGATCATTCCAATCTTCGTTTCATCCATTTTGGGCAAGGACTCCTCCCACCAGGTCTTAAAATGCATTAATAATTAATTAATTAATATTTAATTAATTTATTATCCTTTATTTAATAAAATCAATTTTTATTAAATTTGGGGTTTTTAATTAAATAACTATTAATGTAATAATTATTAAAAGTCATTCGACAAATGTTTGATTTTATTGCTGGGGAAGTAAGCTTCTGCTTCCAATTGTCAGGAATGCCAAATTGGCTTCCCGGACCCGGATTTCCCCTTTCCTGGAAAATTTATTTTAATTTCCTCGCTTGTGGGATTTTTTCCACCAATTGCCAAATCAATGAATTGGCAAACGGGCAAAAATCTCCCGATTTCCCACATGGGGAAATAAAACGGGATTACTGACCAGCGTTGCCATTTCCACTGGCAAATGGCAATTTATTTCCCCACTTCCCCTAACAATTAATGCCACTACCCGGGAAAGAGGGAAGTTGTTTTAACGGGACGAATTAATCCTCATAAAATCTTCCGTCAAACTTGTTGGAAAGAGTCGTGCGAAGCTTTCCAATTTCTTCTTATTTCTTCGGAGGAACGTCTCAGAGTAATATTTTATCACATCCCTCAATGAATTACTACGCATTCACCAGGAGTTGTTAAAAGCTACGCATTGGTGGAAGTTTAAATGCAAGTCTCTTTCATGTGCATGACTACACAACAGGAGGGAGACCAATGTGGAGGGAGGAGTTGTTAGAAGTTTGAGAGCAGGAAACTAAAGCCATACGCATTTTACAAAGGAGCAGAGTCCAAAATCAGACCAAAGAAACAATTTCAACACAACAGAGGTGAAGAGGAACAGTCCAAAGGAGGCTACGCATAGATCAAGAAAGAACACTTTTCAACGTTTAGGAAGAATAGAACAGTCTACACAAAGCATAAAACAATCTTCCAGCAAATCAAAGCAAGAACAATACAAGACAAAAACAGTCTTCCAACACTCCACACCTAGGTAAAAGCCAAGGAAAATCTGCGCAAGAATAAGGCAGAGAGTTAGAATCCAATGCAGGTCAAAGAATATTTCACACATTTTTAGGAGAAAACACAGTCAAAATCCAAAGGAAAGAAGGAGCAGACCACGTAGGGAGGAAAACAGCAAAGAAGATTCCACACAGAAGACAAGGAAGGAGCATTTGTTTGTCTTGCACAAGAGCCCACGCATTGGGCATGAGTAATTTAAATGCAACAGTTTTTTAAAACAGTTTCCATGCAGAGCTATTACCAGGTGTAAGAGAAAGAATTCCTCCACGCATTTTCCAAGAGCAGTCACAATAAAACAAGGAGATTCCATGCATTTTTCAAGAGCAGTCAAAACATTCAGCAAACAGTTTCCATGCACTCTCCAAGCTTTTCAATGCATTCTCCAGGTCTGTCCACGCAGCATACAAGGAGGAAATTAATTTTTAACGCCCAAGGATTAGACAAAACAAATAAAAAGCAAATATAAAAAGGGTGTCAATGCATTTGGAGTTTAAGGAAACACCACGCAGAGGAAAGATCAGGAAAGGAGTCTTCGCGCAGTCCGGCAGCAAGCAAGAAGCCACATCAAAGATCTTCACGCATTCTCCAGGAGTATCAACGCATTTGCAGGAGGATTTAGCAAGTATAGTCACGCATACCAGGGAGAATTTGCTCCGCAAATTTTTAAAAAAAAAAATTATTTGTAGCCGGCACCGACTATTATTATTATTATTTTTAAAATAATAATAATAATATTAAAATGTATCATATTTTTCTTGCATTTATGGGAGTTTCGGAGACTGAGACTCGGCCCGTTTGCATGATTTTGCGTGCTTGAGTCATTTTTCTATAAAATTCATAATGGCCGAAAAATCTAATAAATCTGCAGGAAGATCGAGGAAGCCAATGGAGAAATCGAACAAATCCGCGCTCAAGTATGAATTCCAAGGAATCATCCCTCCCAGTTCCATTAAGTCAGCATATGACAATATCACTGATATAATCTAGGTCACATCAATGTGCAACAATTCTGCGAACGGGTGAAAATTGAAGGCAAAACCATATTCTCGATAGGCTTTACCATAGTGGTCTACCCCAAGCAGCAGCATTTCCTGTCTCGGTGCAATGTCCGGAGCTGGTTATCACTTGCGCAGAGCATTATGATCCCGAGAGATGAGGAATTTTTAAAGATAATCGCGAGCCTTTCCTCTTAATCACACCGGAGCACATTGAGGAATTGCTCAGCATACCTGACTTTCTTGAGAATGCGGATATCACTCGCCAGTTAGCACAAGAATTTTGGGATGAAGAACCCCTCAGGTGGAGCAAGATGGTTAATAACTGGTTAGTGACCAAGAGGCCTCGAATTGACCGGCTTCCTAAGGAACTGTACCGCATTGAGTTCGTGGAAGAAATCGGGACATGATTACTCTCCTAAGTCGAGTTTTCGGTTTACCCTCTGCCAGGATTTTCCACCCATGGATGTATCAGTTTATCTGTATCATCCTTGCCAAGAAAGAGTTTGTGGATTGGGCCACCATCATCAGTGATACCCTTCACAAACAATTGATTGAAGTTAAGATGACTGGATGCTTCTACATGACATCGTATATGACTTATGCAGTGGCAAGAAGAAAGTTATTTTCTGGACTCGAAACAAGAGGAGTCATGGGGTCATCAAATAGTGTTTTTCATTATTACCAACAACTAAGTTTCAAATATAGCTCTCACCATTTCAGAAGGGTCAACGATGCATTTACTTTCCAGAGATTCGAAACCTGAATAGGAATACAGAGGAAAGATTTTCCAAAGAAGCCATGAATGTCATTTCCCAATGGGGAACATGGTTTATTCAATTTTCATCTTTTTCCTACATTCACATAAGCGGCTTTGCGGGTACCCCATGGAAACTTCCTAAGTACGTCAATGACAAATGGGCATTAATGGAGCTTACATGAAAACTATTCCAAGTTCACTGTCTTCTTAGTGACAAGCATCGTTTAGGAATTCATTTCCCAATCCAAATCGGGAATACCAATGTCCAAATCTTTTTAGTGCACAACTCATGGAAAAAGAGTTCGCCCTCATCACAATTCATCCATATGTGAAGAGAGCCCAATTTGATATCAATGGATATATGCAGAAGATTCTTGGAGCAAAGTATCAACATAATCCTACCATGGAAGATTTTTGGGCTGCCTGTTCAAATGAGCATGAAGTAAGAAGACGAGAGTTTTCTCGCCTAACCCTTGCTCAGATCAAGGCCTTTCGCATTAAGAACCCTCCAGATTCATTCATAAATGATGATGAAGATGTTATTGATCCTTCATATGATGTAGTTGCTTTTACCCGTTGCCTCGAATTGACTGGACCAAGAGAGATGAATTTTCTCTTGATAGCAAGAATCAACCGATCCTTGAAAGAAGCATATCGTGGTACGAAAGAGAACTTGCCAAGTTACAATCAATTCAAGATCATACTTCAGGATCACAAAAATTGCCAACTCGAGGAGGTCTTCATTCAACCAAAGCCCCTTCTCAATCGACCTCCGTGCCATTCAATCATATGCAATCAACAAGAAAGGAGTGGTTGCCAAAATCCCTTCGCCAAATAATGTGTCACGAGGAGAAAAACCTAAGGGTCCTAGCCCCAATGAGGGCAAGAGAGCGTGTGTCAGGATTTTCTACTTCAAGTAGAGATTCTTCTACTCACATTGTTAATAGTTCTCAAAAGCTAGTGACAAAGGATCCTCAGCCATGCCTTGCACAAATGTCCACTCAAGTACAGGTAGTCCAAATATCGAACACTTCGGAGCATACAGTTCACGAAGAGATTTCCCAAAATCTCCCAAATGAGCAGGAGGTGGATATCGAGGTTATTTCTCCTAAATCGGGTCACGGAAAGGGTTCTTGCAGAATCTCATGATGTCGAGAACAATGAGAATGTTGCTTTGAGCTCCAGGATTTTGTATGCAGAAATAGTGAATGATACTCCTTCCTGGGTTGATTCCGAGGTTAAGAAAAGGAAAAGGGTTGTCAAGGCAATTGACATTGATTTTGATGCCCTTTTCAAACTTTCGAATGACGTCATTCCCAAGAAGCCTAAGGTGCTTTCTCGAATAATGGTGGATAATGATGGAAACAGATTTGCAGATCTTGCCATCCCACAAGTTGACAAGGAGCGTGATGCCATGACATCTGCTGATTATGAAGTTTCCAGACTTGGACTAGGGAGGTCCACATTGGAAAGTGACATGGCAATGGCTCAAGATTCAATTGATATCATGCTAAAGAGACTTGAGAAATATAAGTCTCAGAACTCTCAGCTCAAGGCCGAAAAGAATCAATTGGTGGAATATGTTCAACATCTGATAAATCCCATATCATCCACTTTCCCAGTACCTGATGCAATGGGCTATCCCTAATGAAGAAACTCTCAATTTATCAAAAGAAATAAACACATTAGGCCATGTCACTAAAACTTGGCTTTCAGAGATTCTCGTTTTAGGCCAAGGACGATCAAAACAATGGTTAAGCTCCATGAAGATGTCAGTGCGTATCTTGATCCAATTCTTTCTTTCAAGGAAACTTTTGTTTCTAACGTATCAAATTTGGATGAGATATTGCCCAGTCTACAGGAGATGATGAGTATGGAATCCTCAGTTTTAGCCATTGAAGGAATTCTCGAATTTGAACATCAAGGGACACATTTTCTTTGGTGTCTACATCTCAAATCAAGGAAGATGCTTCTCGAGGATTCTATGATCCATTATGAGAGCATATGCAATGAAGCCTTCACTTCACTCGCCTTGATTCAAGAATTCATAGCTGAGATCCCTTGCAACCTCGTAAATGAACATAATCAAAGGTGTTCATCGGAACAGGTGGAAGAGCAATTTTCACAATTGTTTAAGGACATGTACACTCCCGCCAATAATTTCTCATCAGTCTCAATGGAGCGGTGCATCAAATTAAAGAACTTATTTGAGAACGCTCAATCAAAGATGGTTAATTTAAATGATATGCCAAGTAGGATTCTTGAATTGCAGGTATTTTGCAAGCCTATTCTTCGCCCAAATGAACCTCCAGAAGAAGAAAAGATGTTTGAAACTTTGGAAAGGTTTAGATCCTTTCAACTAGCAAAAGCGGCATATCCTAATTTCACCGACGGTTCAGGGAGTGTTGGCTAGATTTTCTGCATAGCATTAAACCTAGTAAATATGATGAGATAAATCTCCCTCATTTACCGGTGAGGCTCCCGTGTCGATTTGTCGATTAAAATATGTTAGTATCTATATGGGGTTTTACTTTAACTGCTCACTCATGAACCATAGTCAGATTCTGCTTAAAAGTGTTAAGAAATGCTTAAGAAAAGAAATCTTTAAAGAAAAAGGGAATTATATAAACACAAGGAAGAAATGGGGAAGATGTGCATCCTAATCAATAGATAATAGAGTTGATTGCATGCACATAGAAGAAACCAATAGATATCAACACGAATTATAAGCAAAGGCAACTCTAGATTTACATCTAAAATAACACAAAGTTTATTAAAAGATCTAAGATAAAAGCTAGAAACACAATGCAATGTGACACAAAGTTCTCCGAAACTTGTTCCTTTATATTCCTTTGCTTCAAGTGGTCATCGTGGGTTTCAAAGACATGATCTGAACACAAGAATGTTGTTTACAAATTCTTTTTTAACCCGGAGGTTCTTCTTCTACTTATAGAATGTAGAAGGGAAAGTACAAATGGGAAACTCAATCGAATCAAACATAAACAAGAAGTAAAGATGACATCCGCAATCATCCTCCACTAACTTCTCCTCAAGTGACACATCTATCACTTAATTAATAGAATTGTTCCACATAACTTAAAATAATGGTTTCAAAACCAATAACTTCAAAGTTTTACAATTTCATTTGGGAACGTGGAAAATAGAAGAAAGAATAGAAGTCAAGCCAGCTGTAGCATTTATATCTTCTTTTTGTTCTGATACTGAATATACTTGTCGAACATGTAATTCAGCATCTTCCCATCTGTCTTAGCCACAACTTCCTTTTCTATCCTGAACTGCAGCAATCTTTCGTTCAACACCTTGATACTTGCTTCCACATCCTCCAAGCTCACCAACCTCACAATATCCGATCAGTGAGTAGCGCCACCACCGCTAATGGAATTCATCGTGAAAGGCTTAGTGGCTCCATCAATTCTCCTTGTACCATCAGAAGAGACCCTTCCAGGGAATTAGGCACTCTGCTAGGAATGATCCGTACGTATGAAGTAACATTTCCGACCACTTCCTCCTCAGTGAAAGCAATGATATTATGCAAAGACGATGCCATACTCTCAAGTTTCTGCATACTCTTTAGCATAATGCTCACAGAGATCTCCAAACAGAAAGATATTGCAAACTCCAGTTGCTTCCACTTCTCAACTAATCCGTCTGGTACAATTTGTTTTGCAACCAACACTTCTCTCGGCAGCTTATTGATTTCAGCCAAAGTACTCAGGTTACTCTCAGCAATTGTGTTCATATCTACTATGCTCGTGCGACCATTGCTTGATTGATCTGTTGCATCTTTCATAACCTTCAGTGGGGGTGACACCTCTCTCGAGTTGATGTGAAGCTTGACAAATAATCGATTCTTCCATTCGTCAATAGCTTTCACTGGTTGTTTGCATCTTCCATTTCCCGCATCGATGATCACTCACCTGCTCTTGGTGAAATGGGCCGAGTGAAAATTTAGCAACCTTTGCAATGATCTCACACAACCGAGACACACCGCTTCGAAGTTCGACTTTCTCCGCCTTTTCTTTGTCAAGCCTAAGGAATAGAGCATCTATCAATGTCTGCATGTCCCGCTTCAATCTTTCGTGGTGGCTTGACCATTTTGTACTGTCATCACCGTTATGTCTTCTCGCCGTGAGCTCATCCTCTTTCTTCCCTTCCGCCGAAACTAACATCTCAACAAACTTCTGCTTTGACTCCTCGATGATCAACCGTGAAGTTACCTTAAAGAACTTTAGGTTTTCTTTCTTTTCCACCTAGACTCGAAGTAGCTGCAAGTCGTATTCCTCCAAGTTCATTTCCACTCTAGCTTCTAGAACTAATTGCGAAGTCAACCATTAGAAATTACTTCTCGGAAAATGAGAAGTTCTTGAGTGTACTACTATCTCCCGCTCTAATTCCTCTCCATCAAAAACAGCAACTACAAGTTTGTTGGTGACATCTTCTCAATCATCCAAAGACAAAGCTCTTTCGAACTCGCCATCTGCGGCTTCAACGCTTCTTCAAGAACAGCGCTAAACGGAGTGGTGAGGAGAAGATGAATGTTGTCGGGTTCAACGGAGGCATGGAAGTGCCCTGCTAAGGTGCAACATTGAAGTATTTGATGATCTTTGAAGCCGGAACTAATGTCATTACCATGGAAGTGATCTTCTCTTTTGATTGTGATCTTCTCAGCACTTTCATCTTCTCGACCTTCTGCTGCTTTCTCCTCCGTACTTCCTCTTGAGGGAATCTCATGTGCCAAAGTTGCCCGTGATTTGATTCATCAATGCTTCATCAAGGCAGTATCCCTTCGTCAGCAACTAGTTTGAAGTATTCACCAAAACAAGACCTTTCCTCAATCGTATGGCAGCCCCCTACGTTATCTTGAAGTACAGCTCTATTTCCTCCCATTTGATGGTATGTGTCAAGTAACACAAAATTTCATCATCTTTAAGATCCGCAGTATCCATGATAATCCAAAGTCGAACACTTGTGTTGATAGCCTGCTGAAATCCTTCTTTCTAACCTCGTACTCACTTTTGCACTTCATCCAGAAATCCTCTAATGAAGGCACATGTGCGTACTCCTGGGAGATCGTCTTCCTGGCTACTCCAAATGGATCGAAGTTCAGCCGTGCTGGGAAGAACTCTTGCTCGTACTCAGATAACATTTCCGCTTCCAATCCTCGGGCTTTATGAATGCTCTGGCAGCTATAATGTCCCATAGTGATTGGGAAGAAGCCCGTAGACTTGTGCCGCTTCGATCAAGGTCGTGTATCTCCACAAGTTGTCTGCTCAGTTCCATGGTGATCAATCTATCATTCGGATATCTGGGCAGCTTAACCGGTTCTCCAGAAAAGCCGGTAACCCTGAGGTATGTGAAATCCGCAAACTGAATGAAGAGACTGCCAATTCTGATACAACTTCCCACGCTTCCTTGCTCACCCTGTTGGCCTTTAGGTCCTTGTCCAGCCTGCAAATGAATTCATAGAAGAATCCATCATTGACCACTTTGAAATCTTTCTTCTCACGCAGTACAGTAAGTTGTGGGTAGCACTCGAAAATGGGGTCCTTAGAAAGAACGCCACATCTATCCAACTTGGAGAAGATGCCTTGTGAAGCTGCTGCATATACCAAATAAGAAGTCATTTTGAAGCTGAAAGTACGCTTCACGCTCCGGAGTTGCTCACCAATGTTGTCATTAATGATTTCTGACCAATTGATTATTGAATCAGCCTTGTTGATTTCAATGGTCCTGATGAAAGCATACATCCATGTACGGAAAGTGTGAGCGTTCGCTTCGCCATTTATCCTGCATAACAATTTGGCAATATCATCTACCTCTTGTACCAGATTGGACCGCGGAAGAGTTCTTGGGAACTTAGAAGGAGATTTGGGCTTCTTCATGTATCTGTTGTTCATTATGTTCACGCAGTCAACTCTATGTTTCTCCCACCTACTGCCGGCATCCTGAATGCTAATAAAAGTCACCACCTTTCGTGCCGGAATCTTCAAACAATAATTGATGAACTGTGCGTCCAACCGAATTATTGTTTTCCCGTAGCATCTCGGATTGATCTAGGATGATGGATGGTAAGACCTAGCACACTCCATAACGAACTCTGGCAACTGGGCTGTGTATGGAAACACTGCAGCTCGAATAATTCCACTACTTTTAACTGCACGCATGAGGGAAGTCTTTCCTGCTCTGGATCTGTCAATCAATTCGGAAAGAGGTTCTGGACCTAGATTTGTGTCTCCAATGTTTGTGTATTTGGAAGTGATGCATGACTCCGTTGAGCTCTCTTTTCATCTCTCTTTGCCATGGTCATGTCTATCTTGTCTCGAACAATTTTTTCTTCTTACTCGGCCGAATTCTCCAAAACTAGTGTAGATCTAGATAATTCTTCGATTCGGAAGATATACTCAATGTATTGGACATTGATTTAAGCTCCCTTTCTTTTATAAAGCACCCGTAATGAATTCCTGCAATTAATTCGCATACAAAGATGGCAACTGAACATGAACAAGAGATTTTAATCATAAAAATCTGCATAATTCAAGCTTGCTGCCCCAAAATTTGATGTTTTATTTGCATGCAAAGTAAGCATGAATTTTACCAACTTCACCGAGCACCCGTATCACTTATACAAACATTTATCCAGACACAAATCAACCTCCTTCAACTCGTAAGGCGTCAATTCTGCAGGCTTTTAGCATTAATTACACCTTCTGAGCAAAAATCCTCTCCAAATGGGGCACACTTTTTGTCTGGGCTGCACTTCTTTGCTTGTAAATTAATTAATTCATCTTTATGGCAGCCCCTGCTTATATAATCCTCATGATTCTATAATTAATTAATGTCTTTCCTATTCCTGGCAATTAATTAATAAGCTTCACTCTTCAAATGGGGCGACTATTTTGTGCATGCTTATGGCTGCCATTAAATAAATTAAATTTATTTAATTTTAGACTTCTTGCTTCAGCTAACTCAAGCCTCACGATGCTTTGACCTTAGCCACTGAAAATAGGAATTAATTTAATCATTTAATACTTTAAAAAGTATTATTTCTCTCCCAAATGGGGCGCACTTTTTGACATGAAGGGGCTGCATTAAATAAATATTATTTATTTAATTTTAGAACAGTCTATTTCCAACTTCCTTTTGTCCACTTACCTCTGTTGACTTTTCCACAAGCCTGGGCGCCAAAATTGGAAGAGAAATTAATTAAATTAATTAATTTAAGGCTGCCTTTCTTTCCCTAAAGGGGTCGCACTTTTTGGCACAAGAGATTTCTATTTTTAAAAGTCACATGACAATGGGATTATTTACCCTGCAAGGCAGCCCTGAAAATCCCATGATTCACTTAAGTCGTTTGACTTTCATAATGGGATTATTTACCTGCAAGGTAGGCAATAAAATCCCATGATTCACTTAAGTGATTTTTCTTTTATTCCACAATGGGAATTTTTACCCTACAAAGCAGGTAAGAAATTCTCCCCTGCCACCCTCTAATTTTCCCATTGTGACTTAAGTGGCGTTGCTTCCATGGGAAAAAGTACCTGCTAGGTAGGTACAAAATCCCACACCGCCTGCTGCTTCCAAAAATCCCATGATTCACTTCAAACCCTCTTTTTCCAAAAATGCGGCCAGCCCAGAAGAAGCTTTTTGGTGCACGACTTCATCTTTTCCGAGAGAACTAGACCTCCGATGGCGAATTCCTTCTGGCACAACATGCATAGGTGATCTCCAGATACTCCAAGCCAAGAATCAGGCCAAACCGGCAAAGGAATTGATCCAGAGAAATTTCACAGAAAACGAAACGGAAAACACAAAAACACAAAAAGTTGCCAGAAGTTACAAATAAAGCCCAGAATGCATTCCTGTTTAAAAACCCTACTGGTATATGGGAATAATGATATGTACGATCACAACAGGGTTAAACCGGAGCACAAATTGCCTCAAACGGGGCTCAAAATAATTAAATACAAATTTCCCACAGGCAAACCCCAACGACAGAATATAACAATTTCGGGCATCTAGGTATTTGTCGAAAATGGCTTATATGGCTCCTTGGGAATATCTTGACACAATACGAAACTTTTTGGCAATAAAAACACAAAACGACCCATTATTTTAAAAGTACGAAATTTTTTTACATAGGGTAGTCCTAAATTTCAGGGTGAAATCTGGGGACACCGGGGAGATAGTTTTCTTGGTATCTAACGAAGTGGGAGAGTCCATTTCTCATACGTTTGAGATAAGTAGACCCCATTTCAATGGATAAGGCACTGGTTATTATTGTATATTTTAAAAAGTGGATTTTTAAGAAAAGGATGTTGTTATTTGCTTTCGAGAAGTTGTGGATAACTTAAGTGATTTCTCTTTTTAGTTGTTTTTAATAAAGTTTGTTAGAAAAAATCAAAGGTCACTTAAGTGTCTTATTTAATGTTCATGTAAAACCCTAACTACTTTGTAACCAACTTTTGGGTTATAAAGGAAGTGAGGGGCTCATTTGTGAAAGGGACTTTGAGAGAGGAGAAGAAAATACTTTTGTGTGCAAGCTTTGTTTGTGAAGAAACTTTGTGTTCTTTTGTGAAAACATTTTGGAGTTAATAAAATACGAACTTTGTGTCTCATTCATTATCTCTTGTAACATTTGATGTTCTTATGTTCATTAGATGTTAGATGTTTGAACCTTGCATGCAAATAGTCTTTGATCTTATTGTCAACATTATTAAGTTGTTCTTATTCACAGTGATCGAGCTCTGTTATTTACTTGCTCATATGTGTTCCCTTTTACTCATTCTCGTTTAGCTGATGCAAATTCTATTTTATTTGTGTTAGTTATTGTTTGTTCTTCTCCATGCAATATTAGGCTCTGCTTTTACCTAACTCTTGCATGTTCCTTCCATTCATTCCTTTCCATTCCTTTCCTTCATTCCATTCCATCTCCATCATTCACTTTTCTTTCCATTAATGTTCCAACACCCCCAAATACAATTTTGAATCCACGCTTTTGGTTTTCAATAAAGGCAGCCTCACCTTCATTGAGGAGGGACTTCGTTCCCACACTATTGTATGTCATTTGCATGCGTGCAAATCCATATGCTGACAACTCCATGCCCAATGAATGCTTCAAGGCTACTGATCTTCACATCTAGCAGGCAGATATCCCTTGAAAGTCACCAAATTATTTTCCAAAATAGCACCCCATGCTATGTTGAACAGCTCATCCAAGTTTTAGACTTAAGCGGCTCCAGATTGAAGACCCGCAGAATGAAGAAGTTGAAGACATAGTATTCCGTGGAAAACTATGGAAAAAGTTAGTGTTCTGCGGAATTTACAAGGTTGGAAGCCGCAGAACAAAAGATCAAATGGTTAGTCTTCCGCGGCATTGGTGAGAAGCTTAGTGCTTTGCGGCTTAGAAAATATGGGATTCCGCGGAGTTGGTTAAATCCACACAACAAAGCATGTAGTCCGCTCGTAAGAAGCCACGATGCAAGAAAACGGGTGCCACGAGACACCATGGGGCAAGGGTAAGCGGGTTGAATGCGACTAAGGTTGAAGCCGTGGGACAAAGAACTATGTGTTTCACGGGTTCTCAAAATATAACCTTCTATGGATTTCAAAAGCTGCGGAACATGGGGACATGGTCGTGGTAAAAAGATGTCGCGTGACAAAGAAAAAGACCATCGGGTCATAGCGGAAGAAGAAAGCTAAGTGCGGGAAAGTTGGCAAAGCCACGGATCAAAGAAGAAACATCGGAAAACTGCACGAAGACAAAGGGAAGATAGCGGACCATCTAAATTATGTGAAACACAACAAAGCCATGCCTAATTTGAACCAGGCGTTCAACCACTCCAACGGCCAGAATTTAATTTTGAACGATGTCATCCTCCTGCACTGGCAATTTGATGGCGTGTGATTAGAGCAACGTCAGGCGCCCATACCTAGCCTGCAAAATCAATGGTGATTGGTCCTTGGTGGGTGACAAGTGGTTGGTTCCCTTCATTACTGGCGCAATCTGATCTTCTCCCTCTCTCTTCTCTTCTTTTCTATAAAATGCAAACTCGTTTTCATTGTAAAGGATCCTCTTTTCATTTTATAAAGTTACCATGCTAAAATGTTGACTGAACTTTAAGTTGCAGACCTCTATTTTGAGCTTTTGTAATGCATCCAATGCCTTCTAAGTGACTGTAATGACCATGCATCTTTAGAAGCAATAATACGCATAAAATGTGGCTCGTATCTACCATTTTTCTTAGATTATTGTCTTCTTGCCTCTCTGTTCATTTTATGTTGTGTATGGACTATATTTGCATGGCTTTCATTTCACTGTGTCATATATGCAAAATTTAAGGTTGATGGAGACATAAAGTTTCACTGTGGTCAATATTTGCCCTCTCAGTCTTGCGTGAGCCTTCCTTGCTTCCCCAAACTTAAGGAAAGAGAGATCCCCTTTCTCTGGTGCTATCACCACTCTTTAGCTTAGTTTCCCTTTCATGCATTCCTTCTCCCTTTTCCCCGCATGATTTGGCAAAATAACCTGGCTTAGGAGTAGTTTAGCATTAGTAAGATATCCGGAGGTTAATCTCATACAGTCAAGTCCCACATTGAGAGATCATCCCATGTTTCACTAAGGTGTTGAATCTCATAGATTCAACAAGGGTGCAACTTCAGGTGACAACAAGCCCACTAGTGGAGGAAAGGCAAAATTTGCGTAAACTCGTATGAAAGGGAAACCAAGACTCTTCGCTGACATTGGAATGCCTAATACCTATAGATGTTACAACTTGGACCATGGATAGCCAAACAAACGTAGGATACTAGTGTAGTGTAGGTACATCTTGATGACCTTGAGAGGTGTTAGAAACAATTAGCATATGAAAAAGGGGGATTTACAACCTTTGAGAACCTGATGATAGTTTTTGAGAAGCAATTCAAATTGTTGAAGGACAACAATGAAAGCAACGACATATAACACAAAAAAGGGATGACTCAATGCAAATCTAAAATGGGAAGTTGAAGGAGATGGTCTCAAAGTTGGAGAATGCTCTCACGGATGAATTGAAGAAAGATGGTTCACATAGAACCGTATGCTGAAGTATTCAACCAAGTATAAGGTCATGTCACCTAATACATATAGTGATGCATATAATCAAGCAATGAATCTAGAGAACAGGACAAAGTGAATGTTCAAGAAAAGGTAACGAGTGACTCAAAATATGACACCAAAGCGTCTCAATCTATAGTTCAAAGTTTCTAAATGACATGAATATTTTTGCGAAAATGAAGAACAAGAAAAAGTCTGACGAACTAGTTTTCAAGATATACAGTGAAGGATTATCCCTTAAATCTTGAAGAATGCATACCAACAATTGGCCATGAAGCCAGAAACATTGAAAAATCTAAAAGCTGAGGATACTGCAATCCTTGACAAGAATAAAAGCCTCATAACTAGAACCAAAGAGGGGTAAGTCGATGTGTGGCCAACAAGAGATGTAAATGGATTTTTAATCATCTAGTGTACAGCCTCTGATGGTCTTTACAATGTCAAATACTTCACTAAGCTCGAACGGGCTTTTGGATATCACCAAGTCCACATGTAACCCCATCACATGTATAACACATGTTTGAATATACAATTTCTTGGTCAATCCTTCAAGTTTCTCCAATGCACTTGCCACATTCATGTGCATTGTAAATGAAGTTTTTAGAGGCCCCATATTGAATCAGGTGCACGATAGCATGATCATGATGGTTTTGATCATTAAAAGATACTTGGAGTCAAATCAAGTCATGAAAAAGTCATTTATAGGTCCATATGTGTGTACTAGCTCATTTTAGTATGTTTCCAAGTTTTCCCTCCAAAAAGGGAAATTCAAATTCTTGAACTTGTCTAGAATAGTTAAGGGGATTTTCAAGTTGAAAAGGTCTTGAGTCATGTGAGAGTCTAATTGTAATTATTATCTAGATATTGTATTAATCCTCAACCACCTATTAGTTATGATAAAACATATGCAACGTTGGAGAGAGGATAAATTTGGCATGTTTGGTAAGTTTGCAAGTTTGGTGAGAAAATCTTGGGATCTTGACAAGAAAAGACATTTGTTAGTATGGATAGAGCTTGACCATCTATGAAGAAGCTCAGGAATATGATAAAAACAGAGAAAAATGAGAAAATCAGGTGAGAGATGGAGAGACATAGGTGAAGAAGAAGTGGAATGCAAGGATCTTCAAGGCCAAGAATGTATGTTTGTAAGCAATTATGAGGAAATAAAGCTGTTTTGAAACACTTTCAGGGTATTCTCCATGTTTGAATGTCTATTCATTTGTGTGGTTGTGGCTACTTCTTGATCTTGCATTGGTGAATGTTGGAATGAGAGAGAAAAAACTGCAATTTTGTGTCTCAAGCATAAATTCATGAATGTTTAAGGGTTGAAAGCACATGTTCAGTCTTATTAGATGTATATTTGAGTCCTTGAATGATTTCCATCATTGTTTTGTGCATGCATTAGTTGTTTTTCATGAATACACAACTGTAGCAGGGTATTTTCAAGCACAGTTTTAAGCAAATCTTATAGTCTGGGCAAATCCATACATGATCAACCTTAGGTGTCTAAAGAGAAAAGTTGGAGCATGGAAAAACATAACTTTTGGATTTGGAATGAGGTCATGAAACCCTGATTTGTTCAGGTTATGAATTTTCTTGCTCTCGGCCTGCACCAGTCTCTGCCTGGGGCTTTTCAACAAAAACTTGAATGTCTTGAGATTCCTCAGGTGAAATTCCTAAAATTTGACATGCACGTGTGTTTTGATTCCCTCTAACAGATTTTTGAGGTTTTGGGGGTTTTGGGTCCGTACAAGTCAAACTGGAGTTGATTGTGTGTAATAGGGTTGTTAAGAAACTGTTATCCAAATAACTCTCCTAGTTATTTGGATAACTTATATTTTCATCCTGACTCTGGTGTTTCACATTTCAGGTCCGTGCACTCAAGATTATTCTTTTAACACCTTGGCATAGTTGCAGTTCCTCTGCGCGCCCTTGCGCGCCTTCCTACTCCCCTTTGCATTCTTCTATCTCCTTCCATTTTCCCTTGTGTGCCTTCCTCCTGCACGCCCAATTTCTCTCCTATCCCGTCATACACTCCTTGCGTGTGTTCACCTTCTTTCTAGTCAGCTCGGCGCACCTCCAAAGATTGAATCCAAAAGCGGAGGCCCAAATGAGCGCGGGCTCGCCACGTAATCCAAGTTGAAAAATGGGACAGAGCGGGCCCAAAATAGACTAAGTATAGAAGTGCCTGTGGAAGATTCCACATGTCAACCCGACGCTCCTTCAAAGGCAAAATCTGAGCGGGTTTCTAAATGAGCACGGAGCCTCCACATGTCCGATTTCATAAAAGGACAGGGTCGGGGTTGAATAGTCAAAGCATTGAGACAAGCCAGGAGGATGCCAAGTGTCAGCACGGCGCTAATTCAAGAGCAAAATTGGGGAGGGTTTCCAAACAAGCGTCAGGCTGCCGCGTGTCCCTAGTCAGATATATGACCCTGCCGAGCAAAAAGACTTAGCCAAAACATGAAGAAACTAAGCGAGCATGTGAAAGAAGCCACGTGTCAGCCCGACACAACTTCAAAAGCGAAATACAAAGGCTGCCCTCAGACATGCGCCAGCCCTCCATGTGTCCGGTTTCAAAAGGGGGCCCATTTTGGTAGCTGGTTCCTGCCATTTTGTACGGACCCGATTCAAATTTCAAATGAGCATATCTTTTGACTCAGTGCTCGAAATCTAACAAATCTGGCACCATTGGAAAGATCTCGGCCTCATCTATGCCATGGAGATCTAGAAACTTTAATTTTGGAGAGGTTAGGTGGGAAAAAATGAAGAAACGTCTTCGTGCCATTAATACAGGATCTATTCGCCCCAACAACCAGATCGGATTTGATCTGATCCGTTGTTCCTCCTCCTTCGAGGCGCCGAACAAGTAATTGATGCAAACACGACAGATTTGGGGCGGATTTGTAGGAGGCATTGACGATGGTGGTTGAGCTTTGAATTAGTTTCCCTCCCTTTCTCCTTCTCTTCTCTCCTTCTTCTATAAATAACAGAGTTCTGCTTTGTAAAATCATCTCTCCTTGTTGTAACGGCACCATGCCAAAATGGTGGCCAACTTCCCACGGGTCTTAGACCTTAGCGTGGTCTCTGCAATGTTTTCTCGTCTCCTGCCGTGAATGTAAATGTGATGTCCCCAGTACCTAAATGTAACTAAAAAAAAAAATCGTACTTTTAATGGGTCATTTTGTGTTTTTATTGCCGAGAAAGTGTTTGTATTGTGTCGAAGATATTCCCAGAGAGTATATTAGCCAATTTCGCCAAATACCCGGATGCCCAAAATCATTATATTTTGTCATTTGGGGTTTGCTGCTGGGAAAAATTTGTATTTAATTATTCTGAGCCCGTTTGAGGCAAATTGTGCTCGGTTTAACCTGTTGTGGTCTTACATGTCATATTCCCATATACAGTAGGGTTTTAACCGGGAATGAATCTTGGGCTTTATCTGTGACTTAAACAACGTTTTGCATTTTTGGTGTTTTCCCATTTTGTTTTCTGTGAAATTTCTCTAGGTCAATTCCTTTGCGGTTTAGTCGATTTCTTGCACAGAGTATCTGGAGATCATCTATGGACGTTATGCCATAAAGGAATTTGCCACAGGAGGTCTAGTTCTCTCTGAAAAGACGAAGTCATGCACGAAAAAAACTTCTTCTTGGGCGGTCGCATTTTTGGGAAAAGAAGGTTTTAAGCTACAATGGGATTTTTGGTAGCAGCAGGCAGGTGGGAATTTTGTACTTGCCTGGCAGGGTACTTTTTCCCATGGAAGCAATGCCACTTAAGTCATGATGGGAAAATTAGAGGCAGCAGGCAGGCGGGAATTTCTTACCTGCCTTGCAGGGTGAAAATTCCCATTGTGAAATAAAAGAAAATCACTTAAGGCATTGATGGGATTTTCTTACCTGCCTTGCAGGGTAAATAATCCCATTATGAAAGTCAAACAACTTAAGTGGATCATGGGATTTTTGGAGCTGCGGTGCAGGGTGAATAATCCCATTGAAAATTAGCTTTTAAAAATAGAAATGGCTTATGTCAAAAAGTGCGACCCCTTTTGGGATAGAAGGGCAGCTTTAAATGCATTAATTAATTAATTCTTTCTCCAAATTTGGCGCCCAAGCATGAGGAAAAGTCAACAAGGGTAAAGAGGATAAAGGAAATTAGAATTAGAATTCTAAAATTAAATAAATATAATTTATTTAATGCAGCCCCTTCATGTCAAAAAGTGCGACCCATATTGAAGAGGAATAATACTTTTTAAGTATTAATTGATGTAATTAATTCCTATTTTTAGTGGATGAGGTCAAAGCACATTGTGAAGCTTAAGTGGACTGGAAGTAGAGAGCTAAAATTAAATAAATTTAATTTATTTAATGGCAGCCATGAGCATGCACAAAATAGGCACCCCATTTGAAGAGAAAAGCATGTTAATTAATTAATTAATTGCCAGGAATAGGAGGGGCAATAATTAATTATAGAATGATGAGGGTTATATAAGCATGGGCTGCCATAAGGATGAATTAATTAATTCTTTAGCAAGGAAGTGCAGCCCAGACAATTTTGGCGCCCCATTTGAAGAGGAATTTTGCTCAGAAGAAGGTGTATTTTCTGCTGGAAGCTTCAAAATTTGGCGCCTAGGTTTGAAGGAGCTTGATTTGTGTCTGATTAATTGTCTGCATAGTGGTACAGGTGCTCAGGTGAAGTTGATAAAATTCATGTTTGCTTTGCATGCAAACAAAACATCAAATTTTGGGGCAGCAGGCTTGATATATGCAGATTTTTATAATTAAAATCAAGTGTTCATGTTCGGTTTTGCCATCTTTATGCGAATTAATTGCGGGAATTCATTACAAGGTGCTTTTATAAGAGAAAGGGAGCTTAAATCAATGTCCAATACATTGAACATATCCTCCGAATCTGAAGAAATCTCCAGATCTGCACGGTTGTAAAGAATTCCGGCCGAATAAAGAGAAAAAGAATTGCTCAGACAAAGACAGATTCGGCCATGGCAAAGCGGGATGAAAAGAAAGCACAATAGAGTCATGCATCACTTCTAAGTTTGTTGACATTGGAGATACAGATCTAGGTCCAGAACCTCTTTCCGAATTGATTGACAGATCTAGAGCTGGAAAGACTTCCCTCATGCGTGCAGTCAAAAGCAGTGGAATCATTCGAGCTGCAACATTTCCATTCACAGCCCAGTTGCCAGAGTTCGTCATGGAGTGTGCTAGGTCTTACCATCCATTATCCAGATCAGTCTGAGATCTTTGCGGGAAAACAATAATTCGGTTGGATGCACAGTTCATCAATTATTGTCTGAAGATTCCGGCACGAAAGGTGGTGACTACTATTAGCATACAGGATGCCGGCAACAGATGGGAAAAGCATAAAGTTGACTGCGTGGGCATAATGAACAGCAGATACATGAAGAAGCCCAGATCTCCTTCCAAGTTCCGAGAACTCTTCCACGATCCAATCTGGTACAAGAGGTGGATGATATTGCCAAATTGTTATGCAGGATAAATGGCGAAGCTAACGCTCACAACTTCCGCACATGGATGTATGCTTTCATCAGGACCATTGAAATCAACAAAGCAGATTCAATAATCAATTGGTGAAATCATTAGTGACAACATTGGTGAGCAGCTCCGGAATGTGAGGCGTACTTACAGCTTCAAAATGACTTCGTATTTGGTTTATGCAACAGCTTCACAGGGTGTCTTCTCCAAGCTGGATAGATGTGGTGTTCTTTCCAAGGACCCTATTTTTGAGTGCTACCCACAACTTACTGTACCCGCATGCAATAAAGATTACAAGGTGGTCAACGATGGATTCTTCTACGGATTCATTTGCAGGTTGGACGGCGATCTAAAGGCCAACAGGGTGAGCAAGGAAGCGTGGGAAGCTGTGTCCAAGATTGGCAATATCTTCATCCAGTTTGCGGATTTTACATACCTCAGGGTCACCGGCTTTTCAGGAGAACCAGTTAAGTTGCCCAGATACCCGAGTGATAGATTGGTCATCATGGAGTTGAGCAGACAACTCGTGGAGATGCATGACCTACAGTCGAAACGACACAAGTCTACAGGCTTCTTCCCGATCACTGTGGGCCATTATAGCTGCCAGAGCATTCATAAAGCCCGAGGAATTGAAGCGGAGATGTTCTCGAGTACGAGCAAGAGTTCTTCCCAACACGGTTGAACTTCGATCCATTTGGAGTGGCAAGGAAGACAATCTCCCAGGAGTACGCGCATGTGCCTTCATTGGAAGATTTATGGATGAAGTGCAAAAGCGAGTACGAGTTAGAAAGAAAGATTTCAGCAGGTTATCAGCGCGAGTGTTTGACTTTGGATTAGCACGGATACCTGCGGATCTTAAAGATGATGGGCCTGTGTTACTTGACACATACCATCGGATGGGAGGAGATAGAGCTGTACTTCAGGAGAGCGTAGGTGGCTGCCATACGATCGAGGAAAGGTCTGCCGCCGTTCTGGTCAATACTTCAAACTAGTTGTTGACGAAGGGATATTGCCTTGATGAAGCATTGATGAATCAAATCACGGGCAACTTCGGCACAGGAGATTCCCTCAAGAGGAAGCACGGAGGAGAAAGCAGCAGAAGGCCTGAAAAGATTAAAGTGCACAGAAGGTCTCATTCGAAGGAGAAGATCACTTCTACTGCTATGGTGTTAGTTCCGACTTCTCCAGCATCAAGTACTTCACCAACTGTTGCACCTCAGCAGGATACTGCCATTCCTCCGTTGAATCCGGCAACATTCATCTTTTCTCCTCAGCCACTCCGTTCAGCACCTCTTCTGAAGAAACGTTGAAGCTGCAGATGGCAGAATTTGAAAGAGCTTTGTCTTTGGATGATTCAAAGGATGGCAGCCACAACATTGTAGCGGTTTCAGATGGAGAGGAATCAGAGCGCGAGATAGTGGTACACTCAGCAACTTCTCATTCTCAGAAGTAATTTCTCGAGAATGGTTGGCTTCGCATTGGTTCCCGAGGCTAGAGAGGAAATCAACTTGGAGGAACACGACTTGCGGTTGCTCCTGAATCTAGGCGGAAAAACAGAAAAAACCTAAAGTTGCTTAAGGTAACTTGAGGTTGATCATTGAGGAGTCGGGCGAGAGTTCGCTTGAGATGTCGATTCCGGCGAAGGGAAGGAGGATGAGCTCACGGCGAGAAGATATAACTTGATAACAGGAGTACCCATAGGTCAAGCCACCACGAAAGGATTGAAAGCGACACACGAGACATTGATAGATGCTCTATTCCTTAGGCTTGAAAAAGAAAAGGCGGAGAAAGTTGAACTTGAGAAGCGAGGTATCTCGGTTGTGCGAGATCATTGCCAAGGTTGCTAAAATCTTCCACTCGGCCCATTTCAACACAAAAAAAGTGAGTGATCATCGATGCGGGGAAGTGGAAGATCACAGTAACCGAGTTAAAGCTATCGACGAATGGAAAAGTCGATCATTCGTCGAAGCTTCTGTCTGACTCTCGGAGAGGTGCCCCCTTTAAAGGTTATGAAAGATGCATCGAGATCAGTTAAAGCAACTGGTATGAAACACGATAGATATGAACACGATTCTTGAGAGTAACTTTGAGTACTTTGGCGAAATAAATAAGTTGCTGAGAGAGGTGTTGATTGCGGAGCAGTTGTGCCCGATGGATCGGTTGAGAAGGGGAAGCGACTTGAGTTTGCGGTATCTTTCCGTTTGGAGATCTGCGAAAATATGTTGAAAAGGATGCGAGGCACTTGAGAGTATGGCATCATCTTTGCACTGGCACAATGTCATTGCTTTCACTAATGAGGAAGTGGTGGGAACGTTACTTCATACACGAGGACCATTCTAGCAAAGTGCCTAATTCCTGGAAGGATCTCTTACGATGGTGCGAGGAGAATTGATGGAGTTGTTAGGCCTTTCACGATGAATTCCATCGGTAAATGGCCGGTGGCACTGCTGTGATCGATATTGAGAAGTTCGGGCCTAGCTTGGAGGATGTGGAAGCATGTATCGGGGTATTGAGCGAAGGCTTGCTGCGATTCGGGACGAGAAAAAAGAAGTTGTGGCTAAGACGCAGATGGGAAGATGTTGAATTACATGTTAAACAGTATATTGATGTCAAAAAAAAAAAAGAAGATGTAGATGTTACAGCTGGCATGTCTTTCTTCTTCTACTCTTTCTTCTTCTATTTTCCACGTTCCCGGATGTAATTGTAAAACTTTAAAGTTATTGGTTTTGAAACCATTACTTTAAGTTATGTGGAACGATTCTATTAGTTAAGTGACAGATGTGTATAAGTTTGAATATGGACCCGGATGCATGTCACTTGAAGAGGAATTAGAGGGGATGATTGCCAGATGTTATCTTTACTTTTTGTTTATGTTCCAGTTCAGTTGAGTTTCCCATTTGTATTTTCCCTTCTACATTCTATAAGTAGAAGAAGAACCTTCGGGTTAATGATCAGAATTTGTAAGCAACATTCTTGTGTTCTAGACTTTGTGCTGAAACCCCTGATAGCTATTTGAAGCAAAGGAATACAAAGGAGCAGATTTCCGGAGAACTTTGTGTCACGGTGCATTTTGTTTCTAGCTTTTGTCTTAGATCTACTTATAAACTTTGTGTTATTTTAGATCTAGATCTGAAAGTTGCCTTTGTTTATAATTTTGTGTGTTGATATCTATTGGTTCCGTCTATGTGCATGCAATCAACTCTGTAATCTATTGATTGGGTTGCACATCTTCCCTGTGTTTTATTATTTTCCTCTTCTTTAAATATTTCTTTCTTTAACGATTTGCTTACTTCTGTTTTATTATTTCCCTTCTTTAAAGTAAAACCCTAAATAAATAGCATTTTTAATTGATATTTCCTTTCTTTATCTCATGATTTGCCTAGGTTTTCACTATGCAGAAAATCTAGCCAACAAAATGATTGTGCGTCCCTTGAGCAATAAAATCGTGTTTTGTGGAACTCTCGTCTTCCCTCTCTCGTTTTCATTGCATCTCGCCTCTGTTTGCATTTTTGGCATATTGTGTGTATACCTCACCCTTGCAGTCCCCACGTTCATGTGTTGCGCAACCCTAAGCCGAGCCCGCGTGCTAACTAGAGGCCTAAACAGAGCAATTTTTGCATTTTTCTGATCTTGCAAGACAAATAGAGTTAAGAGACTGTTAGACTAGCATGATAAGGTCCATCTAAACCTTTATAAACCATTGGGAAGGTTTCTCCAAGTCTGAGTTAGCCAAAATCCTCAACAACTCACATTAGGCCTTGTAGCCCTATGACAACATGGGATGCCCATTCAGTCTTGATGAAGTTGGAGATCCTTAAAAGTGCCTTGATTTGTGTAGCATAGGTCATATGACAGTCATTAAAGCAAGGAGAGTGCATAGTTGGAAGTCCACCTTTTGAAAAGCTAACAAGAGACTAGTAAGCTTAATAGGCCTAGTCAAGACAAAACTCAAGTTAGTTATACAAAGAGCCTCAAATCCTTTGAAAGTGAGTTGTTTCACATTGAATAGGATCTCAATAGTTCTGAGCAATCTCATGAATGGTCCTTGTAAGACTAAAACCCAAGGAAGTATTGAAATCTAAGGAAAGGCCTAGTTGTAGCCTATTGTCTTAAGGTGGATTCATGAACCAGCCTAACAAAACAGAGTTGTAATCTTTGTTTAGAGAGTTGTTTGACCTTGATTGAAGCATATAAGGTTGACTGAATCCACTGAAGGAGGAATAAGATAGTGTACTGTCCAAGTGTAATCATCCATTCAGGTTCTTGTCAAAAGAGAAAGATCTAGTTGTAGTCTACTGTCAAAAATCCTACATTGCATTGAGTTGTTGTAATCAAGTTTGGTGTCATTGCATTGAGGGTACACGAATTTTGGTATCAGAGTGCTCAAGAAGGTTGACCAAAGAAAGAAGGTAGATTGTGAAAGAGAAGCCTGTGAAGGAGAATTGAGAAGAGAAGGTAACACGCTATGAAAAAGAAGCTTGTAAGGATGGCAGTTAAGATAAAAGGTCAAAGCAGGCAACCAACAGCAGAAACAATGATGATAGAGATGAGGAACATGCAAGAACATTTGCAAACAATGGAGATGACACAGACAAGGGGTATTGAAGCAGGATATATAAGTGATGAAGAAGAGCTCCAAAAGGATGTGATAGTACCAGAAAGACAAGAAAGTGCAGAGTAAAGACTCATCAAGACAATCATGAAGGTAAGTTCTAAACCTTAGGTAGAAATTCCTATATATGAAGGAAGTCTTAATGTGGATGAACTAGTTGATTGGATTATAGTTATGGACAAATATTTTGAATATGAAGAGATAGAAGCTAACGAAAAGGTCAAGTTTGTTGTTACAAGGATGAGAGGATATGTTTCACTATGGTGGGATGGAATTCAGGATGATAGAATAAGAAGAGGTAAGCAAAAGATCACCTCATGGGATAGAATGGTAGCTAAATTGAAATCTTAATTCATGCCAAGGGATTACTACACACAATTGTTTAAGAAACTTCCGAATTTGAGACAAAAAGAAATGGATGTAAAAGGTCGTACAGAGGAATTCTACAAGTTGACTATAAGTGTAGGTCACATAGAAGATGATGTTGAGAAGGTAGCAAGGTATCTAAATGGTCTCAATTTCAGTATTCAAGATGAGATCAGTCTATTCTCTCCAAGAATACTTGAGGAGGCTTATCAACTTGCAGTCAAAGAGAAGAGAAGCTTTCTAGGAAGCAAAGAGATAGAAGCAGCTATTTTAGAAGCAAGAGGCAACATGATGATAATAGTTCAATTCAGATTTATGAAGAAAGAGAACTCAGCCCTCCAAGTCAAGTTCAAAGTCCAAGAGAAGGTCATCCATACAAAAAAGAGCATCATTTTCAAGAGGTCAGAAATATTTCTTTTGGGGAAGGTGTTTTAGGTGTAATGAATTTGGTCATAGATCTTATGAATGCCCAAGATATCTTCATGAAAATCATACTAATCAAATTGTGCAAGTTGAAGATGATGAAAGTGTAGGATCATGTGAAGAATTGGAAACAAGAGAATCTTTGTTGATGAAGAGGGAACTTCTCAAACCAAAGGAGGAAGTCAAGGAACCAGTACAAAGGAAGACATTGTTCAAAACCACTTGCAGGTCTAGAGGTAAATGTTGTAAAGTTATCATAGACAGTGGGAGTACTGATAATCTTGTATCTTCTGAAATGGTTGATAAACTGAGTTTAGACAAGACAACACATCCTACACCCTCTAGAGTATCAGTGTTGTATAATGAACATCAGGTCCCAGTAAATGAACAATGCAAGGTAGAGATCAAGATACGCAGCTATCAAGATAAGATACTTTGTGATGTGATATCAATAGATGTTTGTCATGTCCTGTTAGAAAGGCCTTGGCAATTTGATATGAAAGAAATTCATGATGGGAGGAATAACACCTATATATTTGTGAAACTCTTGAGAAGGTTGATAGAACTCTTTATAGATGATTGGAATTCTTTTCTTCATTACCGGCATTGAACAAATATGCCTTTTGCAGTTAGTAACGCAAGATCTTTATATCAAGAGCCTGCCAAGCACATCCTCTGCTACATTTGAGGTAATTATCAATATAATTTGTAGTATACTTCTAGGGGAACAAACTCTTCAATGGCAATTACAAACTTCGATTAGGTTGGTGATCAACATGATTGAAATTTCATATTTTGCCTATAGTTCCAAACCTATTTTTTGAGTCAATATGACGCAACCTCTAATTTCTCTATCTAGTTTATAAGACAAAGTATAATGGAGTCACAACACGAACACATCATTTTGTTTGGAAGATACGGGCTGTCAATGAATTTGTCTACAGCAGCCTAGCCATTGGTCTATGATAACTATGATGTAATGTATCTAGCCAAAAACCTAATGATGCATCCCTAGTCTAAGCATGCAGGGATTCATTACCATGTGGTTGAGATATTGTGCACTCTAATGCCCTTGATAATGACCTATTATTAGATAGATGATCAAGTTGTTAAGTTTATGGAGATATGCTCAACTTAGGGAAGTAAAAATTACGAAAATATATTTATGTCCATAAATGACCAAAAATATGTTAATGTGACTCAAATATTACATTCAATTATAATAGAGAAGACTCAAGAGGCTAAAACTAAAACAATTAACCCTCGGACCATAAGAACTAAATACCAGTACAGATTGTCTTGTGAGAAAGGGCTCCTCAAAAAGCATGGAAATGAGAAGAAAACATGAAACCCTTAAAGGAGGCCAGAAATCTCACATGTTTACAGCCAGTCTCTAGCAAGAACCAAAAACATCATCATCTATCACCAAGGAGGTTATTAGAGTTCATGTTTATTTGCAATTATAGAGTGATCAACATGTGGAACGTATAAGTTGATTCAGATTGGGGTGTCGGTTAATCAGGCGTGTTCACTTCTTTAGGATTTGAGTCAAGTGGGGTTTGCCCCAGCATTCTATTAAGAAAGGCTATATAAATATGAGGTCAAAATGGATGTAATTGAACAATGCATTATTGAATTATAAAGAGATCCATTTGTTATTCATATGTCAACACTAACTCCATAGTTTTATTATCCATAAATTTTGCCCACGGGTAGAAACGGCAATTTGCGCTCCACTACAGATTTTATTTATTGTAGTTTTAAACAAGTACTAGTTTTTACCAATATTTAGTTTTTCAACTAAAGAATCTGCTCTTTTGACCGATATATATTTTTGTAGTCTGCTGCATCAACATTATTCCCTACTGATTTGACTGGAGAGAGTGCATTTTTACCGGAAACTAAAAATAACAAATTTCACATGTTCTTGATTGTTCTACTAGCATTTAGATTGTCATTATTGTTATTGATGTTGTAGGCCAATAGTTAACTGTCTTAAACGAGAAGTATTATCTGTAATTGTTGTACTTTACAAAGTGGAAGTCCCAATCAATATACCTCGTACACCTCCTGTTATTGGGGATCTATAAGTTGGACTGGGGGAAATATTGATTGATGAGGTGGTATTTTCAACTCGCCCTGTTATTTGTGGTCTGTAAATCATCATGTATAGATTATGAGATGTTTGAGGACGCCTATAAATCCCCTGTTTGGATCTATAAAATATATATATATATATATATATATTGGATATGAATTGATATAAGGAATTGAAGAATGCATGTGAATCCTCATATTATTTGGTGTCTATAAATCCTCGAATGGATATGAGAGTTAATGGCATCCATAAATCACCCTGTTATTTGGGTCTGTAAATTGCCACATGATAGCTTAGATGATTGGTGTTATGTATAAGAAAATAATTATTGAATTATAATTGAACCCCAATGAAATGTTAATGCTTAGAAGAATGAAATATTTTTCACTATAAATATTTGATTCTAAAAACCTGAAAAAAATTCTCTATGGAAACAAAATTTCAATCATGGAGAAATCGTTTTATTCAGTAACACAAAATGGTTAGCAATCAAAATCCATTTCCAATAAACCTACTCTTGATTCAAATTAATTGAATGTTCAATTCAGTTTATGTTATTGTAGAGAAATTCCAGAATTTCCTCATCCAAAAAATGTAGAGAAAATGTCATCTAAACTTCTATTTGTTTAATTGTATTTGTAGATTGTGGCAAGATTTTCTTTCCATCAATAAATACAATTATTTTAAAACATTTATTTTGATCTACTATAAAACAAAAATGAAGGCCTCCCAACGATAAGATGTACGAACTTAAGGGCTTACCAAGCACAAATAAGCTGCCTGCCTTCTTTCATAGAAACGGCCTGTGTTTGGCAAGAACAAGTGGTATCTTGGGACCAAAAAGAAATACTGTCAACCTTCAATGCCAGAATCAGAAACAACAGAGAGAGCACACAAAAAAAAGATTAGTCTTACATGAGAAGATTAACTATCCTACTAGCTCAGATATCTTAAACATATCTATCAGAATAATGCTGTGATGCATCAATCTCAAGCCACCTATCTTGGATTTGTCACATAGTTTTGTTCATTGAAGGGTTCCAGATTGATTAACGGTCCATTACCTTCTCCAAAAATTAGTTGATCAAGAATAGCAACTCACAAGCATTCTGCCAGATTGAAATCTGATGTTTATGACTTATATGGTTAAGCATACATGTAGAAAATGAAATGCAGCGAATGTGAAAGTTTGAAAATACAACTATGGAAGCAATTACTACATACCAATAGGGGAAATAATATAAATAAAATTAACGATAAAAATTAGAAACTATATACATTTATTATCGTCAAAAATCACAGATGTAAACAGGTCAAACCCATAGTCACCACGTAATGAGAGAAAAAATGCAACATACATGTTGAAATCGATAACATTGGACATTTACAAATTCAAACAGAATTCTTTCTGGTAAAGGACAATTAGCAACAATGTAGATCACATTTTTTAGATAATTCTATGATAAGGATAAAAATTCAGGAAAAAAATACAGAGGACCTCCATAAAAAGAACCTGCTGTGAGTAAGGAAACACAAATGACCGTGATACTTTTGTGCAGGTGCTGCTATATAACAAAGAGATCCTCAAACACATACAACTATGAGAGGGTTCTCATGGAGATCAGGTATAATAATGATCCGGATGAGTACTTGGAGCAAGACTGGCCGTATCAGAATTCATGTAGAGACCCCTCTTCCGATATTCGGAAATATGTCCGATTTTTGTTTTAAATTTGTTTTATTTTCAATTTCCATAATCATCCACCAGAAGAGAAGTTTTACATTGTTTAACTCGCAGTTGATTTCACCTAATAACTTTGTTATAGGTTTGAGTGAATAAGTCTCTTAACTGCTCCTGACTAATTATAATGACTATCCATCAAATAACTCTTACTTCATTCGTGGTCCTGTGGGTTGGATCCACACAACTCTTGTCTATTGCTCAGAAGCTCACCAAAAGATTTATCGATAGAGACTTGCATACTACACCAAGTTCTACAATTGACCTTTAGTTCTAAGTTCACTTCATATTCTCTAAAGCCCTTTCCCCAATTCATTTTCTTATTTGTTTAATAAGGATGAGCAATTATAGTGTAGCTTGGAAAGTCGAGGTAGATCAGATTCATTCCACAAACTAGGACTGGTCTATCACACCTTATCTACTTCATACCCCAAACAAGTCATGTTCGCACATCTATCAAAGTACATTTCTACATACCCTGATTCAAATGCAATCGTTACATATGAAGCATACAAATCTTTCCACCACTGAAACTATCATGCATTTGATTTTCCCCATCCATGAACTATATTAAGCATGATAAGACAATGAGACACTTATTTTGACCTACTCGTCAAATAATAAAAGAGCATGGTTATCATAAGCATATTATCCTTTTAACTAAGAAGCTAAAGCCAAAATAGTAAGTATTTTATTCTTTGAATAGACCCTGTTATTCTACATAATAGAGTCATTTCTATTGTATAGTCAGATATTGGTCTATTTTAACAACACAATGAACTAGAGTCATGCTCTACGGTAATTATAGCCCCAACTGGTCAGTTTCCAAAGTATGTTGGGTTTAATGTAATAAGTTCACATGCATTAGATACCATATATCTATACTTGCTCTACTTCCACTTTCTAGGGCACATACTTTGTATTAACACATAGAAGTGCAAAATTCTATTATCAATGTAAAGCTATAGGTTTTGAACTCTAGAATCAAATCCTAGATTCACATAAGAGGCATATCCAAACATGTAGCAAAGAGTGTCTTAGGAGTCACTTATGTGCTAAGAGTTATAGTCGAGTAATAATGAAGAAGAGAGTGAATGTCATCTGTAGTCGAGACAAGAATTACTTAGAGCAGTCAAGACATACATTCTGGTCCTTGCTACAGAGAGGACATAATATTGCCCAAGTTCAATCCAGTCAAAAGCTTGCTAGATGTTATACAAGGTAACATTGGACTTGAAATCCCTAAGAGAATTTATATCACCCATAAGATCAAAAATCCAATTTATCTCAGCTCCAACGTGACTAAAATAAATAACACTCGAGTTAAGATACCTGTCAACTATGCAGAGTTTAACTAAGATATCCACATAGTGAGAACATGGTTCATAATCACATTGCAAGTAACACACCATTCAATAACATAGAATTCATGTTCATTCAATAATAACAGTCAACTATCTTGCATAGATCTGTTCAGATAAAATATCACATAATTGTTGTCTTAAGTAAGACTGGGGATATTGTGTTGCATATGAATGGTGGAAGGATATACAGATGATAGCCTGGGCTTATAAGCCACTGAAAGAGTTCCATTGCAATTAACAAAGTACAGCCAAAAGAGGGGGAAGATTATACCTTCCCGGTTTCTCAGTAAACACTTTGAATATACAGACATTACAATCAAGGATTTATGGATTCCTATCAAGCTCCCTACTCTGCTCTAGATGGTCTAACTAACCAGCCATCATTAAAATTTTGTAGGAAGCCCAAACATAAGTTTACAGGGTTTTCCAGATGGCAGTCTTATGGATGGTAAGTCATCGTAATAACAATCATAATCTGCAACTTAGTATGATAAGTCAAGAAGTGCTCCCATTGGAACACTCTACAAATCAGAGAATGAATTTCTTATACAAGCTAATATCACGGTAAAGATTCCAATACAGACTTCGATAAAAGGAATCAAAATGGTAAGATCCATGCATATGGATTTGGTAATTGCTCCATATTTCTTTTAAGCGTCGGTCTACCTATCGGTTGCTCATGTCGGTTGTGTCGGATCGGCATTACTCCATTATTTCGCCGTGGTCTCAATGCATCCATTCTGTGTTGTTTAATGGATCTGCGTCTAGATAATTTCAAAGACTCTCCTAGCTGCAATACAAACAGGCTTGCATAATGGTCCGATCTCTTTCGAGGTCTACCCGAACTATCCTGTGTCCTTAACAAAGGATGATCTTCTGCAAGATGTCCTCAAATTACATCTCGCCACTTTTACTCGTCCGAACATGCGTCCAGGTGCTTGCCCTTAGCCATTCACTATAAAGTGATCTACAGGCTCGTCAATACTATGTACCCTGCTGTGAAGCATGGTGTCTCCAAAGGCAGCAGCGTGGTGTCACATATTAATCTTGAAAGTCAGAAGATAGAACCAGAACTTATTTCCTGGTCACAGATAAAAGTTCCCCGTGAATGGACCTTGTCCAAAAAGTTCATCCAGTCAAGCCAGCCCAAATTAGAAAATGCAACTGCTGTTGTAGAAAATAAGAATAATGTAACCCTTAGCTTTAGAACTAATTCTAGATCTAACTCTAGAATAGGTCTGCCTAGATCAGACTCTGTAAAGTCTAATACTTCTTACTTCTCAGTAGGAGAATCTTCTAACAGTCAGAATAATCCTAGTCATGTTGATCAACCTTCAAAAGAAAAAACTTTCTTGTGCAGTCACAGTGCATTAGTCCATGATCCTTCCACAGATTTCTTATGGTGCAGTGATTGTGAAAAATTAGTCACCAAATACGTCCTAAGAATGGCCCAACTATAAATATGGCCTCGGCCGGTTGATTCTTTTCCCTATCACAGATACTCATGAGTTGATCTCACCGGATCAAACCCAAAAAGCAGTTTATTGGTACCAAAGAACTATTGATGACAATTAGAACCATCTGAGAGTTCTAAAATGTTAAATTGGACCAACAAAGCTGTAAAGTCTGTACATGAAAAAGTGTCTTCTTATTCAGAAAAATTAGCATCAATGGAAAGAACATTAAAAGCAATAGAGCTTAGACAGAATGGGGATACAACTGGTGCTTTGAAAGTTTTGAATGATAAAGTTGATTCTTTAGATAAATCTGTCAGAAGGGTAGAAACAATGATTCAAAGATAATCACGTAATAGTTTCTCTTGAAGTGCCTCGGAGTTTTGACTCGAGAGAATGACAGATATTGTACAGCCTTTGGTCAATCATACGACCAGTATTAAAAGTAACATAGCTAGTCAGTTAGCTCATACTCATGAATTTGTAGAATCTAATTTAGTTCATGTACATGATAGTCTTGAGAAGACTCATAAGAAGCTTGATGAGATACAAGATACGATTGAATGTCTTCGAAATATCTCCTAAGATTCGGGAATTAGCGGAGAAGGTTTCGAAAAACCGAGAGGAGATTGGTCCAACACCGTGTGTCTTGGTCGAAGTGTCAAACCTTGCCAAAACATCGATAAGCGACCTTTCCAAAGAAATTTTGACCCAGTATAGGCCTTTGTTTTTTGACAAAGATGATAAAGATAAAAGGTCTGTAGGCATGGTGAAAATTGAAAAACATCAAGAAGCCGAAGCCATGATTATAGGGGAAACATCTAACCCTAAACCAGAACCACTCCAAGGAATGGCTAGAGTTCAAACTCTTCAGCCAAACTGGTATAAGCTAGAATGTAGAACTATCCCAGAGATAAAAGAAATGATCCATGGAATGCTAGGTTGGGGTAATACTCAACTTGAAGTTTATAAAAAGATCCACATGCAATTGCTTCATCTATTGCTAATGGATTTGTTGGGATCATAAAAGAATGGTGGGATATGCTACCTGGTAAAGATGCAATACTACAAAGTGGTTATACAGGTCTTACTGCTGCTATCATAAAAGAATTTATAGGAAATATAGATGATGATAAAATGATGAATACTGCCATGTTTCTTAGAGCTCGTCTATGTGACATGTCAAGAGTCAAAGAATACCAGTGTTTTATGCAAAAGCTTTATTATAACTCTGGTAACATAGATGATGAGACCATGAGACTTAGATATATTGAATCTTTTCCTGCATATTTCTCCACAGAATATAAAAAAGCAATGCATGGTTATAAAGCTTCAGAACTTAGTTTTGGTGCTATAAATCAAATTATAGACCAAACAAATGCTAAGTTATGTAAGGAGAAATGGGAAAGAAAACAGGCATTAAAACATGCCAAAGCTCTTGGTCATAAGTTTTGTGAAATGTATGCTCTTGAACCCTTCGGATGTTCAGACATTGATGGTCCTGTCAAACGCAAATCTGTCTGCACAGATTGCTCTTTTTCAAAAGGGAAGGGGTTGTATAAGAAAAATACAAAACACAAGAAGCATGATAAATATAAAAGGCAGTATAGAAGTGATTCTTTTGTTAATAAAAAGACGGCCTCACAAAAATTTTGTGTTCAGAAAAAAGAAATATGTAGGCAGAAGTAGAAAATTTACTCCTACATGTTTTATTTGCAAAGGCAGTCATTATGCTAATAAATGTCCTCAAAGAGATACTGATAAAGGTAAAGCAAAAGTTAATGCTTTGTCTGCAAAAGGCATTACAGAGGAAGAATACATGTTGGTTAGTGATTCTGAAAGTTTTTCCTCAGATATATCATATCAGTCTCTTGATGATGTTCAGTGTAATATAATTCAAAGATCCTGCGGTGGATCTTGATGATAGTGGATACGATAGTATTCCTTCTTTTGCTAATTTTGCTATTGTCAATATGGTTTCTAGTTTCAATCATCCCATGATGCCTCCATGTGCAGAAATACTCAGAAAACAACTAGAATGTTGTCAAAGTGAGTATGACAGTTGTCCCCCATGGGATACTACTGCCAGAAAGACTTCTCTTCAAAGAAGAGTCAGAGATCTACAAGATAAATACATCAGAGAATCAGCGAGCAGAGCAAAAAGCTCGAAAGGCCCGGGAAGAAGAAAGTCAATATTATGAAGAACCATACTCTCCTATGCCAATAAGGCCTCCATTTCAGCAAAGAGTCCGACAGAGACAAGTCCCTACCAGAGGTAGAGGAGGACCATGGAGAGGAAGAGGTGAACGAGGCAGAGGAAATACATTTCCTCAAAGATCATTTTCATTTCTCTTTCCAGAAGAGAATCCACAACATCTTTGCTGACGGCAGAAGCAGTTGCGGCTTGAACCGATGTCTATAAGACATGGAGAAGGAATCGTATTGAATTCCTTGAAAAGGTAATTGCAAAAGCCACAGATGAATTCATGAAGCTTCTCAAAGAAGAAGAAGAAGAAGAAAAGAAAGAAGATTCTCAAGAAGATCTTGGAAGAAGCATATCGAAATATCATGCTCCAAGATACTCAAGAAGAATCATCAGAACAAGCATCTGCAGAGGTATGTACAGTAAGCTGTACTCAGAATCCCTTCATTGCTATTATGTCTGTATTCCAAATATAAAGCCATATTGCTTAGATGCAATGATAAACAGGAGCGAAATTAGTATGCTCGAACAATGGCGATTCCTCCAGTTCTTTGGTCACTCTGAGGATAAAAATCAGGTTTGATAAAAGGGAAGTTGTTTCTAATTATGTGGCTCATGTTCCTATTTCCATTGAAGGTTTCTCCAGAACTATCATGTTTTATCAGCATGATATGGAAGCTTACGATTGCTGCTTGGTGTTGATTGTTTAAAAGATTGTGGAACTTTTAGTATTTCAAAGGATTTTATTTCTCTGTTTAATCCACAAGTACAGATACCAAGAAGGTATACTTTTCAAACAATTGTACCACTCCACAAAGAAAGAAAGCAGTAAATAATGAGTGGGTACATAAATCTATTGCTGCGTGTAAGACCAGCATAGATGATATTGTAGCAAAGATTAAGAAAGATCTTTGCAGTGACAATCCTCATGCCTTTATTCACAGGAAAAGGCATACCTGTTCTTTAGATCTGCAGATAGTCAAAGATGCAGAAGGCAAGGAAATAATTCCTAAGTTTAAAGCACACCATCGTGGAATGATTTCTTAAGAGAAAAGAATGCCATGAAGAAATCCAAAAATTATTAAAAGGAGGTTTTATTCAAGAATCTAACTCTCCTTGGTCGTGTGCAGCTTTCTATGTCAATAAGAGAAGCGAACAGGTCAGACAAAAGAAGAGATTGGTGGTTGATTACAAACCACTAAACAAGTTCATATCAGCAGTTCAACATCCTATTCCAGCCAAGGATGACCTGCTCAGCAGAATCAAAGGATCCAAGGTATATAGCAAATTTGATCTTAAAAGTGGATTCTGGCAAATATTTCTACAGCCTCAGGATATGTATAAAACAGCTTTTATTGTTCCTGGTGGACAATATGAGTGGAAAGTACTTCCATTTGGTTTAAAGACAACGCCATCCATATTTCAGAAAATTATGGATAAAATCTTTGGTGAGTTATCTGAATTCCTTCTGGTCTATATTGATGATATTCTTATCTTTTCAAAATCACCAAAGAGCACATAGAACACCTTGAAAAGTTCTATGATACTGTGTATAAAAATGGCTTGTGTCTTTCTCCTACAAAGATTGAAGTTTTCAAAGATGAAATTGATTTCTTGGGAATAAAGATAAAGGATGGAAGTATAGAAATGCAAAAACATGTTGTTCTAAGATTCAAGATTTTCCTGATGAAATATCTGACAAGCAACAGCTCCAAAGGTTTCTAGGCTGTGTAAATTATGTCGCAGGTTTTTACAAGAACATAGCTGCTGATAGAATCCTTTTAAATAAAAGGTTGAAGAAAAATGCTCCCATATGGAATGCTGAAATGACTTCAGCAGTATAGCGCATCAAAAGGCAAGTATTAGATCTTCCTGCCATGTCTTTGCAGGCTCGGGATTGAAGATCATAATGAATGAGTGAACTCTTTGGGAGCGGATTCTAAAAGAGAGAATGAAGGTGGAAAAGAAAAAATATGCAGATATGCATCTGGAGCATTTCAAGGCTCTGAGGTAAAGTATCATTCCACCCACAAAGAGATCTTAGCTGCTAAAAAAGGCAATTAAAGCTTTTCTATTTTTTATACAAAATGAACATTTTGTGCTAAGATCTGATTTAAAAGATTTTCAGAAAAGGCTCAACAGAGGAGATCCCTCAAATAAATCTGCTTTTAACAGATTACAAAGATGGGGATTATGGTTTGATAACTTTGATTTTAAAGTTGAGCATGTTGCTGGTAAAGAAAACTCCCTTGCAGACTTTGCAAGTCGAGAGTTAAATTTTGTAAAAAATATTAATGTGACTCAGGTCATTCATGAACCTCAAGGAGCTATTTGGGATTATAAAAATTGCAGTGGTCATATAAATTCCCTGATGATCAATGACAACAGAATTTCAAGGGAAGCTCAATCATTGCTTGTTTACAGAGAATATATCTCAGTCACTGAGCTAGCCATGTCAGAAATTGAATGCAGACTATTTGATCCTGAAATTCCTGGTAGAGAGTTTCATTCTTTACAGGAACCTATGGTAAAGTGTTGTCTCAACTGGTTATGGAGATCTGGCAGATACTGTGAACAACCAGATCCTCTGCCATTTGAAGGATTAAAGCTCAGGCAATTGATTCCTCGTCCAAATGTCCTCTGGCGTTTTGAGTTCTCACGACTCTGGACTGAAGAACATCCATTGCAATATGACTTATGGAATAGGCCAAGCGTTCAAGGAGACAGGAAGTATATTTCAAGCCATTTTAAATATTTTCTGCAAAAATATCTTCCTACAAAAATTTCTGATTCTCCTTTATTAGATGTTTCTCCTGATCTTGCAAGAAATATTCTGATACAATGCAAGATTCCTTGGTTTGTAAAAGTAAATTATTATGTGAAGACTAACCCTTTCAGGAGTCATCATGAACATCCCATGGAACACTTTGGAGAAGAATTATCCTCCATCATACCATGGCCATCCATCCTCCTGCTCCAGGCTACAGTCTGAAAGATTCCAGATCATTACTTATTTCCAACTCGAAGGCATCTTCGTCCTAACACTGATGGGACTGCATCCACTTCACGAGTTTGGTTGGAACGCACTACAAGGAATCTTGAGTCACCTCCTATCCAGACTGATGAAGACTCCTCTTCGTCAGATGATGATCAAAGTGGACCCTCTGTACAATATTCTCCTTAGTGGAGTTTGTGGGGCTATGTCGGCAGGCCTGTTGCCGACCTTGTCAATAAAGTCAGATAAGATTCGATCTTATCTCTTTGGCGGTGCGTGGTGGACCTCCCCACTTTCCTAAAGGTGCTTTAATGAGTGGCATGTACTCATTGTCCGGGTCAGTCTGTCTTTTCCCACTTTGTTAGTGGGAATCTTCTGGTTAACCGAGTCACCGGTTCCTGTCTTCCGGTCTTCCCGTTTCTCGGTGAAAAGCCTTGAGAAATCCTATATATATGGGGGCTCTCATCTCATTCATACACCGCAAAATTGCGAAAGTGAGAAGAGTTGTCTTTCAAAGAAGTTTGCTATTGTGTCTCTGTAAGTTACTGTAATATTTTCGATTGTTGTTTTGTTAAGCTCCATTGATATTCTCTCGTATCCGTTTCAAGAAGCTTTCAATATATATATTTGAGCTTGTTCATGTATCGGTGCTTTCGTGTTCGTGTATCGGTGTTTTGTTATAATTGGTGTCGAGCTTTTTGTTCTAATTGGAATTTGAGCTTTGAATTTGAGCTTTGTTCTAAGTGTTTGTTGTAAGTGGTATCAGCTGGTTTAATTCTCAGCCTTATATGTTAAGATGCGATAAAAGATTCTCGCTTTATAAGTTATTAGAGTTGCAGAAATTTCATACGAAAGCTATTATTGTTCTTCATATTATAGAAGATTCTTGGTTCGTTTGCTTTGTGTGGTTGTCTGTGAAAGCCAAGTTTATACAGCATAGTACAGGCAAAGAGGCGAGGTCCCGCAAAGTAAGTCGCCGTGTGTTGTGCGCAGTTATAGGTTGACCCGATACCGTAAGCCCTGTCGCAAAGTTGCTCGTAAGTAGCAGTGGAAAATGGCTGCAGAAGCACGATCCAGTTTGTCCTCTATTGATATTGATGACCAAGAACTAGTCAATCTGTCTGAAGTCTTTCCAGTCAATTCTGATATAAATGTCATTGAAGAATCTGATCCTATTCCTGCTTGAAATTGCCCAAAATATCATACGATCAAGTCTATGCTAAGATCAACAAGTTTCATCTTCTTGCTAGTACTGTTTTTAAGACTCGTGAGTCAGTTATACAAGTATCCCAGTCGTCTAACTGTGAATACAATATCCCGCTTATAGATAAAGCTGATATTAAAAGTCTTAAGCGTCAGTCTACCTATCAGTTTGCTCATGTCGGTTGTGTCCAGATCGGCATCACTCCATTGTTTTGCCGTGGTCTCAATGCATCCATTCTGTGTTGTTTAATGGATCTGCGTCTAGATAATTTCAAAGACTCTCTCCTAGCTGCAATTCAAATACAGGCAGTGACCAAGTGCATGTCTCATTAAGGAGGTGGAGTATCCAACAACATAGCTCAGCAATTACTTGGCCTTTCTCAGAACTATAATTTCATAAGAATATTTAATATTAGAATATAGTGGGAGAAACATTGTTAAAGGACTTGGGAACTGAATGAAGACAATGCCAAAAGACAAAACATCACAACCGCCAGAATTATAGTCATCTCAAATACAAAATACAGTCAAACTAAACTATTGCATTGGATTGTTGATCAAAGTTTTAAGAACTTGCTACAGTCAAAGAAAAAGGTCCATCCCAGAGGTAAGAGTTCGCTGCTAATCCTTAGCTCAATACTATGGCCAAACAAGTTTACATCAGGGATCGCCAAATAATACTTATAAGAGACCCTACAGCAATGTGACTGGTGCCGATATTTATAAGCTTCTAACTTACTTCATTAAGAGTGCATGAATTCATAGCAGTAAAACTACCAAGGTTTTGCTTTTCAAACCTTTGCAATAATACTGTTGTGTTGCAGTCAGATTCCTTATATCAAGAACATGTCCTCAAAGAAAGTTGTAGATTTTAGGCATTAGCTGGAATACAAACAGGGGTCCCTTCTTGTGTGTGTGTGTGTGTGTGTGTATATATACACGTGTATATACACATATATAGATATTTATATGTATGTATACATACATACATATGTGTATATATACATATACATGTGTATATACACACACACGTGTGTGTGTGTGTGTGTTATTTTAAATTCACAATGGAAATTAGAGCATGGTGACAAACAAGCTGTTATCGTACCCTTTTCTAATCTCAGGAAACTTTCATTTATCCCCTAAACTCCTTGAAAGATATGATATTATATTACGCGAGTCCATTCATGCAAATTTTTCAAGGCCAAGCCATACATATAATCAAGTATGCATCCAAATACAAAAAGGTCTAATGATCACAAAACAGTAGATTTATTCATTCCAAACTCTTCTTTCCAAATAATACAATAAAATAAAAAGAGTAATAGTAGTGCTTCAAAAAAGAATACAATATTCCATTTTTCTTTCTTTTCCTGAAGTAACCAGCTTATGAACCAACAAACAGTCCAACAAATTCATCTTCTTTCCCTCACAAACTTTTGAAAGAAATAACAGGGTATGTAAAATTATAACCAATCCAGAAAACTATACATTTATTCCTTCTCTGCCACCTCTGTATCTGGAAGCATTTGTGATATTGTGGGTCAGCTAAAACCGTAGCTGCATGGTATCCCATTTATACTCATAAGCAGCAGAAAATAAAGCATCCCATGCTCTCACCAAAACCAGGATAGGTAAAGAATGCAGAGTTAGACATCATTTTCCATCAAAACGGTGAGATAAAAGATGAGTTTTCTTTCCATCCACAACAGAGCACTCAACATACCCAGCCATCAAGGCCAATTCCAATCATCCTTTTCTGTCAGAACAGTGAGGTAAAAAGAGAAATTTCCATACATAACACCCAATATATCACAGCCATCATGACCCATTTTCAAATCATCTTTTTCCACCAGAGCAGTTAGGTAAGAGAGGGAATATACATTCTCATACAGTCCACTCAACACATCCCAACCATCAAGGCCAATTCCATACAGTGAGAGAGAGAGTTTAGAGACACAGAGGAAGTACACAATGCCAAAGAAGGTTTGCCAGAGATAGCAACAATATAACAGAAACCCATATATATAAATGGGAGTATATACATATACATTCATACATCAACTAATTCTATTAATTTGGAAAACCATTCAAGGGAGCAATAGATGCTCAACAGTCAGAGGCTTATCAGAGTAAAAGAGAAACCATGCCTGTTATAAGCAGGCAGTCATGCCCTTTAGGCGAGCTGGTTGGTCCAGCAATTTCTCCCCAAGCTATGCTCGCATGCCTACTTCCTTCTAACCCATGAATCTGCACCTTGCTCGATTAGGGCTCAGTAATTTATAAGCATTGCAGTACCGTCAAACAAGTACTGCCGAACCAGCAGTGCTGCCATGCTCTGAAGGAGAATAATCATGCAAGTGAAGTATAGTTCACTTTAAAATGCCAAGAACTCAATGGAACTTAAGTTCCAATTCCATGCAAGAATCTCATGCAAGTGTTCCACCACCATGCAACTCTTTTAGCTGAGTTGTCTCAATCAAGTAATAACAGAATTGAAGTGTCGCTGCATACTAGGAGCAAGGGATTCAAGGCTCACTCAGCCTTTCAAAAGTCTACAGCTGTAATCCCTTTTAGGGTTTTCCAAAATTTTCTTAACACTGCCCAAATGATTGCTTAAAAAGTCGACTCTTGTTTTTATGTGGACTCCAAAACCTTTCAAACTCTTTTCTAATTATCCTCGGGTCCGAGACCAACATAGCCAAAAAGGAATCGTACTAAACAAATCAAGTCAATAATACTCATGTGTCACAAAAATGTCAATGCCTCATCAATATCTAAAGCAAGCTCAAGTAACTCATAGTGCCTTTTTTATTTTTCCATGATAGTAAATCATAGCCCCCACGAGGAGCTCTACATTGAGTAATAATTACAATCATTTCCAAAGTGTTTTGTAACATGCTCACCAAAGTAGATAATCATTTGTATAAGTAACTACTAGAGTATTTTGAATGTCCATTGGTTTTCCCCTCATGGTAATATTCTCAAGAATTAAATAATACAACTAGTGGTTCAATCATCAAGCAAGCAAGATTCATCATTCATCAAGTGTCAACAACACCTTATTCAACCTAAATGAGGTCGAGGCCCCGATGTAATACTCACTTAAAACACAATGCCACTATAGCGTGCTATAAGCTATGGACTTTTAAATGTTGTCAGTGCAAACTAAGAGTCCCGTCTATTAATTCATCAACAACGCCAAGCTTACACCAATTTATAATTGATGTCTAAAATAGACTAAAGTTGCATTTAACAATTATTTACAAACTAATGACGACCTTGCAGACGTTGAATTTGGGAACCCCACAAATGGGATGTGACAATTCAGAGCAAGATTTCTGAAAGTCTATTATTAGAAAGTATTGAAATATATTTTTAGATGACCAAGAAATTCAAAAACCTCTCCAAGCAAAAAAAGAGACCCAATAATTTTGGTCTCGACTCCTCAAGTACAAGGGGGAATCATCCCAACCCACCATGGTCTCACATCCATTAAAACAAGCATGCATCTAGAATGCTCTTATCAACATCTGTGTGAGCCTTATGTTCACCCACATGGGAGGCATTTGTTTCATCACCTCATTTGCAATCATTGTGGTAGAAGAAGTCACAATTCTACTCATTGTTGGAATATCCATCCTTGTGATATTTGCGGGAAGTGCAACCATGGCAGTTCTAAATGTTGGTTTGCTAGCATTCCTACACAAATATCCCTTAAATCAGTAAACAAAAATTTCATGTGGGCCACTCCACTCAATTGGACGGAAATCACTTCAGCACTAAGAATTTCCTATGTAGATCATAGATCAATCGTACAAGTAATGGGGTCCACTACTTCACAAGGAAGGGTGAATGATCCGGATGAGTACTTGAAGCAAGACGGACCCATATCAGTATTCAAACAAGGATTTTTGAAAGTCAAATTTTAGAAAGTACTGATATCTATTTTTGGCAGTTAATTATCCAAATGAGTATTCAGATGAGGAATGATCCATATCAGCAATCAAAGCAGTTCTAAAAGTCTATTTTTAGCAGTTTCTGACAACTTTTGGTATTTTGCATTTTTAGGGTCTTTGAAACATTTCTAAGCTTTGTATTGTACAACAAATGCAGCACGCTTAGTTAAAGCAGGTTTTTTCAAGTTCACTCTGCCATCTTTTCAATGGTCCATGTGGCTCGCAAATCAGATCAAAGGGCTAGGAGATGTGAGCCCAATGAGGAGCACTTAAAAATATTAATAATATTATTTTCGTATTTTGTCCTCTTTTGCTTATTCAAATTCACCCTAAAGGTGGATACATGTCATCTCCATGTAGGATGACCTTTCAATTCCCATTTGAAACCCTTCATTTACTATTCCTAGCAACTTTCCATCTTCTGCATTGTACTACTATAAAGAAGATGGTTTTGAATGAAGACACGAGTTTGCAAGTTTCTGAAGACGTATGTTTCAGATTGCAGGTTTGCAAGTTTGAAGCACGCATCTCTCCTACAGAGTTTTCCCATTTTGTATACATGTTAATTTGCAAAGAATTGCAAGGCCTATATTGCTCCTACAGAGTTTATCATTCTGCATACATTTTCAATTGCAAAGATATGCAACATACATCTCTACCACAGAGTTTTCCTGATTTGTATACATTACCATTTGTAATAAAATACTTTTCTTTCTACAATTAAAGTTATTTATCCAACAAGTCTAATTTGTGGATGCAATACAGTTCTTTAAATTATGCAATTTCAGTTATTTCAATATGAATGCATTGCCATAAGTATAACACATTAATGCAACTGTGTGTAAGTTGTCCACCAAATTCCAAAAATAATTCAGGTCAAATAAAAGGACAGAAATTGGAATAGCATTAGTTAGTTTTTGCATTCGTACTTAATAATTGTGCATAAAGCTCAAGTATCTTTTAATAGAATATATGTAACGGCCATCATGCTAAGTGTCTAGTTAAATGTTAAGTGATCATATAATAAAATTATTGTCATAATGTTACAAACTTAAATACCACAGTCACAACTTAGAAAGCACGTGGAAGTCAACTAGAGGTGTAGCCTAGATTGGTTGAAGGTAGTGTCATGGGTTAGATCTTTAATAGTTATAGTTGTTTGATTGAAACATACCGTAGAAGTGCCAAGACAAAGCATATGAATGAATGAATTTGGTCATCTCTCTTCAATCTTCCATTGTTTCTCATACTGCATTTATATTTTTGTGATGGTGTAACACAGCCCAAGGTGGGTTTATGGGATTTGTGTTAGGAAGTCAGAGCTGGAGTTGGGGTATCTGACAAAGAAAGGAAAGAAAAAGCTCAAAGTGTAAGGTATCTCTGGAGGAGAAAAGACATGTGCAGCCCAAGGTGGTGGGTCTGTGGGATCAGTGCTAGGAAGTTAAAGCTCAAGTTAAGGGTATCTGACAAAGAAAAGAAGGAAAAGGCCCAAAATCTAAGGCATCTTTGGAGGAGAGAACACATGTAGAAAGTCAAAGTTATGCAGCTTTAGAAGGCAAAGCTAAGTTTGTTGAGTTTTACATAGGACAATCAAGTGATAGGTGATACTCTATACTGTCCAATGTTAGACTTGACAACTATCTGTGTATAGAGAATAATAAAGGTGAAGAAACAATTAAAAGAACAATCAAAGTCATCATATTACTAAGGATGTATATCAAATGATATGAAAGTACAAACAAAGGACTTTGAATATATTTAGGAGACATTATTCAAGGAGAATGCCAGTTTTATCAAGTAGGAACCAGGATATTGAAATGGAATGAAAACTATCATACCCAACCTCAACACTTGAACACGAACATCAGGCCCAACATAAATGGCACATAACCAAAATGAATGATCCGGAGATCATATCAGAGGGCAGAGCTTCCCTAAATCTCCCTAAACTTGTTCCTTACAGAAGTACAGGTTGCGAGCTTTCTGGCGCCTATTGGAACGCAACGCAAAACAGGGTTGTACACTCCAGATGCAACCCGTGCAAGAACGGGACGTTCGCAGGAGAGAGGCCAAGCATAGGCAAAGCAAAGGACTGGGCACATTGTAGTTAGGCAATGGGTCGCCACAGCATTGTCAAGGGTTGCAGAGCAAAAATGAAGGTTGAGTTAGGAACCTCCGGTCTTCAACAGCGTAAAGGGGTTTCAACAATGGGGTCCACTCTTGTTTTGGAGGGGGACCCGGCCGCCATAGTGTGATAATAAGCCGCCGTAGTGTGATAATAAGCTCATCGAGCTACTCGGTGAGCTTATGAAGGGTTCAAGTCGAGTTATGCATCGAGCTCGAGAAACAAGCTAAGAACGAGTCAATTGGAGGATGGCCACATGGTGGGTCCTCAAGCCACCACGTGGCCTACCATCACTTATCCACATTTGCAACCGAGTCAACATTGACGAGTTGAGCGAGCCATTCCAACAACTCGGCCGAGCTATACATTTGAGCGAGTCCATATGCCCCACAAACCCGCTAAGCCAACTCGGCGAGCCCAACATTGAGCAAAAACAGATGGGGTTTGCATGGCTGCAGCCACATGTTCAACGAGCAGCCAAGCCTTATAAAGGCTATTCTATCCCGAGATCCTATGCATGTGGGATGTACCTCACCCACACCAAAACCGACGACGGACGTGGAGGCATCAACCCAACATGGAGGCACATGGCGGCATATAGTGAGACCAACGGCGAACCTACAACGGACACGTGGCGATCTAAGGAGTGGGGTCGACGGTTGACATGGGCGGCGAGCGATCGCCAAAATAAGCGCCGACAATTTGAACCCCGGACTTGCCTCCCTGCGAGCACGGCGGCCCAACCAACTCGGCCAATCGAGTTAGTTGGCATCGATATGGCGGATAAGCCATATATGTAAGGTTTGTGGGCCGCTGAGGCCTATATAAGGCCCCTCACCCCTCCATTCAAACAAAAATCCCTCCTCAAGTCGAATGCAAGAGGAGTTAGGAGGTGAAGAATAAAGAGAAGACCTTAGGAAATGAAGGCAAAAAAATTGGAGAAAAATATAAGTCCCGTAGTATTTTTATAGGTATTTGAAGAAATATTGAAGTCCTATATTATCATATAGGCATAGTAAGACCTATTATTATAGGCGGTGAGGGAGGAAAAGACCTATTTATTGCTATAGGCATGATGATGACAAAAAGTCCTATTATAGGCAAATTGTAAAAATTGGGAGTTATTATTTTTAAGTCGCCGAGAGCATTGTGAAGGCCATTGAAGCCTAAGTATTCTCGTGCGGGAGCCCAGAGACGTCGTTGGAAGCCGAGGGACGCTGCAAAGACTTGGAGAAGCATCCTCTCAAATTAAAGCTTTGATTCTTAATATGTTGGGCGTATTGCCAAGTTAGTTGCTTGGAGGCCGCGGAGGAGAGTCATAATCATTATTGAGCTCATTGACAAGGTTGGGTCTGATCTTAGCTCTACGTAGAGGCTGGAGACCATGCAACAGAGTGGAAGATAATCGTCGTCGTCAACTAGAGACTTAACTCTGCATATAGGTTATCTTGCTTTATGCAATAGAGTGAAAGTCAACATCGAGACATTGTCGACTTAGCACCATCGAAAGGTTAGTTTGTCGTGGAGTAAAGTGGAGGTCAACAGAGGTGTCGAATCGGAGAGCGATGCCATGGAGACATTGGGCAGCTTCCTAAGACCAATTTGGGTCTATTGACCGATTGGCACACCAAGTTCGGTTGAACATTCCTTATAATATCATAAAGTTTATTTGTCTTGAATGATAGAATTTTTATAATGGATTGGTTCAGCTAGTTTGCGAACCCGAGACGAGGAATTCTCGTAATCGAACTTTGTTATCAACCCTTGTGCAGTGTGGTTTTTATTCTTGCATTGCATTTGTTTAAAGTTGAATTATTTCGGGGTGGATTTGGTAAAAGAATAAATTGCCTATAAGGGTCCGTGGTCGAGAGAAAAATTATCGGTTGATTTACGGATCAAGTTTGGTATCGGGTAGGATATCGCATGTAAGCTTGCTATCTCCGAGCAAGTTTGATATCGAGAACTGGGTTGTCACCTGTGGTAGCAATGAGATGGACTTGTACCAGTTCATACTATGGCCCATTGTACTCACTCTATTGGGTACTATGTTGCACATGGTGAATCTGCATCGAAGCAGAACAGCACGTCAAATTGTTGAACCCGAGATGGAGCATGGAACTCCTATAGTCTATGTTGCAAGAAGAATGTTGTCACCAAGGACCCAAGAAGAATGGGATGGTCCTCAGATATGTGCACATTGCTCTATGACTAGGCATGACAAGGAACAATGTTGGTATTTGTTCCCAGCCGAGCACCAAGGTGGTTCCAACATCGAATGGTGGAATGTAAAAAGGCACCGGAAAAGACCAAGTAGCAGTCAACCTACCGTAGCTACAACTCGGCAAATAGAAAAGGATTCTCAATTGAGAAAACGTCTACAGCTCATGACAGCAGAGACGCAAGAGTTACAAGACAAGTTCGAGACTTGGGCAGAATTCCTTGGAGTGATCACAGAGTTACAACGTGAACTGCAAGTTAAGGGAGGCTCTCTAGCATATTGCAAGATGGTGGAAAGGCGGAGAAGAAAGGTACACCCACTAATAATCACCCTATAAGTGATTCAATGAAATTTCCTTCCCATGAAAATGTAAATCCTACTTTTGGTGAATTCAAAAAGTACACTAGAGGTATAGGATCAAAATTGCTTTTTAAAATGGGATATGAAGGAAAAGGCCTTGGTGTGAATAGCCAAGGTATAACTAACCCTATCCAGTGGAGGAAAGACCTCGATATGCAGGGTCTAGGATACAAAAATGGTAAAAATGAGGTAAGAGAAAGCTCCGAGACAACAAAGCGTAGAGCCCAAGCCACCAGTCCTCCCGAAGCATCCTGCAGCAAGGAACATACCAGACTCTCAAAAAAATGATGAGAGCAAAGGCAAAGTTGACAGCCAAGAGGTATGATCAAGTCTTCTTTGACTACAACAAAGAGCCCATTATAACCCCAGAGCTATTGTGGACATATCCATGTGCATACTTGTGGATCCAATAGCCATTGTGTGATTTGGTGTGGAAAGCAAAAGAAACACGCCAAGAGGGTTAAGACCAATGAAGACAAGGGTAAATCTACCTTGTCTTAAGGAGAAGACACAGGACTAGAGCCACCAAGTAAGTAAACACTTCGCGACAGTTTATCATGCCTAGTGTTTGCTTACAATTGTAATCAAAGCTCTATATGAAGTCCTCATGAAGACTAGACGGAGATTAGTGATATTGATTCGGCATCAAAGTGGCGTAGCAGAAGGCAGTGAGCCCAAGTGCCACAGTCCCAAAGATCAAAACGATTGTCCTGAGTGGAGGGGAGCAGTTTGAAGGCCATTGTGTCACTCCAGGATATCTTGAAGACAAAGATCGGGGTTTTGGATCCAAAAGGGGAGAAAGAAGTAGATTTTGGGACAAAAACCTCCTCGATGGGGAGGTGAGATCCGGAGATCATATCGGAGGAAGAGCTTCCCTAAATCTCCCTAAACCTATTCCTTGCGGAAGTACAGGTTGTGAGCTTTCCGATGCCTATTGGAACATGCAAAACGGAGGTTGTATGCTCCAGATGCGATCCGTCTGCAAGAGGGACATTCGCGGGGATGAGAGGTTGAGCACGAGCAAAGTAGTGATCGGGCACGCTGCTTTGTTAGGCAATGGGCCATCGCAGCTCCGTCAAGGGTCGCGGAGAAAAAATGAAGGTTGAGTTTGGAACCTCCGATCTTTGTGAGGACGTAAAGGGGGTTTCAACAAGGGGGTCCACTCTTGTTTCGGAGGGGGACCCGACCGCCGTAGTGCATAATCAGCTCATCGAGCTACTCAACGAGCTCATGAAGGGTTCGGTCAAGTTATGCATTGAGCTCGAGAAACGAGCTAAGACAGAGTCAATTGGAGGATTGCCATGTGGTGGGTCCTCAAGCCACCAAGTGGCTTGCCACTACTTATCCACATTTGCAACCGAGTCAACATTGGATGAGTCGAGCAAGTCATTCTAACGACTCGGCCGAACCATGCTATACACTTGGCAAGTCCATATGCCCCACAACTCAGGTCGAGCCAACTCGGCGCGAGCCCAACATTGGGCAAAATAGATGGAGTCTGCATGGCCACGGCCACGTGTTCAACGAGGCGGCCAAGCCTTATAAAGGCTATTCTATCCCGTGATCCCCCCACATGTGGGATATACCTCACCCACACCAAAACCGAAGGCGGACATGGAGGCATCAACCTGGCGATGGAGGCACGTGGCGCTTATGGGGAGACCGACAAAGTAACCAACAATGGGCACGTGGCGATCGAAGGAGCGGGTCGACGGTTGGCGTGGGTGATGGAAGCGATCGCCAAAATAAGCGGTGTCGGTGGTTTAAACCCACCGCCTCCTCGCGAGTGCGGCGCGCCCAACCAACTCGACCAACCGAGTTGGTTGACATCGATATGGTGGATAAGCCATATATGCGAAGGTTTGCGAGCCACCTAGGCCTATATAAGGCCCCTCGCCCCTCCATTCAACAACAAGCCCTCCTCACTTTGAATGCAAGAGGAGTTAGGAGGTGAAGAATAGAGAAAAGGCCTTAGGAGATGAAGGCAAATAAATTGGAGAAAAATACAAGTCCTATAGTATTTTTATAAGCATTTGAAGAAATATTGAAGAACTATATTATTATATAGGCATAGTAAGACCTATTATTATAAATGATGAGGAGAAAAAGAGCTATTTATTGTTATAGCCTATAGGCATGATGATGACAAAAGCCCTATTATTAGAGGCAAATTGTAAAAATTCGGGAGTTATTATTTTTAACTCACCGACACTGTGAAGGCCAATTGAAGCCCGAGTATTCTCGTGCGGGAGCCCGGAGACGCCATTGGAAGCCGAGGGACGTAATGCAGCACTTTGGAGAAGCATCCTCTCAAATCGAAGCTTTGATTTTTAGTACACTAGGCATATTGCCGGGTTAGTTTCTTGGAGGCCACGGAGGAGAGTCGTAATCATTATTGCGCTCATCGACGAGGCTGGTTTTGATCTTAGCTCTGCATAAAGGATGGAGGTCGTGTAGCAGTGGAAGATGATCGTCATCATCAACTGGACACTTAGCTTTACGTAGAGGTTATCTTGTCGTGCAACAGAGCGGAAGCCAACATCAAACATTGTACGACTTAGCACCGTGCAGAAGTTAGTTTGTCATGCAGCGGAGTGGAGGTCAACAGGAGGTTTCAAATCGTGGAGCAAAGCGCCCGTGGAGACACTCGACAACTTTCTAAGACTAGTCTAGGTCTATTGACCGATTGGCACACCAAGTTCGGTTGAACATTCATTATAGTATCATAAAGTTTATTTGTACTAAACGATGGAATTTTTATAATGGATTAGTTCAGCTTGTTTGCGAACCTAGAGACGTAGACATTCTGCTGAACTCCGTTATCAAACCTTGTGCAATGTGGTTCTTATTCTTGCATTGCATTTGTTTAAAGTTGATTTATTTCGGGGTGAATTTAGTAAATGAATAAATTGCCTATAAGGATCCGTGGTCAGAGAAAAATTATTGGCGGTTTACGGATCAATGAAGGTTCTTGGCAATGTAAATACAAAGTGCATCGTAGAAGTATCAAAAGGAACTAAGGGCGTGGATGGTGAATCACAGTGTTTTTGATGTTGAAGAACATTATTGTATTAAGTGTTGAAAAAGTTACAATATCAAAATTTGAACATCAACGACAGTAAAATTAAGTTTAATAGGGCATCACAATATACATATCAACTTCCAAGTTTGAGCAAAGTCACAGAAAAATCTACCAGAATTAAAGAAACTACTAGGCACCTAAATTTGTCATATTTCAATGTGGCACCGGCCTGTATAATTTATTGGTTTTCGGCCCAACATTGGTAGTGAATTCTACCCTCCCCAAAGATATGTGCAGGTAATTCTCCTGGATCCATGCCTACCCGTATGACAGACAATAGCAATTTCCTTAGCTTAATGAACCATGTCAGGAGGGGTGAGATGGTTGTAACCACAGAAAGTTTTAATCACGTCTCATATTGAATGAATCAAAACCAAGAGGATCAGAAAATACATTCTATTCACATAAATATTTTCAGAATTACTTGTAATGGTGATGTTAATATTTGGGGAATACAATGAAGTAGCTTTAAGGAATTTAGATAATAATTCAAACATGTGTAAGGAATTACTTGTGGAATTTCCAAGACAAAGGGATTCGAATTGTCGAATGTGAGAATCAGCTTTTCCCTTCCACTGCACAATAGAAATAATGATAGGGGCAGCAGGTTAAAACTAAGAAAAGGGCCATCCTATTCTTCCATAACAACTAGTAATAATATTTTCATGATGTACCTGATGTTAGAAATACACAAGTCGTCCTGATGATGTTGCTGCTGCCTTTCTTCCATAACAACTCCAACGCGTAATGCCTGAAGCCGGAATCACAGACATGAAATTGTAAAAGAAGCTAAAATAAAAAGTGGGCGATGGGCATTTGTCATTACACACGTACCAGTTGGGCTGCATTAGAGAGTGAGAGTGTTGTGGTAAACAAGAGGGGTTTCCTGTGGGCTGTTCCACTTTCATCATCAACATCCACATCAAAGGAAGCAAATCCTTTACATATCCACTCAATTTTCTGGCAGGATACAAAGTCGCAGGCAGAGCAATGGAGGCAGCAACCACCACACCCCTTCCAGGATTGAATCCACCGTTTCTGAGCATCCAACCAAGCAAATCTCTCCATCTAATCTACCATATTCACCGTGTTCTTTACAGCAGAGCTCGATCAGGCGTTACATACTTCGGTCTTCGATATTATATAATGAACATGTAAAAATGTATGTGTACTGTTTGCGTCTTTCGCTATTTCGGTGGATGTCGGTGACGCAACCGCTGCATTTGAACTTTTGTCTCTCATGCATGGATTCTCGGGATACAATCAAATCAAAATATCCGAACAAGATCAAGCCAAAACCATGTTTATAACTCCTTGGGGAACCTATTGCTACGTTGTTATGCCATTCGGTCTCAAGAACGTTGGCGCTACATACCAGCAGGGGCAATAACATATATATTTCATGATCTTATTCATAAAATCATGGAATCCTATGTAGATGACTTGTTGGCCAAGGCCAGAAGTGTTGTGATCACTGGAAGTGCTCCGCGTCATCCTTTCACGTTTGATTGAATACGGAGTCACACTAAATCCAGAAAAATGTGTATTTGGTGTAACAGGAGGGAAACTCCTAGGTTACATTATATCATCACGAGGGATCGATGTGGACCCAACTAAAATCCGGCCGTTCTTGAGATGATCCCACCATCAAACGATTCTGGCATTAGATCGTTTCTCGGAAAGCTCGGTGCAATCCGAAGATTCATCCCAGACTTGAGTTTTGCTATTCATCCAATCAACAATTTGTTGAAAAAGGATTGCTGCATTATTTGGACAAAGGAATGCCATGAGGCCTTGAAAGCAGTTTAACATTTCTTATTGTCTCCTCCCACGTTATGCCACCGAGACTAGATCATCCTTTGATCTTATATTCACGAGCTACAAATGTCTCGCTAGCCGGCATGTTGGTTTAAGAAGACAACAATAAACGAGAACGTGCGATCTATTTTATTAGCCGAATGTTGCTCGATTATGAGACACGTTATACGCAAGCAGAACGAGAATGCCTTGTCATTGTCTTCGTAACCAAACGCCTAAGACATTACATGCTAAACCAAGAAACAAGGGTCATTGTAAAAACAAACCATTTACGAACTTTCCTCATGCAAGGGTCCTTGTCTAAAAAGGCTGGACGCTTTATAACCTTAATGAGTGAATTCGAATTAACTTTTGTAAACCAGAAGTCCGTTAAGGGACAAATCATTGCAGTTTGGTTAGCCGACAACCCGTTAGACGGAGGCGATCTAGTAGATATGGATTTTCCCAATGAATGCATATATTACATCGAAACCAGACCACCCATCTCTCGAATGTCCTTGGTATACGATATTATCAATTTTATCATGGACCATACGTATCCAGAGGGTGCTACACCGCAACAAATAAGGCGGTTACGCATTATCGTAGCTAAATATTTTATTATAGAACAAGTGCTCTATCGTAAGGCTTTTGATGGAATGCTTCTAAGGTGTGTTGACACGGACGAATCTAAGAAGATAATCTATGAATCTCACAAAGGAATATGTGGAGGCCACTTCGGTGGTCACGCCACATGCTCGCATGAAATACATCGAATGGGCTATTTTTGGCCCACTCTCGAACACGACGTAGTAGAGTTTGTACGTAGATGCCATAAATGCCAAGAATTTTCCCACGAAATTCACATGCTAACACAAGCTCTATAACCAATCGCGACTCCATGGCCCTTTTCTACGTGGGGCCTAGATTTGATAGGGAAATTCTCTCCCTCGTCAACAGATGGCCATAACTTCATAATCATGGCCACCGAGTATTTTACCAAATGGGTAGAGGCTATGCCTCTCACCACTGTACCAGGTGCCGTGATCGCCAAGTTCATTTTGAACCAAATCATTTGCAGGTACGGTGTCCCACAAATCATTATCTCAGATAATGACACTTCCTTTAAGAATGACGAGGTCTGTGAGCTATGTAGTAAATTTAAAATAAACCATCATACAGCCTCCCTGTATTACCCTCAAGCTAATGGGCAGGTTGAAGCAACAAACAAAACGTTGAAAGCTATTCTCCTCAAAACGGTAAAAGAAAACAAACGAGATTGGCATTTAAAGTTATATCCGGCCTTGTGGGCCCACCAAACCTCAATAAGAACACCAACAGGAGCAACTCCTTTCTCATTGGTATTCGGAGCAGAAGCAGTTCTCCCACTTGAGGTTGAAATACCCAGTCTCCACATCTCACTACAAGGGATTCTGGATGAAGAAGCTTATAGAGAAGCATGTCTCTCCCAACTAGAAAGCCTAGATGAGGCCAGATTAGACGCTGAACAGTGGCATAGAGTCTATGTTGACCGGATGTGCCGGCAGTATAACAAAAAGGTCTATGAACGAGAAATATATGAAGGAGATCTAGTTCTAAGACTAGACAATGGATCGATAAGAAGACCGGTGAAGGAAGGAAATTCCGGCCCAAATGGTTGGGCCCATACCAAGTCATGAAAGACTATGGAAATGGTGTGTATCTCTTATGTACACTAGAAGGCGAGGAATTCAACGAAACAGTCAATTCCTTGCATCTTAAACGATTCTACGCATAAGTGACCAACACTATTTGTATAATTATATCTACATTGCATCTTCATGTAGTTAGGTTCATTTTGTCCACTCGTTTCGTAAAATTTTGTGATCAAGGAACTTATTCGCAAGCAATTCATTACAAACTTGTTGGTATTGGCAGAAGCATTCGAATCATACTTCTTCATTTTCATAACATCATCAACTATTTCAGAATCCTTTCATCAATTAAATCTAGATATGACAAAGTCTTAACGTAGCCATGCCAAGGCTGCGTCTGCTGTTCTCACTTTTGGTTTCTTCCTAGGGTAGGTGTCTTGTCTATGGTTTGTTCTAGAAGCTTCATGGTGTTGCATCTATCCCGTATATAGATCTCTTTGGAAATAAGAACATACTGACATTTTTCTCAAATAAATAAGTCAAATATAGATCAAACAAAAAAATTTATTTTTTACACATTTCCTTACCCTACCTACCTTCGGTGATGAACTTGCATCTCTTACTAGTGACGTAGGGTTGGGAAAGGATGGGAATTCCCTTACTCACACCGTACCTTGTCCATGATGATAAGTCCATGTTTCTTACTAGTAGCATGGGGCAAGGTGTAGGGGGTCCTCTTGACAGTAACGTTGAAGGTCATAAGCAAATAGTTCAAATAAACCTTTGAAATCTTGAGTCAAAAAAAAATGAATCAGATGACCAAAATTCCAAGAGAGTCCAAAACCTTGAAAACCAGATTTTGTCAACCAAGTGGCCATCTATGGATCTAAGTCTATATAAACTGCAAAGCAAGTTGCATTCTAAACTATGGAGTCACTTGAGTAGAATAGGTTTGTAGCGTCCTAATTTGGTTCCATCAAATCTTTGTCTATCTCTCATCACTACCATTCAACAAATTTCATAGCTTGTGCCCTTTCTAGCTCTTGGTGGTGAACCCTCGCATCTTACTAGTTGCGTGGAGTTGGGAGTGGGGCAAGTTCATCTGCTCATCATACCAATTTATCATCACACATTGTCAAAACAATATGAAGTGTCGGAAAGATTGCTTATGACAACTAAGTTCAAAATCACATTGTGTCTGCATTATCATATATCAGCATTACGAAATACAAAAAGAAAGAAAGAAAGCATTTGTGTCATTTGTTCTCCATTGCATACATTCTGAAAAACATATAAAAACAACATTATAATTTACATGTGGAAACAAATCACAAAATCCTAGACACCAAGAGTCTGATCCAAAAGAGGTATATATATATATATATATCAAGTTTTATGTACAACGCCATCATGCGCTAGGCATGGTCAAAATGCTCAATGAGCCCGGGAAATACAAAATAAATCATATAAACAATCTAAGAGTCACTACAAAAAGAGCCAAGTGGCCTCTCAACCCCTATGAGATCCCTTTGAAGGTGCACGACCACGTCTAGGACTTTGGCTACGCCGGCACTCTGAATGCACTGAGGGCTCACGGTCCCGAGGAGCAACTGCACCTTCTTGCTATGAGAACGACTCCTTGTCGGCCGCTCTGTTGTCCTATACCCGCCAACTCGGTATGGAGGGTAGTCACCATCTTGGCCACATGCCAAACAGGGGCAAAGACATCGATATGCCTACCAGCTACTGAAGGCTCCCCTGCATCCACGGATAGCTCAACACGAGTCCTCTCCATGGGGATCATCAGGGTATCAGTACATACCCGGTGAATCAGGTCTCGCCACTCATCAACAGTCTCTACAAGCAAAGGAGAAGACAAAATTAGAAATAATCAAAGGATAAAAATAAGAATGAACGAAAGGAGAGATAGCAACTAAGGCAATCCTAGCTAAAAACAAATATTAAGAATAGGGTGACAACTCACTCGGATCTCCGGGCCTCCAAGAGGGATCCCTAGGGTCAAGCTGCTGCCACAGATGTTGCCACTAACTGATGTCCTCCTCCTGTGCCTGGGGCAACATAACTTCCTACTACGGACTCATCCTCTCCACCTAAGTCCTGAGAGGGAAACTCCTCTGAAACTATGGTCACCCTCTCTGCACTCTACTCTACCCTCTCGGCTGTAAGATCTCCCCCAGTATCATGCCACTCGGGATTGCTTTGTCTTCCTCTCCACCCGATTTGCACGACCTCCATATCCTCGGTCTCCTCCTTTGTCTCTCCCCCTATGAACTCCTCAGACTCAAAGTCTATATCAATGGGGTCGTTGCTTCTTTGTAAGTGGGCAGGCACCGGTGGTGATCTAAAGTAAAGGTGCCCGAGGAGCACCGCTCTCCTCGAGCGCGTACCATGCTCTTGGCTGCAATAGGGATGCCAGGGAGTAACAATTGTCCAACCCCAGCCTCTGGACCTCCCCTAGCCTCCCAAACTGATCTGAACACTGGCACCATTAGGGGAGCATACCGACGTAGGCAAGGCCAAACTACGAGGCACTCGGTCAAAGGGTGTGTCTCCACCTTCCTTGTCATGTCCACAAGCGCCTGTAGTAGAGCAGAAATCAAAGTGAGGGTCTCCTCGCCCCACAACCCTGCCATGGCACGATAAGGTGTGGCCTCCATATCATCGATAGTCGAGGAAGCAATTGGGCAGGTGAGGTGCTCTAAGCATCGACATCTCTGTCCATCTAGCTACCCTCACGGTTCTAGGATCCGCCACCTTTACACCTCTCCCATAAGGGATGATACGCTCATAGACCCAACTCATAACCGTGGTCAAATGGCTCAAGGATCTGCCCCCGTAAATGAACCACCCGGTACAAATCATGATAGGTGGTCCCAAGTATGTCGGCTCCCCAGGCATAAATCCGGCCATGTGCCTCAATCTATGCAATAATAGGGGACCAACAATAGAGTAAGGTGTCCCCTCCCTTGTCCCTGATCAATCTCGAGGCAAGGATCCCCATAATAACCCGATGAATCAAAGGGACGGGTAAGCTAGGAATGGAATGGACCCTCACCCCCTTCTTCGAACTAGTGGAGATAACTGTGTCTCCCATGTATGTAGCCCACTGAGCTATCTGAGCCCACGACCCCGCTGTCTCAAGTGTGAGTCGTCTCCCGATGATCGGGACTCCCAAGATGAGGTAGACATCCTCTAGGGTGATAGTCCACTCAGCCTTGACTCCTGGAAATTAGAAAGTGTTCCTATCAGCATCCCAATACAAGAACAAGTCACACATTATGTGACTAGAAGGTGCGACATGAGGAACCCATGATATATGTAATATGCCGGCCCTCTGAAGAGTATCCTGCTCGACCTGAGAAAGTGCATCCAACACTGCTGGAAGCCAGTCACACTCTCTCTCTCTTGGCTCCATCTGATATATTCCTCCTTCTGCATACACCCAAAAACATGCAAAACGGAGTAAGTTAGTATTCAAATTACATTGGAAAAATCATTAAAACATATAAGAATACTAAAAATGCAAAATTGGGCTCAAAACGCTGAGATTTTGGCTTTCTGTAAAGGACCGTCACCCTGAGCAAGGCGGTGGTTCCGTAACCGCTGCCTTAAAGGGTGGCAGTCTGTAACCGCCACCCTATTTAGGGTGGCGGTCGTGTCCCGCATTTCCAAATGGGTCACGTGCCCTAAAAAACGCCTAAAAACACCAAAAATGACTATTTCGACTAAAACAAAGCCTACCCATTAGGCGCCCCCCCTAAGTGACCCTATTAACACTGACATTTTCAAAAATAATCCCCCCATGACAAAGATTTCATCATTTTAACATTTTGGGGGTAAAAACGTTAAATCAAGAAGAACTAACTTGTGATCTCGCGGTCGATGTTCCGCTCGTGGAGGCATGATCACTATCTCGTCATGAACGTTTTGACTATACTCTTGTCAAAAACCGTTACCGTGGGTCCCAGAGCTCAAAATCAATCAAATCGACAGATGCAAATGAATAGGAAAATGGGCCCGTTTTTATTTATATAGCATCTTGACTCGTATTGAATCCCCTTTTCGCAGTTTAGAGTGCCGACAAAGGTAAGTTCTTATCCCCGCACAAATGGTAAGTCCTCATTTCATATTATTTTAAGTATTTATTTTTCGTGGTGGTGGGGCTTTGTGTGTATGTTAAATCTAGGACTTGTATTGTGAGTGGGATGACTCTACTATACTTCAAATTTGTGGGGAGGGGCTTTGGGTGTATGTTAAATCTATGCCTTGTATGGTGAGTGGGATGACTCTATTATTCTTGAAAGATTTATTGTTTTTGCTCCATGGAATAAGAAAGTATTTAATATAGGTCCATAATCTATAGTCCTTGGTCGCTCAGGGTGAAGGGTTCATCTTGGCGAGGGTCTTTTTCTATTTAGGTATGGTGCTTAGATTTGATTTGTGTAGATTGGAATGGACGCTCTTAGCATTCGAGAGGCATAAACGCTCTTTTTCAAGAAGTCAATGGCAATTTGACTTTTCTTAACAATAATATTCCTAGAGTTCTATAAATGCATGTGTGGTGTGTGTAGATATACATATGTATATTTATGTTTAGTATATGGGTTTGTCAAATTTAAAAGTAAATGGCACCAACGAGTAAATTCTAGGTGTATCATGTTTCCATTTTAGTGTTTGGGTAGCATGTGTGTCTTTTAAGTGGAAACTATAATAGCAAAATGTGTACACTTTATAATTGTAGGTATTTTATTTATGATGTAAGTACATTGTTATAAATATTTACATCATGTTGCTGATTTGCCTATGGGCAAATCTATGTTTCGTATTTACAAGAGGGGCATTATTGCAATATTACAAGATTAGGCTATTCAATATGTACATATATGTTATAATCACATTGTACTATTTCATTATGAAGATTCCAAAAAAATTGCTCGTGTTTCTACATGGTTTCCATCTTGTTTACTTATAGTTGAAATTTATGTATGGTACACGATATTTGTTCCTTACCATTGTAGGTACCTATCAAAATGGAAAGGATGAATTTAAACCCATGGAAGAGCACTTTTTTTATAATGTCCCACACATTATTGGTATCTACATTTATTTGTTGAAGAGCATCTATAAATGACAGCCCAATAAAACTTTGGCCGCATCATCAAAACCATTCTCTATAGTGTCGGTTAGGTCCTCTAACATCATGTGCAATGCATATTTATATTCACATAAGGTTGAACCAAAGTTGTATTTTAAATAATGCCAAGAATCAATCAGTATTTATAATATTTCTCATTTACGACACGTAAGAATGTGAATAACTTTAATGTAAATGTCAAACACTTTGTAATTGACCATCAAATATTATAGTAAATCATACATTCATTCTATAGGTGACCCTACCAAGAGGTTGGCACGGGGACCACGTGATTGTATTTTTATGTTGTTTAGATACCAAATGTAAATAAGCCACAAGTTATTACACAACATTACAAATGGAACGAGTTGGCCTTTCCTTTTTCACAAGTGAAGCCTCCTCTCACAAACATTGTTATAAGGCGTACAATACCCACTACCAATATCAATATTAATTTGTTCTCCTTTTCATAGGTGATTTTGAAAAAAGATGCACACCACGAGGGAAAGCCTAAAGAGCCATTTTTACTTTCGACGTCAATATGTGATGTCGTGGATTGTCCTTTAAGAAGAATACAATTGATTAAGGATTTGTAATTTATTTCAAACAAAGTTTGAATCATGTGTGTCATGTAGAAATTGCCTAAATGGGCTTAATGAACCTATTATGAGAATATAAGGCTAGAAATTCTACTTTCAGTTTAGAAAATTAAGAGTTCAAGTGAAATCAAGTTCATATTTTTGCTCGACTGATATCTAGTAAATAGGTAAGAATGCAAAGTTTTTAACAGGTCTTCTACATGAGATTTGAAACTTTCTTGATACCTTATTGAGTGGTTTGCAATTTTTGGTGGTTGGAACTTGAAGAAGATTCATAACTTTCACTTAGTATCTCCCCTAGAGAATTGATCTTGCTTTGTTTGGCAATGTGTTCTCTTTGCGATGAAGGGCACCTCAATATTTATGTATATTTAACATACCATTATAGGAAGGCTCGGTCCTACATTTAGGAAATTTGCCACATGCAATTAGTTAATCAAGATGGTTCAAGAAATAAGATACAATTTCAATACCAAGAAAAATGATGTTGGAGAAAGGAAGCTTGGCACAATGCTTGAGAAGAGTGGTCGTGATGTTTGATATTCTTCTCCAACATGCTTTAGGTAAGACCTTATTTTAAGATATCTCTACTTTATCTCGTTGCATCAGTACAATTATATCAAACCTGGAATTTGATCCTTTATGGCAAATTTTACGGAATTAGTTACTAATTTATGTAGTAGTAGAATATAGCCATAAGTTGTTTCCCATGAACATAGTACTATAAGAAAAGAGTCTAGCATGCTTGTGGACACAATTGAAATGAAGGCCAAATGTGCAAAGCAATAGCATAATAAATGAACACTCATTTCATAAGACAAGACAAATATCAAGCGATTTTGTTTTGTACTTACCAAAGCATATGCAAATGCACCTATAACTGTCAGGTTTAATACATTGGTTCACGCAATTACAACAACTCTACATGCATGGGAACAACTAGAAATGAAAAGCTTTAAAATCCAAGCATGATAATGCACTAGAAGACCTGAAAGCACGTGTGTGCTTGAAATGATGGTGCATGGGTAGTCGGGCCGCTATTAGTTAACACCCTTTACAAAGGAAAACACATAGGCGGGATCGGGAAGCAATGGCCGGAAAATATTTACAACTTATCAATTTTCACAATAGCTTTCCCTAAGACATATTTAACCATGGAAAAACCTGAAATCATGTGTTACGCATAGTTCAAGGAAGGGTTGATATCTTTTCTAGAAGATATATTTCTAGAATCAAAGCTCGTATTCTCAAGGTTGCGGCACAAAAAGTAACAGAGCTATTGGGAAGCATTAAACCAAGATGACACTCCAAGATGATGGAAATGGTTGAAATTTGAGACAACAAATACAGGATGGTCAGGCACCAGATCGAGAATATTGAGGAAAAAATTGCATTAGAGGAATTGCCTTCGATATGGGTAGAAAACTTTTGGGTGTCAATAGAAAAGGACAAAATCAAAAATATGAAGCGACCACCGGTATTGCATGCATTGGTTGCTAATAAATCAATTGACTGAGCAAGTATGCATATTTGTATCATAGCAGGAGATGCAAGCATTGCAAGAAGACATGCCCTAAACTAGATGCATGAGAAGAAACATCATAATAATTTTCCAATAGGAAAACTAATTGGGATAGGGAAATACTTGTAGCCATAAGCAAGCAATATTTGCATGAAGCAAACCAGAGTTGGGTAAACAGAAAGTGAAGAAATAGGGAAGTTAAAAACATGTAGTATTGTTTTACCCAACCAAAGCTAGGTGTGTTGGCACTACATCTGACAAGTTTGAAATCTCACCCGAAGTGTGCAAATCCATCAGTTCCTCCTTTACCTTGTTTATCAAGACGATATCATGCATGTTTATCATATCCATAATCATTCATAAACAAAACCATGCACATAGAAACATCATAATCATGAAAATCCAAAAACACATATAATAAGGAAACTTAATCAATATACAAGATGATCAATAACACTTGAATTCCCAAGTTCTCATGCTTAGATATAGTCAATTTAGAAACTTGAACACAATTATCTTTTGCAAACCATAATCAAATACATAACAAAGAAGTTGAATACATCATTGTTCAATACATTAATGCACAAGACATGTGCACTCTTATGTAAGCCCATACATAACCATGATCTCCAAACCATAATACAAGAACTGTAGAGCTAAGATCCTTGATCTAACACTTGCTCTCAATCTGACTAGCCAAAACAAGGATGCACAACACACACACGCACGCGCGCACACACACACACACATACACACACACACACACGGTGAGGAATTTCACTTCACCACTTTCATGCACTCTCCTAATAATAGGTGTGCATACAAAATAATGTTCTTGCTTTTTACATTATGTGTTAATAATAGATTAATCTAAATATACAACAGATCATATATGCACCAATCATATTATTAGCTCGATCCATGTGTCATCTTCATCTCTTCCCTGCATGTTCTTTTTCCAATTATAGCCCCTTTGTGTGCATCTCAAGCTATCTTTCTTTTGTCTTATTAATAAACCTTGTTTTGGCACCACTCCATCTCTCGCTTATTCTATTTTTAGCCATGTCTTTGGAAAATTGGCTAAGTCCCAAACTCTGTCTTCTCATGCATGAACCTTCATACATTGACCCTTCTTGTATATGTGTGCCCCTTCGTGCATCCCTTGCGTGTGTCCTCTCACCTCCACATGTGGCTAATACTTAGCCATTTTCCCCCTCAACATTACCCCACACTAAATTCATTTCCCATCCTCAACAATGTTTCATCATACTTATCTCTCTAATGAATAAATAAATCAAAGAATACTAAAGAATAAAGAAAAAGGAATATCACCATGAATTAAAGAATAAGGAATCTCGATTTACTTACGAATGATCTCAAGCTCTAGGTGACTAGAGGAGCTCACGGGAACTCTGTTCTCAATGCATCCTCTAACTTTTCCCACTCTACGAGTTCCTCTATAGCCTTCCATGGCGTTGCCTCTACAACACCTAAAATTTGATCAGGCGTAAGCTCATCTACTTTCTCCTTAAGCTCCTTGATGACTACATTTGACTCTACGGTCACTCCTCCATAACATCCATTTGTTCCATGACCAGGAGTTGAATTTCCTTGATCCAAAATTCTAGTGTCTCCTTCATGGATTTTATTATATCTCTCTGCGTTGATGTCCGCATCATGACCTTGGTTAGCTCAAGCTTATTACTTGGTGTCTTCACTTGAATTGCACTAAGCTCCATCTCTTCCTTAACAACGTGCACGCTCAAAATGGGGTCACAATTTTGGCACCTATCAAAATCCAACTCAACCTTGCTATTGGCCTCCTTGACCTTGGTGATTAAGGCCTCATACTCAACTATCTTGGCCTCCACGACCTCCTTATTCCTTTTCTTCTCCTAGGACAATGCTTTTGTTGATGGCCATGTACCACTCTTGATGTTCAAACGCAACGTCCCAACCAAGTCTTAGAGATACTCCATTTCATTAGTGTAGTTTGTTATAACTTGCCTCACCAATGTGGGGTATGTGTTTTTGATCTACTTCACCAATCCTTCTACCCCGTCATAAGCCTCCTTGGTCCACTTATGTTCTCCTTTCAAGTCATCCTTCAATTGCTAGACTTTGCACTCCTTGGCCTAATATCCTCTACCATCAATCTCATAGTAGTCACCTTATCCAAGTTCTTGTGCGTGACCTCAACTATAAGCTTCTCTAGTGCATTATTGCTCATTATCTAGCCTTGTGGGGTTGATAAATTTATACTCCTTTCATGGATCCTTCGTCGAGTTTCGAGGTGGAGTTAGGACATGTTACTTATCTCAAACTTCAACTCTTCTACATGCGTATGCATGCTCCATGACAACATTTTCTTCGTGCATAAGATCCATCCTCTCTCATCCAACAGTACCAACCAAATAACTTATCCTTAGGCATCATTCTTTGAAACCTGACCCTCAACACCTTTGTAGGATCCTTAATGAATGACATGTATGGTGACTACGGTGGATGTCACTTTTGACTGCTTGGCCTTGGTGCATTGTTTCTGGGTGTGAAAGGATTTGTTTTTGTCTTACCACCAACACCCTTATCCTCCTTGATGGCATAGGCATTATCACACTCTTCCTCTTGTGTGTTTTGCATCTCCTCTTCGTGCGCTTGTACTTCCTCCCTACGTGAGCTCTTATGTTGCTCGCCCTTCTCACCTTTCTTCGGCTCAACTCCACATGCACAAGATGATCCTCCTCTCCTTCCTTATCTCTATGTGCAGATTCTTCTTCTTCATGTGTGGCCTCCTTGTAGCCTCCTTCCTCGAACTCTTTCTCATCATCATCAAATACAACCCGAGATCTCTTAAGACCTCTACTATTCCCGAGTGGACTTACCCTAGCTAGCTGAGAAGAGCTTGCACCCTTGTTTTCTTTCTATTATATTGCATCTCTTTCTTTCAATGGTCCAACGAAACTTCCTCTTCTTCTTCCTCAAGAGGTTTCTTCTCATATCCTCTTTAGGATTTTCACAATTCTCTTTTTGGTTGAGGCATATGAGATTCACATAGCTCAACTTCCTTTTTGTCTTGCATCTTTGGGTCAGTAGGGTGACGAAGACCCTATAAATCATGTTGTCATTGTACATTCATGATGGGACTTAAATCTAGGTGTCCGCTCCAAAGTCTCCAAGTATGTAGGCATGGATGGATATCCATAGGTTTTGCACAAGGTATGCCAACTGAGTCCACCTTTTCTACATCAAAGATCAAATTTTGCGCATCCTTATACCTATTCACCGTGAATTTAAAATATTTGGTTGTGAATGCAAACAATAGTTTACACCACAACCCCATCTCACTTTGTTCATCATGAACCGCGTAAGGCTAAAGTTTTCATAACTTTAAACTTTTCTTGATCTCCCACTTCTCCAACCACTTCTCCAAGTAGTTCCTTGTACGCACCATTCATTTTCAAAGGTTGCACGCATCCTATTATACCACTTGTCCAATCTTGCTTTGAATAAATTGTTGATCGCTCCCTTGCATGTAAAGTTTGTAAATTGTCTTTGTGGGGACTTGTATTCCATGGGGTGAATCCACATGTTCTCTTCTCTCGCCCATTTGGGACATGAATCTCCCAGAATACTATCAATAATAAGATAGATCCCCATGCAATCTTTTCTCCCTTCTCGCCAGCACTTTGCTTCCTCAATAATTCCCTCTGCAATGAATTGTGCAATGTTGTACTGTGTCTTGTGCGCCATCTTATGCATGATGTAGAAGAACTTATTGTTCACTTATCCCCATCTCCCCAAATGCCAAGCTTACAACTTACTAATCGAGTCGTTTTAGTTGCAGGATTTGCAAGTTTGTCAACATTCATGGCGTTATGCCCCCATATCATGTTGTAATTTGGTTGCTAACTCATCAATTTTCATCTCATCGTATAGTTCTAGATCTAGGTCTTCTCCGAGTTCTCGTAACCTCATACTTACCCAATCGACAGTGCCGTAATTCTCATTATTCAACCCGCGAAGTAAAATTAATCCTCCTATACTTGTGACATCAACGATCGAAAGAGGTGTGCATGCCTTCCAAAGAATGACAACTTGAACAATTGGAGAACCTCTAACTTCTTGAGACTCTTCCTCACCGAGTCATACATCAATGCTTGAACCTCTACAAGTCCTCGTAGGTAGTTCATGTAGCATATCCTTGTTTAAAGTGGCCACATTCTTTGGTTCCCTATGATTGTACTTGATGATCTTACATGTTGTGAGTAGCGAGGTCTATTTTTGTGCTATAAGTACCTTATGAGGGTATTGCATGTCCGAGAACAATTCTTCTAGTGTGTCCTCCACCTTAGGCTTTCGGCCTTTTCATTTTCCCTTGTTTTTACCCTTAGGTGATTTGTGGTTTCCTTCCTTAGTGTCATTGATTATTCTCAATTCTACATCGCAACATGTGCCCTAGGTGTTCTTGCTCCTTAAACCCCTATTGTAAGGATATTGCTTGTATAAATCGAACATATACAATGTAATAACATGAGAGAACACCAAAATATAGATAAATGATGACAATATCCTCATATAATAGCTTTTCCACTTCGAGGGGGAAACCTCCAATACCACTTCGAGGGGTAACCTCCAATACCGTATAATAACACTCCAATACTCAAGATATCATGATTAACTACAACCTTTTAACCCCTATATATACCATTCTAACCTATGGCCAATACTGAGGCCGACCTCCTAAGCATAATAAATCATAAATGAATGATATAATAAGATAAGGGGATGTGTGCCACATGTTGGCATCTCCATCAATACATATACATCATAACATCCTTTCCCTAGGTGCATAGCATTCCTTCCCTCCTTGACATGTTTTGTCCCCGAAACATAAGAAGAAACCATGTAATGAGTGTGTTGTAAATTTTTACACACTTTGCGCCATGATCGATCATCCATCCATATGTGATCCTGGTAGATGATACATATCTGAACTAATATCCATATTCCGTTGCACTACTCTGATTCCATTCGTGACCATAGTTTATCATCCTTGGATTCCATGCATAACCAACATAAGGATTCAATGCATAACCATAATAAGGATTCCATGTATAACCATAATAAGGATAACCATAATAAGGATTCCATGCTTCATAATTGTTGCTCCATTGATCCCCTGTATAAATAAAGTGATTATTCCTCCAATTACCTGTATATCTATATTGGTTGGAAATATGATGTGCCCTGGATATCTCCATGATTTTTTTCTCTCATGTTGACGTGGATTTCCATATGCTGCAGTTGTAGTATCCTTAACCTTATCAACCTGTTTCTGAACTTTCTTTTCTTCTTCCACCTTTGCATTTGATATTTTCTTTTTCTCTTGAGTAGATGAATCATCATTTCCTTCTTTTTCTTCATGTTCCTCTTTTGAATCATCCTTATTCCCTTCTTCTCCATATTCTAAATCATCCTCATGGTCTATATTGAATTTTCTTTGATTTCCATTAAGCCTGATATCCTGTAAAGTGACCTTCTTCTTTTGTACCAAATCTTCATAAACTTATTTTCATATTAATATTAATTGTCCCCAATGTCTCTAACCAAGTATACCCAAGAACAATATCCAAACCATCCATATATAAGGCAAAAAAATCTGAATGTAAAGTATATTTGTCCATAGTAAGTTTTAAATCTTCAAAACTTGAATTTTCTTACCATTCACTTGAGCTTCTTTGATATTACTTTCTTGAATATGTAGATGTTGAGCCATATCCTTGTTGATGAAGTTATACTTGCTGTTAGGGTTTATGTAAACAATTATCTTATTCCTTTGAAGGCATTCATGAAACCGAAATACGGTATCTTCCTTCTTGGGAGCTATAATATCTTCTTCTCGCATCAATATCTTGTTTTTCTTCCTCTTCTTCATAGTCTTCTTCAACTTATTCTACGTTTGATTCTTCAATATATGCTGCACCATCATCTTCCCCATCATCTTGCTTTGACTCTTCTTCCTCTTTGTGGTCCCATCTATCCATAAAAAGTTGTTCCATTTCCTCCCAAGACCAATCCTTCCTGTCATTTTTAATCTCAGAAAACCAAATCCATGCAGGACCACCAAGATAATGTGAAAACCTATTCCTTGTCATGAAATATGAGAAATATATATTCTTAAATTTTATCCACCATTCTTTAGCATCCATCTCACCATTTCCATAAAATTTTGTTATCCCCGTGACCATGATTAGGGTTTAGGAATTCTGAAAATATCTCGGCAGATGGATAAAAACACAAAGAACAAACCCTAACTGAAATTTCAAGAGCTTTCTGAAAATATAAATTTTTTCTAAAAATACCACAATATGCTTCTTGAAAAGAGAATTTATGAAAAAACCTAAAACACCAATAACTTCCGCAAAATAGATCCAATAGAGCTGAAATTTTCAGATATTCTGAATTAGAGTATTTCCAAATTATTATGAAAAATTGGGAAAAAAATTCGATACCCTCTTCAAGATATATTCGAAACAAAAAATTAGGGTTTTTACCCTAATTTTGGCCGAAATCGCTACTCTGATACCACTTGTAAGGATATTAATTGTATAAATCAGAACATATACAGCAGAATAGCATGAGAGAACACCAAAATATAGATAAATGATGACAATATCCTCATATAATAGCTTTTCCACTTCGAGGGGGAAACCTCCAATACCACTTCGAGGGGGTAACCTCCAATACCATACAATAACACTCCAATACTCAGTATCATGATTAACTACAACCTTCTAACCCCTATATATACCATTCTAACATATGGCCAATACTGAGGCCGACCTCCTAAGCATAATAAATCATAAATGAATGATATAATAAGATAAGGGGATGTGTGCCACATTTCGGCATCTCCATCAACCCATATACATTATAATATTATATCCCAAGGTACATAGCAATGTAGCATATCCTTGTTTAAAGTGGCCACATTCTCTGGTTCCCTATGATTGTACTTGATGATCTTACATGTTGTGAGTAAGCGAGGTCTATTTTTGTGCTATAAGTACCTTATGAGGGTATTGCATGTCCGAGAACAATTCTTCTAGTGTGTCCTCCACCTCAAGCTTCCGCCTTTTCATTTTCCCTTGTTTTTACCCTTAGGTGATTTGTGGTTTCCTTCCTTAGTGTCATTGATTATTCTCAATTCTACATTGCAACCTTTGTGCCCTAGGTGTTCTTGCTCCTTAAACCCCTATTTTGTGTGTCAAATCCTTATTATTTTTATGTGTCCTAGCTTGTTACCTCGAGCCTTAACTTCGCAACACCCAAGATCTTACAAACCCTAGTTGTTCATCTTCCAACCCTACAAACCATACTTCACTCATGCCTTCGCCTTTCACTCAAACTACTACTTCCTCTACTAAAGGAGTTCCACATCAAAAGCTAATGCATAATGTTCTGTTCGCTCGCTACTTGGTTTGCTCATTATTTTGTCGCTCGCTACTTGGTCTCTCAAATATCTTCAAATGTGAGGTGGAAAATGAATCATGTTTCCCTTTTATAGCTATTTCACACTTAATTAGTCCACCGAATTGCTTTTTGGATTTAAAACACCATTTTACCACTATTATGATTTAAAGCACTTTTTCATTTTAAGACACCTTTTGCATCCTTTTATATCTTAACGATACTTTTTTGCTTTTCTTCCACATGCGACGAGTTGTAACCTTTTGGCGCACCACTACTTCCAAGGTCATAGTTAGCCTTACACACACTTCCCTACATCGTAACCCATCTTCCTCTTTGCCACATACCAAGTATTTCATCCTACTGTTGCCTCTCTTGCATTACATTATTCAACCTCTTACTTGTGTGGCTTCTTGATCTAATAAATTCCCATTAAACATCATCCTTCCTAAGCATTGTCAACATCTTCCTTTTTCTTTCACGCATACCCAGTGTTTTATCAAACACCTTTCTTTAATAAGGTCACACACACACCTCTTGAACCAACTCTAAGACAGTACCCAAATCCCAAAATTTCCTTTTTTGCATAGTCACACCTATGTCCACCCCACACTAAAATTATGCACGATCCTCTATGCATCAACTCAATAAATAGTAATCAACTCCTACACGTGAACGTGCTTATTACAAAAAAACAAGCAAAGAAAAAATAAAACATGAAATTAAAATCTAATCTAAGTGCAATACTACCTTATTAAAAACATAAAGGAAGCTTATTTATAGTAGGGCTTCAACCTACTCCCATTGAAGTAACCAAGAAACATGGTGTCATCCAACACTTGCAATTGACACGCACCTGATTCTAGTATCTTGGTTACTACATAGGGTCCCAACCAATGGATTTTTAACTTCCCTGGTGGTGCGTGAACTTGGAGTCATACAAAAGTACCATCTTTCTAACTATAAATGACTTATTTTGATGTGTTTGTCATGCCAAGATTTTTTTCATGCATTTTTGTCTTCTGCTCCAACTCCCAATAATGCATCGCTCATCCAGTTGCCAATTTGTTAATGCACTCATCTACAACCTGCTCATCATCTAATCCACCTACACTTGCAATATGCGAGAGATGGTAGCATAAATTCCACATGTAGTACAACCTCCACACCAAACACCAACTGAAAGGGTGTGGCCTTGTTCAACCATTTATAGGTTGTTCTATATGCCCAAAGAATGGTTGATACCTTGTCATCCCAATCCTTTCTTCCAACATCACATATCTTTGTCAGTGTCTTGTCCTAAGATCTTGTTCAAGGTTTCAACAATGTCATTAGTCCGGGGTGATACAGAGTAGTCTAATGGTGTGCCACCATAAACTCTACCAATAAAATTCTAATGGTATCATTCAAGAAATGATTTCCTCTATCACTTGTCAAGCTCAATGGGCATCCATACTTGCTAATAATATTTTCCCAAAGGAACCTTGTTGGCATTGTTGTTTTGCAATCTTTTATAGAGCAACCTTTTCCCACCTTGTCAAGTAATCGCAATTTGATAATGTAACATGCCCTACCATACATGTGGGTGGTGCAATAGGTCCTACAAAATCAATTTCCCATTTTTCAAAAGGTTTCGTGCTCACTAGAGGCCTTAATGGCATTCAATCTCTACTTCTAAGCTTTCCAACTCTTTGACAATGATTGCATACTTTGACAAAAGCCTTAGACCTGCTAAAAATATCTTACATGTAGTCGCATCTCCTCCATAATGGCCTCATGTTATTCCCCCATGAGCCTCTTCCATAATGGCTTCATGCTCATGATCTAGAACACATTGGTGTAAGACCTCATCTCTACCCATTTTATATAGGTATCCTCCAATAAGTTGATATGGCATGGCTCGAATAACAAGTTGTTTCTTCTCCAAGGTCTTCATTCCTTTTGGCAAAGTACAACGCGCAAAAAATATGACTATTTCCTCCAAATCAACTAGTGCACACTCATTCAACCTAAACAACTTTGCATCATGCATTCTTCAATACTCTATGCATCCTCTCTAGAGTTGATCCTTGATAAGTGGTTAGGTCCCAAGTTGCTCTTGTCTAGCTTTATTACAACTTGTAAAATAAAATTCCTTAATAAAGAGTATCCATCGACAATTGTGCCCTTGAAAACGTGTTTATTAACCAAATACTTCAAAGCCATATGATTTGTATAAAAGATAAACAGTGTGGCTAATAATTATTGTCAAAACTTATGAAGCGTGTAGATAATGGATAATGCCTCGTGTTATATCATTATATAATTTTGTTCTATTGGTGTTAACTTCCTACTTGCAAAGCATATGGGATGATCCACATTACCCTCTCTTGGTTGCACCAAGACTGCACTAATAGCCATGCCAGAGGCATCAACATGTACATGAAAGGGTTTGTTCCATGAAGGGAAGTACAAGATCGGTGCGGTGGTAAGATTCTCCTTTAATGTTTCAAACGCTTGTTGTTGCATGTCACCCAAATAAAATTTCCTCTAGCCTTGAGCAATTCCTCCAAGGGCATGTAAATCTTTGCACACCCTTTGATAAATTTCCTGTAATAGCCAAAGATGTCCTAAGAAATCACACACTTCACCATGATTGGTAATTTCTTCCAATCCCAAAGTCACTGCAATCTTAGTTGATCTACCAACAATCCATCCTTATAAAGGATGTGCCCAAACAAAGTATCAAAGGGTGTGGCAAGATACACTTCTTAATATTAAGAGAGATGCTTAATTATTTGCATCTCTCAAACATCAATCTCAAATTATCACAATGATCCTTTACAAACCCATATATAAATCCAATCATCCAGATAGAACTGCAAAAATTTGTGAATAAAATTAAGAAAAACTATACTACTATGCATGAGAACATTGCTAGCACATTCTTCAATCCAAAGGGAATTAAAGTATATGTAAAACTTCCCCATTTAGTTGTGAAGGTGGTCTTTTCCTGATCCTCGTGCGCAATGTGCACCTGGTTGTACCCTAAAATCCATCAGTAAATGAATAGATTTCATGCCCCGTAACTCCTTCAAGGATCTCCTCTGTGAATGGCATAGGAAAGGATTTATGACACATGAAGCATTGAGTTCCCTGTAATTAACAAAAATCCTAATTTAGACATCCTTTCTGATGTTGATCACCATGGGGCTGACCCACTCAGATTCCTCAATTGGTTCAATGATTTTAGGCTTAAGCATTTTATCAATTTCTTCATATACATTTATGTGCAGGTTTGGGTTCATCTTTTAAGGCCTCTTCCAAACCGAATGCGTGCCTTCTTTCAACTTAATCTTCATTTCTCCCAATGAGGGATGCACACCTTTCAACTCATGGTAACCTCTTAGAAATAGGTCTTGGAAATCGGGTAACAACTCAATGATCCTTACTACCTCTTATTCTAATCAATAATATCTAATGATAGCCTCCTTAGAAACATCCTCAATGCTAATATTAACCTTCTTGGTCTTCATAGGAACATGGTACGTGCACGCTTTTTCATTTACAGATTCTATCACTTCACGTGCAGTACCCTCTATGTGGCAAATATCCCTAGGTTGTCTACTTCTTCATCATTAATTAGGTACACCATCTCCCATTTTCCTTCTCTTTCCACACGTGACTTAAAATTGTCTCTTTTATCTCTGCTACATCCTTGTGAGCCTTAATTCTAGGCTCTCCCAAAAGCTAAATCATAAGTTTTCCACTTTTGTGCTATCTCCCAGTGTGATGTGCTTCATTATCTATAAGGCCTTATATATCGGTGGATTATTAGAAAATAATCAAAAGTATGAACAATACCTTCAAACATGTCTCGCTAACTTTCAATCTCTTGTTTGAGCTCAACATGCACATACCATGCCCACACGCATCCCTTTAATGTTGAATATAAGTTATGAACTCAAAGAGATGGGTATAAAGCCTCTGGTCCTTGTGCCCATTGTCTCTCACAGTTGTGGACGTGTACCAAAGTAGGAGTCTTCCCATCATACTCATGTATAAGAGAGGGAACATTACTATGAGTAAACCTTGTCAAAAAGGATACCCTTACCTCACACCAACCCAAAATATTATCTCTATGTGTCACCCACCAACACATTGTTATTTCGCATAAGGTATAAACCATCATATTTTGTCTATCTCCCTCATTCTTCCACTATTCTTCCATGACATGTAAGAAAGAGTTAGGTTTTTCTCTCCAAAGATACCTTGGTAACTGCATTTTGCCCAAGCGCCTAATCATGTGGGACATGATCATCCAAGTGAATATTCCCTTAAGCTAACCTCCTACCATTTCATATGTGTCATGAGCCCAATTATCACAAGCAACACTGTAGTGTCACTGATAGATTACACGTCTTCCCACTGAAGTACACCTTCCTTAGATGGTTCCATGTTCTCAGGGTCATGCATTGTGCGTGCATAAATCCTATTAAGCTCTTCTTCACTCATTGGCTCAATATAGGGCACAACCTTCACATCATCCAGGGGTATGAAAACACACTCATCCTTTTTCTCAAAAATTATATATATTTTGTTGAATCACAAGTCAACATTGTTTGCATAACACCAAGGACGTCCAAACAACACTAGGAAGTTGTTTTCCTCAGCACGCTCCAATACTTCAAAATCTCTAGTAAACTTTGACTCCTTGAATAATAATTGAAGCATCCTTCAACACCCCAATAGGCATGGCCCTTGTTTTATTTTCCATATACAACACATTAGAAGATGGCTGCAACTATGGCCTTCCCATCTAGTTCCATGCATCCAAAGTCAAAACATTCACCTCTATGCCCGTGTCAATTAAAATGTTACTTACCAACTAGTTGTCAATCACTACATCCAATGTAATATCTTTATCATACTCATGGTTCTGTGATGGAAATTTGGTATGGAGGATATAATACTTGGACTTAACTCTGTGTGTGGTACTTTCTTGCATAACCATTCTCCTAATAATAGGATGATGTTCTCCTACCGCGACATCCTACAAACCTCCTTTAAATCATATACATCCTTTTGTGGAAGCTCAATGTTCTTCGTGTGTTCCCTCTCACGTGCCTACTACTTCAGTTTAATCACTGGATCCCACCCTAAAATATCTAATCACTCCCATCATTTCTTGGTGTACCTTCTTCTAATGAACCATATCTAGCTACTTAACATGCATAATTTATTCCCTCTTAATGAGAGGTTTGCTTTAAGAGGTTCCCATGCGCGTAACCTTTGCATGAGTAGTTACTAGCACATGCTAAAGTTTTAGATCAGCTTGTCTTCTTAGGTGTTCATTTTTCATTCTTCATGCACTATACCTTGATCATCCATACACATTTTCCTTATTTTTGTTGTTACACATATGCTCATAGAGGTCTGGGAAATCTTCAACCTTGTGTTTTTTTCCATAATAAGTGTAGACTTGATTCTTGGGACACTCATGTTGGTAATGATCTGGGGACCCATAAGTATAACAAGTCTCACATGTGAACCTTCCTCTACCACCACAACCTTTGCTCCTATATCCACCTCGAAACCCACCATCTCCATTGTTACACCCTTTATTAGGTGGGAGTCCTGTGTCTCCTGCAAGCTACTTGCCACAATGGTTTGTCGTAATCTAGTCTCACATGCCTCATGAATTTGGTATATCAAATGGTAGTCAGTCTACATCATGGGTATGTGCATCGTAAATCATTTAGTACATAGATACATTCTTCATTGTTGCATGTTTTGTAAGAGGGGGCAATTCCGGACATCATGATTCTTGTGGAAAATCTCACAAGATTGTAACAATGCACACACATTCTTGTGTAGACAACTATCCTTAGTATACCCCTCAACATCACAATAAATGCACCATAACTCACTACATGTCTCATGTGCTGAATTGGAAGAAAGATTCTTCAATTGTTTAGCCATAACTGCTATTTACACCTCAAGAAAAGGGCTCACTCCAGGTGTTTGTACTTCCAACCACTTCAACATGTAGAACTGCTTCCAAAGCTTCACGCAGATAAGTAAATGTTTTATGTGATAGGGCCCTTCAAGATAGAGTTAGCAAGCCTCCAACGAACCATTGTGCATGTTGGCTCTGATGAATATCATAAGATAGCTTGGACAAGAGAGTCTTAAACTATGCATCATACTCCCTCTCACTTTCAGATAAGCCCTAGTTGATGTCCTTGAACACGCTAATATTATGTTTCTCAAACTCAGGAATGTGAAATTCAACCAAAAATGTAGTGCACAACACATCATAATCCACCACAGTTTGGTGTGGATCATACTTTCTATACCAATTGTGTGCACACCCTTGAAGTGTGGTGGAAAACTAACTTTCCTTTCTATCAAAATTTGTTATGCCCTTAGCTCTCCATAAAAATTCACACTTGTGAACATGTTGAGTAACATCATCCACACCTCCATACTCTGGAAAGTGAAGAGAAATATTAAAGAAGACTTGAGGTGTCTATTTCTATGGTTGTTGAGGTGGTGTTTGTGATGGCTGATTTGGTGGTGGTTGGGGACCTTAACCTAGATTAGGACCAGACCTTGATCCTGAACCTCCACCAATATTTCCTTTGTGTGGTGGCTGACTTGAACCTCTCGATCCTTCCACCACGACTGTGATCCCATAGATGAACTTCCTTGTTTCCTAGTTGTTGTGATGAATTGGACACCCACTTCCCGTGATGTAAAGAACACCTATAGGATTACTTCCAACAATCTGCATGTCAACACTCTGTCTTTATGACATGCTTGTAAAAATACCCCCAAAATTACTCCTAAACATTGACGCTTTGTTGTGCTACCATGTGTGTTTCCTTGATCTCATCACGCTTCCTAAGTGGTAACTAAAACATGTCTCCATGTTTCTCCTACCTAACATGGAGATTCCGATTGCTCACCTTCATTATGATACTCTTCAATAACTACCTCTATATTTGGAACACCTTGCGCAAGGTCTAGGTAGCCAAGCTAGGTCGATGCATACCCATGGCTATCATTCTCTCCTTAGACACACTCTCATCAGAATATGATGGGGTCTCTCTACTGTGTTTTCCCAATGTTGAGAGGACATAATGTTGTGGTTCCTTGTCTTCCACGAGGTCCGTCATCACTTTCGCTAGTCATCATTCTTCTCGACGTAGTATCACATCAACTTCCCTTTGTTGTTCCTTGTTATATCTGAATCGTCTTTCCTTTCTTTTTCTCTCTTCCATCGACATCCTTCCTAAATCTACTCTTGTCCGTATGTGCGGTGGGGTTTTAGCTCTCCATAGTGATCTCTCCATTCGAGTTCTACCATCAAGATCTTGATTACTAAGGGTATTGTACACAAATAAGATCCTCTTCGCTCATGTAAAAACTAAAAATTTGCTTCCTCTAGAAAATAATATGTCAAAATTACGTATTCCAATGTATAACTACGTAATACACCTTCCCACCAACGATCCACAAATTTCCTCCGTCCACTACTCATATGAATAAAAGAGTGTTTGATAGTCTTCCTACATGTAGACTCTCTTTCTTGGTCGACACCTCTATTTCTTGTGTAAGTTTGCCAACAACTGGTACAATTCTCTTTGGAAAGAAGGTGTAAGCTACCAACAACTGGTATAATTCTATTGGAAAGAAGATAAAGAACATATCATATAAGTAGTCATAAAGATTTTCTTCCACCCACTTTCACGCGTTAAAATCAGGTCGAGTGTTATATCTTTGTGCACAAGTGTATTGATCATCTTCTACCTAGCTCTCAATGTTCTTCAAAGAAATTCAAAATGCCATCTACATGGAACATCCTAGTAGATAGTTTGAAAAGAGGTCATGACAATGAAACTAAAATGTAGTCTTGTTTTACCCAAATAGATCTAGGCATGTTAACATTTCATTAGAAAAGTTTGGAAGCTCACCCGAAGCATGTGCAACCATTATTTCCCTCCTTTACCTTACTTATCAATATTTTAGCATGCATGTTTATCATATCCATAATCATTTATAACCAAAACCATTCATAAAGAAGCATCATAATCATGAAAATCCAGAAACATATATAATAAGGAAACTTAATCAACATACAAGATGATTAATAACACTTGAATTCCTAAGTTACCATACTGGACATAGTCAATTTAGCAACCCAAACATAATTATCCATTTCAAACCATAATCAAATGCATAATAGAGAAGTTGAATACTTCACAGTTCAATACATCAATACATAGGACCCGTGTAATCTTATGAATGTTCATGACAACCGTGATCTCCAAACTTAGATACAATAATTGTAGAGCTAAATCCTAGGTCTAGAATTTACTCTTTATCCGACTATCCAACAACGGATGCACCACACACACACACACACACACACACACACACACACACACACACACACACACACACACACACACACACACACACACACATGGTGGGGACTTTCTCTTCACCGCTTTCATGCACTCTCCTAATAATAGGTCTGCATGCAAATAACTTACATGCTCCTTACATCATGTGCTAATAATAGATTAATCTAAATATACAACAGATCTTACATGCACTAATCCTATTATTAGCTCGATCCATGTGTGGTCTTCATCTCTGCTATGCATGAGATTTTTCAAATTATAGCCCCTTTTTGTTCATCCAAATCTATCTCACTTTTGTCTTATTAATAAACCTTGATTAGATGCCACTCCATCTCTCGTTTTTCTATATTTAGCCATGTCTTTGAAAAATAAGATAAGTCCCAAATTATGTTTTCTCATGTGTGAACCTTCACGCATTGATCCTTCATGTATGTGCATGCCCCTTCACGCATCCTTGTGCGTGACCCCTAAACCCCCTCATGGCTAGTACTTATCCATTTCCCCCTCTTAACAAAACCTAGGGAACTACAAACGGAAAGCTATGGCGGTGGATGAAATCACCATAGACAAGTGGTGGGGAGGTATAATGAAAATAACACACATGTGATAGACATGTGAAAAAGGAGAGATTCATCATAATAAATCTACCTCGAACTATAGACACACCTTCAACATAATAAATACATCTCCCTCAAATTATCGTTTTAGGTTGGAAGCACTACCACCTTTCTCATGTCTTACGATCATGCAAAATCAACTCAAAAAGAAAAATTATGCACAATTACTTTTAATACGGTTTAGATATTTTTTACGACACCAATGAAGGTAATGGTAAGAAAAATTAAAATGGTTTAGAGATTTTACAATGGATCAAAATACACTTCTTATTACTATGGACCTACCTACTCCATGATTTCTACTCTTTCTTATGCAGCTTAATATGTGCCTAGGGTTAGATAACATATAATGTGAGAGATGTAGAATATTGACATAATTAAGGGCTCATGCTAATAATGCAAGAAATGAATATCTTTGGATGAAATCAAGGTGTATTAAAGAGGTTAAAGAAGAGTTAATTATCAACTTCAAACACAATGAGATTGAAGAGGAAATGGCTACCCTAAAAATTGGGGTTTAATGTGTAATTTTGTAAGTCAAGGACCCCGTGTGAAAAGAAATGTTGGGCATGGGTATTAAAGCAATGGAAGTTGAAAGGGCATATCAGTATTTGTAGTGGCTCATGAGGGTTTTTCATAGTTTTTTTCAATTTAAGAGGACATAACTAATATATCAAACACAAACCTTTATTATTTGGAAGGTCAAGGTATTTATGGACTTCTCTCGAGTGGGTCCAACAATTGCTCCAATATAAGCAAGGTTTTTAACCTACCAATGCATATGTTGGTAGAAGATATTTTGTCAAGAACTGGTAACTCCCTTGAGTAGATGATTTACATTTCTTCTTAAACACAGTTAAAAAACTTATTTTTTATGCCCAAATTTGTGTTCAAATGAATGTGAGAAAGCCTCTTCATAGAATACTATTGTTAAAATCCCTTGGAGGAGATTTATTTTAGCAACCCCTAGACTATGAAAACCTCCCTTTTTGGTATTTTTGGTGTCATAATCATGGATATTTTTCTCAGGACTTCCCATTGACCATTAAAAAGAAAAGGATGATATCAATGAAAAGAGAAAAATTAGAAAGAATTTCTATTTGTTGATAAAGCACAAGAAAAGTTGTAAGCATGTCTCTAAAGGGATAGGTAAAATTCAAGTAGTGAAGGTCACTAGCCCACATGCTAATCTAAGCTCCAAATATTTTGTGATTTTAGGCTCACAAGAGGATGACATTCAGAAAAATAATATTTTGGAATCACTAACAACCCCAAAGATTGTGGCTACAACTCATGTTGTTTAACATTAATAAGTTGAGGCTCTATTAAAATCCCTATAGTGTTATAGATTGATCTGTGTAATTATATCCCATTTACGTGTAACAAAAATCTTGGATCTTCTTTAATAATCTATATAAATGGTGGAAAAGGTAATTGCAAATCATAAAGTTGTAGAAAAAAAGGCTTAAGATGAATCAAAAAAATAAGTTGAGTTAATAAAATAATCTTATCCATCCAGGGAGTAGGAGTTAGAGTTGAAGTGGTTGAACCAAAAGATGGAAGTAACTCACACACTTAAATAGAGAAAGAAGAAGAAGTGAAAGATAAAGGGGTAGAGGAGAAGGAAACCTAGGTGTAATTAATTGGAAGTGTAGAAACACCACAAATACAAGTTCATGACTCCGACCTCACACTCTCCAAATCACAAGAACTTATGATTGTACCAAGTTCCTCCCAACAACAAACACAAGGGGAAGACAACACTTTAGGTGAAGGATGGTTAGGAGAAACACTCCCAAGGAAAATAAAAGTGAGAGTGCAGGTAGAAGAAGTTAACCTAGAGACCATCATCTCCTTGAGACCATCTAAAACACCAAAGAAGGCAAAAATTCTGTCAAGAATAATGGTGGGTCCTCAAGGAGAAAGGTTTGTGGAAGTTTCCACCCCACAAAATAATGTCTTAAGGGATGAATCTCCCCTTTCTGATTACTAGATCACCAAGGTCCCATTGGGGGAACCAAATATATAAGGGATCAAACATGAAGCTAAAGTGGCAATGGGAGGTCTTTTCCAAAAGATGGATAAAGACAAAGAAACCAAGAAACAACTAAGGGAAAAATTGACATCTTGTCAAACTTATGTAAAAAATGGTTGCAAGCTCCTAGAAATTTGAGAAATTTCCAATGCTACCACCCCGAAATGATGAAGAATGTTGAAGATTTGAAGAATAGTGGGTAGGCCACCAAGAAATGGGAAGAAGAGTCGGTAAAAGAGGCATCCAAGTCCTCAAAGAAGTGATTGAATGCTACAACCAAGTCTCTAAGAAAATGGAGGAAGGTAAAGCATTAATTGAAAAATATTATAATAAGGTTGAGTAATGGGATGAAATGCTATCTAATCCTGAGGTAATCATTGCCATAGATGATGAGATGGTAGAAAAATAAGGAATAATACGCCGACTACCAATGAAGACAATATGAGTACGAGTGAACTATTAAACGAAGAATGAACACCTTAGGGGGTTACATAGGCTATCTTCGGACACGAGGGAGAAAGCAGGAGAATATGTTGATGACACTGAGTTAAAAATTGAGAAAATGCTTCCCCTTATAGGTGAATACACTCTAGGAACTGCATATGTAGAAAATTTAATTAAAATTTTATGACAACATCTTACAGGGGAGCTAGAAGCTCTAGAAGATTTCAATTATTCTTTCATTCAAATTTTTGTCTATTTGGAGAGTTGCATTAATAAATTGGCCAAGAGAGTCAATAAGAAGAAAGCTATCTCTGCTGAAATTGATAGTGTCTTATCTAAATATGAGATAATATTTCTCTTTCATACAAGTCCATATGAAGACCCCATCTTGGGGATGTTTAAATACCTTGATGCATACAAAAATAAGTTGGAAAAGAAGGCATAGGGTGAATATATATAACTTGACCCTTCTTGAACACTTTCTTCATTATTTGTTCTTCATCCTCATTTTGTATTCTTTTTTATTCATCATTATTCCAGGTGAAGAAAATCAGATCAAATGATGGTAATGAGTAATAAACTCTCCCTGGGAGTGCACACATAATGGTGATAGGGAAGAAAGAGAGAAAAGTAGTATGTAAAATTAATATTCTCCACTTATCCATGGGCTTAATCATGATTCAAAACTGTTCCATCCTGGTGTATCAAGGTCAATATTTTCACTTGGAGTGGCCCTTTCATTCATTTTGGTGTATTGAGGATCTTTGCCCCATGTTTTTGTTTTTTTAAAAGGGTTCTTGGAGAGCATCTCTGTATATTCCCTTTTTGGGAAATTTTATATAAGAATGAAGGTTTGTCTTCATTCTAGGGGTCTTGGTTGTAATTTTTGGGGGTTTTACTTCTTGTCTTGGGATTTTGCTAAGGTGATTACATTGAATATTCATTAGCAGACATTCAAAGCATCTTGTATATGTCTCCCTTGTCCAAATAAAATTACATAGAACTGTTTACCATGCTTTAGTGAGACATTTTAGATTGTAAGTAAGAACATAATTGAGGAATGTAATCTTTGATGTAATCTTTTATCTTTTGAATTGATGAAATATGTACGAAGCATTTACTTTTGGTTATTATAGACACCTAAATCTAACTACATAGTTTTAACACTAAAATTGCACTTCTTATCCTATTTTCTATCATTTGGTTATAATTAGCATCTTTCTCATTGATTAGCTAACACTCCTTCATCTCGGTCAATTAACGACACTTCGTTAATTAACTAGTCTCCCCTTCATTCTGGATGCAAATTAACATTACTTTGTTAGTTATAATCCTATTCTAATTAATTAATTAATTGACCAATATTGATTAATTAATCCTCTAAACAAGAATTTACCCTCTTATTGGGTCATTCCCCTCTCGATCCTTCAGAATCCATCAACTTCTCTCCAATTGGATTTTACAAGCCTAACTTGGTCTATTAATCAATCTAATTGATTAATTTAAATCACACCCAACTCACTTAAGTTGGAAATTATAATTAACCTTCCCTAATCATACTTAACCCTTTCTAAGCATGTTTATCACTTGCTAATCCATAAAGTTCTTTTATCCCACATTCATGAGGATGATAGTTTCTCCAATTTGGAAAACTATATAAAGAACCCTACCCCTCCCTTCTAAGTTTACACCTTTACACCATGTCCTTGTAAGACATATGCATAAGATAAGAGCATTTCTTAATTGGAAAGCTTATTGATCTAAACAACCCTTTTCCATTTCTACTTGGCAAGAGTAGTAAGAGAAGAACCAAAAATGGCAATTAAGCCATATTGGTGAGATCTCTTCCTCTTCCTTGGATAAATCCTTTGATCACACATGGCTACATATGGCTCGCTAAAGGAAGTGTCTACAATCCAAATCCCATCAAAAACATCAAAGGATGGCTTGCATTTCATGTTTTTAATATTAGATGCATTAGTTAAGCTTTCCTTTTAATGGCTTTATCTTGATGTTTATGTTGAACTAGCTTAGTTATTGAATCTACTTGGTGTTAGGTTCTAGTAATTAGCTTAGCTTGTTTATCATGCATACATATGGCACGCCCGGTGGGACTCCCCTTTATCTCACACACATTTGTTTATGTTGAGTTTCTTTTTTTACATACTAACCCTCTCTTTTTGCATATTTTGAATTAACTAATGTTTCTTAACATTTTGTGTTGAGTTTACATGTGTTAAGTGTCTCTTGTAGGTGAGAAGGAGGTAAAGTGCTGCAAAATTTGGAGCTCATCATCGAAAAAACAAGATTTTTGAAGAATTTTGAAAAATTTTCCATGTTTTTGAAGAAATACAAACTGTATGCACTAGCATTAAGCTTTGTTTGTGCTAGCGTTAAAATTTTGACTATGTATGCATTAATCTTCCTACGTTTACGTTTAAGTTCACGTTCGGTATTCAATTGTTTTTGTCTACATTAGACTTCATGCACTACCGTTATGCATTTGTGCCAACATTCTCTGGATCTCGCTGTAATATTTTGTATATTTATGTTGTTGTTTGCGTGCATAGAGCCTTCACGTGGTACTTTACTTACTTACACAACATGTGTTTGCATCTACATCATTTTGCATGTTTACATCATCTCTTTCACGCGCTAGTGTTTGTTCTTCACACAGCTAGCATCACTTCTACATGTGCCTATGGGATTATGAAATTTTGGCCCATTTCTGCTGCATGTGTTATTGCATAGCAATTCTACATGCTAGCATTCAAAATGCACACACTAGTGTTATGTGTCATTTTGGCTCAAATTTTGATATTTCCATAAATCTAATTTTTGGTTTCCCTACTATTTTTATAGGTTTTCTAACTTCTAACTTGTAGGTTTTGTGTGAAAAATCAATTTTTGAGGTTAAAACACTTTGAAACATTTTGATTTAGTTTTGTTTTTCCATTTCATTAAGTGGGATCAAACGTCATGTATGCTCTTCTCTTATGCTTTTGAGTGACCTTAAGAATAAAAATGACTTGATCCTCATTCTAACATTTTGTTTACATGCACAAAACTAATCATTTGAGTTTGTTTACAAATCAATATTTCTAAAGGCATTTACTTGTTTTTAGTTACATTTTTCCCATTTTTACTTAGTTGGATTCAACATTGTGTATGCTCTTCTCTTGTGCTTTCGAGCGACCTTGAGAATAAAAAGAAACCACGATCCTCTTTTTTTCATGGAAAAACTACTAATCATTTGTGTGTAGGACCAAATTGCTTGTCAAAGATAAAAATTCAAAAAAACTAACTACATGTGTGCAGGTTGTCAATGGTGTGTAAACCACATTAAGATCAAGATAAAAAACACACCATTCACTCACACTGTATTTGCAGGTGTGACTTGAGAAGGCTAAGGCCCAATCACTTTAACTATGGGAAGTATCTTGGCATAAGCCATAAAAATCATTATGAGGATTACCACAAGAACCCCAAAGTAGTCAACACCTTGAGGGAACTAGTTGATAAAATGGGAAGTGCCCCATCACCTACTTGACTAGAAATTCCTATCATGAGGAGTGCTAAATGTTGTCTATATGAGGCCTCTTTCATTAATTTGATTGTGGGTAATGGTCCTTTGTCTAGGATTTATTCTAGAAAAGTGTACCTCTCTTAGACAAGTTATTAGCGAGTGTTGAGAACAAAATCCTAGGGAGCCATTTGGCATTGGGGCCAACTTTACCATATCCAAATTCATGTTTCAAAGAGCTATTACAAAGAAAAACTTCTTGGAATCATAACCTTGTTTTTCAACAAGGCAAGACTCCATTGAAGTTGTGCCTCATATATATTTCATCACAAATCATACTTAGCCAAACTTCCTCGAAGTTAAAACCTTGTTGTTCGAACAAGGTGAAACTCTGCCAAAGTTACACCAAGTACTTTTCATCACCACTCATACATTCCCTTGTTATTTTTTGACATTATTTGGTCAAAAGAGAACACCTCAAGTGCTGCCAAAATTTGTCCACCACTTTTTAACCACTTAAATCAGTTTTTCTTTAAAAACTTGATTTAAGTGTTGAAAGTGTGTTGGTACATATTCATATTTTTGGTGGTAGTCTTAAACCAACATTGGGATTTTTCACCCCTAGGATAGTTTCCTTTCATGGTCATTACACTGCTCACATTATACCAATCCATTTTTGATACTTACATCTTGTTTCTTTGAAACTTGATCTAGGTATTGACATTGTATTGTTGTTGCTCACATTATATCGACCCACCTTTTGGGTACTTAGACCTTGTTTTCCTAAAAATTTCTTTGAGTCTTAGAAGTGTGTTGTTATGCTACCCACGTTTTGTGTAGATATCTCTAGATATTCCTTGTTGTATATCTTTGACACTTAGAGATTTCTTACTTGGTAGTTGTTACACTATCCACATTGGCATAGATCTCTTTAGATATTCCTTAGTTGTATATCCCATACACTTAGAGATTTATCACTTTAGCATCATTACACTACCCATTTTATCTTAGATTCCTTGTGACGTTTACACACATTCAAACATCTTTGTAGAACATTTTGTGAGTCATGACACCTCAAACTCGGGAAGGTCATAGGAAGCGTGCTTCCAATCCCTTTAGAAATCCTATGTTTTCCTCTTCTAAGAGGAGAAGCAATAAGAGCTTGTTGACCATAGTGCTAGTGAGTGGGAAATACCTCAAAATCCATTTACAAAAACCTCCCTCATATAGATAACTACTTATTTCAAAATAAGGACCAAGTCTTGTTGTGTCTTGTAGAGTTAGGGGCTAGATTTCCCTTTGATTTTGATCCTACTTTCCTTTCTCACATGATTGGAACAAAGAGTAGAAATCCTCCTCCACCTCTTAGGACTGATGAGGACATTTTAAATCATGAATGGGCCTCCATGTCCACTCATCCTATAGGTCATGGTGAGAACGTAGATGTTTCTCCCACTAGAACTCATCATCATATACCCTTTATTAGGATGAATCATTTGATAAAGTAGAGGATGAAATCCCCTTACATGAGAAAATTAGAGCACGAGCCTCACAATGAGGACATCACTATGTAATGACAATTAGAAGCCCTTAGTCAAAAAATATCAAAATTAGCTTCTCATGTCCATCAAGACAAAAGTAGAGCTCATAGGACCGAAAAACCTAGAGTCACATATGCTTGAAAGCTATACTGAAAACCGCGGTGGTGAAGCCTCCAAATCTAACCACATTATATACCATCCACGCCATCACATGACCAAATTTTTGACCAAGAATGATAGTCTATGAAATATGTCCTCATCGGTTTATAGAAAATAACCAAGGGCATAATAAGAAATATCATTTTGAAGAACTATTCCCTTACCCTTTCAATCGGGAAATGTTGCGTACTCCTTTCCCACCAAGATTTTATTTCCCTAAATTTGATAAATATAGGGGAAAAGGTGATCCTCATGACCATGTCAAAGACTTCTTCATGGCTTTCCAAGTAGCATATAATACAATAATTACCTTATTCACTTATTTCCTCGAGTCTTGGAGGCAAACACTTGAATGGTTTCTTCATCTCCCTAAGGGGTCCATCACTACCTTTTCAAACTTAGCTAAGAAGTTTTTCACCACTTTTCATTCAACATGGAAATTGATATCACTATGATTGACCTTTGTAGAACATAAAAATAAAGAAATAATGAAAACTTCGTTGGTTTCTTACAATGATGGTGAGGGTTAGCTAGTCATTTCCCTTGCTCTATCCTAAAGAAACAACTTGTCAGCATTTTTGTACCCAACCTACACCCTGAGATATCCTTCCACTTGCAAATGCATTGTGTTGGCACATTTAAAGAGGTCATTGAAAAAGGTAGTCAAATCAAAAAATATTTACTCACTAAAGGGGTTCTAAAACCTTTTAAAGAGACAACTACGATGACTCAAACCTAATGAAAAATCCAAATTATTTAACAAGAACAAAAATTTCATAGGAGATGGAATCATGATTCCAAGCATGTACAAATGGTTCAAAGCACTCCACACTTTAAAACTCACATGTGCACCATCTAAATCCATAGTGAAATGTAGAGAATACACTCCACTCATGAGTCACTATTAAATATCCTAAAGCAATTGATTTGACCAACATGGTCACATTCCCCCTCACTACACCTTTTTTGAAGATGACACCTAAACATCATGGTACAAAGACCATGAATATTGTGTATATCATCATGTTAAAGGTCATGCTTATATAGATGTATGAATCTTAAAAATTCATTCAAGATCTCCTAGATTGAGGAGACATTGAGCTTGATGCACAAGAGTCCTCTAAAACATATAAAAAATAGTTGGGAATTTACAAGAACCATTCCCCAAGCATAAAAATATAGAAAAGAAGCTAGATCAAGGTCAATCCTCTCAAGGAAAAATTACCAACCATGTTGTTGGTCAAACTTCCAATCCCTTTGATTCTCTTATTAGCTATGTCCATCCCATCAACACCCACATCCATACCATCAAATCAAATCTCAAGAGTGTGTCCATTACAAAATGACACACTCGTCTTACTATATCAGGACCCCCTCTATCTACTCCTTTAGATGGTCATTACGATCTCCTTGAACAACTTGAGAATATAACTGCCAATATTTCTATCTTGGACCTTCTCAAGATATCTACTGTTCATAAGGATATCCTCTATAAGGCCCTTCAGGAGTCAAGAGTTCCTTGACATTGATGCTTCATGCTTCCAAGCCTTGGTTTTGCAAATCACTCCATCCAACATATAATTTTTAGCCAAAATGATATTCCATCGATAATCAAACACACAATTTTCCTTATATATATAAGTGATCATTACTTGTAAAAAGATCAAAAGGGTGCTTGTGGACAATGGATTTGGTCTTAATATTTACACAGTAAAACTTGTGAAATAGTTGGACACACTATAGATGAGCTAGAGCTTGATGTGATCACTATCAAGGCATATGACAATGCAAAGAGAAAATCATCTAGAACCATTACTTACCTATGGAAGTTGGGCCTATCATGCAAGATACAAGATTCCATGTCATTGAATTGGATATTCCTTTAACATTCTCCTCGGTCACCCATGGATCCATGCCATGCAGGCCGTCCTTCCATCTACTTTTCATCAGTGTATCAAGATCCATTATCAAGGATAAGAACTTACCATTCCTGGTGACCCACAACCATTTTCTCATTGCAGAGCATTAGCTGGTTATTATTAGGCTGCCTATGAATGTCCTTCCACTAAATTGGTCATTGAATTAAAATCAGAAGCCCTCGCTTCTCACATAGATCCAGATACACTTCAACCACATGAAGGTGGTAATTCCACCTCTATATCCCCATTTTCTTCATGGGAAATGAAAATCCTTCATACCGGCTATGGAGAATATGACCTTCAACAAGCCTTTCTTGTGTCTAATATTCCATTATCTCCTAAAACACATGGTAGGCCTTGACTTTTGACCACAAAGAGATCAAATTCTTGACACTCTTGACAGATTTACCAATGGTGGTCTCTTAGTTGATGAAAGATTGGGAAGTACTTCCACATACCAATATCTTGATGAAAGGATGGCCTCCTACTATCAATCCCCTGAATATGTCATCCCTAACAAGATGATGTATGCCATGGGATACCAAGGATATGGATGTGGCATCAATGAACAAGGCCTATGGGAACCTCTTTCGATGCATGAGAACATGGAAAGATAAATCATGGAAAGATAAATCATCGGTATTTGACCTTATGGGTCCCTTCTTATAGAAGTCGACACCACCTCTTCTGAATGTGAGGATATTTCTTCCAGTTATAATAGTGAAACAAAGTCCTTTGTAGTCTTTACAAAGACCTTGCTTCCACAAACCTATTTCTGATACAACTATTTTAACCCTATCCCCCTCTATCCCTAAAATAAACCTTATACATCCATCCCTCATAGATTGGGACCAAAATGACACATACCAATTGATATTTTTTGAGAATGAGGAAGCTATTAGAGAATTTATGGGGATCCATGATGATATTCATGTGAGGATCATAAGAAAGGTTTTCTATTGACCTTGATACCTATGCCTACTTTGGAGAAGAAGTTGAGTTTGTGGTCAACAAAAGAAAAGGAGGTTCAAATACCTTCAAGCAAACTAAAGAATAAGAAATCAAAGTCCTATAGTGAAAACATCTTTGAGACACTTGTGGATAAGCAATATGCAAAATCTATAAATGGATAACATAAGGATGATCATGTTGATAAGAATCTTATAGAGACACCATAGAGGAAGAGCTCAATCTCCCTCCTGATCCTACACATATGGAAGATGGTTCTAATCTACTAGTTGAGGAGACTATTGATGTTAACCTTGGTACAAAAGAAGATCCTAAAATCATCAAACTTGGGGCTTCTCTTTCAACAGGAGAATAAACCTTTATTGTTCTCCTTAGAGAATTTGTGGACATATTTTCATGGTCTTATGCAAACATGTCAAGCTTAGATCCTTCTTTAGTAGTGCACAATCTGGTTGTGCATGAATCTACAAATCCTATCAAACAAAAATTAAGAAATATGCATCCACACATTTCTCTTTTGGTCAAAGAAGAGATGGAGAAATTGTTAGTTGTTGGTTTTATCAGACCTATCAACTATTCAGAGTGGATCTCTAACATAGTTCCTATTCACTCAAATCTAGAAGCATTAGGATTTGCATATTTTAGGGACATTAACAAAGCATTTCCTAAATATTACTTTCCTCTTCCAACATCGACATGATCATCAATTCATTGTAGGCCACGAAATTCTATCCCTCATGGATGGATTCTTGGCTATAATCAAATAAATATTACAGAAGAGGACCAACAAAAAACTACTTTCACTACCCCTTGGGGTACATTTTGTTATCAAGTCATATCATTTGGCCTTAAGAATGTAGGCACAACATATCAACGAGCTATGACTATCATCTTCCATGACATGTTACATGATATTATGGAGGATTATGTTGATGATATCCTCGAAAAATCTAAGACTAGAGCAGAACATCCAAAATCCTACATCATATCTTTTAAATGATTAAGGGATTATAAGGTCATACTCAATCCAAATAAGTGTGTCTTTGGTGTGATTTCAAGAAATATACTAGACTTCATATTTTCTAGAAGAGGAATTAAAGTGGACCCAAAAAGGTCACTGCTATTATAGAAATGGATCCTCCCAAAACCTCAAGTAGTTTCATAGCTTGTAGGGAAAGATCTAAGCCATCCACAAATTTATCTCCCAACTCATAGATAAATGCCATTCCTTCACTCATCTTCTTAAGAAAGATGTTTATTTTCACTGGGGACCTAATTTCCAACAAGTATTTTCCTTACTCAAGGAGTATTTGGCTAACCCGCATGTTCTTGTACCACCTACCCCAGGTGAACCCCTTTTGCTATATATATCAGCTACTCAATTTTCTATTAGTGTGCTCTTAGCTCAATATGATTTAAATCACAAAGAGAGATCCATATATTATCTTAGCCGCACATTGATCTCTTATGAGCTCAATTATCCACAAATTGAAAAAGCATGCTTGGTTGTTGTTTTTTCCTTTCAAAAACTCCACCACTACCTTTTGAATAATAAAACCAAGCTTATATCTAAAGTTGACCCACTCAAGTACCTTTTATCTAAACCCATGCTTTACCGGAGGATGGCCAATTGGATCATCTTGCTTAAAAATTTGATATTGAGTATGTCAACTAGAAAGTAGTCAAAGGACAAGTGTTTTTGATCAACTAGCTGAAGCACCACTACCAAGAATAGAACCATTAATTCTAGATTTGTAAACCACTTTTTATTTTATATATTGAAGAATATTCCACCTGGCAGATATACTTTGATGGGTCATTCACATTTAATGGCTTAGGGGTAAGGTGTTGTTCTTATCACCCCCACAGGTGATTTTATCCCTCAAGCTTTCAAACTTGGCTTCCCATGTACCAACAATATTGTTGAGTATGAATCTCATTATTGTTGAGTATGAAATTTGCTATAATATGGAATATAAAACATGTCAAAGTTATAGGCGATGCCCAACTGATCATCAAATAGGTTAATGATGAATATAAGGCCAAGGATGAAAATATCATTCCCTATAAAAGGATTGTAAATAACCTGAAGAAATATTTTGTTCAAATCACCTTTTAACATGTCGCAAGAGCACAAAACAGTTAAACAGATGCTATGGCTACATTGGATCTTTGTTACAATTATCTCCAAATACTAGGGACTTTCAGTTCCTTATTGATCATCGAACGGTACATGCATATGACATGCCAGAATTATGTTTGGTATGTGAATTTTTTGGTCATTTTTCCCTGGTATGTTAACATATTTAATTACTTAAAATATGGTACCTTCCTTCCCACATATCCCATTCCTAAAAATGAACCCTTATCCAACGAATAGTGTGTTATATACTACTTGGGGGAACTCTCTACCATTGAGGCTATGATGGGACTTTGTTATGTTGTCTAAATTCATAAGAATCTACCAAAGCAATCAAAGAGGTGTACGAAGGCATCTGTGGTTCTCAAACTAGTGGCATGGTCCTTATAAACAAGCTTTTGTGTGTTGGATACTATTAGCCTACTATGGAAACAAATCACCGTAGTATGTAAAGAAATGTCTACTATGTCAAAAACATGGTAATATAATACATGCTCCATCTCAATCTTTGTAACCTATCACTACACATGACCATTTTCAAAATGGGGACTTGATCTCATAGGGAATCTCACACCAACTTCCTTTGATGGCCATAAGAACATTATCATTACCATTGAATACTTTACCAAGTGGGTGGAGGTTATTCCTCTCACCTTTATCACTAGTGTTCAGATATCCAAGTTCATCATGAATCATATCATCTTCCGCTATGACATCCCTTCTACCATTGTATCTGACAATGGTAAATCATTTAAGAACAAACACATGAAGGAATTATGCCAATAATTCAAACTTATCTAGAAATGGTCTACCCCTTATTACCCTCAAGGTAATGGAGACAGTTGAGGCCTCTAATAAGACTTTTATTCGGATTATGAAGAAAATGGTAAGTAAAACAGGTTGTAATTGGTATTTTCCGATCCATCCTACCCTTTGGGACTACAAAACTTCCATCCACACACCTACAAGTGCAATAACATATTATATTATATTTAGCACTGAAGCCATTATACCCATTGAGATCAAGCTTCCTCTTTGTAGATATCCTTGTGAGATTATCTAGATAATGATGAGGACTATAAAGTAGCTAGGCTAGCATATCTGGAACTACTTGATGAAAGGCACCTCCATGCACTAGATCATCTCAAAGTGTATCATAATCAAATTCATAAAATATATAAAAAATAAATCACCCCTTGTGAATTTGAGTGGAGACCTTGTCCTTAAAGAGAATCAATTCAATACCACTAAGGAATGTGAAAATAAAGGAAAGTTTGAGCCTAACTGGTTAGGGCCATACATTGTGGTGGCTAAATTTGGTTCTGGTGCTTATAAGCTTTCCTATCTTGATGGTGATGAACTTTGGGAACCTATGAATGCCATGCATCTCGCATTCTTCTGGTTCTTACATGATTGTTTAGGGATCTCTTACAATAAGAACCCATTTCATCAATGCATTAGATATCTTTTGAGACCCATTTTAACATACAATTATCACTATCTATAGTTACTCACACATGCAATATAATCTCTCATCCTTTATTTTTAAATACATTGATCACCTAATATAATCATCACCAAACACTTGGGGGGCATCGTACTTACTTACCCCATCTCATAACATCATCAATTATCTTCCATCTTAAACACATTGCATCTACTCTTCTACATCCATCATATACATCCCCATACATTTGCATCATCATTACTCGATGATGCACTCTTGTGCTTTAGTTCACACTTGAATGTTGAGGGAATCCTATACACATGAACCTCACACACTACACAATAGACACTACACATCATGCATCTTCACACATCTTACATACATATATCCTACATCCTACATCTTACATCTTACATCTTACATTTACTATGCATTTACACATCTTATCTCATCTACACATCTAACATTACATACTATACATCCTACATTACACACTACACATTACACATCACATGATGGTTTACACATTTTACACATCTACTTATACACACTACACTCGCTTCCTGATGATGAACTCTAGTCTCACGATCCATACTTGGACTTTTAAGGGTATACAAATAAAATGGAACTCATCACACTCACACATTCAACCATTTAATCTTTCTATCGGATGAAATTCATCCATTAGGGATATACACCATAGGCTATATAATCACTTCTTCTAGCATCCATTAGTGATATATGCCATAGGCTACATCATCACTTCTCCTAATATCCTTTAGTGATGTATGCTTTAGGTTAAATCACCACTTCTTCATTTATCTTGTTGTGATATACGCTTGAGACTAAATCATCACATGTCTCATACCTTATCTCTAGGTTGCATATCATCACCGTGTGTATTCATCACATCACGCTATATACAACACATAGTTTGACCATTTCCCGATGACAAACTATCATTTTTGGCTCATTCTTAATTATAGAGGGGGCATGATAAATGAACCTCACTACATACAATTCCATTCACTCGGGAACACGACTCCCATTATTCACTTTGCATTCCATTCCATCCATCCACAACATATTGCATATCTTGGTTACATTTACTCTTGCTTGCATTTACTTATACATGTTCATCTTATTACACATGCTAGATAGATATCTTGTATGTCATTATCTTTATCATACACACATGCACATTCACTTACTTTCTAGTTATGATCACAAATCATACATGTCCATTACACACAACATGGATGTTTGGTGCAATACTTATTACCAGTCCCATAGTGGCTCCTAGGGGCATCCACTTTCGTATACTATAGGTGTTATTGTTTCATTTTATACTTAATGCTTTACATCATTGGATTATACACAATTTTAAATACTTTTTATCTTTCTAATATGCTAATGGGTGCTTCATGTGCAACATTTTTTTACAAGACTATTTTCCACCATGGTTATCTATTATATTACTTTTACTTGTTTATCATTGTATGCCATTGTTTGTGGGATTTTACCTTTGTCTTATGTGAAAAATTGTATGCTTTTGGCTTAGTCGGCCTTGATTGTCTTGCAACACCATGAGTGGTGCCCCATGCTTTTAACCCACTTTTCGTGGTCTACATTGTCTTCTTGGGTGTTTACATTATCTGCTTCTACGTTATCTCTCTAACTTACATGTCATATTTTACATGAGTGTTTATCTTTTCTTGTATTAACACTTGTTTCCTAGCCACTTGTTTGTGTCTGTCTTGGTTTCTACCAAGCACATCCCCATCCCCCTACAGGGAACAATTTCAGTATTCGGTCCTCTTTTGGGTTGCATATTCCTTATGTGATGTCGTATGCACAATAAAATATGGGGGCATCATTTAGGTGAATCAATCACCCCATATAATGGTCTACACATAGTATACAACACAACACAATACTGGTACGACAAAATTCACGACTCAGAATTAGACTTGGGTCCTTAGTACAATGATGGCTTTCCTGGAGTGTCTATAACCAAGGGGCAGTTATACAATTATTGGGTTAAACACAGTCTACAAAACTCATACAAGGTGGATTTTACGGTGCAAGTTGTCATCAAAACATGCATTGGTACACATAATCTACAGTGGTGTTTTATTTCGGGAGCAGTTAAAGGTTAGAGGATAACACCAAATTGTCCTCTCTACACTACTTCTGCCGTGACATCTGATCACCCAAAAAACCATACACTACAGTGATATCTACATTTTGGGAAGTGGTTAAAGGTTGGAGGATAAATTAGACTTTCCTCCCTATACTTCTTCGGCTAGTGGCATGAGATCACCCAAAAACTTGCACTTCATCGACATTTATAGGATCCTTTCTACACTCTTTCCTCATCATAGATCAGGTGCACATGTTCCTTTTTCACATTTTCAACATTTTCTTTTACATACTTCCTTACATGATTTTTACACACATACATGTGTCTTTACACACACTTTTATCATATACATGTGTATTTGACTACTTGATCATATTCTCTTTTTCAGGACTGTCCATATGGGAAACAAAAAATCAACATCAACATTAACAAACATCATCACACACACGATACTAACAACAAGTACATCTTATCGACATTTACACACGTATTTTCACCCTAGGTTAATTTTCATCACCTTTTACATTTTGGCATCTTTAGTCTCTGTGCTCCATCTTTTTATCACTCTATGCTTTGTCTAGTCACTCGGCATGCTTTCTACATCAATCTACATGGATATCAGATACACATCTCTATCTACTTTATTTTACCGAGGATTATGCTCACCAACATAAAGTGGGGGTAAATATAGACATAAAATCATACACTTTGAGTCATTATTTAGTCTCGATCACATACTACTATTTGTATAATTCCTAAGTAAGAAAAGTATTAATCAACCCATGCATTTGGCCACCTTTCTTTGCTTTATGCTTATGCTTTCATCCTTGCACTTGTACTTTCTTAGTTTGTCTTTTTACCTTTCGAAAATTTTCATTCTAGACACTAGTGTCCAAATAGGATGCTAACACCAGTGCAACCCCATCACCTCTAGGTGCCCTTGTCATCTTTGTACTTTGGTCACATTTTATGGGTTCTTTCTAGCCATTTGAGCATCTTATCTTTTTGGTAGTCATCCTTTTCGGGGCTAATTACGAAATGCAAGTAAGGGAATCATATAAATATAAATTTATATGATCATAATAAGGGACCAAACACTAAGCATCTACTATCACCACCTAAGGTTTAATCCATCAAAGGCATCTATAGCTCCATTTGCATCCATCTAGCTCCATCACAAGGCACACAAAGGATGGTTTATTTGTGTCACACTTCATAGGAGGAGAGTATATTATTTACATGCACACATTATTTATATTATACATCTAGTTACTTGCAGGGCTACTCACAAAGTGCAATGGACACAAGAGAAACCTAGGGCACAATTCTACACACACACACATATAGAACTCCATTGGTTCTCGATATATAGTGCATCACTTAGTCATAAGTCCATTAATTTGGCATTTGAGGATAGTATGACCCATTCATATGCATCTTTCTTTTTATGGTTTTGATGATTTTATTAGGGTTTTAAAGGTTATTTATCCATTATAGGTTTACAATGACATATAATGAAGTTCAACGACATACACACGATAAGAAGTGAAGAAGTGCAGAAACTTAACGACCATATCAGAACCAGATTCTAACCATTGTTATAGACCAGGGCACCCATAACTTAGACTAGGGCACTCATGGGTATCCCTATCCCTCTTTAGATGCCCAGTCTAGCCAAATCACTTAGATTTGTAACTTTCTGAGGCTTTTGTGTGATGGGTTTCCATCTTTGTTTAACTAGTCTCCACAGGGGCACAGTCTAATAACCTCTGTGAATTAGCTAAGACTCTTCTAACCCTTTTTTCACATTAGAGTTTTATATTCTGATTGCTTAGTTGCTTTGATATATTTCTGCATTTCATTATTGAATTCATTTATTGTTACCATAACATTAGATTAGGTTATTATATCACATTTTAGCATAATCATTTTGGTGAAACCCACTCGTGATTGGTCTTTCGGATCCTTCTTTGACATATCATATTATTTATCATGGCTTCTAAAATTCCTCAAGTTTCCTTTTTCTAATTTCCTTCAAATGCATCCTAATTACCAATTTGTTCTTAAAAATTCCTTGGACACCATGTATTTTCCCCAAGACACGCCTCTACATCAAGTAAGTGCTATTTTTGATCATTTATTTGACAACCCTAGTCTTCATGATTGTTGGGCGATGAATTACAGACCTAAGTCTTGAAGACGTGTAAGGATTGAGTGCACGGGAATAGGGTGTAGAGGTTACATGGAAATATAGAAGAAGAAGGGCACGCACAAGAAAATATGACTTCAAGACTTAGCCGTTTTTGTTTACCATGAGCTAAATATAGATTGAGTGTGAAACATGTCTTGCTTTAGAAGACTTGGAAAGCACACATCAGTATGAATACTTGAGGATGAAGCAAGGATATTTTGGGCAAGTGGAAGATCAAGCAACATGCATAGTTTTGAGCTATTAATAGGATTAGATCTGTAGTTGATATTATTAGATAATTTATTATTAGAAAACTTGCATGCTTTTGTATTTATCATGTAAGGGAACATGACTATTCTTAGCATGTAGCCTATTTTGAGGATGCATGAGTAGTGAAGGGAAAGTCCCCACTACCTATAAATATGTATTGATTTACACGGTTTAGGGATCCATGTTTTTCTAGTGTGATGCTATTGGTTTATGAGCACACATGACTATGATGATACTCTTATGTATGTATTTGGATTATGTGTTTTACAGTAATTAATACAATGGATATTTTTGTTGACATATCTATGACTGGTTCTTGTATGGTAAACCTAATCTTGATTCTTGTATAATTTATTCTTGCATATGGTTATGATCTAGATCTGTTTATGGTTTATCACTGCATTGTTATTATGGATATGGAATATATATATATATATATATATATATATATATGTGTGTGTGCTTATCATACTAAATCCTTGACAAAGCTTCCATAAAAGAGGAACTCGATACTCTTGCAGACGCTCGGGTGAGCACTTAGGTATTCTTGGGTGATGTGCTAGTGCACCTTGGGTTGTTTGGTAAAATAAAAGACTACATTTTGGTTCTATTTCTAGGACCTCTTTTCAAGATATTTGTAAGGATGTTGCTTGATGAAGACGTATTGGTTGAATTTAGCCAACATTGGAGATTGGTTAGAGATTTTAGAGGAAGATTTTACTCATCGATTTAACACTTTGGACTTGAATTTGATGCACATGCATGTGTTGAAAAAAATCTATATTGTGAACTATATGAGACATTCTTATGTTATTTCCCTATAGAGTTGTAGGAGTGGTTGATATCATACACATCAAAAAGAAACTAGAGGTATAGAGCACTTGTTTGGACACAAGAAGAATTCCAGGATCTACATGATGTTGATCTGACTTGGACACACACTGTAGATCATTAGTGGAGTGGTGTTTTGAATAGCTACATTTTGGAGTACATAGTTTCTACTTATTCCTATCTAGAGGTTGCTGAGTTTTAGTTCCTACATGAACCTAGAGGATCTTATTTGCATGTTATCCCTTTAGTGATTAAGATCTTAATCATAACCTTGGATTTGGAATAGAGTCCTATGGCTAGCTAAACCTTACCATGCCTGGGGACATGAGAAGGTGTGGTGAAAGATGGGGGACTTAGAGGTAGAGAGGTAGAGAGAAGAAAGGTAGATTAAGTTTAATGAAGTGCGTGAGAGGGATTTTAAGAAGCAACATGATGTTACAAAAAAATGGTGTTCTTTGAGAGATGGCTCATGAATGATTTGGAGCTCATGTGGAAGACTTAGAGCTAGAACATCCGGTAATCCCCATTTGGGTGAGCATGACAGAGAAACCTCTTTGGCTTTAGATGAAAGAGAGCCGCTTAACCTACAAGGACCATGGGTGCACATTTGATCCCTCCTAGTGACCTAGCCCTTGCACTTGGTTTTCCAGTTTCTACGACAGTCATTGATAAACAAGCTAGTGTGGGTGGTAGAGTAGTGACAGATAGATTTCACTTTCCATTAAGTTTAGGAGTTAATCAAATAACTTATTCATTTATGGTAGCGTAATTATTGTCTATGTTTTTTAGAGGTCTAGCTAGGGGTATATTTTTTTGGCATGTCTTCAACACGAGAACATGGGGACGTAGAACATTGGTATAACATCTAGAAGTAGTAAAAATTCAAAGATCGTGGGAGTTCAGTTTAGCACAACTATTGGAATACAAGGCAATACATCCTCTAGTTTGTTTCCTGCCATAGGGGGAGGATTAGGAGGGTCAGGTGGCTTGGGATCTAGTGGGTCTCATGGTTATAGAGGAGGAGGGAACATAGGAGGTAACACAGGTTTGGATCTAGGTGGGAATAGTCCGCACCAACCCCAACAAGTCTATTTCAAGATGTCCCTTCACATACCAGAGTATAGAGGAATTGAAGATGCAACTGAGCATGTGTATATGTGTGAGATACTATGGCACGCTAAGGGGATTATAGCTCTAGAGCATAATGAAAGTTAGTTTTCTACTACTTTACAATGGCACACATATAGTTGGTACATTAAATATGATCCAAACCAGACTTGTGTAGACTATACTCCACTATGTGATGCTTTCTTTGATTTTCACATACCCTAGTTTAAGCAGAAAAGCATCAACATGTTGAAGGGCATCAAATAGGGCATGAATAAGAGCATTAGGGAGTATGATGCACACTTTAAAACTTTGTTATCAAAGTTGTCCTATGATATCCACCTAGTCAACATGCTCAATGGTTCATTAGAGATTTGATCAAACCTTTCATGAGGGTGCTCTCGCAAAAGACTTATATAGACACGCACGAGGCACTTGAGGTAGCTTTGCACACTGAGGCAGTTGGAAGCATGGCAAAAAAATTAGAAAATTTATGAGCTAATTCAACTTGTGAGACGCGTAATGGTATTTGGTGCACAAATTATGAAGTAGAAGGACATACTAAGGATAATTTCCCTCATAAATCGGTGTGCACCATGTTCTTTGGACTATGACTATGAATTTTTTTTTTAGATCATGATTCAAGTAGGTTTCCTTGTTTTAGCACACGATAAGAAAGAATGTGTCTTGTTATTGTAAGATTTGTAAGTCTACCACTCATGATATAGAGAATTATAGATTGATTGATCAAATTCATGATGTCATTGAAATTGGTGTATGCTAGGCTAGTGTTGCAAATAATTCTAAGGAACAAGGTGAGCATCATGATCATAGTCACAATGAAGGACACTTTGATAGAGGTGATAGAGGTAGAGGTAGAGGTTACTATAGAGGATTTAGAGGCAGAGGTCATAGTGGCGGAGGAAGTGAATTCCCATGTGGAACATGTTATACATGTGGGTCTTCTAATCATTATAAATGCGAGTGCCCTCGAATATTATTTTCTCTGGTGTGGGAAGAATCAAAATTATGAAGAATTCCTGATTTTTATGAACACCTAATCAAGAAAAAAAACATGATAAGGGTGTAGGGATAGTTAGAGTACAATGCTCTATGGAATATCGGTGGATGCCAAAGTTAGCTCATGACCTAGAGGTAATCCGGTGAGATTACTATGCACACCGAGGTCAGCGCGTGTGAGATTCCATAGAAAAAACATGTTATTACAAAACAAGAGGTATTACATGCAAAGTATTAAGATCTTGTCCATCAATAAGAAGTCTATCAAGAGACTATGGAGGCCATTTGGAATTTGTAGGGTGAGATATAATGCTTAAAGGAGTAGTTGCGAAAGGTGGAATAGGAAAAAGTAGTTGAGCTTCCTTATAAATATGTTGATGAATTGAAGGAGGTTTGTAAGATGTTGTGCCAAGAAAACATCATTCCTTTATTGGGGAATGGTTAAGGGGAAAGATTCCGTGTGCTGGATTTGAGTGCGAGAGACAAATTTTACATGCTAACTTACCTCCTCACAATCTTGATTATGACAAAGAAATCACTCTGAATACTATTGTTGATGGATGACTGCTGAGTAACATTTTGATTGATACAGGTGTAGAGGTAAATGTACTCACCTTGGATGCGTGAAACCGATGAAGAGGCCACCATTACAACCATCTTCAAATATGTTGTGTATGGCGAAGATAATTAAAGCCACACCCATTGGATTTATGAAATATTCCACTATTACTATACAAGGGGTGAAGTTTACTGGGGATTTTGAAGTCTTGCCACTTTAGAGGTGGATAACTTGCCGTCATTATTTGGGCACCCTTGGTGTTACGTAAATAATTTTGATCTATGTTTTAATAAGGGTTACATCATTTTTGAGAACACAACAAAGTGTGTGATCATTCCTTCGATGGATGGAAAAGCTTTACCTTATGTAAAACCTTTGAGTGAAGAGGATTTGAAAAAAATTATGTGCGCACCATTAGGGATCTGAAGTACTTGAGCCATCAAAGGAAGGAGTTATTCAATGGGATGATGCATAGTATATGAGTGATATAACCAACATTTCTTGTGACAACTAGGTGCATAGGAATTATGAAATTGTTAGGCTTAAAATGAAGAGTGCAATTACACACGTAAGTACGTTGCGTTGCGTTAGGCGTTTGGGTAGTAACCATGTACCAAAGTACACTGGCGAGGGAAATCCTGAAGTATTTTTGCACGCTATGGAAGACCAATGGAGACCAAGTGGAAAGAAGGAATATAATAGTGTACACCTTGTGTGGGACAACAATGTGCTTTGGTGGATGGTCCACAGAGATGGTCTTTGAGAGTGATGAGAAGTGAGAATCACTTTCTCTGGTAGATTTATTCGAGCAATGCACCTACTAAGACATGTGAATTCAATTTGAAGGATTCTGCTTCACACCACATTCAACAATGTGAGAGACTCTATAAAGAGGGGTAGGATTTTGATTCACTATGGGTGTATAAGTTTTACTTCACCTTGTAAGGATGCACAAACATGGTACGTCTATGCGGAATTGAATAGAGAAACAAGGAATTGGAAAGAACTAACTATGGGTATAATTAAGACCTTTGAATATTTTTCTACTAAACCTCTGGTGAATGAGGAATTATAGGTTATGAAGCACTTGACTATGGGAGATAGTGCAAAGGATGAGGAGCTTATTCAAGAGTTACTAGGTGAGTCAGATATGAAGGTGCGTTTTGAAGAAGAAGAAACAAATGAAGAACAACTTTGGCATGCCTGGCCTAGAAAAATAAAAAGGTAAAATGGTCTACATGATTAATGATGAAGAAGTGGAGAATCTGGATGTTAACCATACTTTGGGTATGCTCGAGGTCATAGACGGTGCATATGAGAAAACACACGTATATTACGAGCCTATGAAAATGAAGAAGGTCAAAATTGGGAGAGATGTAGGACCTAAGGAGGCCATCATTGGTGACTACTGGTTTGAATCATAGGTTATAAAAATCATTGAGATATTGTGTGACTTCCAGGAGTTATTTCTTAGAGGCTATCATGAGTTTAAAGGAGTACATCACTCTTTGGGTGAGATGAGGATCAAGCTAAAGGAAGGTGCACACCCGGTTAGGAAAAGGCCTTATAGGATGAATCCTAATCTGCATCAAGGTAAAGGAAGAAATTGATAAGATGTTAAAGTCTGGAATCATTGAGCCCATTAGGGGTCAGAGTGGGTTAGCCCTATGTTGATAAGTATAAATAAATATGGAAGGATAAGAATCTATGTGGATTATAGGGAGTTGAATGTTGTATGTGTAATAGATTCCTTTTTCACACCTTTTATTGAAGATATTATAGAAGGTGTTGCAAGGCGCGAGATCTACTCCTTCACTGATGGATTTTCTAGATATCATAAGGTGAGGATTGCTAAAGAGGATCAAGAGAAGACACCTTTCACCACTGAGTGGGGAATTTTTTCATACACGCTTATGGATTTCAGATTGAAGAATGTGCATGTGGTATTTTCATGCATTGTTGTACATTATTTTGAAGACTTTATACACAAGTTTTTACAGATTATTTGGATGATTGGACAATTCATGGGCTAGTAAAAGATTCATTGTATTAATTACTATAAAACATGGAAGCCAAATGCATATATAAGAGTATCATCATAGTCACGTCACTTATAAACTAGCAACATAACACTAGTAAAACATGGATCCCTAAACCATGTGCAAATCTATATTATAGACATAAAATTATGCACTTTAGATATTATTTACCTCGGTCTTATACTACTATTTAGAAGGTTCTCAAGTGAATAAAGTACTAATTAATCCCACCTTTTGGCCATCTTTTTCTTATATTTTATTTCTTCATTCCCACGTATTTTTATATACTTATCCACTTGTTTTGCAACTTCCCCATCATTCTATCCCAAAATCAGGGTGCCCAAGCCTATACTGGGGCATCTTGTCCCACCATGGGTGCCTCGGTCTATGTTTCTCTTTTACCACTTCTTTTTGGGGCCTTTCTATCTATTTTTCATCCTTATCCTTTTCCTAGTCAAATTTATTTAGATTAATTATGAAATTAATCTTGAGATCACTATAAATATAAAGTTAAAAGACCATAACAAGGGTCCTAACATCACATACTACTATCACTCCATCTAGAGTTGCATCCATTATATCACTTGCATCCACATAGTTCCATGCATCAAGGCTAGGATATTTTCATCACATACACTGCATAGGGGGAGGGATTCTATTCTATTCCATGCACACACATGCTATTTACATTTTCTATAGTTACTATTATGCGCTACTTCACAAAGTACGACTGGCATAAGAACACTTAGGGCATGACATACACAAACTCACTAGAACTACATCCGGGTCCAAAATGTAGTGCAATGCTCAATGATAAGACCACTAGTTTGGCGGTTGAGGTCAATCTAAACCATTCATTTGCATCTTTATTTTTCTAGGGTTTGATACTTCCTTTTATCTTGCAGGTCATTATTCACCACATACGACGTAGTCCAATGAATCTAGTGGGATAGATAGAAAAAGTATCGGATCATCTTTCGACAATAAAAAACTCAGATCTGGAGCATTTACAGAGACTAGGGCACCTTGGGGCACCCCAATATCTTCCTAGTTGCCCTAGTCAGTTTAGATCTTCTAGATCTGGTCTTCGCAGGGTTTTTGAGTGATCGTTTGTGCTTCCAGATTCTTTTTCGACCCGCGACAACTGCGGGACAGTCTCTTCGAATCATATAAGCCATTTCTCTCCCTTCTCTTGCACATTTAGGGTTTTATTTCACTTAGAATAATTAATTGCACTTATTACATACTTGTCTTAGTTTATTTATACATCATTTTAGTCCTCCTAATTAGATTAACATTAATACCCTATGCTCATTAGTCTAGGATCCTTTCAATATTTTTATTAGTCATTTTAGTGAACCCCAAATTTCTTCATCACACCTTCTAGGGTTTTTCATTTACCTTTAGCCATCAAGAATATTTCCGTCATTGAATATCTGATTACCCATTCTGATTTACTTCATCATGTTCAAAACCTTTTTGTTACTACCAATGTTTCTATTGACATACATCCAGATTCCATGTATGACACGTTTCTTTGATGCCTTTTCCCAACATATAGCATTTTGAGCCAATCCTCCTACTAATATTCACCCCTTTGACAATGACCCACCACTTTACATCATGTCTCGCATCTAAATTTTATTGTTAAGCGCACTCTTATATATAACGGGTTTAAGATCAATTTGTGCCCTATGTCCTTTCTCCAGATTTAGGTTTGTCTACTTGTGACATTAGCCCTTCTTCCATCTCACTCCATGCTTATGATGGTATTGTCCATCCGTGTCTAGGCCACGTTACCTTACCTTTAACTATAGGTCCTAAGACTCTCCCTACCGTCTTCTTTGTCATTGATTTTCTTATCTCATATAATTTCTTGCTAGGAAGGCCATGACTTCACGCCATGTAAGATGTTTCTTCTACAGTCCATCGTTATGTCAAGTTCTTACATGAGCGTGTTGAGTATACTATATTCCAAGATCATGATCCATTCCAATATTGCATTCATGACCCTCATACTAGTCTTCCTATCCCTTGCATTGATACTACATATGAACCTCAACCTATGGATGATCAACCTCATTTACCACCGCTTGAGGGAACTATTTGTTTACTATATTCTATCCCTTATACACTACTTCATGCTACTGCTATTATTCCACATTAGCCAACCTGTTCCATCCATACACCATCTCATTCCCTCTTCATCTTCACAATTAGCTCATACCCCCTTTACATGTACACTCTTCATACATGGCTCATATTGGGAACATGTTCCACTCGATCCTACCTATGATGTCACCATATGTTCCCATGCCGGCCTCGCTCATCTTGGTTTCACTTTTGAGGACCTTCAGCCTTCTACTCATGCTCCTCATTTATACTATGGATTTTTCACTATCATGATGGCTTATGGTTTGCATGTTTTTCATCTTCTAGTCTATTTACCGCATACCCCTTGTTCCTCTCCACTCACATTAGGGGATTCTTGTCTTACCTACATTGGTGGCACCTTAGACCCTAGTCATACTAATATCTCATTCCCTATTGCCATTTGGCTATTTCCTCATCTACAATAGTTCCTTTCTTAGCTAATCACATAACTACACTCAATGGTATGCCCATGGTTTCCCACAACCCCCATTTACCAACAAAGAGTATGCTATGGGCATGTACAATTCAAACATCACAGGATCCTTGCATGATTAACCCAATACTATTGCTTACCAGGTCACTAATGCTTGTCCATATGACTTTGACCTTGAGGATGATGATCTTCTCGATGACTTCACATGATTTTCAACCACCACTACTTGGGGGGCATAACCATTACACAACCCCCCTTTAATATATTAGTATATCTACATCTCTACTATTTGCATTCTTAGACCTTCATTTATTCACATATAGACATATTTATTACACATCATATCACCCTCATTACCCGATGACACACTCTTGTGCTTCGGTTCACACTTGAATGTTGAGGGATTACCATTACACTAAACCCCACAAACGACACTATAGGTTCTACACATTTAGATTCTATCACATACACCACACATCCTACCTCATCCTTTCTATACTTAGTCTACATCCTTCATTATCCTATACATACCTCATCTATTAGTCATTTATACATCATATATGTCATACACACTACACTAGTCATCATATCATTTGCGTCTAGTTTTTATCCCCTTCTTACATTCTATATTCACGTTAGGTCACATTATATATGGGTCTAGATTTACATGTCATCACTACATATTCTACACCTATATTTGTATCTTGCATCATCTACACATCTTACATGGTCTTATTCACATAGTGCATCTATCCATCATATATAAATTCTACATACTACACTAGATTCCATTACACATGGATCTAGTTCTACTTATCATCATTACATATTCCATTTCTATATACATTACATATCCTCTACATACTACACATCCTACATTGCATTACCTACACCACACATTTACATCCCATATTCATCACTTGGTCATTTATACTACATTGTCTTCTATGCGCTACACTCACCACCCTATGATGCACTTTAGTTCCTCGGTCCATACTCAACTGCCGAGGGTTTACCAATCAAATGGACCTTACATTCACCAATGTGACATTTTCCTCATGTAAAATTTCTTGTGTTAGTGACATACACCTTAGGTTAAATTGTCACCTATCTTATCATCTTGTAGTGGTATATGCTTTAGGCTAAATCACCACCCCATTATCATCTTGTAGTGGCATACACCTTAGGGTACATCACCACTTCCTTCTTGTTCATCCCATAGTGACATATGCTTTAGGCTAAATCATCACCCATCTTCATCCTTTCATTTTATAGTGATATATGCTTAGGGCTAAATCATCACTCATACATTCAACAAGTTGTGGTATACACTTAGGCTATAGGGTCCACACACATCTTTCCATCTGTCTCATCCCCATACACTCATTCTATAGTGATATACGCTTAGGGCTAAATCATCACTCCTCTATTCCATAAGTCATGATATACACTTCAGCTATAAGGTTCACGCACATCTCTCCACATGTTGCATTTCATCACCATTACATATACATACTCCTCATAGTGCGCTAGACATAACAAACACTACTTGATCATTTCCCGATGACACACTCTCATTTACAGTTCATTCTTGATTGCTGAGGGGAAAAAAATGAACCTCACTGCATAGACATTCCATCCACTTGGGGGGCAAGTTGCTCCTATTATTCCATCTTGCATTCCATTCCATCCATCCACATCATACAACATTATCTTGGGGGCATTTAATCTTACTTGTTAGTGTTTTGCATGCTCACTTTATTACACATGTTAGACTAATTTCTTCTATTTCATTATCACACACACATGCATGTTCATGCCTTGTTTGGTGTGATCGTAGATACATGACTCTACACGCGGAATGAATGATCATCTTTACCCTTCCTATACTTGGTTGATTAGGGCATCCACATTCATCTTATCCAGGTACTATTTTTTCATTTTGTACATAACATATTTTACTACTTGTTTATACACGCTTTGACATATTGGTTATCACTTTAACATGCTAACGGGTGTTCCATGTGTAGAAATTGTTTTGTAGGATTACATGTTTCCATGACTACTTGTTTGTTTCTACTTATCTGCTTTGTTTTCCATTATATGTAGGCTTTGCCCTTTGCTTGTGTGCACACTTTTTTGTTGTTTGTGGCCATGATGGCATTGCATGTCTTGTGACATCATGAGTGATGTCCCATGTTTTCAACCCACTTTGTGTGGTCTACTTGTTTTCTTACGTGTTTATACTACTTTGTTTGGTAGTTTTTACATTGTCTGTGTATTTTATACTTGTCTTATTACATACATGTGTTTTTAGAATAACACTTGTTTTGGATAGCCATCCCCTTTTGTGCACGCCTTGGTATCTACCAAGCATTTCCCTATCCCCTACATGGCGAGTTCTATATAGGTCATAGTGTAGTTGGTCCTCTTTTGGGGCAACATTCTCCTTTTTGTGACATTGCATTCGCCCCCAAAGAAGGGGAACATCTTTGAGGTTTTTTTCTACTAACATAGCATATTTACACCGGCTTAGTCATGTGCATTTTTGCCCTTGACATTGTGGGTTTACATACATCGAGTGAGTTCAGACTAGTCTACAAAATCCATACACAACCACCTCTACAAGACATGGTGTCCTTCGGAAATTCTACAAAACAATTATAGGATTGGGGGTTATAGTGGGTGTGAATTTCTACACTAATCCATCTAAAGGCATCGGATCACCCAAAAACTAGGACAATACATATATCTCTTCACACATTTCAATAGAAGTGGTTAAAGGTTGGAGGATATAACGCATTTCCTCCCTATACTTCTTTAACTAGGGTGGCATGAGATCACCCAAAAAACTCATGACAATACATGATATCCTTCTACACCCTTTTCTTGACATGGATTAGGTGCACATGTTCCATTTACACTTTTATTCTAGCATATTTTACATTTGTGTACTTTACACATTTCTATATACATGCGTATTTTACACATCGTTTTTACATACATACATATTTGACTACTTGATCATTTTCTCCTTACAGGTCCGACCATATGAGAAACAAACAATCAAATTGAGGGAAACAACAACAACAATAATGATAATGCACCACTATAGGCACTTGCCTTTACTAACCATGTAGGTACACTACATACAACAATAACTACACATGCATTCCGCCCTAGGTTCACTCTCATCACTTTTTATGCACATTTTTCATCTTTAGAATCCACGCTCCTCCACATTTTTCTTTTTGTCATTCCATGCTTGATTCTAGTCCATCGAAATGTATTCTTATACACTCTACATGGATATCAGGTACGCATCTCTATCTACTTTATGTTCGGCGTTCCTCTTACCAACATAAAGTGGGGAAAATGTAGACACAAAATTATGCACTTTAGATATTATTTAGCCCGGTCTTATACTACTATTTAGAAGGTTCTCAAGTGAATAAAGTACTAATTAATCCCACATTTTAGCCATCCTTTTCTTATATTTTATTTCGTTATTCCCACGTATTTTTCTATACTTGGCTACTTCTTTCGCAAGTGCCCCATCATTCTAGCCCAAAATCGGGACACCCCTACTGTCTTGGGCACCCCGGGCACCCTCGATCCCACCCCGACGCCCGGTCTATGTTTCTCTTTTCTCACTTCTTTTTGGGGCATTTCTAGCCATTTTTCATCCTTATCCTTTTCCCAGTCAACCTTTTCGGGATTAATTATGAAATTAATCTTGAGATACCTATAAATATAAAGTTATAAAACCATAATGAGGGTCCTAGCGTCACATACTACTATCACTCTATCTAGAGTTACATCCATTGCATCCATATAATGCCATGCATCAAGGCTAAGAGATCTGCATCACACACACTTTATAGGGGGGGATTCTATTCTATTCCATGCACACATGCTATTTACATTTTCTATAGTTACTATTGCTTTGCTTTACTTCAAAAGTGTGACTAACACAAGAGAAATTAGGGCACGACACACACACACACACACACACACGGAACTACATCTAGGTCTGAAATGTAGTGCAGTTCTCAGTGATAAGACCATTAGTTTGGCGGATGAGGTTATTTTAAACTATTAATTCTACATCTTTATTTTTCCTAGGGTTTGATACTTCCTTTTGTCTTGCGCAGTCATTATTAACCACATATGATGTAGTCAAACAAATCCAATGTGACAGGACATACAAAGTATCGATCATTCCACAACCATAAAAAATTCAGATCTAGAGCATTTACAGAGACTAGGGTGCCTAATATGTAGACCAGGGCACCCTGGGGCACCCTAATACCTTCCCAAGCACCCCAGTCAGTTCAGATCTTCCAGATATGGTCTTCGCAGGGTTTTGAGTGATCGTCTGTGCTTCCAGATTTTGTTTTCGGATCCGTGACAACCTGCGACTGTCTCTTCAAATCAACTAAACCATTTCTCTCCCTTATCTTACACATTTAGGGTTGCATTTCACTTAGAATAATTAGTTGCACTTATTACATACTACTTTAGTTTATTTATACAACATTTTATTCCTCATAATTAGATTAACATTAATACCCTATATTCATTTGTCTAGGATCCTTTCAATATTTTTGGTAGTAAAATACATATTTATAGGTAGTGGGGACTTTCCCTTCACTACTCATGTATCCTCAAAATAGGCTACATGCTAAGAAGATCCATGCACCCTTACATGATAAATACAAAATCATGTAAGCTTGCTAATAATAGATTATATAATAATATCAAATTCAAATCTAATACTATTAATAGCTCAAATCTATGTATGTCACTTGATCTTCCACTTGCCCAAAATATCCTTTCTTTGTCCTCAACTCTTCATAGTGATGTTTGCTTTCCAAGTATTCCACTAAGACGTTCTCCACACTCAATCTATATTTAGCCCATGGTAAACAAAAATGGCTAAGTCCTGAAGTCATATTTTCCCACTCGCACCCTTATTCTTCTTTATTTCCATGTGCACCTCTCGCACCCTATGCTCAAGTGCCCAATCCTTATGTGCCTTCTATAATTAGGATGTATTTAAGACTTATGTTTGAGAGGTTCTGATAGTTGAACATCTCTTTAAACATTAAGAATGCATTTGAACTACATTATTTGGGACTATGTTAGGACATATTATCTGTAAAGAAGGCTTGTTGGTAGACCCTGCTAAGGTTTATTTTATTTTGGGCTTAGAGGAACCTATTAACTAGAGTAAGGTGCACAAATTCTTAGGGCACACAGGTTATTACAGGAATTTTATCAAAGGTTATGCTAGGATTGCTGCACCCTTGGAGGAATTTATGAATAGTAAGGGAAAGTTCCATTGGGGTGAAGCACAACAACGTACATTTGAAACATTGAAGGAAAGGCTTACTATAATGGCTATTCTACACTTTCCTTCATGGACTAAACCTTTTCATGTGCATGTGGATGCCTCTGGCATGACCATTGGCATAGTATTAGCCTAGCCTAGACAAGCTATTTTTGATCATCCTATTTAATTCACAAGAAGGAAGTTGACCTCAGCTGAATAGAATTATTCAACTACAGATCACGAGGCCTTGTCCATGATTTATGAGCTCCACAAGTTTAGACAATACTTACTGGAAACTCATTTTATATTCGATCTGAGATCACATGGCATTGAAGTACTTGGTGAACAAGCCCATTTTGCAGGGGCACATATGTTGTTGGATTCTGTTGTTTCAAGAATTTGAATTTATAGTGGTGGTAAATCTAGGTAAGATTAACCCAGGACCGATCATCTATCTAGGATTAATTTAGGAGAGGATGCACAAAGCATTAAGGATACAATGTTGGATGCATAGTTGTTCGATTGAACCACACGCCCTCTGAATTAGAAGATATTTTTGTATTTTTGCGTACTTGGTGTGGAACCTAAAGGGATGAAGAGTTTAGAGAAGAAACAACTTGCCATACGCACCCCGCCTTATATGTTGATTAGTGGAGACTTATACAAACTAGGTGGGATGAAGTTTTACGCTGTTGTGTACTTAAGGATGAGTGTAAATCTATTATGGAGGAAGATCATGGTGGTATTGTAGGTGGAAATTAATCCAGGGATGCCACCATGTGCAAGATTTTGTTTGCTAGCTTGTGGTGGGAAATACAGTATAAAGATTGTAAAGAGTATGTCGGGTGTGTGATCATTTTTAGCACCTTGGAAAGCTTGGACATAGAGATGAAATACCTTAAGTCCTATTACAAGTGCATAACCTTTTGAAAAGTGGGCAATTAACTTTGTGGGTCCTATTTCCCCACCCACGTGTAGTACTGGATCATGCTATATTATAACTTGTACAAACCATATTACAAGGTGGGTAGAAGCGGTGCCTACAAAGGATTACATAACAACTACAAAAACAAGGTTTTTATGGGAGAACATTATAAATAGGTATGGATTCCCATTGAGTTTGACAAGTGATAGGGAACTCATTTCCTTAATGAGACTATCAAGATATTATTGGAAAAATTTATGGTGGCACACCATAAAACAACACCCTATCACCCCTAGGTAAATGGAGCGTAGAGGATTTCAACAAGATATTGGGACATACATTGATGAAGATTTGTGATGTTGGAAGGAAAGAATGGGATGATAAAGTCTCTGTTGTACTTTGGGCATACAGACAACCTACAAGAGGTTAAACAAAGCCACACCCTTTCAATTGGTGTTTGGCACAAGGTTGTTTTTCCAATAGAATTCATGTTACCTTTTCGCGTATCACGCACCCAGAGGTCTAGATGCTGAAAAATAACTTAAAGAGCATATTGATAAACTTATGTAGTTGGATGAAAGGCATGCCATTTCTCATTGGAGTTAAAAGATAGAAAAGGCCAGGCAAAAGGCTTGGCATGATAGACATATTAAGGATAAAAAAATTAAAGTTGGATAGATGGTTCTTCTTTACGATTCCAAGTTCTTATGTGACTATGGAAAGCTCAAAGTGCATTGGTTGGGACCGTATGTTGTGATTTACATACTTGATTCAGGCGCTTGCGATTCACAGACCTTTGGATGGGACACATTTACCAGTGTTACTTCATGGGAGTAGGTCGAAGCCCTACTAGAAATAAGTCTTCTTGGTGTTTTTAATAAGGCATTATTGCCATTAGAATATATTTATTTTCATGCATTCCTTCTATATATTTTTCCTTTCATCATTGCTATGTTTTATCAATTTAGTTCAATGGTTTGTGTAATAAGTGCATTTGTGTGCTAGAAGCTGATTAATAGCTATTGAATTCATATGCAAAGGACCGCACATACTTTTAGTGTGGGGTGGAGTATATATAAGATAAATGGATTGAGTTTGAATGTTCTATTAAATATGGGTATGCATAGGGAGATATTATGCAGGTGCTTGAAGTAAAGGTGTAGATACAGAAAAATTGCTAATAAGTAAAGACCACCTATGGATGAATGGACAAACAATGTTAGGTGAGGTAGGTTGCATCATGGGAAAATACTTGGTGAAAGGTGTAGTGGATAGAAAATTCGGTGCATGAAGGCACGTGAAAGGAGGTATGTGGCCGAGAAGTAGTGGGCACACTAAAAGGTTATGACTGGGGCACGTAAAAGGAAAAAAATCAAAAGAAACATCATTCAATGTTGAGTACGAGGGTAGGTTGAGAGCAATAAATGTGGAAAATTTTACAAACATTATAAAAGGTAGTATTATGAAATCATTTTTACATTGCGATTGTGAATAAGAAGCATTCGATCTAGTTGAAAAGTGAGCTAAGAGTGAGTTGCGTGAGAAGTGCGAAGAGTTGTGATAAGAAACTGAACCAGATGTATTTGTGCATGGGATTGGTTGGCGCTCCATTGGAGAGAGTGTTTGAGTGAAACAAAGGCATGTGGGGAGGCAAATTGGTAGTTAGGGTTCAATTCTGAAGCTAGGACATGTGGGTTTTGAGTTACAGAGCTCAAATCGACTACAAGAACACACTTTTATAGTCACTATGGCACCTAAACGAGCACCTAAGTGACTACAAGGGGCAGAAAGAAAAAGGAAGTAGAATCGAAAGTTTAAGACAACCCAGAAGTCAATTTTTAGAGATGCAATCTCCATAAGGGGTATTCATGGGTCGCGATTAGGAGTCACACATTCGGCATTGCAAAGTAAGTGACTACAACCACATAACTAAGGATAATAAAGATGAATTAGACAAGTTGTTGGTGGTAAAAAAACTATGTGAATAGAGAATGATATGGTCATATACGATGACACATGAGAAAAATTGTTGATGAATATGGGAGTTTTGTAACTTTATGAACTCCCCTACTTTGGAAAACTAGAGAAGCTTTATAATTTGTTACCGAGAAAATTTATTGGGTGGAAAAAATTGTGGATTTCTTGCCAACACTATGGGAATCTAAGTCCCTCTATTTAACTGTGTAGCTACCATATATGCATGCGCGAGTAAAGGTGGATTTTCCTGGTGGCCTTATGGTTGGGGATCCAACAGGGGCACTCCACTAACCTTGTGGCAAAGCTAGCAATCTCTTGCTAGGGAAGACTTTGTCTGAAGAGTGGGAAAGGGGAGTGAGAAAGAGGTAGGAGAACTAATGTTGCAAGTAGAAAATCAAATTCCTACACACACTAGTTAGAAACTTCAACACATGCATTCATGAGAAGAAACAACTCTACAAATAACAACAAGACCAAATAAAATTTATTGATCACAAAGTATCAAGAAACCCCTTAGTCAAAGAAAGCTAGAAACTCCTTGTATTGATTGCTTAAACCAAATTTGTACATAGTGTGGGAATGGAAGAAATTTGAGAGTGGAGGAAAGTAGAAGAAAATGGATATCTCCTTTTCTTTCTCTAAGTATAATGCACTCTTGAGTTTACAAGATCAATTGCCAACCCTTTGAGATGGGAATGGATTTACAATTTATAGAGTAGAATCGACTCCTCATCTTCTTCATGACCCTCCATATGCCTTATTTCTAACTTTATACTATTTATATTCCTACAAAATATTTAAGTCCCTTTTATAAAATCAAGGTGACTTAATTTACATTATGTTTCTAAAGTCACTTTTAGGTGACTTAAAGGCATACCAAAAAGTGCAAACCCCAACGAAGAATTAGAACATTTGAAGAGAGAGAAAGTTGGGGAGAGAGAAGAGAGAGAAGAGGAGAAGATGTTGCCCCGATAAATTTTGATGATCCTCGAATGATGATGGAAATCTCTGATGTGATGAAACTCCCTCAATGTCTTGTTGTGCCAAACTTTCCCTTTGAGAACAACCTACTATTTTTAGTAAGTACACCTTGGGAAACTTACTATTTTTAGTAAGTGTCATAGTTAGCTTTTCCCAACCTCCACTGGCTGCTATGGTAGCTTGAATTATTTCTTCTTACTGTGTTCATCTCACCTTTTGGACCAACCAACTATTTATAGCAGGGGCTTGCGGAACCACTTACTATTTTTAGTAAGTGTCAATTTTGAGCCGAAATGACCTTTTTGATGACTTTGCCTGCCATGAAACTCCCTCAATGTTTACCACCTTCTTTGTAGCTCTTAAAATGGTGGCTTATCTAAAGTAACAAACCCCTATGTAGGAAGACATGCTATTTTTAGTAAGTGCACTGCGATTATCAGATTGTAATAAAAAAATTCTCAAAATTCTGGGTTTTATTTTGTCCCATGCTTCACGTTTGAGTAACTACTCCATCTGAAAAAGTGGGAAAATAAGATTTTCATGGCATGGGAAGAATACTAAAAAAAAACACAACCCTCCATATCCCTAAAAATAGGGGCTTCATGGCACAAAACTAGTTCATGCGAAACTAAATTTTTCAACAATCATTTCCTCCAATTTTTGGGCGATTTCACCCACAGGAACCGTAAGAAGCTAAGAGGTAGCTAGCTGATTTTTTCCATTAATGTGTCATGGCGGACATTAATGGAGCTCAAAAATTTCAGGTTTCCTTTTCTTCTCATTTTCAATAAAAATTACATATTTGTTATGGGTTTTTTCTTCGTGTTTCATGTGTAATTTTTTTGCTTCAATCAATAACCGGGTTTGATGGGAAATCCCACTTCTTTCTTCTTGAGCCAAAAAGAAGATTTATTCATTGTGAATGATATGTTGCATAAGAGGAAAGTTTAAAGTATTTTTTTGATGGTATTAGATAGAGGAAAAACAACAAAAAAATGGCTCATTTATTTGTGGATTGGTTTGCAATATTTTTGTGAATCTCCATTTTTGGCTATGGAGATTTTCTACTGTTCTCTTCATTGTTCTTCGTTTCTCCTTCTTCATTTTCTCAAGCTTCCTTCTGATACCTGTATGATTTAATGGAATGAAGGAGAATATTTCTATGATAGGTCTGGTTTGAGGTTCAATAATGGTGGAGTGATGGCAAGGAGGTTGCAGAGGAAGAATGGAGGTATAGGTTGTGCATGGGAGTGGAAGCAGTTAGAAGCAAGTAAATATTTGAATTTTTAAAATCATGTTGAGAGAGGGATGGGTGAATTTTCTTGTCCCTGAATTCCCTCACCTCAAAGGGACATGAGGGACATCAATTTCCATGGTAAGCAAGGAGCTGACACGTGTCGTTGATATCGACGACAGGGAGTTAGTGCTCAAAAATAAGCTTTAAAGCACTGAGGGGTTAGAAGTGGGTCATGTGGGTGACCAAAAATCTCCTAGAAGGATGGGTGAATTTTTAAAGGTTTGATGTCCCTGAAATGCGAGGACATGAGGGACATCAAATTCCATGACAACCCTAGAGTTGACACGTGGCGTTGATACGACGACATGGAATTTGAGCTCCAAATTACACCCACGGGCTGAACTGAAATGTTGATGGTCATATGGGGTTATAGAGGTCACATGGGGTTGGGAACATTTTTCAAGGTTGATGTACCCTAACCCTTAGGGATGTTGGGGACATAAAATCCCACTAGGCTCTGGAGCTGACACGTGTCCTCCCAAAATTTGGCTAAGTCCCGAACTTGCTCCAAGAGGACAACTTATGACGATGATAACTTGAGCTCTTGATGGAATTTTTGAAAAATTTCTATATGATCCTGAATGGAAATGGAATTTTTAATCCAATGGTGAGGGTCTCATGTCTTTATTATTCCATTTATCCCTAAAAAATTAGATTTTTGATTTGGTACTCCACATTGTACATGAGAAAAACTTCTTGCATACCTAATGTGCCAAAGTGTTTTGGAAAATATGATTTAACCATATTGTAGGGATTGGAATTATATTTATATATATTTTTTTTTTTCTCCTAAATCCATCCGGAGCTCCTAGAATCACCCTCTGAAGCTCCGCAACTTATTTGGCATGTGCACTACCTAGGCCTGTGAATCCCCAACTTTGATGAAACTGCCACAACTGCTCCAAATCTTCCTTGAACCTTCCAAAATCACCTTCATGATGTTCCTATGCCTTTCAATCACTTCCATGTCTGTTTTTGATTTTCTTTTATGCTCCATGGAGTTTCTCTAGTCCTCGAAGGCTAGTGATAGCCCTTCCCACAATTGCTCTGTAGCTTGCACTTTTGATGAACTCCTAAAATCACCTAGGGGGTTGATTTGACTTTCCTAAATCACCTAGGGGAATGAATTAACACCGATCGGGAGGTTACTTGGACTAATGGGAAGAAGACTGGGGTGTCTTGGAATGATAGGACTTGAAAAAATTGGTACATGGGTATTGTTGTCGTGCTTGGAAATTGTCAATTTCCTTGTTGCACATTTACATGACAATAATAACTCTAGCTTGGGGACATGACATGGAATGAGCGTAGTGAATACATGGTGTGAAGAATCCCAAAATCTCAACTTTAGACCATATAATCCATTGACCAGTGCCTTATCCATTGGGCTCTGTGGAGTCACATACAACTTATAAGAGAGAGAGAGAGAAGAGAGAGAAGAGAAACACATAAAAACAAGGAAAAGGAAACACAAAACACACACGATAGAAAAGGAAACACACCACAGAAATGGAAACACACCTAACAATCACCTATGGTATAGGGTGGGGGATAACCCACTTTCACTTAAGCATTTTCGTTTCTCAAAACTTACACGTGAGTGGGAACACTTTGAGTGATGTTGTTCTGTGAAGCCATTGAATGGTTTGAGAAAGTAACCTCCTTTCCTTAATTGTTTATGGAAGCCAAGTGCTTCCATGATTGTCCTTTTACTTTTTAGGAGTGAGTCCATGTGAGATTCTTGATGCTCAAGTATTTTCTTGGAAATTCCACTTCCTTCATGTTCTTTGAAATCGGTTTCATAGTGCCAGTTGCCTTCCATGTTTATCCATATAGTGATTCTCCATCAAGCATCTCATCACTGCCCCAAAGCTGATTTTCATTCCAATTCCTTGAATATTCTGAGTTACTTTCTTTCCCGGGTCTATGCTCATTGACATCTTCTCCATGAGAAACATTAGATTCATCCTTTATCTCTATTCCACTATGAGGCATTTGAGTATTGGTGGGAGAATAAGAGGAAAAATCATATTTTTCTTGTATGTCCAAGGCATGAGTTAAGAGATCAAGAATAAGCTCGAGATCTTCCGAAACTCCTACTACATCCAAGATTTCTTGCACAGTTATGCTTCATTGTTTCCTATAACTCATATTTATACACCTTTGAAGAATGTAGCTCAAGGAAACTATCTAGAGGGATTACCTCATCATTTTGGGAATCATTGCACTCTACCGATCCTTCATCAAAAAGATCATCTTCAGAGATCTCTCCTTGCTTCAATTTCTTCATCATGGAAAGAGTCTTCATCTTCAAATGGGAAAGAAAATATCTCCATTTCATTATTGCATCCATCAACCATTAGCTCAAGAGTGACATCATATTTTTCATCTTGCCTTATCTCAATATGGCCAACCTTCACATTGGTTAAGGCTTCCAAATTAGCTTCATGCTTATCTTTCATATTCATGGCTTGCATCAGGAGTTCAAGACCGAGCTTGGGGTCCTTAGTTTCTTCTATGGCTTTCAGTAGTTCTTGTACATAACCAATTTCTCTCAAACCTTTCATGGGCTAATAAGAAGATGATTTTTCTCTCCATAGATGGCCTAGCTGAGGTCATCTTCATCCCCAAATGGGAATGAGAATAAATCCTCATCATGGATAAGCACATAAGCTGATTTTTCTTCTTGAAAATCATCAAGAACCATTTCCTCTTCTTCATGGTTTGCATCATCCGACAATTTGAGGATGCCCTCTTATAACTTGAATCTCCTCAAAGCTTCTTCAAGGTCCATACCTCTTCGGGAAGGCATGTCTGGTCATATCAAGATGGGGATATCCTCTTCCTCCTCGATTTCCACAAAGTGATTCATCTTCCTGCTACCTTAATACAAGATATTAGCTTTAGGATTTTGTGCTTTTACATCATGTACCTCATCTTCTTCTCTAGAAGCAATTTCTCCATGTCTCCTTTAACTGGTATGGTTGTAGATGAAAATTCATCTGAATTTTCCCTCCCAAGTCTTGATAGAAACTTCTACTCGCAACATTTCGAATGAGGTTGGACATGTCTGCTACCAAAATCATCACTGAAATTTTCTTGTCTAGAAATTTGGTGAGAGCCACCTATGCATCTTTGACCTTCCCTATAAGTGGGACCTCTTTTGACTCCAAAGAGTAATAAGAGCCACTAGTGGAGTCATGGTGAGTTTGAGAGCTTTGGAAACCTTCACGGGCATGACATTATCTAGGCACTGAATCTATTATGCAATTGTTCAATACATATTCTCCAATAAGAAGGGAGACATAGAAAGGTTCAAATTTATCAGTCTTTGATGCACTCAGAGAAAGCATGTTCTATGAGGGAGGTGTAGGTGGGTTTGGTAGTATTCCTTTAGGATGAGGAGCTACATCATTGGGTGTTAGACTACCATTCTGATGTATTAAACAAACCTCTCAAATTGTTCAGGATGGGTTTGTAAATATTTGGTTTTAGTAATATGCACTTTGGCTTTTTTGCAAATATTCTATGAAGTCAAAGGGAGAAGATGTGGACAAGGGGGTGAAGGGACTGATTTTGGAGTCTAGATAGGCTTGGGAGCAGGATTTGATGTTTGAGGAATGGAGGGTATTTTGAATGGCACACTAGGAGCTTTCAAAGTATTAGATTTTAAAGGAGCATATTTGGGTTTAGAATTAGAAGAGGTATCGAAGACTTACTTGGAATAGTGGGAGCCTTCTTACTTATTACAGGACCAGGCTTGAACAATGTAGACTCCATGGAAGGAGGAAGTGGTGATCCTCGACTGATTATTTTTTTTGGAGTTGTCATAGGAGGATCATCAACCTTCTTTTTCTTTGTAGTAGTGGAGGGGGGTACTCCTTTCTTGGACTGAGAATGAGTGAATACCGCACATGAGAAATGGGTGCATCTTCTTCATCTTCTTCATCACCTCCTAAATACTCACAAAACCTTGATTTATGTATCATTCTCAAGTTCATCGATTTCTAGGAACCCACCACCTTCAATTTAATGTTCAAACTCTTCTTCACTTTCTTGAATCTTGCAATTTGTGTTCATGGGTGGGGCCTCTAAGGTGAGCCTTTGAGGTGCTCCTGTAATCTTGATTTCTATTGCTTCTTTGAGAAGATACCCATTTAAATAATTTTCTCTTCAAAGATGCCATCTCATTTGCCAACCTTTGCAGCGATGGATTGTTTATCTCATCTCCAGGATGTTGGGCCTTGCCCTTTGATGAATTCTTGATCTTTCTAGAGAGGATGAGATCATGATCAATTTCGATGGCCATCCTTTGTGCTTCTACAATGTACCTTGGTTGAACTCTTCATGTAGGAGAAATCCTACCTCTGGTGATTGAGCATTTATGAAGAATCTCTTGATATTATTTTCAGATGGTGAATCTTCTTCTAGTATCCTATGAAGTAATTGTTCAAAATGAGCCATGAAGTCTCTCATAGTTTCACTTTCTCCTTTATTTATTTGAGCCAACTACACCAAGAGGTCTTGACAATCTTCAATTGATTTAAATATTTCCTTGAAGGCATCCTTGATGTCATTCCAACCCATGATGATCGGGCAGGAAGGAGGTAAAACCATTCCGCTCCTTTTTCTTGGAGGGACTCCATGAACAATCTCACAACAACATCTTCATGTTGGACACCAAGAATTCCACATGATGTCGTGAAGGAAATGATGTGTTCTTTAGGATGTTATGTGTTGTCACCTTTGAAATTTGAAATTTTAGGAACCCGTTGGTAGATTATGAAGAGGGGGTTCAAGAGCAAGCGGGCCTGTATTCCTTCCCCATGGAATAATGGGTTGAGGTATTTCTACTTTATTCCCCATTGTTGTTTCTGCTTCTTTACTTTAGCCCTTGATTCTAAAAATTCTTCTTCAAACTCTTCTTCTTCCAAGGACTCAATGCTCAATGGTGATGGAAAAATGAGATAATTTAAAGGGGAGTATCAACAAGATTTTGGATAGGATTTCCAGGTGAACTTCTTGAAGAGCCGGAGGGAGAGGAGGCTTGAGAGAAGAAGTATGAATTATTTCTAATGAATTCTTGCTGATTTTGCAAAGCCTTAAAATTGGAATCAACAACACCTCTTGACCTACTCAATCTGGTATATCTTCCTTTAGCTAGCTTTTGGAAACTTTTTGCGTGGGATCACAAAAGGAAACTATGGGATATGAAGGGTTTTGTGTAGGAATTAATAGTGTATCTTTCAACAATGGATTTCCATGAATTCCTTTTTTTTTTTTCAATATTTTTTTTTTTTTTTGGGACCTTGTGGTCATATTTTGGGTGCAGATGCTACTAAATTTGCCCCACGGTGGGTGTAAAAATTGTTGGCAAGAAAAATTTTTGGGTGGACAAACTTGTGGATTTCTTGCCAACACTCTGGGAATCTAAGTCCCTCTAATTAACTGGTGCAACTACCGTATATGCAAAGGTGGGTTTTCTTGGTGGCCTTATGGCCGGGGATCCAATAGGGGCACTCCATTAACCCTGTGGAAAAGCTAACAATCTCTCTCTAGGGAAGAATTTGTTTGAAGAGTGTGAAAGGGGAGTGAGAAAAGAGGTAGGAGAACTAATGTAGCAGGTATAAAATTAGATTCCTGCACACACTAGTTAGAAACTTCAACACATGCATTCATGAGAAGAAACAACTCTATAAATAACAAGAAGACCAAATATAATTGATTGATCACATAGTATCAAGAAACCCCTTAGTTAAAGAAAGCTAGAAAATCTTTCTTCTTGTATTGATTTCTTAAACCAAGGTTGTACATAGTGTGGGAATGGAAGAAATTTGAGAGAGGAGGAAAGTAGAAGAAAATGGCTATCTCCTTTGCTTTCTCTAAGTACAATGCACTCTTGAGTTTACAAGATCAATTGCCAACCCTTTGAGATGGGAATGGATTTACAATTTATAGAGTAGACTCGACTCCTCATCTTCTTCATGACCCTCCATATGCCTTATTTCTAACTTTAGACTATTCATATTCCTACAAAATATTTAAGTCCCTTTTATAAAATCAAGGTGACTTAATTTACATTATGTTTCTAAAGTCACTTTTAGGTGACTTAAAGGCATACCAAAAAAAGCAAACCCCAACAAAGAATTAGAACATTTGAAGAGAGAGAAAGTTTGGGGAGAGAAGAGAGAGAGAGAAGATGTTTCCCTTGATAAAGTTTGATGATCCTCAAATGATGATGGAAAGCTCTGATGCGATGAAACTCCCTCAATTTCCTATTGTGCTGAAACTTGCCCTTTGAGAACAACCTGCTATTTTTAGTAAGTACACCTCGGAAACTTACTATTTTTAGTAAGTGTCATAGTTAGCTTTTCCCAACCTCCACCGACTATGGTAGCTTGAATTATTTCTTCTTACTATGTTCATCTCACCTTTTGGACCAACCAACTATTTATAGCAGGGGCTTGCGAGAACCACTTACTATTTTTAGTAAGTGTCAATTTCGAGCCAAAATGACCTTTTTGATGACTTTTCCTACGATGAAACTCCCTCAATATTTACTACCTTCTTTGTAGCCACTTCAAATGGTGCCTTATCTAAAGTAACAAACCCCTATGTAGGAAGACATGCTATTTTTAGTAAGTGCACTACGAATGTTAGATTGCAACAAAAAAGTCTTGAAATTCTAGGTTTTATTCTGGGGTCCCATGCTTCGTGTTTGAGTAAATCATCCATATGAAAAAGTGGGAAAATTATATTTTCATGGCATAGGTAGAATACTAAAAAAAAACACAACCCTCCATATCCCTAAAAAATAGGGGCTTTATGGCGCAAAAACTAGTTCACACGAAACTAGATTTTTCAACGATCATTTCCTCCAATTTTTGGGTTTCACCCACTTCAAATTACGGAGTTTCCTTTTTTCTTCTCATTTTTAATGGATAAAAATTCTATATTTTTATTTGTTTTTCTATTCGGTGCTTTTTCTCTTCATGCTTCATTTCCTTTAATCCGAAAATAGGTTTGATGGGAAATCCCACTTCTTTCTTCTTCGAGCCGAAAGGATATTTCTTCATTGTGAATGATATTTTGCATGAGAGGAGAGTTTAAAAGTATGTTTTTATGGTCTTGGACAAAGAAAAAAAATTAAAAATGGTTCATTGATTCATGCACTGGTTTGCAAGATTTTTGTGAATTTCTGTTTTTGGCTATGGAGATTTTCTACTGTTCTCTTCGTTGTTCTTCATTTCTCCTTCTTCATTTTCTCAAGCTTCCTATGAGACCTATATTGATTTAATGGAATGAAGGAGAATATTTTTGTGACAGGTCTAGTTTGAGGTTCAACAATGGTGGAGTGATGGCAGGGAGGTTGTAGAGGAAGAATGGAGGTATAGCTATGCACGGGAGTGGAAGTAGTTAGAAGTAGGGAAGCAAGTAAATATTTGAATTTTTAAAATCATGCTGAGATAGGGCTGGGAAAATTTTCTTGTCCCTAACATCCCTCACCTCAAAGGGACATGAGGGACATCATTTTCCATGGTAAGTAAGGAGTTGACATGTGGCGTTGGTCCGATGACAGGGACTGAGTGCTCAAAAATTAGCTTTAAAGCACTAAGGGGCTGGAGGCGGGTCACGTGGTTGACCAAAAATATATCCTAGAGGTCTGGGTGCATTTTTCAAGTTCTGATGTCCCTAACCTATGATGGATGTGAGGACATCAAATTCCATGGTGGTCTTGGAGCTGACACGTGGCGTTGATCCGAGGACAAGGAATTTGAGCTCCAAATTACACCCGGGGGCAAAACTGGCAATGTTGATGGTCATATGGGGTTCCAAATGTCACATGGGGGATGGGTGTATTTTTTGAAGGTTGATGAACCTGATCCTTAGGGACATAAAATCTTGCTAGGATCTTGGAGCTGACACGTGTCCTCTAAAATTTGGCTAAGTCTTGAACTTGCTCCAAGAGGACAACTTATGACGATGATAACTTGAGCTCCCGATGGAAATTTTTGGCAAAAATTATATGATCTTGACTAGAAATGTTATTTTAAATCCAATGGTTGGGATCTCATGTATTTATTATTCAATTTGATCCCTAAAAAGGATTATTTTTGATTTGGTACTCCACTTGTGCCTGAGAAAAACTTCCTATAGACATAATGCACCAAAGTGTTGTGAAAATATGATTTAACCATCTTGTAGGTCTTAGAATTATCTTTCCGGTGATGTTTTATTTGCTCCTAACTCTATCCGAGCTCCCGAAATCACCCTCCGAAGCTCCGCAACTTATTTTGGCATGTGCACTGCCTAGGCCTGTGAATCCCCAACTTTGATGAAACTGCCACAACTACTCTAAATCTTCCCTGAACCTTCCAAAATCACCTTCATGATGTTCCTATTCCTTTAAATCACTTCCACCTCCATTATTTATTTTCTTCTATGCTCCATGGAGTTTCTCTAGAACTCGGAAGGCCAATGATAGCCCTTCCCGCAATTGCATATAACTTACAACTTTTGATGAAATCCTGAAATCACCTGGGGTTGATCTGAATTTCCTAAATCACCTAGGGAATTAATTAACACTAATCAAGAGATTACTAGACTTACTGGGTAGACTGGGGTGTCTTGGAATGATAGGACTTGAAAAATTGGTACATGGGTATCATTATCGTGCTTGAAATTGTCAATTTCCTATTACAAATTTGCATGAAAAAATAGTGGTTGATGAGATGAGTCCATGTGATTTATTTTAATTTTTGGGTGGCAAATGAGGCTTTTCGTGCCCCCGATTGGAAGACCGAAAAGGATAAGTAGCTCGAGCAATCGAAGTTAGCAAAGTGATCTCACGGATAAGGAGGGCATAGAGGCGACAAGAAAAATGCTAGGTTACATGAAGGGATGCCACAAAATGGATATTAATAAGTCACAAAAATACCCTATTATTTAGGTAGCAACACAACTCCTCACCAAGTTGAATAACCAAGAGCACTTGATTAGAAGTAAACAAAGCGTGGTTACACATTGCAAAGAAGATGATAGAAGGAGTTGTCTATAATTTAGACAACTTCATTGCTAAGACTATTATTGTAGAGCTGCAATAGGGGGTAAGATAAGTTTTAGAAAAATCCTTTTGTTTATTATGTTTATGGAGATTAGAGTATGCGACGGGAAAAAGATAAGATTTGACAATACCCCAAGGAAAAGATATCCCTGGTAGAAAGATTTGCAAAGTATACATTTGATGTATCCATGAGTGGACCTTACAAGAAAAGGACATAACTTGTGTATGAGCACCTATGTGCTGCATTTGAAGAAGAATGGAGAATACCTAAGGATCTTCCTTCGGTATTGGATAAACAGTTCAATTTTCTGTTTACTAACATTTTTGCATAGGGCGCTTTGGCATGAAGGATGAGAAGTGGATCCCTTAGTGTAAGCTCCCATATGCCTTCACTGCACGCTATTTTTAGGAATCAATACACATATATTCAAATGTTTGAAGGTTGTTCTTCAATGTAGATAAGGTATATTTTGACTATCATACACTCCAAAAGACATATGTCTACCTAGGTAAGTCTGCGTATATTGAGAAGTTAATTTCAGATGATATTCATATCAATTCTGTGAGCTTAGAAATTGGGAAGGCTGGAGTGGCTAAGGTATATATCTACCTTAAGCCCAAATTGGAGAATGGGAAATATGTTGAGAATGAATTCAAGCTCCTTGAGTTTCCCAAGGGAAAACATACTATGGGCACACTACAGGATGAAGAGGATACTTTTCCCCATGATGAAGAAGAAGAAGAGGAGGAACTAAGGGAAGATAGTGGTGGCTTGGAACATGGCAGTAGGAGAAAACCCACCATAGGAGAGAAAAGAGCACGTGAGACAACCCCTCCATTGCAGAAAGGAAGATGAGGAAGTGGGAATGGAGACATGCACAATAGAGATAGGTTCGGAGAGGGCATTGGGGACCAATAATATAGGAGAGTGTTGAGAAGAAAAAGGACTCAGGGCATGGGGCCATCATAGCCACCACAAAGGTCACCTAAAAATTCTCCCCGTGAAGGTATAGCCAAGAAAGAAAATGTGCATGTACATCCCTACTTAGGATGATGAGGGTGAGAAATCAGAGGACAACACACTGAATACTTCAGGTTAACACTAAGGATGTAGAGGAACCTCAGGAAGAAGAATTGAAACATGATACAAAGGATTTTAAAGATCGGGAGACAGAGAGTGATGTAGATAAGGGTGAGCCATTTGGTGAGTATATTGATACATAGACTACTCTGGAGGGTTAGTTCTTGATACAGACGTACAAATTCCCAAAGGGAAGCGCTCTAGGAAGGATAAGGATGAAGTATGAAACTCCTACAGTTGGGTATGTCAATGACCCAACCAAAATCATATGTGCTAGGTTCCAAAGTACTTTGGAACCCAAGGACCTTTATGGCTGAGAGTTAATGGATTCATAAATGGTGACCACACACACACGTAAATAACTATCATGGAGTATGAAAAATCACATGGATGAGCCTGATTTTGATGTGTGTGAAGAATTGTGTGTCTCACGAAGAATGAAGAAAGTGTCACATGCACGCCACCTGATAGTTAAATTGACTCAGATGTCAGATGATCAAGTGAGTAATGCATTAACAAAGGTATCTGCAAAGGTTGAGGACATAAACATAGATAAAGCGATAACTATTTGGGATTTTTTAGAAGATAGGAAAGATAAAGACACTCGAGATCAAGCACCTGATGGAGGAAAATTAGATAGCCGAGGCAAAGGTGCATATGGTTTTGAGTATTAAGAAACAATATGGTGATGAAAATTTGAAGGCAAGGCCGGATCTGGAAGAGAAAGTGTCGGAGAAGTTTCCATCTGCAATGCATTACTTATGCACCCTAGTTCATATGGTGATGGATGAAGGTCTAGTGTGCATGCCAAAACCAAAGGATGCTTGCGGCATAGGAAGAGAAAGAAAAGGCCATGATTGCACACAAGATAACTGGGTATGAATCTATACTGCAGACATTGAAGGATGAATTGAAAAAGGTAGATTTGGCATTAAACATGTGTGCAGATCCTAAAATAATAATCAGGACAAGGACCTTGGTAGAGGAGAATGAGGTCCTCAAGGAAGTGAAGAATGAGACACTTGGGTGTGAGGAGAGGCTCACTTTGGCATCCTCTCACAAGGAAAAGATCGAGGATATTAGAAAACTCATAGCTTGGAGAATGGATGTAATGCAAGGGATGGTCTCAATTTCACAAATGTTCTCAGAGTATTGTAAAATGAAGGTGAGAACATGAATTTGGATGAGATGGATGGGGTACTTGCAGACATCCCAGATAAAACTAATAAGGCACTCAATGATTGGAATAAGTTAGAAGCAAAGATAAAGAGTGAATATCCAGAGTTAATTCTACCTGTAGAGGGATAGAGTGCCCAAGTATTCTTTTATTCTTTGTGTACAATTATTCTTTCATTCCTTATTCTTTATTCATGGAAAGATAAATCATGGTTACACAATACTTCTAAGGATGACAATGTAGTAAGTGTGAGCTAATGTTAGGTTGATGAATCGCAACATAAGTCTTGAAGGCACACAAGGATTGGGCATGTGGGCATAGGGCATGGAGGTGAGCATGAAAATATAGAAGAAGAAGGGCGCGCACGGAAAATATGACTTCAGGACTTAGCCATTTTTGTTTACCACAAGCTAAAGATAGATTGAGTGCAGAGAACATCTTGCTGGAAGACTTGGAAAGCACACATCAATATGAAGACTTGAGGATGAAGCAAGGCTATTTTGGGCAAGTGGAAGATCAAGGAAATGCATAGTTTTGAGCTATTAATAGGATTAGATCTGCAGTTGATATTATTAGATAATCTATTATTAGCAAGCTTGCATGCTTTTGTATTTATCATGTAAGGGCACATGGATATTCTTAGCATGTAGCCTATTTTGAGGATGCATGAGTAGTGAAGGGAAAGTCCCCACTACCTATAAATATGTATTGATTTGCACGGTTTAGGGATCCATGTTTTGCTAGTATGATGCTATTGGTTTATGAGCACGTGTGACTATGATGATACGCTTATGTATGTATTTGGCTTCGTGTTTTACAATAATTAATACAATGGATAGTTGTGTTTTGATATTGGTTGTTGACATATCTGTGACTGGTTCTTGTATGGTAAACCTAATCTTGATCCTTGTATAACTTATTCTTTCATGTGGTTATGATCTAGAACTGTTTATGGTTTATCACTGCATTGTTTTTATGGATCTAAAATATATCTATGTGTGTTCTTATCATGCTAACTCCTTGAAAAATCTTCCATAAAAGAGGGATTTAGTACCCTTTCACATTTTGGGTGAGTGCTTAGGTCTTCCTGGGTGATGTGCCAACACACCTTGGGCTGTTTGGTAAAATAAAAGACTACATTGATCCTCCATCCAATCAACCCATGCTAGAGTCAATTAAAGCTTTGCATTATTTATTTCAAGACAAATTTAAGGATTTGGAATCCATGGTTAATATCTCAAATATGAAATCCAATATATTAAGGATGCTTCTCACACTCATGTTTGTTCTCCTTCTACATCTCATCTTCATTATATGTCTATTACATGTTCTCATATTAGCGAGCCTCAAGTCATACCATTACCGAGCCTCTCACCTTCTATAACAATACTAAGCACCAAGAAATTATTATTGAGCTCCTTAGTCATCAATGGATCACTTTACCGCTTACTCATTATTATCCTCCTTATTGGCTAGAAAAATATCATGGTCACCCATATTGTAATGATCATAAAATTAACAAACATAATGACAATGATTGATATGATTTACGATGAAGAATCCAGCATCTTGAGCATCGGGGATTTATCTCATTCACTTCACAACATTCTGTTACATACCCATCTAAAATTGCCACATCTTAATGGGTTCCTAAGCATAATTCTTCTATGTCTAATGAACACCACACCATCACCTCTAATGGCCGTTCTACGGAAAATCAAACATTGCCTAAGAGATTGTCTCTCACAATCAATTTAACACCTTCTCCTCTCAATACATTTAAATAATTTCCAAGTGAAAGTACGCAACCACCTCTCAAAATCAATCAAAATTCTTCTCCTATCAAGCCATCTACATTGTCATCAATCCCATCTAAATTACTACTAATTAAGATTCCTTCCCATCATACTCCATTTCCATTTTAAATGCATTTCATCAAAGTAAATAATCCTACCGATAGCCAAGACACATTTATGCCACCATCACATGATCCTACTATTTCCTTTTCCACACATGATTCCACCACTTCACACAAATTTGGTCTTTGGTAGGTGTCTCTTTTCACCTTACCTCCTTATGACACACTTATTTCCTTCAAGTTCTTACGTGACTGTTGAGGGATCTATTACAATAAGAACCGCATTTCATTGATGCATTACATACTCATACTCATTCCAACATACATACATCTATCAAAATATAAACTCTCATCACTTATCGTCAAATACATTCATCACCTAACATACTCATCACCACCACGGTTGGGGGCATCATACTTACTCCCCCATCTCATAACATCATCGATTATTTTCCATCGAAAGACATTACATCTAGTTTTCTACATCCATCATATACATCCCCATACATTTGCATCATCATTACCCGATGACGCACTCTTGTGTTTCAGTTCAAACTTGATTGTTGAGGGCATCCTATACACATGAACCTCACACATTGTACCTTATAAAATACACATCACACATCTTCACACATCTTATATCCTACATCCTACATCTTACCCCTTATGTCTTACATTTACTATGCATTTACACATCTTATCTCATCTATGCATCTTGCATTACATACTATACACCCTATATTATGCACTACACATTACAATCCTATGATGATTTACACATTTTACACATCTACTTATACACGCTATGCTCACCGCTCGATGACACACTCTAGTATCATGGGTATAAAAATCAAATAAACCTCATCGCATGCACACATTCAACCATTCAATATTTCTATCATGCGAAATTCATCCATTAGTGATATACGCCATAGGCTACATCATCAATTCTTCTAGCATCCATTAGTGATATATGCCATAGGCTACATCATCACTTCTCCTAACATCCTTTAGTGATATACACTTTAGGATAAATAATCACTTCTTCTATTATTTTGTTGTGATATATGCTTTATGCTAAATAATCACATGTATCACACCTCATCTCTTGGTCACATATCATCACTACGCATTCATCACGTCACGCTACACACAACACATAGTTAGACCATTTCTGATGACGCACTCTTATTTCCAGTTCATTCTTGACTGAATAGGGGCATAATAAATGAACCTCACTATATATAATTCCATTCACTCGGGGGCACACAACTCTCATTATTCACTCTGCATTCCATTCCATCCATCCATAACATACTGCATATCTTGGTTGCATTTACTTGTACATGTTCATATTACTACACATGTTAGATAGATATATTGCATGTGATTTATCTTTATCATACACACATGCACATTCACTTGCTTTCTAGATGTGATCGCATATCATATAAGTCCATTACATGTAGCATGGATGCTTGGTGCAATACTTTTACCAGCACCCACAATTGCTCCTAGGGGCATCCACTTTTGTATACTACGGATGTTATTATTTCATTTTGAAATTAGCATTTTACATCATTAGATTATACATGCTTTGAAATACTTTTAATCTTTCTAACATGATATTGGGTGATTCATCTGTGCAACATTTATTTTATAGGATTTTTTTATAGGAAAATTGTTGTTTACATGAGCTTATAGTAAATTATTACTTACTACGGTTATTTTGTAATATATTGTTGTAACAAACAATATATTCTATTGTTTTTTTATACCCATAAATTATATAAATGGGTAAGTTGTTTGTTTGAATTCCTATTTTCTAGGAAGTAGTTCTCCTATTGTAATGGTTATATATTAGCCAAATGTATTGTGCAGCAATATAGAGAATACATTATTATTTTGTGAATGTGTTCAACTCTCGATCCTCCACATCTGGTATCAAAGAAATTTATTCCTCATTGCATCCATGATGAAAGTATGAATTTAGGTGCTATCTCCAAGATTGAGTGTAGATTACGTCCATGGTTTATGTGTTGAGTATACACCCCATTATCTTATATGTGTTCATTACCCCGCACCAAATCAACAATTTACATTCAAAGATCTTTCTAGAGAAAATTTATTTTCTCCGCCATATGCATTATTGTCCTTACATGTACCATTATAATATTGAATTCTACATATTCGAATTCGATGATAAATGAGACAAAATGTGTCATATGAATTTTTATGCAATTTTTGAATTAATTCAAAGTGATGTGTAGTTTTGGGATTTAATGAATTGAAATTGGTGGAAATTCGTAGAACATATATTTGATCCTCTACTTTGCATTGATAACTATTGTTTGGATCGATATTGGTGATACATCAATCATCTCACAACCGGTGGCATTTCAATCTTTTCTTATCACCGATCCAAATTTTTTTGACGAGATTTCACCCTTTTTAGACTGTGGCATTCTTGCATCAGATCGGGAGGCCTGTATTCACAACATCATTCATTTAAATCTCCATAGATCTAGCAGCTATTACAAGGTCCACATTTGTTTTTGTGTGTGTCTATGTGATGTATAATTTAATTTATTAGTCTATTGTTGTATTAAATGGTCAATTAACTAGTTGATAGTCTTATTATGTCATAAAGATCTTGTGATCGTTTGGTATTAAGGTGTGCCATAATCATAAATTAGTGAAAATTTGTTATCGAAAGTATAATGGTTCATTTTTTCCTTATCAATCGCGAGATAATATCCTTTAAAAGTAATTAAATAATTACTTTTTTGTATTGTTCCGAGTCTTGTTAGCTAAAATTGTGTTAGGTATTGGTCAACATGATTTGTCAAAGGTATTATTAGTGAAAATTTGATTTATATTGTCATCTTTATGTTTTTCATCTTTAGTGATTTGTAAGTCATTGTTTTGACACTAGTAATTGTCAAGTTTGTTAGTGGATCATAATGGACAAGTTGAACCATATTGTAAAATTTGAAGGAAAATATTTCCCTACATGGTAGGTAAGAACTTAAATATTGTTGATCAACAAATATTTATGTGAAATTTTAGAAGGAAAAATCAAGAAACCAAGCAATGCAGATGAAGCAACAAAATGAGAAAGTAAGGATCGAAAAACAATAACGATTATCAACTTGGGATTATATGATGCATATATGCATCACATAAATCTAACAAAGACATCACATGTTATCTGGACAACATTGAGAAAATTTTTGGGTCATAAGTAGAGAGTGAAGTAGTAGCACTCAAACATAAGTTGTTCGGGCTCAAGATGGAAGAAGGCGACAATATGGTTGAACACATCAGTGAGTTTTGTTCTATTGCAAAGAAATTATCTAGAATAAAAGTTGATGTTCTGATGATGATGCAAAATATGTATTACTAAATAACATGCATCCCAACTATTCTAACGTGTCTTTTACATTAAGATAAAACCTAGTTTAGAAGATTTGATTTCTTCTCTGATAGAAGAAGAAAATAGATCAAGGAAAAGTGAGCTAGAGGAAAGTGCAATGTATGGAAAAAAGATAGGTCATATAGTAAAAGGAGATTCAACCCTTATTTTAGAAAGGGATTCACTTCCAAAGATGAAAAAATAAAAAATGTTTGCTACTACTACATTAACAATCTAGCCACCTTTCTATAAGTTGCAAGAAAACGAAATGAGATTCGCTTGATGGGAAAATTCAAGAAAACACCATGACCACTAATGATGATGAAGAAGAAGAAGGAAGTAACACAGAAGAACCAGAAAATGGTTATAGTTCTGAAGAATTTCTATACTAAGTAAAAAAAAATAACTGGAGGAAAAAGGCACAAGAGGTTGGAGGTCGATCAATGACCTCTCATCACCACCACTAATACGAGGCCACACCCGAAGTTGTGGTGACATTTATTGGTGTGATTTATTTTTTGTTTTGATTTCAGAGTTCTTATTTTCAATGTTTTCATTGTTCTTCAGTGTTTCAGTTTTCAATAAATGGAAATTTCACATTGTGGGGGCATGACATCAATGTTCCATTTCCATTCGTTTTCTTGTTTAGTTTGGTGAGCAATTTTTCCTATGTTAATTCCTTGATGTGAAGATATTGTGGAAAGATGAAAGCACAGAGAAAAATCAGCATCATGTTTCTTGAAGAGGATGAGAAGGGGCTCATACCTTGGATAGGGGTCCATTTTTTTTGAACATGGGTTCATTTTGGATGAATAGGGGTTTATATGGAGGTTTTTGGTCAGCCTTTTCAAAACCATCACTGTGCCTTTAAGATCATGAGCATGAAGGGGTGGAAGGATGTAGAAAAAGTGCAATTGTTTTTCTACCATGTAAACACTAAGGGGGAATATTAGGAAAATTATTGTTTACATGAGCTTATAGTAAATTATTACTTACTACAGTTATTTTTTAATATATTGTTGTAACAAACAATATATTTTATTGTTTGTTTATACCCGTAAATTATATAAACGGGTAAGTTGTTTGTTTGACTTCCTATTTTTTAGGAAGTAGTTCTCCTATTGTACTGGCTATATATTAGCCAAATGTATTATACATGAACAAAAAGAATACATTACTATTTTGTGAATGTGATCCTCCACATATTTTCCACCATGGTTATATGTTATATTTCTTCTACGTGCTTGTCATTGTATGTCATTTTTGTGGGATTTTCCCTTTATCTTATGTGCACACTTGTATTCTTTTGGATCAGTCACCTTAATTTTCTTTCAACACTGTGAGTGGTGTTCCATGTTTGCAATCCACTTTTCATGGTCTACATTGTCTTCTTGGGTTTTTACATTATCTCTGTTTCTACATTGTTTGCCTAACTTACATGCCATACTTTACTTGAGTGTTTGTCTTTTCTTGTACTAAAATTGTTTCCTAGACACTTGTTTACATGTGCCTTGGTTTCTATAAAACACCCCCCTTCCCCGTAGGGAAAATTTTGAATGGTCAGTCCTCTTTTGGGCTACATACAACTTCTGCAACATCGCATGTGCCCCCAAAGAAGGGGGCATCAGTTTGGTGAATCAGTCACCCCATATAATGGTCTACACATATTATACAACACACCACAATACTAGTACAACACACTTAGGGCTAATAATCGACTTGGGTGCTTAGCAAATCAATGCCTTTCCTGGAGCACATATAACTAGGGGGTAGGTACACATCAATTAGGTTCAACATAGTCTACAAAACTCATACAAAGCAGATTTTATAGGGTAGGTTATCCTTAACACATGCATTAGTACACAACATTTGTAGTGGTGTTTTATTCTGGGGAGAAGTTAAAGGTTAGAGGATAACATTATACCTCCCTCTCTACATTATTTCTACCATTAGGTTAGATCACCAAAAAAACCAGACACTACATATATCTCTATAGTTTTGGGAAGTGGTTAAAGGTTGGAGGATAAATTAGACTTTCCTCCCTATACTTATTTGGCCAGTGGCATGAGATCACCCAAAAAAATTTCACTTCATCAACATTTATAGGATCCTTTCTACACTCTTTCCTCATTGCAAATCAAGTGCACATGTTCCTTTTTCACATTTTCAAAATTTTCTTTTACATACTTCCTTACATGCTTTTTACACATATACATGCGTATTTGACTACTTCATCATCTTATCTTTTGCATGTCCATCCATATGGGAAGTAAACAATTAATATCAACATCAACAAACAACATCACATAAATGATACTAATAACGTGTACATCACATCGGCATTTACAGATGTGTTTCCACCCTAGGTTCATTTTCATCACCTTTTTACATTTGGCATCTTTAGTCTCCACGCTCCATATTTTTATCACTCCACGCTTTGTCTAGTCCCTCAACATGCTTTCTACATAAATCTACATGGATATCAGGTACACATCTCTATCTACTTTATGTTACCGAGAATTCTTCTCACCAACATAAAGTGGGGAAAATGTAGACACAAAATAACACACTTTGAGTCATTATTTAGTCTCGATCACATACTACTATTTGCATGATTCCTAAGTAAGAAAATTACTAACCAACCCATGTCTTTGGCCACTTTTCTTTGCTTTATGCTTCGCTTTCGAGTCTTTCACTTGTACTTGCTTAGTCCTGTATTTTTACCTTTCAACATTTGTCATTCTAGACACTAGTACCCAACTAGGATGCCAACGCCGATGCCCCCATCCCCTCTAAGCGCTCTTGACCTCTTTTTACTTTAGTCACTCTTTGTGGGTCCTTTCTAGCCATTTGAGCATCTTATCTTTTTGTAGTCACCTTTTCGGGTTAGTTATGAAATTCAAGAAAGGGACTCATATAAATGTAAATTTATATGATCATAATAAGGGACCAATCACTAAGCATCTACTATCACCACCTAAGGTTGCATCCATCAAAGGCATGTATAGCTCCATTTGCATCCATCTAGCTCCATCACAAGGCACAAAGGATGGTTCATCTGCATCACACTTCATAGGAGGGGAGTCTATTATTTCCATGCACAAATTATTTACATTCTACATCTAGCTACTTGCTCACTACTCACAAAGTGAGACTGACACAAGAGAAACCTAGGGGAAATTTTTGTTCACACACCTATAACTACATTGGGTCCGAGATGTAGTACAACACTCGATCATAACTCCATCAATTTAGCACCCGAGAACAAATTCGACCCCTTCATATGCATATTTGTTTTTATGGTTTTGATGCTTTTCTTATGGTTTTGTAGGTGATTTATCTATTTTAGTTTTATAATGATATACAATGAAGTTCAACAACATACAACAATAAGAAGCAAAGAAGTGTAGACACCTAATGACCATATCGTAACTGTGTCCTAACCATTTCGGTAGACTAAGGCACACAAAAATTAGACTAGGTCACCCACGAGTGCCCCTATCCCTCTCCAAGTGCCCCAATCCAGCCAAATCACTTAGATCTGTAACTTTCAGGCTTTTGTGGCACATGTTTCTTTCTCTGTTTAGGCAGTCTCCGCAACACACGCTTCAACAACCTCTGTGAATCGATAATGCCCTTATATTCCCCTTTGAAAATTAGGGTTTCATATTCTTATTATTTAGTTTCTTTGATATACTTCTGCATTTCATTATTACGTTCATTTACTACTACCATAACATTAGATTAGGTTATTATATCACATTTTAACATAATCACCTTTTTCTTATTTTCGAGCGTCTATCAAATTCTTCTATCACCCCATCAACACTCAAGGAGGAATCCTCCATCATACTAATTTTTATTCTATTATAAAATTTAATTTTTAGTAATTGTCTACTATCTTTGAAGTGGTGTTGCTTTTACGCTACACCATGCCAAAGAGGGCCAAAAGTAGACACCTAAATCTAGCTACTGCAGCTTTAATAATAAAAATTCACTTCTTATCCTTTCTCTATCATTTGGTTATAATTATTTTCTTTCTCACCGATTAGCTAACACTCCCATCATCTAATCTAATTAATGATACTTCATTCATTAACTACTCCCCCTTCATTTTGGATGCAAATTAACATTTTATTAGTTATAATTCTATTCTAAATTAATTGATTAATTGACCAATATTGGTTAATTAATTCTCTAAATGATAATTTACTCTCTTATTAGGTCATTCCCCTCTCTGATCCTTTTGAATCCATCAACTTATTTCCAATTAGATTTTACAAGCCTTACTTGGTCTATTAATCAATCTAATTGATTAATTTAAATCACACCCAACTCACTTAAGTTGGAAATTCTAATTAACATTCCCTAATCATACTTAACCTTTCTAAGCATGTTTATCACTTGATAATCCATAACATTATTTTATCCCACATTCATGAGGATCATAGTTTTTCAAATTTGGAAAATTATAAAAAGAACCCCACCCCCTCCCTTCTAAGTTGACACCTTGACACCATGTCCTTATAAGACATATGCATAAGATAAGAGAATTCCTTAATTGGAAAGCTTATTGATATAATAACCAATTTTCATCTTCTACTTGGAAATAGTAGTAAGAGAAGAACCAAAAATTGAAATTAAGCCATATTGGTGAATTATCTTCCTCTTCCTTGGAGAAATCCTTTGATTGCATGTGGCTACACACAACTCATTAAAGGAAGTGTTTAAAATCCAAATCCCATCAACAACATAAAAGGATGGATTGCATTTCATGTTTTTAATATTAGATGCATTAGTTAAGCTTTCCCTTTTAATGGATTTATCTTGATGTTTATGTTGAACTAGCTTAGTTATTGAATCTACTTGGTATTAGGTTCTAATAATTAGATTAGCTTGTTTATCATGCATATAATTATTGCATATGATTGGTTACTAAACAAATATTATGTTATAGTGTTACCTTACAATGTATGTTTGGTTATAAAATTCCTTTTTGCAATATTGTCTCAGAGGTGAGTGTTTACAGCCTTTGAGTGTATCTTAGGTGTTGTGGAAGTGATTTAATAGATATTTTAAATTTTCATGCACAAGTGTTTGTGTTAATACTTTAGAGGTTATGTGGTAATGTTTGCATGAACTTGGTATCAATAAATGCAAGTGTCCCTTTGAAGATTATGTTGTTTTGATCTTTGTTCTTATTTTTGGATTCTTAAGCACCAGCTAAGATGACAAGCATTGATATACCTCTCATTAGATCCACCACCACCCACTTAATTTAAATAAGTACCATCCCATCCTACCCATACAAATCACATTACATTTTTCTATTTTACACACATTTTCCTACAAAGTACACATATGTCACATATTTCAAGTGTATTTTCCATGATCTATAAAGTTTATCATCCCATCATCATCATATTCTAAGTTTTCAATTGTTTATTTAGAGACGATGACTAAGACCACATTTTATTTGTCTTCGGTGGCTTGTGTTTGATGTATCAACTGTCTAAAATTCATGTACAACCATTCTTTTGAATGAGAATTTCATTTAGTGGTTGCACTTAATCTCAGATTGAGGTTAAAATTTTTTGAGGGTTTGAAACAAAATATCTCCCTCCCTCTTTCAAGCCACCCCTCAGGTTATCTCACCTTGGTTTAGGAAGATCCATAAAGTAGTAAGATAACAACCACATCCTTAGTTGCGTTCCTCCCTTTCATTCCCACAAGGCATGTTCAAGAAAAAAAGATAGACCTATCTTTGGCTATAAAACGACACTCCTAGAGGTATATCTTTTCTCCTTTCATCCTTCCTCACTGCTTGCCTTGTCTAGGGTGTTAGATTGGGAACCAACATGCTAATAACACCATTGTTAAGGACTTTAGACAAAGTTTCAAATAATACTTATTATTTCTGATGTGTAAGAAGTTTATATTTTATTTCTCTTCAAATTTTATGAGTTAAATGGTTCTTATATGACCTACTTGTTTATGAATAACACCATCTCTTGGTGACCCAAATAGATATTTGAGTACAAGGTTTTAGAGGGGTTTATCTACTTCATATTTTCTTGGTATCAAATGGCTATGGTACTTGTTTGATATGCATGGGTTTTTGAAGGGTTTATTAAGTGTCATCTATTTGTTGTTTTCAGAATGGTATTCATTGCATTCTCAAGGTTGATTTATTATTTCTAGAGTGAAAATCTCTAGTTGTGACTCCATCTTGAGTTATGGGTCATACTAGTGATATATTTCTTATCATATGTTGTTGGTGCTCCTACGATTACAAATATGGAATGAATAAGGTCATCATTTAAATCGAATCTTATTAAGAAACTTCTTCCTGAGTTAAATGATTTACAAAAAGAAGGAAGCAAGTTTGGAAGCCAATAAGAGATCAGAGTTCAAAAGGTAAGGAAATTCAACCTTATGAGTTTAGGGACTCCCCTTTGATTGGGGATTATTCCATCTCGTCTCGATAGTTTTGAAACTAATATCCTAGAATAACATCTTCAATCCTTGTATCAACAAGGTTTTGTGCCTAAATTTTCTAAGAGTTGTCCTAATCATACCCATTTGTTCACAAGTGAGAATAGAGATTTTGGTTTTGAAACTATTCCTCTAAGAAATCTCCATAATACTGACCATACTTCTTTGGTTCATAGAACACCTATTCAAAACTTAGTTGATCATCCTCCATAAAACTCAATTCATAACAATATAGATCATCCTCTTCCCCTTTCTCCTTTTAGAGTTAATTCCTTCGACCTACCATTTTTGAAGGCGTGATTGGATATCCAAATGAGGTGCTCAATGAAATTAAGAATAGGATAAGTTTCAAGGTAATAATGCTATTAATGATGATATGAACATTAAGTAATTTTAGAATAATATGGATGATTATTAAATGGAATATGAGGATGTTTGTTTGTAGCTATTTGTACACACTTTGGAAGAGGATGCTAGGAAATGGTTTAATGCATTACCTTATGGGCCAATTGATTCTTAGGATGAAATGAAGAATGCCTTCACGATTCAATATGGTGATAAGAATGGCCCTAGGTTCCACTTATCTAAATTTGAAATATAAAGAAGAATCATAATGAGTGCATGTAGGATTTCAACACAAAATTCAATAAGACTTTGACAAGGTTGACAACTAGTTTGAGACCCAGAGATGAATCTTGTTTTATCAAATATTTTGATGTATTTGATAAGAAGGCAACCTATTATTTAAGAGATAGAACCCTATCAGTTTGAGACAAGAATTTAGTATGATAATTCAAATTGAAAATGATATCAAGGCTATTAGAATACCCTTAAAAGGGAGGGGTAAAACTTTTCAATCTTGAAAAACCACAAGCATACAAGTTAACTGATTTGGAAGAAGTGGTCAAGACCTTTTTGGGAGTAGTGAAGAAAAACTCCCACAAATTAGAAAGATATGGGAAAGGATTATACTTTGGTCCTCAAAATCAAAATCAAAGTCATAATGATAATAAATTTAGATGAGATCATAGAAATAATGATAGAGGAAAGAGACTTATGGGTCAGAATGATAGGAAACATGCATTTAGAGATAATAGAGTAATTATTGATCTATTGGGAAAAAAATTATAGCAGTCAAAGAAGAACACATCATTGATTGGTTTGATAAATTTTTTCTACCTCATGCTCCTTGTGAACAACCTACATTAGCTGAGGATGATACTAGACCGAACATTGATGGTGCATGTTTTCTTGAACATCAAGTGAGCTTCAAAAAAGGTACTACCTCTACTGATCTCTTATGTGTCAATATTGTAGATTATTTTTGGGTGTGTGTAAACAATGAGTTTATAATATTCCTCTTGAAGTAAATGATGAGATTGATATGGCTCAGTATTTTGAATTGTCTAATCATTATTTTGAGTATCTTAGAGCTCTGATGATAAATAAGTATGATGGAGAAGTCCCTTCCAAAGACGATATGGAGTTATTGATAAATACATTTTTATTAGTAAAAGGAGTATAATCTAAGGAATATGCAAGTTAAAGGCCTTGCCTCACCTTCCAAAGTAAGGATACCTATCTTGACCAATGTTACCTCAAAATAAGCATACCATGCAAAACCCATGTTATTGATCTAAGTCCAAGTATTCCTCTGGTTGTTTCTATTTTGAAGGAGTGAATTCCATATGAGAAGTTATTAAATCTCCCTTCCAATACATCCATGACTAAGTATAATGTTTGTGACATGTCCCAGATCCTAAGAAAACTGAAAATCATTTTACCCCTAGTGGAATTGCTTAGGATTCTTGAGCACATAATAGGGTATTTGAGTATTTGGGATTTAAGGAGTATGTTATTGCAAACAAACAAATCCCTCTCACTATTTTTGTAAATGAGGTTAATGAACCCCAGGAGATCATTGATCTATCCCTTAAGGTCTATTTGGGCACATATTTAGTAGAGATTCAATTAGATATGGACCCCCTTTTCACGATAATGATTGTGAATGATTGGATCTTACAAAAGCATATATGTTTGACTCAGAACTTCCTACAATATAATGTCATTGGTAGTTATGAATGAGCTTAGTATAAATATAACAACTACTTATGGAAGATGTTATGCCATGGATTCAAGAGAAGTGCATGTTGTTGGACGTGTCAAAGGCTTAGTTGTGTAATTAGCTACTCACCCTAGTAAGTATTTGACAATAAATGTAATTGTTGTGGACTACCTAGCCAAGTGGGGAATGTTGTTATTAAGAAAGTGGGAAAAAAGTGTGAGAGGTAGCATGTAGATGGACCTTTTATATGTTACTATCCCATTGGAGGGAAACTTGGTCACATTACATAGGGAGGAAAAGTTATTGTACATAATTGAAGACCTAATGAATGCATCATATGAAGTGATGTACATAGATGTGGGCTTGGGTGGATTTGTGGGTAAGGATGATTTTGAAGATAAATACCTTGAATTTAGGAATTAGTTGGAACACTACTTGGTTCCTTGGAATTTGTAGTTTGATGGCACATGCTCTAATCTTGGCAATGGGGAAAGTATAGTGTTGGCTTCCTCTAACCAAGGATCCTTCAATGTTTCTTTCAAGTTATGTTTCAAGTGCACAAATAATATTTTTTAACATGAGGTACTCTTACTTGGCTTAAGTATTACTTAGAGTCATGGAATAAAATACCTAATTGTGAGAGGTGACTCTAAATTGGTATTGAAGAAGATCAGAAGATTATATAGAACCAAAATTCAGAGGTTGAAACAATAAATGAATGTAGTGTGGGACTTGATTGAGTAATTTGATTCTTTCAACATTGAATACCATAAAAAGAGCCAAAATGAAACACCTAATAGGCTAGCAATGTTGGCTTCTCAAGTGTGACAATCAAAGTACATCCACATACTGCAAGTTTGAAGTTCAGATGCTTGTTAGCCCCTCCATACCCTACCACATCCAACATTGGTAAGTATTTGATGATTCCTCCCATATTATAAAATTATTAAGTTGCAAAGATGAATTTTTTAATCAACTAATTGATCTTGAGCCTATGATAGAAGTGTGTGATGGGAAAGAGACCTTGTTTGGGAAGGAGGTGATTCAATTAAAAACTAACATCATCCCAAGGGGGTTAGTCAACCTGGAATCTACTTTTAATGGTGTTGATAGGGCTGTAAACATACCCACCCACACCTCAAGAGATGTAACCAAGTGAAAATTAGGGACTTTCCAAGATTTAAGAAAATTTTGGTTAGGAAGAAACTTAAACATAGAAGAAAAACATGCTTATACCAAATTACTAAAGAAATATCAAGATTGCTTGCCTTGGTCTTATTATGAGTCGAAAGGTTATAGTGAAGACCCATTTCAACATGTGATAACCTTATAGCCTCAAACAAATCCTTTTAGGAAAAATAAACGGCCAATAAACACAATCCTTGCAACTAAAATGCAAGAATAACTCAAGAAGCTAAAGGATGGAGGTATCATTCAACCCACTAGGTATTCTTCATGGGTTGCCAATCTGGTCCCGATCAAGAAAAAAATGGGGACATCAGATTGTGTGTGGATTTTAGAAATTTGAACAAAGCTTCATTAAAGGATAACTACCCTTTGCCAAACATGGATAACCTTTTGCAAAAGGTAATAGGGTCAAAAATGTTGTCAACATTAATTGGTTTCTCTGGATATAATCGGTGGTGATTAAAGATTTAGAACGATAAAAATTAATTTTACCACTCCTTAGGGAACCCATGTTTATGTCAAAATGCCTTTTGGATTGATGAGTGCATAAGCTACCTTCTAGTGAGCAATGGATCTTGCATGTTTTAGATTCATGAATGAGTTTATTATGGTTTACAAGGATGATATAATAATATTTTATAAAAGAGAGGTGCACCACCTTGAAAATATTTTGATCAGGTGTAGAGAATTTGGTGTCTCATTGAATCCCAAAAATTTACACTTTGGTGTGCAGAAGGAAAATTTATTGGGGAACATTATGACTCAAAAAGGAGTTAATGATTGACTCTGAAAGGGTAGAGGGAATTGATAAGGTACCTATTCCCCAATCCAAGAAAGGTATGTAATCAATCTTTGGTCAAATACACTTTGTGAGAAGGTTCTGTTAGCATATGGATTTGCAAGCATGAAAATGACATGCAACAATGTGGGAATGAAGTCCTTCCTTAATGAAGGTGAGGCTGCCTTTATTGAAAACCAAAACTGTATTTACATCTATACATTCAAAATTGTATGTGGGGGGGTTTGGAACATCAATGGAAAGAAAAGTGAATGAAGGAGATGGAATGGAATGAAGGAAAGGAGTGAAATGGAATGAATTGAAAGAACATGCAAGAGTTAGGTAAAAACAGAGCCTAATATTGCATGAAGAGGAAAGATGAATAACCAACACAAATAAAACAAGTTTGAGTTAGCCAAACAAGAACGTGTAAAGGGAACACACATGAGCAAGTAGATAATCGAGCTTGATCACCGTGAACTAGAACAAATGATTAATAATGTTGACATAAGATCAAAGATAATATTTGCATGCAAGATTCAAACACCTAACATCTAATGAAAATAATAACATCAAATATTACAAGAGACAATGAATGAGACATAAAGTTTGTATTCCATTAACTCCAAAATGTTTTTCACAAAAGAACACAAAGTTTCTTCTTGAAACAAAGCTTGCACAAAAGTATTTTCTTCTCCTCTCTCAAAGTCACCCTTTACAAATGAGCCCCTCACTTCCTTTTATAACCCAAAAGTTGGTTACAAAGTAGTTAGGGTTTTACATGATCATTAAATAAGGCACTTAAGTGACTTTTGACTTTTTCAACAACCTTATTAAAGACAACCCAAAAATAGAAATTACTTAAAATAACCATTGTTTCCCAAATAACAACACCTTTTAAAATATACAATAATAACCAGTGCCTTATCCATTGAAATGGGGTCCGCCTATCTCAAGCGTATGAGAAATGGACTCTCCCACTTCGTTAGATACCAAGAAAATCAACTCCCTGCATCGCCGGTGAAATTAGGATCTGCCGCTTTTGCCAGTTGAAAGGATCTAAACCTTCCCAAAGTTTCAAACATCTTTTCTTCTTCTGGAGGTTCACTTGGTTTAAGAATAGCCTCACAAAATACCTGCAATTCAAGAATTCTACTTAGCATATCATTTAAATTAACAATTTTAGATTGAGCATTCTCAAATAAGTTCTTCAATTTGATGCACCGCTCCGTACATGCATTGAATAGAGCCCTTAACCGTTTGCATTGAAACCCATTGGCTGAGTTGTTGACCTCTATGGTGAATACACTCGAGTGACTTGGTCCACCGTGAACTTCTCCTGCCGAGCCAATAATGGATCACTTCAACAAGCTCTATGTGTCAATTGTTGAATTGAGTTCTTCACACCCACATTTTAAATTGAAACTTATTGATCTCGATGTAAGCTCAACAGATTCTTTGAAATTTGTTCCATGCTCACCCAAAGGCCAAGAAAATCGGCACTCAATTTAGTCTCTCGGCGACATGTGTTCTTCCACTTTGCATTACATTGGGATTTACATATACCTCACCAACCTTCATGAAGATGGGCTTATTTGACATCACCTTAACTTGTCATGACTTGTTCTTTGAAACCACATGTCTTACCTTCAACTTTGCATTGACTCTTGCATTTGACTGGCAAAACATATTTTGGGACCCGAAGTCCCCCAACTCCCGAACTCATCGATGACCCGCACATTCATTCGGTAGGCTGACGTCCTTCATAGGAAAAAGACTCCAAGTTTCCTTGCTCGAATGACTCAAATCCCGCAATACACGGTTTGGCATCCATTTGCACGACGAGTTCGGATATCTTGTTGGCCTCGAACTATCAGCACCGAACCAGTCCTACTGGCATGCTTGGCCAACCTTGCATTGTTTTTCCGATTCATTGCCAATGGCTCACCATTTTGAACTATCTCTACTACCAAGCCATTGAGATTTGGGCTAGTTGATCCTTTTACCTGCTATGGCTGAGTTGAATCGACACCCATGAGCTCATCACTGCCTCATCACTTACCTGATTTGTTCCCATTAATCTTCTTTACATTGGCCGAGCTTTGAATGAGCTTCCCTAAATTTGGCTTGGTTTTTAAACTCTGAGTTCACTTATGAACTCGATCAACGAGCTTATACCATTAGCTGAGAGCTTGATCACATCTTAAATACACGAGCTCCCTTCCCAAATTGATCCCCCGGTGATGAAAATTCCGAAACTATGAGTTTTTCCACCCATCGAATGTGAACACATTGTGCCAATTACACCCGGCTCGCCTTACCTGCATGACATGAATTACATGTACAATCTTCCTGTTTTGCTATATTACTCGATGTACAGGACCATAACTCAACTGTTTTTCATTCTTATTTAATGGAACCTGTCACTATTTGCGGAAACTTGTACTTGAGATAAGAGTAGCCATATCGAACATCGTGATTCTAATAAAATACTAGTTTCAGTGGCATTTACCATGTGCTTCACCCGGGTGTTATTGAGTGGCTTCTGCAATGTGGTTCTAGATATTAGAGAAGCCGATTGTAGCCAACTCGAAACCATTAGATAATTCCTCCTTATTTCACAATATTCAATATTTTGTAGCTTGTACAACTAGATGTTAATAAGAGACATAACCTTTCCCTCTTAGCCTCGTAAGTGTTGCTTAAGTGTTTCTCATTTGTATCTTTTCAAGCAAAATTCTTTCACATTGTTACATATTTTCTCCTCTTTTTGCTCTTTCTATCTCTCCTCTATAGTTTTTTCTTGTTTTCCCTTGGGTTTCCTCTCAAACTGCAATTTTCCTTAAAAATGTGAATCCAAAACTGTTTCAGAAAGTTGTGGTGATATTTCCTGCATCTTTCCTTGTGAAATCTTCAAAATCCACGTGATTTGTAGTTTTCAGTGAAAATTGCGGTGGTATTTTATGAGCTTATAAATGGCACTTTGAGAGGTTTAAGATTTCTTTCTAAGCATGATTAAAACCATGCTCAGACTGTCTTTTGCATTTTTCCATATTAAAATTGCTGGAGGCTGCTCCTCATTATTTGGAAAGTGCTGTGGCCTGGGATTTAAAATTGCTTTCTGCATTCTCATGCCTCTTCTCTTCCTTATCTTTCTTCACATGTCTGAGGTTGCCTGCTCCTTCCTTTTTTATTTAAAAACTTGCTCTTTCTCTTGGCGCCTCCTCCTCTTTTCTTGGTTAATAACTGTGCAGGTGCATCTATTTGCCTTTAGTCTTTTTGGCTGGGCGCATGTATGTCTCAAAACTATTCTTCTTGGCATGCATGGGAAGCTATTTGACTGTGCAAACTATTATTTCCTTGGATGTGTGTGTCGTATTGTAGGATATGAAAAAATATTATGTCCTTCAAAAGAAATAAGAAGTGAAGCTTTGCATGACTTTTTTCCAATGGGTTTGATGGAGGAAGTTACGAGGATTAATTCAACTTCCTCTCTTCTCGGGTAGTGGGCTTAAGTTCCAGGGGGAAATGGGGAAAACAACAGACAATTGCCAACAGGAATGGCAAAGTGGGCTGGCAATTCCCATTCAATTTCTCCATGTGGGAAATTATGGAATTTCTTTCCCGTTAGCCAATCTAGGATTTGGCAATTGGTGGAGAAAATCCCACGTGCGGGAAAAATGAAGGAAATTGCAAGGAAAGGGGAAATCCAGGTTCGGGAAGCCAAATTGGCTTCCCGGCACTTGGAAGCGTAAGCTTACTTCCCGACAATAAAAACTTGTCGAATGAACTTTTAATTTATATTTATTTAATTAAATACTTCTCAAGTGATTTAAAAATTAATTTAATCAAACAAGGAGCAATTAATTAATTAAATATTAATTAATTAATTTTAATGTATTTTAATGCGTTTTAAAGCCTGGCGGGAAGAGTTCTTGCCTGAAAAGGATGAAATGAAGACCGAAATGATCACAAAAATGAGACAATCGCAACGAGGGAAATGAACCACGCAAAGTAACACTTTTCAAAATTTTCATTTTTAAATTATTTTTTAATAATTTTACAAAGTCAAAATTAGTGATAACAACTAGCTCTGATTGGGGACAAGGACTTCATGGACACAACAACGGACCCAGACCAAAATAGTCATGAACATGATCTCAAAATGATGGGGCACAAAAATGGGGCGACATAAGACAGGAGACCAAAAAACAGGGAAACAAACAAACCAAAATCCTAATTACCTATGTACATACGGGGAACAACCCGTTTTCAATTTTGATAGTGCTTGAAGGAAGCCTGATTAAGATTGCGAAATCCACACAAATCCTAATTTCTCCATTTTTCTTGCAAACCGGTACAATATTAGCTATCCAGGTCGAATGTCGAATAGGAAACACTATTCGTGCATCTAGCATCTTTTGAACTTCATGAAATATTGTCCCTGTAATCTTGAGATTATATTGTTTTTGCTTTTACCTGAATGGAACTGCACTAGGCTTCAAGGGTATGGCATGCTCCATTTCCTTGGGTTGGAAAGACTTCAAGTCTTTATATGAATAAGCAAAACGTTATAATATTTGGTAATTAGACTTATGAATTTCTGTGCTCCTCGGTGAGCAACACTTGCCAATATTGATTAGGTGAGGTTTATCCTTAGTACCGATATTAACTTGCTCATAGTCAGCAGAATTTGCAAGTCCTGCCTAGCTCTTTCTCTTTGATAAACCTATCATGTTTGTCAGAAAGTTCTTCAAGTGAAACCAATCCTTTGGGAATTTTATTTCCTTTGAGTTGAATGATGCCATCACCAGATCTTTGTTCTTAAATCCTTCCCCGAATGGGTGAGGTAGTTGATTCGTGAAATTCCAAATCACTTCCTTCAAAGTACAATTGTTCAAAATTTCCTCTCTTTTCCAACAAGCCAATAATTTGTTTGTCATCATTAAATACTTGCCAATTTTCTGCATTGTTAGGAACACTTGGCCTAAAACCATTTCAATGGTGTATTTGACTTAATCAAATTTTGAATGAGGAATCATTAATGAAGCCGAGATCGCTTTAGAATTCACTTTGTCATTCTTTTCACGAGGACAAATTTTATGGAAAAAGTGTCGAAGACTTCTATTGCATCCCACACTTTATTTCGTAGTGTCTCAAACGATAATTTTTACTTGGAACTGATTTCTTACCGTTTCACAATTAATTCCACATCTCCAAAGACTTCTAAATTTTTGATCCCTTTCTCCTCCACAACTTGGAGGCCAAGGATTAAAGCCTTGTTCTCTGCAGTGTTGTTAGTATTTGAAAATTCGAGTTTGTAGGAAAAAGGAAATATTTTACCATTTGGAGATATGAGCACCACTCCTGCACCAGAACCCGTCGAGTAACAACTTCCATCGAACTCAAGAGTCTAGATCTCATTGGAATCTTGGTAAGTGATCTTAGGGGTATGAATTTCTGCAATCATCATATAATTACCCATACTGAAGGATCTCATGCGCGAGGATCTTCGGTTTTAGTTATCGTGAACTTTTCCCGAGCTTCCAAAGATAAGATTTTTCATTTCTCCATTGATAGGAATCATAGCATGAGACTAGTCCATTTAAATTTCTCCACTTAGATCTATGCAAAATTTCCTGCTCAACAACATTCCATATGAGGTGGGAATATCAAACTAAAATGGTTACCTTAACTTACTTTTGAGGGAATTAGGATAAAACCATTTGGGCGTCTTTAATCTACTGATTAGAGGAACTTGCTTGGTTTCCATGGAGTAACATGATCCGAATGTTCTCGTACAAGTCAAACCAAGAGCATGTGCTACTTTTTCTAGCATCACATTATTCGAGGCTCTAGAGTCTATAATGTAATTACTTAATTTGCATCCGTTGATAAGAAAAGACATAAAGAAAGGTTCAATCTTTTCATTTGAAGGTGTAGTGGCTGCCACAATATTTTGAGTTTTCCCATCTTTGGGAGTTTTCAGAATTCCTTTGGAGGAATGAATAGTAGAGTTGCCTTTGATAAACTAGACCAATTTCTCTGAGCTGATCCTTGTTGGATTTCAAGTACTTTGCCTGACATGGAGATTTTTGTTTTATTGATATGATCAATGATATCAAATTTAGGCAAAGTAATCATACTTGAAGTCTCAGATATAAGTTCTTTTGAACTTGATGATGGCACACTTTTGACCTTGGCCTCGGGCTTGGTTGACACTGATGTGGAAGAAGGAGCTTTCTTTGTAGTTGGTTTACCAACCATTGATCTAACAAAGGCCCTCCTTTCTTTAAGATAGTCTTGACCTTTGAAACCTCAGTCATCTTGGACTCTTTAGGAGCCTCATTTGTCTTGGATTCTTTGGGAGTTTCCTTGAAACCTCTTTATTTCCCATCTTAATGGTATCCCGATCCTTTTTCTCGAGAGCGTGAAGAAAACACGAAAGATTGACTATTCATATCTTCTATAATTTCTTTGTATTCATCTTCCTCATCTAACAAGATACTTAAAAAATGATTATTACTTTCCCCCTCGGATCTTCAACTTCAGTTCGGATGTCTTAGAATCCGCTCTTCCTCATCAACCTTGATGAATTCAATCTCATCATCGCTTTCTTCAATAACATCACATTTTGAATTAGTTGCAGGAGTTGCTTCAATAACAAGCCTCGTTGGAGAACCTGCAATCCTGGCTTTGTTGGGAACGTATCCTTTTCTCGGGATGTCTTTGTAAGGAGCAGGTTTACTACTTTGAGCAACTTTCTTTTTCAAATCCAACACATCATTAGCCAACTTAGTGAGTATAGCTTCTGAAGCATTGGGAGTTTCTTGACTCTTTCCTTTGAGGGAATTTTTCTTGAATTTTCCTGCCATGATTAAGTCATATTCAATTTCTATGGCCAAGGATTGAGCAAGTTCCAAAGTAGCCACCCTAGCCCTTCTTAGCTGATAGCACACTTCTGGTTGTTGTGCGTTAATAAAGAAACATTTTTGTCCATCAAGGTTTGGACGAATCTTGGTGGGAATTTTGTTCACCATCTTGTTGAATTTAGCCACAAAATTCCTCATGGGTTTTGTTAGATCTTTCTTCACCTGCGATAGTTGGGCAAGAAGAGCACGTTCATCTTCTACCGTCTTGAATTGATTTTCAAACTTGGTTTTCATATCATTCCAATTTGTGATACATCCATTGGGAAAATGATGAAACCAATTTGTAGCAACATCATGCAATGTTTCGATGAAGAGACAAATAACAACATCTTCATATTCTACCAACAAAACAACACATGCAAGAAAACGAAAAATATGGTTATCTAGTGATGTCTTCCCATCTCTGTCGAACTTGGGAAGAATCTTTCTTAATCCTTGTGGGAGTTCATGTCAAGTAGGTAAGGCCAATGGGCCTATAGAATTTCCCCATGGTACGTTGGATGCCATTTGAGGAAAGGTGGTATGTGAAGGTAAAACAATGTGAGCAAGGACAAGTGCCTGACTGGTAGTGATTCCTTCCTTGCTTTCTCTTTCAGGACTTGATGCAAGGCTTATAGATCTACGAGGTGTGTTCTTCTTTGAAGGAGATAACTTGAAACCAAAATTTCCTTGAAAGTCAAAAGTGGGGTCAGATCGAACTTTAGCTTTTTCTCCTCGTGTAAACCTCTTTCCTTCCAATTTGGAATCTTTATTATGAAGGGGTCACTGGTGTTTTCAACCAGCTCTATCCTTTTCTTTTTGCTCTCTTTCTTGAGCTGTTTGCGCTTGAATAAATCTAGCAACTCTCGCAGCTTTCTCTTCTTCGTTATCTAGTATTGATGCGGCGAGATGAAAATGATGGTTACTCATGCGTCTTTCCAAAATAGCTTGCCTCAAATATGATGATATGTCTTCTTGAGTATCTACAAAAATAAGATTTGGTTGCAAGATAGGTGAGTTACCTATAATAGTCATACAACTTATTACCTTGATGGAAGAGGACCGCATCGGTGAACAACGATCAACACATGTCCAGGAGGTCTTCTAGCCATAAGTGCGGGTGCTCTTCTTCTAAGGTCTTTGATGTAGATTTCTTTGTCAATGGCTCTATCAAGCCACAAATTGCTGCAAGCTTTCACATTTTTCCCAAGCTACTGTTTGAAGGTTAGCAGTAATGTCTCCTTGGAAATATTCGTCGGGCACAAGGTTTGGTTGAAGAATTGGAGCTTGTGTAGAGGGGATAGTCATAAATATTTAACCAAGCACTGGTTAACGATTTCTGAATCCCAGTGGAGTCACCAAAAACTGATTAGCATATGGATTTACACATGCAAATGACATGCAACAGTGTGGGAATGAAGTCCCTCCTTAATGAAGGTGAGGCTGCCTTTATTGAAAACCAAAACTGTATTTACATCTATATCTTCAAAATTGTAGGGGGGGTTTTTGGAGCATCAATGGAAAGAAAAGTGAATGAAGGATATGGAATGGAATGAAGGAAATGAGTGAAATTGAATGAATTGAAAGAACATGCAAGAGTTAGGTAAAAACAGAGCCCAATATTGCATGAAGAGGAAAGATGAATAGCCAACACAAATAAAACAAAGTTTGAGTTAGCCAAACAAGAACGTGTAAAAGGGAACACACATGAGCAAGTAGATAATCAGAGCTTGATCATTGTGAATTAGAACAACTGATTAATAATGTTTACAATAAGATCAAAGATAATATTTGCATGCATGATTCAAACACCTAACATCTAATGAACATAAGAACATCAAATGTTACAAGAGACAATGAATGAGACACAAAGTTCGTATTCCATTAACTCCAAAATGTTTTTCACAAAAGAACACAAAGTTTCTTCCTGAAACAAAGCTTGCACAAAAGTATTTTCTTCTCCTCTCTCAAAGTCACCCTTTACAAATGAGCCCCTCACTTCCTTTTATAACCCAAAAGTTGGTTACAAAGTAGTTAGGGTTTTACATGATCATTAAATAAGGCACTTAAGTGACTTTTGAATTTTTCAACAACCTTATTAAAGACAACCCAAAAATAGAAATTACTTAAAATAACCATTGTTTTCCAAATAACAACACATTTTAAAATATACAATAATAACTAAAGTGCCTTATCCATTGAAATGGGGTCCGCCTATCTCAAGTGTATGAGAAATGGACTCTCCCACTTCGTTAAATGCCAAGAAAATCAACTCCCCGCACCACCGGTGAAATTAGGATCTACCGCTTTTTCTAGTTGAAAAGGATCTAAACTTTCCCAAAGTTTCAAACATCTTTTCTTCTTACGGAGGTTCACTTGGTCAAAGAATAGCCTCACAAAATACCTGTAATTCAAGAATTATACTTGGCATATCATTTAAATTAACAATTTTAGATTGATCATTCTGAAATAAGTTCTTCAATTTGATGCACCGCTCCGTACACGCATTGAATAGAGCCCTTAACCATTTGCATTGAAACCCATTGGATGAGTTGTTGACCTCTGTGGTGAATACATAGATTGACTTGGTCCGCCATGAACTTCTCCTTCCGAGCCAATAATGGATCACTTCAACGAGCTCCATGTGTCAATTGTTGAATTGAGTTCTTCGCACCCACATTTTGCATTGAAACTTATTGATCCCGATGTAAGCTCAACGGATTCTTTGAAAGTCATTCCATGATCACCCAGTGGCCGAGAAACTCGGCACTCAATTCAGTCTCTTGGTGACATGTGTTCTTCTAGCTTGGCATTATGTTGGGCTTTACATATACCTCACAAACCTTCACGAAGTTGGGCTGATTTGACATCACCTTAACTTGCCATGACTTGTTCTTTGAAACCACATGTCTTACCTTCAAATTTGCATTGACTCTTGCATTTGACCTAGAAAAACATATTTCGGGACCCGAATTCCCCCCAACTCCTGAACTCATCGATCACCCGCACATTCATTCATTCTAAGTAGGCCGACGTCCTTTGCGGGAAAAAGACTCCAAGTTTCCCTGGCTCGAATGACTTGAATCCCCGCAACACGGTTTGGTATCCATTTGTATGATGAGTTCGGATATCTTGTTGGCCTCGAACTATTAGCACCAAACCAGTCCTACTGGCATGATTGTCCAACCTTGCATTGTTTTTCTGATTCATTGCCAATGGCTCTCCATTTTGAACTATCTCTACTACCAAGCCATTGAGATTTGGGCTAGTTGATCCTTTTACCTGCTATGGCTGAGTTGAATCGGAACCCACGAGCTCATCACTACCTCATCACTTACCTTATTTATTCGCATTAATCTTCTTTACATTGGCCGAGCTTTGAATGAGCTTCCCTAAATTTGGCTTGGTTTTTGAACTCTGAGTTCACTTATGAACTTGATCAACAAGCTTATACCATTAGCTGAGAGCTCGATCACGTGTTAAATACACGAGCTCCTTCCCAAATTGATTCGCCTGCGATGAAAGTTCCGAAACTATGAGTTTTTCCACCCATCGAATGTGAACACATTGTGCCAATTACGCCTAGCTCGCCTTACCTGCATGACATGAACTGCATGTACTATCTTCCTATTTTTCTATATTACTCAATGTACAGGACCGTAACTAATCTATTTTTCCTTCTTATTTAATGGAACCTGTCACTATTTGCGGAAACTTGTACCTGAGATAAGAGTAGCCATATCGAACATCGTGGTTCTAATAAAATACTAGTTTCAGTGGCATTTACCATGTGCTTCACCTGGGTGTTATTGAGCGGCTTCTGCAATGTTTCGAGATATTAGAGAAGCCGATTGTAGCCAACTCGAAACCATTAGATAATTCCTCCTTATTTCACAATATTCAATATTTTGTAGCTTGTACAACTAGATGTTAATAAGAGACATAACCTTGCCCTCTTAGCCTCATAAGTGTTGCTTATGTGTTTCTCATCTGTGTCTTTTCGAGCCAAATTCTTTCACATTGTTACAGATTTTCTCCTCTTTTTGCTCTTCCTATCTCTCCTCTATAGTTTTTTCTTGTTTTCCCTTACGTTTCTCCCAAACTGTGATTTTCCGTAAAAATGTGAATCCAAAACTGTTTCAGAAAGTTGTGGTGATATTTCCCTGCATCTTTCCTTGTGGAATCTTCAAAATCCACGTGATTTGCAGTTTTCAGTGAAAACTGCGGTGGTCTTTTGTGAGCTTATAAATGGCACTGAGAGGCTTGATTTAGGTTTAAGATTTCTTTCTAAGCATGTTATGTATAGATGTTTTCACCATGCGGTCAGACTGTACTGAAATAGTTGCATTTTTCCACCATGTTATTCAGGTGTGAAACATTCAGGCATTGCTGGAGGCTGCTCCTCATTATTTGGAAAGTGCTCTGGCCTGGGATTTAAAATTGCTTTCTGCATTCTCATCCTTTGCATGCATGGAAAGCTTCTGGTGTTCTTTGTCAATTAAAAATTGTTCTTTTTCCTCAGCTGGGCGCCTTCTTCCTCTGATGCGTGAAAAACAATTTTTCTTTGTTCTTTTGCTGTCTCCCTCTGCCAGGTGGGATTCCTGTCCTGAGGCGGCCTGCTCCTTCCTTTTTTTATTTAAAAACTTTCTCTTTCTCTTGGCGCCTCCTTAATACCTGCACATTTTTTGTATCTCTTCTTCCTCCAAGCGCGTGGAAAACTGTTCTTTCTTTTTTATATTAAAAACTGTGCAGCTCCTTATGCCTCTTCTCTTCCCTTTTTTTTTTTATTCACGTGCTGTCCTCCTTGGCTAGGCGCATGTATTTGCCTTTAGTCCTTTTGCTGTCTCAAAACTGTTCTTCTTGGCATGCATGGGAAGCTATTTGACTGTGCGAACTATTATTTCCTTGGATGCATGTGTCGTATTATGGGATATGACAAAATATTATGTCCTTTAGAAGAAATAAGAAGCGAAGCTTCACATGACTTTTTCCAATGGGTTTGATGGAGGAAGTTACAAGGATTAATTCAACTTCCTCTCTTCCCGGGTAGTGGGCTTAAGTGCCATGGGGAAATGGGGAAAACAACGGAAATTGCCAATGGGAATGACAAAGTGCGATGGCAATTCCCATTCAATTTTCCCATGTGGAAATTGGGAAATTTCTTGCCCATTAGTCAATCTAGGATTTGGAAATTGGTGGAGAAAATCCCATGTGCGGGAAAAATGAAGGAAATTGCCAGGAAAGGGGAAATCCGGGTTCGGGAAGCCAAATTGGCTTCCTGGCAGTTGGAAGCGTAAGCTTACTTCCTGGCAATAAAAACTTGTCGAATGAACTTTTAATTTATATTTATTTAATTAAATACTTCTCAAGTGATTTAAAAATTAATTTAATCAAACAAGGAGCAATTAATTAATTAAATATTAATTAATTAATTTTAATGTATTTTAATGCGTTTTAAAGCCTGGCGGGAAGAGTTCTCACCCGAAAAGGATGAAACGAAGACTGAAACGATCACAAAAATGAGACGATCGCAACGAGGGAAATGAACCACACAAAGTGACACTTTTCAAAATTTTCAAATTTTTCATTTTTTATTAGTTTTTAATAATTTTGCAAAGTCAAAATTAGCTGATAATAGGTTCATATCCATCTTTACCGAGATCACTCTACCTATCTCAAGTATATAAAAAAGGATTATGTTATCAAGTTGGGGGATGAGGCAATACAAGCTTTTAGAGGAGTAAAGATGCAGTAAAGACTACCCTTATGTTGGCTAGTCCTGACTATAAGGAGTTCTAGGGATTGTCCTTTACATCCGAATTTACTATTGCTTTAGCTTTTTTACAAAAGGATGATGTAGACTGTGAGGAACCAATTCAAATTTTTATCAAGACCTTACAAGGATCTGAACTAAACTAAACAATCATGGAAAAACATGATTTTGCATTTTAAAAAGCCGCCAAGATATTTAGACCTTACATCTTGAGCTCAAGGATGATTTCTTATGTGCCATACATGATGGGAGAGGACATCTTGACACAAATGGAAGTATCGAGAAAAGGTGTAGGTGGGTCAACAAACTCCAGGAGCATGACATGGACATCCAAACCACCAAGTTGGTGAGAGGTGTATTTTTAGAAAAGTTAATGAAATAATAAAATTTACAAGTAGTTGAAGTGTATAATATTGATGATGACATAAAGGACCCTTATGAAAAGGTGAGTTATTTTATTTGGTACAAAGACATAGTTTATTATTTATAAAATCTAAATTGTCTTTCAGGGCCCGGATAAGAATAAAAGGAGGAAAATAAATTTCATGTCCCAAAAATACATCATGACAGAACTTGCTTTATCTGGAAGAATCCTGAAGGGGTCCTATTAAGGTGTATAACTGAAGATGAAGCTCCTAATTTAATTATTGAATTTCATGGTGGAGTATGTGATGGTCACTATGTTGCCAAAATAATTGCTAACAAGATTTTAAGGGAAATTTATTGGTGGCCATATCTTTTCAAATATGTTGCTCAATCGGTGAGAAAATGTGAAGATTTCCAACTTTTCTTTGGCGAGTTAAGATCTTCTAGGTTTCTACCCTTGTATCCTCGTTTCAATTAATGTTTCAATTAAGGATCCTTTTAGACAATGTGGGTTATATTTTATTTGTGAAATGTGAGATACTTATAATGATGGCCATAAGTGGATCTTGGTGGTAACTAATTAGTTCACTAAGCATGTTAAAGTGATCCCCACCAAGAAGGTAATCCACGAGGTGGTCATGAATTTTCTCTTGAACCACATCATTTGTAGATTTGGTATCCATATTAAATTGGTTGCTGATAATTCCATGAGTTTAAAATCCAAGCCTTTAACAACCATGTGCAATGAGTATGGAGTAAGTCTCGCATATGATTCCAATTACAATCCTCAAATGAATATGAAATCTGAATCAAGTAATAAGAAATTTCTCAAAATACTTAGAAGATCCTTGAAATTTAACTAGATAAAGTGGGGCAAGCAACTTAAATTTTCCTTGTGGGATGATAGGATTACACCAAAGATATCCACTAGAAATATCCCATTTGAATTGGTCTATGATATCTAAGTAGTCTTGCCTCTCCATTTTTAGTTATCAACTTATCAATTTATGCAAATGTTGGGAGACGAAGAGGGAGTTGATCCTTATGTTGAAAGGATTAACTAGATCAGTGAGTTTGATAAGGTCAAGAGATAATCTCATCAGAGACACGTTAAATTCAAAGAAAAATTTAAGAATATATTTGATAAGAAAATCACTCCAAGGCATTTCCATGTTGGTGATTTGGTCCTGCTATGGGATAATAGACATGAAGATAAAGGAAAACATGGAATTTTTTTAGGAATTATGGATGGGTCCCTATTCCATTGACATCATAATTGGAGAAAATACCCTTTTCAAGGGATTTAGAAGGATAATTTCATGAGATACATGTAAATGAAAGGATTCTTGAGCACTTTTGGATTAGTTCGTGTCACCTTGTAATGATGTACAATGTATAGTTTTTTTCATTTGTTTCTCTTCCTTTTTGGTCCTTTGTGATCAGTAATTGTTGGCATTATGTTCATGGTGTTATGAAATAAAAAAACTAGGTGTATTGTTAGGAATCCTTACCCAATTGATTTTCTTATGTATGTGACTTGTCTCGTCATCACTCGAGTGTCTTGTCCACCTCATGTGGTTAGTCATCTCACTTAGTGAGATCATAGGTCATTAGGGTTAATTAGGGTTTCATGTGTCCATATGTCATGCATGGGAGTTACACAACACTCATATATGTACCTTCTTATTTTGATCTATGAGAATGATATACCCATTCTTTCATAATTGATTTTACTTTGTGATTCGATCCCTTATTGATTCCTTGAGCATTTACATCACCATTGAAGTGTAACCTCTTCGATGTGCATGAGGTTCCATATTGATCCTTACAAAACAATCTGATATGGTATCGTAGCTATTGTTTAGTAAACATGCACTCAATTATTGTGGTTTTTATTACATCTATTTCAGTTTTCATGCTTCTCGCTCAAGTTTTCGATCATCTTTTAGAATCTTGTTAATAGGTTCAACAATCTTGTTTTTGGAGTTTGTGCTGGTTTGGTGGTTGTGCATGCGCAGGTTTCAGTGGTTTCACCACTAGTTTTAGCTAACTCAGTAACTAACTTTGGAGGGACATATCTAGTGGAGGTAGGTTCTGAAATTTTGTTTGATCACTTTTTAAATTATAAGTGAATTTAATTTTTTTGTCTAGTTTTCTTCACTACCTCCTTTCATGCTAGTTTTTTCATTTTTGTTGTTGTCATGTCTCCACCCTTTTCCCGCCTTGGCCAGATCCCTCTTGGTTTGATGAGCTCTAAAGTGAGTTGAGTTGGCTACCTTCTAATTTCAACGATTTGAGTTCCCATCGAGTTGTTTGCATTAGTTTTCTTATCGAGTTAACCTTGACATGTGAGTTGGTGAGTTGGTTTTGGATTTTGCATCCGATTTGGGTCATTTTCTTTGTTTACATTCCAAGCTTCCTTGCTTGAGCTGAGTGATCTCTCTTTGACATGTGAGTTGTTAGTTGCTATGTTGGGTTTTGATTTGGTTGGGTCTAATTTTTTAGTTTCTTGTGGGTGGTTTGTTTGTTCCCGCATCATTGTTTGTATTGTTCAAGCTCATGTTGCTTGTTACACCACTCGCTCCCGATTTAAGCTTGGCTTGGGTCTATTATTCCATGGGTCACCTTGTATCATAATCCAAATGCTTGTGCCTTTGGCATCTACCTCTCACTCAACCCCGCCAAGCATTGAATACAAGCGTTCTTACCCGTGTTTCTATGCCCCGTTGTCCTATGATGGTCTTTGCTTTGTGTTCCATATAACATATCATCCTTTCCAATTGGAGATTAACTCGACCTATGTGCTTTTCCCACTGGCCCCCCGTGTGATAACCTTGAGTTGTTCCCGATTTGTGCTCTCCTCTACCTCATTGATCCGGTGAGTCTCCTTGGTTTACTCGTTGCAAACCTTGCCAACTCGCTCTCTATGCGGACCGCTTCTCACTCTAGTCATTTTGGATCCCTATTCTAAAGCTCCCAGATCATTTACCAAGTTTCCCTCAAGCCAACCAATCTTCTCGACTCCTCCTCCTTGACCTACCTTTTCAAATTTGACAACTTTTTTTTAACCTTGTTTAAATTAATTTTTAAGCGGCCACATTTTAAAAATTAATATTATTAGGTGGTCATTTTAAATTAATTTAAGTATTAAGGTGGCATTTTTATTAAAGTGGGGGTTTTAATAAAGTTAGTTTTAATATTATAAAGGTGGCAATGTTTAATTAAAGTTAGATCTTATTTTTTTAATTAGGATCTTATTCTTTATTTAAAAGGTAGATTTAATCATTTAAAAGGGGTAAGTGCATACCTAAGGGGTGGATATTTTAATTTAGGATCTTAATTCATTTTAGGACCTTAATTATTTAAATTAGTGAAAATTCTTAAATCATTTAATCAATGTTATTTTTGCTTTTATTCCTTTTTAATCTTTAAATTAGACTAATTGGGAAAATCTAAAAGTGCATTTTTAGCATTACTAAACATTTTTACGACTAATCTTGTTGGAGTGTGTAGTGCCCCTCCTAGCTATTTTTTGGCTTCTAGAAGCGTTTTTAGCATCCTGGAGGTCCCCTAGACTTATCTTGAGCTCATTTTTTAGCATTATAATTACCTTTGTTATTGATTGTAGACTAGTGAGCATGTCCACAACATTTTTACAACAAGGGGCTTTCTACTATGACGTGAGACATTTTTTCTCACACCAAACGCTGTTTTATTCCCTTGTTCCTTTCTTATACCATTTTGTGCATGGTTACATGTTGTTCCTTTTCTTTCGAATGAGACTTACTATGGCCTCCACTCTTTGTGATTCGTCACCTACTGTAAGGTGAGTGGTCAACTATATCACGTCGCATGAACATACCTTATTATAATCAACACACTTTTTATAAAGTGCCAAAATAGGAGTTTATCATCGTTGTTGGGTGTTGTATTACATGTAGACACATTCTTAGATGAGTCTAATGTCTTGCAACCTTGTGTGTATTCTTGCACCCTTATTTTCTTGCATTTTACACTTCTTGATTTTTTACGGATGCACCATGGAGATTATTTTTCCCGACCTACGCTTCATAGGACCATTTTTGTATTACAACATGTGCCTATTCTTCTTGGTAGGGATAACTATGCACCATGGCATTCCAACATGGAATGTTTTCACACTCACATTGACCTTTATCTCTAATTTTATGGATGATTACCTACCCGAAGTGATCCTGATGAGCTTGAAGATTGGCTCGACACTTATATCATCATCATTGGTCATTTGTTGATGTACATTTACAAGCCTCTCCACCATCATGTGGTGCACATGAAGTGTCCTCACATTGTTTGGAGCATTCTTCAGTCCTTATTTAGAGATCCTTCGTAGACCGCCTCTATTGCTTCTCCTATTGATAAAATTCTCTCCTTTCCCTCTTCATGTTATGATAGTTCTGCTTTGACATAAACTTGCTTGTTTCTATCCCTGATGATGAGGACATTTCTTATAGTTCTGATGATGAGAGTATTGATGAGGACTGTCCTCATTCTTCTCTTGGCCACCTTTAAGAGAATGTTGACACCCCTCTTTTCCCATCATACATCGGGAAGTCTTGTTCTCAACCTCATACTATCATTGCATCTACCTCCTTTCCACTTCTAGTGTGTGAGGCCCTTCCAACTCCTCATCCATACATCGATGATTCATATATGTTAGAAATTTCCCTTGTGTTTTTCAAGCCACCCTCTTAGGATGAGTATCTGCATGATACCTTAGCGGTCTCTTCACAATTCCTAATTGTGTTTTCATACAAGGAGATTCTCATCCTTCTATAGGTGTTTTGGAGGAGTCCTTCATCTCCTTTGTTGGGAGTGTCCCCTTTGGGAATCTTATCACTTCTAATTTTTCAAAGACCATCACTGATCCACCTCTTCTTGTGGATCTTATTTATATTGTTGTGGGGTTTTTTTCATGCCTTCACTTCATATGAACATTATTTTAGTGAATGATTCATACCCATACTTTGAAAATTATAATTCAAAGTGGCATTAAATTTTTTCTTGAGAACCTTCTTACTTGAACTTATGTCCCACTTCAATTGTGGACCAACTTCAGTTCTTCGATCAAGTTACTTTTGTGTTCCTTCGTGGAGTGGGTATAATTTTAGTACACCATTTCTATTCTTCCTAAGGACATAAACATTGTTCGATGTAGATGGACCTTCTTTAGTCTATATGAATAAGACCACATCATTGACACTCTTCTTGGAGACTTCATATAGTTACAAAATTTAGATCTAGTTGCAAAATTATTTACCAAACCCTTCGTTAAAGCCAAGTATCCTTACTTGTGCTCTCATCTTAGGGTGAGGTCCACTACTACTTCCACACATTTACTTCGAGATTTATTGTCTCCATCTCCTCTTCAGATTATCTTCCCTCTACCACTAATTACGACTTTTAGGTCTTTCGATTCCATGAGAGTTCATTAGAAATCATCTTTTGGAGGATCGAGATAACATTTCTTCTTATTTTTTCTTCTTGTAGAAATATTGCTATTTGTGCATGGGTACCTTATAATTCCAAGTTACTAGGACCCATTTGATGCATCTTTTAAGGTTATTGTTTGTCATCAAAATTGCACTTGTGTCTCGGATCTAGAAGATTTGAGTTGTTTGTGACAATAATTGAACCATCCCCAAGTTGTGGGACCTTGCACGATTGGGATAGATATCTAGAGAAGGCTGATTCCTCTATCTAATTCTACTGCTACTAGTACTCCTAGTGCTGAAAAGGAAAACTAAGCTAACAATTCCAAGGGACTAGGGATAGAAGTAAAACATGAAGGGAAACTACACTAAAAGGTGATAGCACTAGAAAAGAGGGATGAACACTATCTGCTCTGAGAAAAAAAATGAAAGGAAATGTGTGAAAGAAGTCCTGGCACATGTAGAAAAACTAAAATGTATTTACCAGATCAATTTCATGGAACAAAACTAAATAAGGAGCTGTAAGGGACGTAGAATGATACATCAAGCATGCAATGTAAAATAAAGGAAATAAGAAATAATATAAACATGTGCATGATAGAGGATAGTCACAAATGATGCTTCCATTACTTCTAGAAATACTCAGAGTTATTACAATGGTGAAATTGGATGGTATCCAAATGCACGAGCCAAATCTAGAGGTTTACGACTTAGGATATAGAAAATATGAACTCAACAAAAAAAGCGTAAGGATCCAAAAATGTCCAACGTTAATAATGAGCCCAACTCTTACATTTATAGATGAATCCATGGAAGAAGATGAGAAGAAGGAGGGAAAACCCAAATTTGAAATACAACCAACAACAAGAAGCATTCAATGCATGTAAATCCACTGTAAATCACAAATAAATTTCCGCAATTTCGTTTGACGTGTTGGAGAAGGAAGGAGGGGGCATCATATCAAATCAGGTGGTTGAAGCAATCAGTTCTACTCATTAATGTCCTAAAATATGTTTTCCCATTTCTTAACTACCAGATTCACCAAGAATTTAAATTTGAATGTCTAAAACTGTAGCATATGTAAGAAGCTATCAATTGAGACTGGGTGCATGCTAATCGAGTTCTCGTAGCAAAAGATATGGCTATCAAAAGATGTCAGAGCCATCTGGACATGTAATATATGTGGCACACATGGATTGAATGAAAAATACACCAACTGTTCATCTTGATTTGTCATTTTTGCCATGTGTCATTCATTGGCTGGTTGTCAGGATTCAACACCCTATTGGTGCACTTTGAATGGTTGTGTGTGGCACACTCAAGTGTGTCAGATAATGACGTGGCACAAAAAGGTACAGAGGATGGCACAAAGGTATGCATGTGGAAGAATGAGGCATGAGAAGGAGGCAAATTGAAGGCATGCACAATGCGTGTGAGTAAATGAGGAAAACTGGTGAGTGGAGAATGCATAGTCAAGGCACAATTATTACAAGGTAATGAGCGGGGTGTGAAGAAGGGGCATATTTGGATACCAAGGAAATTTTTTTTTGGAGCAAGTGTTAGGTGTGCATGCGTAAGATGGATGCAATGTTTGAGAGGAAAGTGGAAGCACAAAGAATGCACATGAGGGGAAGATGGAACAAAGAGGAAAAATGAAAAGGAAGGGAAGAAGGGGAAGTGCACAAGGGTGCATGAGGAAAAGAAGGGAGGAACGTGAGGAAATGCAACCAAGGGAATGTGCCAAGTGAACTTGAGCATGCATAACCTTGCAATGAAGAGCTCAGAGCCAAAAGTGTATACAAGTTACCCAAATAATTGGGAGAGTTATTTGGATAACAGTTTTGGTAACTTTCGGGGCCATATGCCTACTAGATGAAGAAGATCAAGTATCCTTAAGCATCCATTAGGCATGGATTTTGTTATGTAATCATGAAATTCTGATCTACAACTTTGAAGAACTACCATTGAATTCACTTGAAGGATCATTTATTGACTCTATTCCGAATCCTGTAAACTACCAAAAATTGTAGACATCTTGGAAGCAAATTAAGAGTGTGTGTGGGAAGCATGTGAGAAGAAAAAACTATGTACAAACAAATGTGTACGTGAAACACTTGGAGGAATTAAAACTATTCTAATATATACAAAATGATGCAGCAAACTTAATGGAAGGGTTTGAGATAGATCCCATTTACTAGGATTTGTAGTGCGCCTCCATCAAGATGAGTTAACTCGAAAGAGTTAGCCTCTTTGCATGAAATAATGATGTATGGGCCACTCCAAAGTGCATCAAACTTTGAATGACACCCATGTTTAGCTCTAACAAAGACCCTATTTCAAAACCAAGTCCCCAAATTTGAAATTTTGAGGCTTGGCCTTTATGTCAAACCATTTCTTTATTGCTTGCTGATGTTGCTCTAGCCTAATCATGACAGAGTTCCTTAACTCTTCAAGATTAACCAGCTCTACCATTCTGATTTCTATCTATTTTGCACCTTCAAATTCTAGTTGTTGGGCAAGTGCCAATGAGTTCAAATCTAGCGTCAAAGGAAGGGTATCCTCCTTTCCATAGACAATCTTGTAAGGTTAAGTTCCTATTTATTTTTAAATTGTGATTCTATCTACCCAGAGCGCACACGAGACCTTTGTATGCCACTATTTTTGGCTAATGTTCATTGTGTGCTTCATGATCTTGATTAGGTTTTTGTTTGTAGACTCTTCTAGACTGATGCCCTGTGGGTAATGGTTGGAAGAATCCTTCACTAGATGCCCAGAGTTATATCCCAATTAGTATATTTAGTGCCAAGGGAGGATTTTACATTATCAGATAATGGTTTAAGGAATGCCAAAACTTGTGACTAAACCTTCAAGAAAGTCAAGGATGAATGAATCTGTTGATTCCTTGAGTGCAACAACTTCTGTCCATTTGGTGAAGTAGTCTATATCTCACAAGACCCACTTGTGTCCAATGCTTGAAGGTGGATTAATAAATCCTATGAATTCGAGACCCCATGGCACAAAAGGATGATCCTCTTTGATTGGTCGATGGGAAGTGCTGCCAATATTTTCTTTCCTACAAAGAAAGTGCATTCCTTACATTTTATGACCCACTTGTGTGCATCTCAAAAATAGTAGGCAAAAATATTCTTGCCATTATGATCTTCGTTGATGTAGTTTTTTTAGAAAAGGGTCCACTAGAAAAACCATCATGGAATTATGCTAACACTTTTTCAGTTTGTGTGCCATTGATACATGTTAAGAACACACCATAAATATTTTTCTTGAAGAGAAGTCCAATCAAAACATAAGGGACATATTGTATCTTTAGGTGTCTTATATTTTACTTTTTTAATCCAAGAGGTTATGCGCCCTCAGAAAGGAATGTGACCATGTCCTTCATCCATTTGTGCACACTAGGATCTGTATTCTACTCAAGTTCTGCGCGTGGGAAACCCTCATCCAAAAACAATAAAGCCTCGGCTCATTCTGCATATCCTCAACAATCTTCTTGTATAGCGCACTACCTCTTACCAGTTTTGTGGATTTGATAGTCACATCATATTCCATGATTTTGGTCACCCATCATGCTCTCTTTTCACCAATCTCTACTCCCATGATGAAGTATCTGAGAAGAGTGGGAGACTAACACCTTGATATGATTTTTGGTGAGCATAATTTTGAATTTCTTGAGCATGCATAGGATTGTGAAGACCTGCTTCTCCATGTGAATGAATTTTAATTCATACTCCTTCAGTGTCTGGGTGAAGAAAGCCACTGGATATTCCAGCCCTTATTCATTTTCTTGTGTTTGGGCAACAACAACACTCACATCAGTGCCATAAACATAAAGGATAAAATCCTTAAAATAATTTGAGTTGATGAGTCATGGCATGCAAATAATATCTTGCTTGATTTTTTTGAATCTTTCCTTTCCTTCTGCTGTCCATCTAAAAGCTATGTCCTTCTTGAGCATCAGGGTGATGGGCCTTACTAGTCCTGCAAAGTTAGGAATAAAATTCCTAACAAAATTAATCTTACCGAGGAAGGACTACAAGGAATTTTTGTGCGCTAACAGGGAAATAGATAGGATGGCTAAAACACACTTAGGATCAATTGCAATGCCATCCTTGGAAACCACATGGCCCAAAAGCTTTCCTTGTGCCACTGTAAAATTGCATTTCTTTCGGTTAAGAGATACCCCATACTTTCTGCACATCTCAAATACTTTCTCTAGGTGCGTCATATGATCATTGCTCTACTTTGAGAAGACGGTTATGTCATCAAGGTAAACTAAGATGAAATCATTAATGTAACCTTTGAAGGAAATGTCCACGGTGCACTAAAATGTTGTGCCCGTATTTGACAGTACTAAAGGACATCTTCGAGATACGCATATGTTCCCCACTTGGTTGTAAACACCATTTTGAATTGATCCTCTTCCTTGACCAGGATCTGATTGAAACCTGAATACCCATCCAACATTGAGAATATTTACGCACCAGCCACAATCTATAGAATCTACTCCATTGAAGGCAAAGGATAATGATCCTTTAGAGATGCCTTGTTCAAGTCTCTGAAATCAACACAAATTCTGATTTCATCATTCTTCTTATGCACCAGAACTAGATTTGTGACCCAAGTAGATTACTTGATGGGAAAAATTATCTTTGCCTCAATGAGTTTGGATAATTCCTTTCTCATGAGGGGCTATATCTTTGGATTGACTGGTCATTGCTTTTGTCTAACAAGATTGATACCAAGATCAAAGTCAATGGAGTGTTGAAAAACACTTGGATCAAAACCTTTGAGGTATTCATACTCCCATGAGAACATATCACTGTATTTTTGATAGAGGGATATGAAGGTCTATTTTTCATTGTGCGTGCAAGTCTTATTGAGAAACAATTATTTTCTCGCATGCAATAGTGATCGGGAGAAGTCTCTTGAGGCACAAATATAATTTTCTCCACCCTTAAACTCATCGTTAGGGGTAAACATTTTATCTAAGGTGACCAACCCTTTAGGCAACTTGTTTGACTTTAGTTGACTCACTGTTCACCATATAGCAATCATGCAAGTCATCTTGCATGATTCATGAGAACTCAAATTCATTTTGAATGAATTGGATGATCTATGCATCACTTTCAAACACTTGCTAGTTGGTATTGTTGTTTGGAATGGATGGTCTAATCACCATCTTAATGTGTTGAGTGTTTCCTTTGACAAATTCCTTAGTAGGAGATAATTACAAACCAAGTGTGACCATTTTATCAAATTCCTTGTTCATTTGGCGCGGTACTACCTACAAATTTAGAGCATCTAAGCTCTCTAGGACATCCCAAAATCTATGTTTATAATCTTTGAGAAGCTTATTATTTTCCTGACACTTGTTGGTAACCTGGTGAATAACCAATTCTGTATCCCCAAATATCTACAACACCTTAATCTTCTTCTTTTCAACAATAAGTAGACCATGCACCAACACCTCATACTCTACCACATTATTAGAACATGTGAACTGCAACCTTTGAGAAAATAATAATTTCTCATCCTTAGGAGAAATGAGAATTACTCTTGATCTCATGCCATTTCTACTTTTAGATCCATCAAAGTATAATTTCCATAGACCAGTTCAACTTGGTATTTCTTGAGTACACGTGGCAACACAACTTCTTATTCAAGAATATAATAAGTACCAAGCCCAGTTTCATAAGCTTCTAGTTCTTCAGCATATGGGTCAAATTTATGGTTCCTCTCTGCCCACTCATCAAGTACTAGATCAGGAATAGAAGGTGGAAGAGGATGCTCTTCAGGAACTGAAGCTTGTTCTTCTTGGATCAAACAATTGGCTTGGAAAGAGGATGAGACATATGAATCTACATGATAGGAAAATATTGGCTCAGCTTGTATGGTAAATTGGGTACCATACCTTGTCTTGAGTAACATATGAGACCAATCAGAAGACAAATAACCACCCACTTTAGCAATAAATTCTCTTGATAGACATAGGGAAAACAAAGGAGGTAGGTCAATGATAGACACATCTTGAGTTATGGTGAGGCTTGGGCATGCATGAAGGGTCAACTCAAGATCCTTGATGATTCCTAAGGTAGTAACAGTTGAGCCATCAAGTTGCAGGACTCCTTTAGACAAGGGGATATACTTAAGACCTAGGACATCAACTATCTTCTTAGGCATGACAAAAGTACTAGCGCCTGATTCAATCATGTAGTTATGGAAAATATATTTTCCTATGATCAAAGACATATAGAAGGGTGGGGTTTTGACAAATTTACTTACTTGCTTCTCCTCTTCTTGGCATATGTTGATAGAAGCGCACAACTTCTACATAGCTGGATGGATCGGTATGTGAAATATGCGCCGAGCTTCATGTAACAAGTTGTACTAGGATGGAATGGTCATTGCATATCACATTGTAAAATTTATATTTTTATTCTTCATCTGGTCAACAATACTAAATAAAAACCTATTGACTTTCGCATTTGAGGAACAATAACATCATTGATTGGTTTCTCAGGTACAAAGGTAGGAACCTTAATTGGTGCAAAGGCTTGACCTATGAAAAGAGGGGCGCACACTACTTCTAGAGGAGATTTGCATGGGACATCTCTTGTAGGGACTTGAGAAATTTTATTACTAGGATATCTTAGCTCATTCATTTTTCTTTTGAGGGTTTTCCTGTGTTGCTAGAATTGTGACCTGCGTACTAGATTCAAGAATTCTATTTTTGTATCTTGTGTTGTTTATAACTTGGGTACGTGGTCCACTTGTATCCTCTACATATTGGTTGATTGCACAAAATTATTCAAGTGCCAAATAAAATAAAATTGGAATCAAGAGAAATCTTAGGCCCCTCCTGGTTCTCTATTTCAGGTGCACTTGTTAAAGACCCACGGTGGAAGCATTCTCGGATCATGTAGACTTACGCGTGTGAGGAATAACTTAACTTAAAGGTAAGTGCGCATTAGCATGCCACCTATCATTCTACTAGTTAGGCACATATATTTGGTTTCCATATTGAATCCACCAAGGCTGACTTCTTTGGTTATGTGCCTGATTAGAACTACCTCTATAGGCTTGCACTATTGTTTCTCTAATGATATGACCTTGTTTGACAAATTTCTAATAAGGTCTTCAATTATTCATCTTCTTTCTGCCATGCCAAAGAGTAGGATGTTAATGCAATAGGTTGCTCACTTTTCTCAGGAATAGGAATAGGGACCATAAAATGATGGGGCATTTGTGAAATTTCTTGGAACAAGGGAAAATTTGGTCTAGGAGCTATCTTTCCCACCTGAATAAGACTATTTTCCACCCTTACTGCAATATTATAAGCTGATGGTAAATTCCTACCTCCCATGAATTTAATCATAACTGGATATCACTATTCAACACCTTTAGATAATATAGAAAAGCATCTTTGGGATGTAGGTCTTACCACAAGAGGGATTTTGTCCAAAGTCTTCTCAATCGATGTTGAAATTAGTCATCTCGCTTTTGGGTTCCCTCCTTGTTGTTTTCAATTACTCTACCAAGGATAGGTGATCGACTTATCTTCAAAATAATTGAAAAGAGAAATTATAAGCTCATCCTGTGGCAATAGATCCAAGTCTCAAGCCGTGGTACCGTTGAAGCGATTTTCCTTTGAAAGAGGCCATAAGTAGCCTAATTGCTATATCGTCATGTTTGATAAAAAAGAGTAAACATGCGTTTGCTATATCCCGGATATTATCTTGAGGGGTGAATTGATTCTCACCAGTAAAGTATGGAATGATTTTGAGTGCACCATTTGGCATATCATATTTCATGGCCAAAACCACGGGAATTCCTCTGGTGAAGTTAAAAAAGTTCCTTAGTGGAGGAGGTGGCTGATGCACCATGGTAGAGTGCGTAGATTGTCTGTTGTGAGGAGGAGTTGAATGGGCGCATCGTGCTAAAGATGGAGATGGCGCGCGTGGGTTTTCTAGAATAAAATCTTCTTAGCAATAGTTAGAGGTATTCGAATGGATCTTCAACTACTGCACTTCTCCTTCTATGCACTCTTCTCATGAAAGGTTCTCAGGGATGATAAAGCAAATATCTAAAATTGTTCAGAGTCACCAGATGTGTTGAAATAAACCTCCAAAGTTAGAAATACTAAGTCCACACACCAAAACTTAGCAATATGAAGTTTAAGCTTTCACCGATTGTCCCACCAGGCATGCCAAAAACTATTGGTCATCAAACTTGCACCGAGTCTCGGATTTGTAAAACCAAGTCTTTGTGACAAAAATGGAACCGAACCTAGGTTGTGGGACCTTGCATGCTTGAGACGGATCTATGGAGAAGGCCGGTTCCTCTATCTAATTCTATTGCTCGCTGCTTCTCCTAATGATGAAAAGGAAAACTAAGCTAACAATTCTAAGGGACTAGGGATAAGAGGATAAAATGAAGGGAAACTACACTAAAAGGTGATAGCACCGAAAAGAGGGACGAACACTATCTTCTCTGAGTGAAAATGAAAGGAAATGTATGAAAGAAGGCTAGGCACATGTAGCACAAATAAAATGTATTTACTAGATCAATTTCATGGAACACAACTAAATAAGGAGTTGTAAGGGACATAAAATGGCACAAAGGAGCACATAATGTAAAAGAAAGACAATAAGAAATAATATAAACACACTCAAGATAGAGGATATTCACAAAACAATGCTTCCATTACTTCTAGAAATACACAAAGCTATTACAATGGAGAAAGAGGTCGGTATCCACATGCACGAGCCAAATCTAGAGGTCCGTGACTCAGATACAAAAATATGAAGTCCTTAGCAAAAAATGTGTAAGGATCCAAAATGTCCAACATAATGAGCCTAACTCTTACATTTATAGATGAATCCATGGAAGAAGAAGAGAAGGAGGGAAACCTGAATTTGAAATACAACCACCAAAAATAAACATTCAATACACTGTAAATCCACCTACAAATGTGTGAAATATGTTTCCCGAAGTCTACTTGACATGTTAGAGAAGGAAGGAGGGAAGATCATATCAAATAGGGTGGTTGGAGCAATCAAATCTACTCATTAATGCCCAGAAAGATGTTTTCCCATTTCTTACCTACCATATTCACCAAGAATTTGAATTTGAATGTCTAAAACTATAGCCTATGTTAGAAGCTATCAGTTGAGACTAGGTGTGCACTAATAAGAGTTTTGTAGCAAAATATATGGCTGTCAGATGACGTTAGAGCCATCTAGGCATGTAAGAAATGTGGCACATGTGGCTTGACTAAAGAAATCCTCCAAATGTTCATCTTGATTTGTCATTTATGACATGTGTCATTTATTGGCTGGTTGTCAGGATTTGGTGCCCTGTTGGTACACTTTGACTGGTTGTCTGTGACACACTTAAGCATGTCAGAGAATGACATGGCATGGAAAGGCACAGATGAGGGCACAAAGGTATGTGTGTGGAAGAATGAGGCATAGGAAGGAGGAAGAAGGAATGCACACACAATGCATGTGATGAAATGAGGTAAATTGGTGAGTGGAGAATGCATATTCAAGGCGTAATTATTACAAGGTAATGTGTAGGGTGCAAAGAAGGAGCATGCAGGGATACCAAGGACAACCAAATTTAGAGCGAGTGTTAGGCATGCGTGCACATGATGGATGCAATGCTTGAGAAGAAAGTGGAAGCACAGGGGAATTGCGTGCGAGGAGAAGATGGAACACAAATGAAAAATGAAAAAGTAGGGAAGAAGGGGAAGTGCGCAAGGGCTTGTGAGGGAAAATAAGGGAGGCACATGAGGAAATGCAACCAATGGAATGTGCTAAGTGAATTTGAGTGCACACAACCTTCTAATGAAGAGTTTAGAGTAAGAAAGTGTATACAAGTTACCCAAATAACTGGGAGAGTTATTTTGATAACATTTATTTAGAGTCTTTTATCTCTTATAAGTGTATTTTTTCCTTATGGTTTTCCTCCATTACTTTAGATCCTTACCGTATGTGGGTACCTCATCGGCCTAGTTAACGAGACCCATTTCCATTCTCCTCTTCTTATATTCTAGAAATATTTTTGTTTATACATGGGTACTTTATTAAGCCTTTAGTTTATGGGACCCATTGACATATATTTTTAGTTTTTCAAGGGGAGTTATCTTTCTCGTTATGAATTTTCATGACCTCTACCTCATCTTCGATGAAGGGGATGTTGGTGTATGTGATTTGTCTCATCATCATTCGACATCTTGTCCACCTCATGTGGTTAGTCATCTCACTTAGTGAGATCATAGGTCATTAGGGTTAATTAGGTTTTCATTTGTCCATGTGTTATACATGGGAGTTACACAACACTCCTATATGTACCTTCTTATTTTGATCTATGAGAATACTAGACATGTTCTTTCATAATTGATTTTCCTTTGTGATTCAATCTCTTCTTGATTACTTGGAGTGTTCACATTAGGATTATAAGTGAAACCTCTTTGATGTGTAAGAGGTTCTATATTGATCCTTACAGAACAATATGAGAGGATTAAGTATCTATAATACTTCATCCATGAGTTTTTATGTGGTTTTTGTGGCACCCGCTAAGGGTTTCCATCCCCAAGTAAGATCCATTATTTGTTCTTGATTTGATCAAGTTGGAAATCATGGCACATTTTGTATCTATTCCGTATACGTTGGCGTGTCTTACCAATTTTATTTTTTCTATAACATCTCACAATGTTCAATGTTCCCTCGAGTTTCAAGTCAATTAACCATGCCATGATCCTAGTCAATTATTCACGTTTTACTAATACCTTAAAAATTCATATGTTTTTGTTGATTTGATGGTTTTTAGGTTTAAGGGGTGTGGGTGAGGTTATTAAAACCTTAGTTGTATGATAAATCCTCATAATAAGGCCCCTCTCTTTTGGATTTGAGTTCTATGCAATTTTTCAAGTTTTCAACCTATAGTGTCGCCCCCATGATGTAATAAAAGAAATATTTGGAGCATCCGAGGGTATGCGGGCCTTAAGAGAAAATTTACATTATTTGTAAAGTTACAAACACCAACTAAAATTTTGAGCCCCCAAAAAGGAATATCCCATGAATATTCATTCATTTGCTGATTTTTCTAGAAAGTCAAAATTGATGTGAATGTGTAACTTATAAAGTCATCCTCGAGGCTCAAAAGAGATAATTTTCAAAGAATATTAACGATACAAGACATAAATTAAATTTATAATTTTGTAGTTTGAAACTCCGTAGTTCTTGCAAGACTAAAATTTTCAATCCCATCACTAAAGCATGATAAGAAGGGACATGTGGCATGATCTGACAACAATTGGCCAAGGGAGTATCTTCATAGTTTGGTAATTGGTAGTTCTACAATTTTTGTAATGTTGATCATTTTGCTTCCATCTCTAAGGCTCAATAGGAGGGAAAATGGTGACATAGAGAGGAATATTTTGGAGAGAGTATCTTTGCAGCCTCACAGCTTAATAGCTTCATAGTTTTTGTAATGTTGTTATCTACTCTCCTATCCCCTCCACCTCAAAAGAATGGAAATGTGCCACTATTTCCTAACTCAAGAAAAAAAAATTAGTTGTTTAGCAAAGTGTGAAGGATTTAAGGATTGGGCCAATGAGAAAGTGACATGTCATCTAAGTAAATTTAATTTGTCAAATCTATCCACATGTAAGGCTCATATTCAAACAATATTATTAAATCAACAAACACAAATATGAGGGAGGACATGTTTAATATCAATGGGAATGTACGAAGAGCTATATGGTTGAAAATCCATGCTAATTTTCCCACTTTACATTCAAATTTCAAAATTGATGAATACTTTGGATCCCTAGAATGAAAAAGAACCTTGATTTCTATGATTACGATGGTAAAGGTTGTTTTCAAAGCATGAATAAGTGTTTGAAGGCTTTTGCTAGTTTAGAAAGGACTTGCAACTACCTCGGGCATGAAGGTAATTCCTTAAATGTGAGATATCTTTGATATATGGTATTATGAGATTATATTGGGAATTAAGGGATTTTTTTACGATCCTTAGTTATTCTTAGTCTAATCCTTGAAGAAAATTGTCTTCCCTCTTTCCCTAACATAATGAATATCCAATTGACGGAAAGTCCGACGTCATCCCATCTTATTTATGAATTGGATAAAATAACTAATACAAACCCATGTAATGTGGATTTAGATGATTTCCTCTAGAGGCTATATGTAGTTGATAAGAATGAAGTTATGGAAAAATTTACATAAGTGTCATTTCCTTAGCAGCTACATTTCACCCCTCATCTCAAGACCTAGAATTAGTGTGTGCTTGTGAAAATATTTTAACCTAACACAGAGGAAGTTAGATGGGAGTGATGTTGTGGTATTATTATTGACTCCAGATACTTTGGATGAAATTTTGGGACTCCCAAATGTTAATGCAATGGTAGAAATTACTGTTTAAAAGGTAGATAAATTTTGGATTGCCAACAAAGCCAAGTACTCTAAAGTATTAAACAATAAATGGTTTGAGAATCCAATGATCTTTACCACTCGAATTCCCAAGAGGTTGACCATATATAACTTCATTGAAGAAATTAGATACCTCATCACCCTATTGAGCATGATTGCATGGAATGAATGTGTATATCATTACCATCATTAGATGTCTAGGTTCATCTAATTCATTTTGAGTTAGAAAGAACATGTCCATTGGGGAGTTTATGAGTGACTCCATCCATAAAAACTCATCAAAATGGAATTGCAGATTCAATAGGGGTCTAGACAAAAAAATGAATTCTACATGAATTCATACCCAATTTACAACATTGCATGCCATATGTCATTCCCTAGGTTGGTACAAGATAACTAGTTTATTCAATACAAAGTATATGATGTAAACCCACAACTCATTGTGGAGAATTAAAAGTATAATTTTAGGTTGGTTCATGATGCCTTATTTGCATCTCGTCCTTTGTCTATTCAATCCTGAATGTGAGTAATATGGGATGTAATCTAGGTCAAATGAGGTAATCACTAAATACAAATGTTATTTCATCTAATTCAGATTATTCACCTACATCAAGGTAAGTGGATTCTAGGGCACACCATATATGTTTCCCAAGTACTTGGATGATAAATGGGCATTACTTGAATTATCAAGACAACTTGTGGATGTCCATAAGCTCATTATAGGGAAGCATAAAACCAATGTTAAGTTCCCAATTACTATTGGGAGATACACATTCCCCACAATGGTCAAAGCTAGACTCCTTGAAGCTGAAATGAATGGAGTTATCATGCAGAAGTTTTAGGACAAACCCAATTATGATATCAAATGGATAGTGCAAGGTTCCCTGGGTAATACATATGGGCATGTACGTAATTATGAGGAATATTAGATGGAATAAAAATATGAAGAAGAGGTGAGGCTTAGTGATTTTCCTAGAATGACCCTTTACCAGATCATTGATTACAAAGTTGTAGTTTTCTTCAAGGGTTTAGTACATGAGAAAATTATGGTGAGCAGAAAATATATAGAAAATCCATTACACCCCAACCAATTCCACCTCTTTATTGGAATGCAAAAGAGCTAATATAGTTGCATGAGAAGAAAAATCATGTCATTAGGAGGAATCTTTGTTGCAAGTAAGCAAAGGAATTGACTTATCCCTACAAAACACTATAGTTTTGAGGGAATACAAAGCTACGGGTGTACTCAAGGATGTTCTTACACATTTGATGAAGGGGGAAACATGTTTATATCCATTAAAGGGAAAATATGCATATATTTCTATCAGAGGACTGACCTTAATATCAATGGAGGAACCGAGTGGTGCTTTGTGAGAAAAACTAGTACATCCGTGTCCGAGTTGACACAAAATACTTGAGAAGTTATTGATAAGAGCAATTAAGGATACAACTATTACTTAGACCACTTTAATCTAAGCTATTCCTCGTCCCACTTTAGGGCCTAGACAATTTTTTATTCATGGGGAAGCCCACGTAGGCACATCATCCTCTACTCCAAAGGGATGATATAACAAAGTGAAGAGGATGAGGGGAAGTGTTTCATAAAAGAAACCAAGGCGAGTCCAACATTGGAGCCTATACCCATGGAAGTGGAGGAGGAACTAGTAACTAAGCAATTTGTGAGGGTAAAAAGAGAAAAGGTGAAAACATTTGTAAGAAAACAATTTGCAAGTGTACCCATATAAGGAGATGACCCCAAACTTGAGGTACTTTCCCAAGTTTCAGAGGCTCCCAAGGTAATTGATACTACCCCACCTCCATTATCACAAGAAGCCCCTATCTCAGTCCCAACTCATGAAGAACAAGTTACATCAGTTGTAGTTGTGGGACAAGAAGTACAAAGTCCATCTCATGAATAAGTCTTCACTGATTTGTTGCATGGCCAGGGTCAAGATGTTGGGCCGACCTTCACCCAAAGGATGTCCAAGATGAATCTTATCCAGCTTAAATAAACAAAAGAGAAGGGAGGAATCCCAATATCACCTCAGCAATCCACCATGGAAGAAACAATAAGGAAAAGCAAAAAGTAACCAAGTGGGGAAGAGGTTCCATTGACAAAGGTTAAATAACCAAAAACCATAGATCCTTTTTAATCAGCTCTAGAAATGATGGAAAAGGTAATTATAACACATAAAGTTGTAGAAATAGTTGTAGAAATAGAGGCTTGGGATAAATCAGAAAATATATTGAGTCAATCAAAGAATATTCTCCATCTAGGGAAGAGGGAGTTGGAGTTGAATTGGTTGAAATAATAGATGCAAGTGCCTCACACTCTTTAATGGATAAAGAAGAAGGGAAAAAGGGGAGGAAGCCCTGATATAATTAATCGGAAGTGTGGAAACACCACATACAAGTTTATTACTCTGAAATCAAACTATATAAATCATAAGAACTTTTTATTATACCAAGTGCCTCCTAAAAATAAACATAAGGGGAAGACAACACTCTAGGTGAAGGATGGTTGGGAGATGATGCATGAGCATCAACAAGATTTTTTTTTTTCATTGAAGTTTTGGCTTAGGATAGGTCTTAGGAGTCTTTTCAAGTGTTCTTGAATCCTTCTCAATCTTCTTAGGTCCTTTCATGGGTGTTAAGTGGGTATTTTGGAGTTTCCCTCCAAAATGAACATTTGAATATTTGAATTTATAAGGTATGCTCTAAAAGGTGTAATGATGTAAGTAAAGTCATGAAAGGTTGTAAAAGGTCATAAAGGATGATGTATAATGTATCTAGGGTATTTTATCTCTTAAGACAAGAGTTAACATGATGTGGTTAGTCTCCACCATGGTTAGGAAGGAAAATTAGTTATTTCTCTCACCTTTTAGGTCATGACAATAGAGATATTTGAATGAGAAGGAAGAAGAGAGTAAGAAAGAGGGAATAGAGGTTCAAGAATAGAGTGAAGAGCCTCAAGAAGGCAAGAACCTATGATGTTGGGCATGAAGAACTTGTAGAACAAGGTTCTTGTAAAGGAATGATGGATATTCTTGTAAATATGAATAAAAATGAGTCTTTGATGAAATATCTATGTATATTTTTATCTAATGAGTTTGAAATGGTAGGTTATGGTGGGTTTCAGTATATAGAGGTTCTTAATACTGGTGATAATTCTTTAGTCATATATTTACTATGATTGCTATGGTATCTTGATGATATGTTGTGATATAGTGATGGTTGAGAGTTATTGTATTGAATTAGTGACTATACGTGTGATTTGAATGTGTGAATGAACCCTCTTAGGGTTTGAGGTGATAAGAAGAAAATAAGTTTCCTAGTTTGAGGCAAAATTGGTAAGTTTCTTAATGCATTCTTAAGGAAGATTGATGAAATAAGAAGGAAATGATGAAATAGACATTGAGGGGAGATTTGAGATCCAAAATATAGGTAATAATTATATTCCAAGAGTTAATAATGATATCAAAATGGATTTGAGTGAATCTTTGATGGATTATGTGTAGGTAAAATAGGGTTTTCTTAAGAAAGAATAGGGAAAACCTTAGTGTTGGGAGTTATTGGTATGTTGTAAGAGTTAATGTCCAAATATGAAATATGGAGGAGGATTAGATAGAGACAATGAATTAATTTTTAGGTTTTGAATAATTTATTCGCTAAAGTTAAGAGAAAAAATCCCTCTTGAGTTCTCGGAAACCCTAAATTACGGTTAATTTTCTAAAATCACTATAAATTGAGATACGATGGATGAAACTAGTTGAAATTTGTTACATATAATCTAGGAATGATGTTTAGATATATTTTTGGGTTTGAGTGATTTTGGTGTTATACAAACCAAGATATTTGGAGCATACATTAACCTAGTTGAGAGGAAAATTGATATTTTTGTATTATTTGGCTTAAGAAACCACTTGCATGTTTGATTGGACTATTGAAGGATCTTAATGGGTGTTTTGAAATTATCTTTTATTTTTGAGAAAACATTCTTATTAAAATTTATTAAGGAAAATCATGTTTGATAGGGCTACTATACTGTATGCAAGATTAAGGGTAAACAAATACTTATGTGTAATTTTCTTGAGTTTTCAATAAAGGAATAGGTTTTTACATGTATGTTGATCTTAGTGGATGATGTATTATGTGGATTGAGATGAATTAAGAAGTTTCAAGGGATAATTGAGAGTTGGTGGATGACAGGCATAGTAAAACACTAAACAAAGTACTAGTGATAAGTGAAAATGAATGGATGAGAAGTTAACTCATTATTGTAAGGAGTAAAGATCATGAGAGGAAATTAGACAACTGAAAATGAATATTATTCAAGTTACTAAGGAAGATAGGTTATTGAGTTCTTAAGATCCTTTTAGAAAGATGATAACCAGAAATATGTCCGAGACAATCCTATTTCACATTCTAAAACATAACAAGCATCCTTACTATATTTTGATCAATGAAGAAATTTTTATTTTACATAAAGGTATTGAGAGTATTGTGACCAAACAAGAGATTAAGGCTTGGTAGATTATCAATGAATTTGAATAGAGATAGGAAAATTAGGCTTCACCAAAATAGGGCAACATTTAGGATAAAAAAGTAAGAAGGAATGTTCTGTTATCCAAAATGTGCCCCCGCTCATTTTTTTGTGGCTAACTCCTCTCATTTTTTCCTCTCTTGTGCCTAAGTCATAATATTTTGCTTTTCAAGCACTCAAAACCTTCTAGAAATGACACCATTGGATAGAGCTCTTTCTCAGCTTTCCAGAAAGGTAAAGTTTTTCCATGTATTTTTGAAGTTATGGCTCGGTGGAGTTTTTTGGAAAAATTTTCCCCTGAAAGGCCCGCGGCCAATGAGATGCCGCCATGTGGCACCTAGAGTGGTGGAGTGCGGGAAATTTTGGAAAATTTTCCAAATGACCAAAAAGGTGCAAAAATTTGAATTTTTGCTCACCAACCCGATTTGGCCCTGTTTTGCCCTAAAACTTCAAATGGCCATATCTTTCGATCTAGAGCTCGGTTTTTCACGTTCTTTATATCAATGGAAATATGGTGAAATTATCTACAAGATTCCGGGGTAATTTTTGCATTTTGATGGAGTTTGGAGAGAGAAAATCAAAAATGCCTCTGGCACGTGGTCATGGACAGAAATGACGTTTCAACCACCATTTTTAATGAAGAATGGCTTGCATTCTCTCCCAACAATGCTAAAAATGTTAGGGGATGGGTTTGTAAGGATGACCATGCTGTTTTGAATGCATTTTGGTCAATGGTTGAATCCCTTCCACGTTTTCCCGTGTTTCTCTCTCCTGGGCTTGTCCCTTGCACTGTAAAAGCTAGATTTGGCTCATTTTCAAAGGGTTGAACATTTTTTGTGTATTGCAGGTCCCCTTTCTCACCTTGGAAGTGATTTTGGTGGAATATTAGACCTTTTCTAAGAACTGCAACTCATTTTTTCCTCCCAGGTGTTGTAATGCAAGTGATTTTGATGTTAAAATAACAATACAGCCCCGTGATTAATTTTTCATCCTCTGCTGGTGTTGTTTGACTAATTTATGATTCTTCATTACAGTTATCAGTTTGTGCATGTTGTTTTGTTGCATTTTATGAATTGTGTCAATCTGCAGAAGTGAGAAATGCTCACCACTCCTTTGGTGCATCACCTATTAGCATTAGTTTTAGTTTATCTGCATTCTCTATCTCTGTCTCCTTTGGAATTTAGGGTAGGATTAGGAATTTAAACCTCTGCAACTTGTAAGTGATAAATCTGATCAGAGGAGTTGAGGAACCAACCTCTAATCTAGAGATTCCTTTCCCATTTTACAAGTCCCACACTTGGGGAGAGGATTCAATGTTGTGCAATCACACTGGATGTCTAAAATATCAAACTAGAAATCTGATCAACATCCAGGGGTGCTGCTAATTTGCAACAATAGTTTTGGCACACCCGGTGGGACCTTAGAGGTCTTCATCTTCATTACAACAAAATTGATGTGTATTTTTACAAGTTTCTTGCTTTAAAAGAGCTATAAATTACACATCTGGTGACTCCAAGGAAGAAGAATCAGCTGGTTTTAGCAAAGTGCGAGACACTGAAAAATCATGAGAAGAATCAACACAAGGTCAAGAGCTGGAGAGGAAGAGGTTCTATTTGAATATCTGCAATTATCTCCAAGAATAAGGCAAAGTGGGAGGAGAATCCAAAGGTCTCCATCTCCACCAAATAGAACTCTCTCAACTCCTCCATCTTGGTAGGCCTTTCATTCAATCAACAAGGGTTCTAAGGCCAATCAGAATGGCACAAAACAACCCCTATGTCAATTTCACTGGTAGTAGCCCACTTGCTCTCAATGCACAAAATCTAATCCCAGTTGTAGCATTGAAGAACATTCCATACTTCACTGGAGAAAATCAGACCTCACCTGGTGATCATGTTAAGGATATTGCTAACATTTGTGCAATCCATGAGATCAATGAGATGCAAGTTGCTGACATCTTCATTCAAAGGGAAAGCTTTGTAATGGTTCAGGAGTCTTGCCTTAGGTTCTATTCAAAATTGGAATCAGCTATGTATAGCCCTCCATGAGCAGTTTGGGGAAAAGGGAGACAACTTGTCCCTTTTGGAGCAGCTGACAACTATCAAAAGAGCTCCCAATGAGCGGTGATTGATTTTAATTTCAGATTTCAAAGGACTTGGGATAGAATTCCCGGTGGCAATTAGTCAACGGCAAAGGTGCTTTTATTTATTACCTTAAAGCTTTAAATTCGATATTTCTATGTTAATTCAGTCCATGGGAGGCATAACTATCCCCATTGCTTATAGCATTTCCATTAGAGCTGAAAATTGTTTGATTCAAGGTGACAATCGGCTCCTGGCCTCTAATGCCATTATTTCCAAGTTTAGAGAGCCCAAGTACTAGAAAAGTGCCTAATTTAGCTTCTATTCCCACTCCTAGAAATCGAATTCAAGTGAAGCTTCCACTTCATCTTCTAGTGCCTCAAATGAACTTCAAGAAGTCATGAAGCAATTGCAAAATCTAGGTAATGAGCTGGTTACACTCAAAAGGTAGCAAGCTCAAGGTTTTAGACCTTCCTTCTAGCCTCAAGCTTAGCCTAACAGGTAGCCATATCAACCTCATAGACCACCCAATCCAGCTGCAAATCTAAATCAAGCAAGGCCTCCTGCCAATAGACCATTTCAGCCCTATAATCCCAATGCTACATCTGCATCTAAAGCATTAGTGCCAATACAAAACAATATAGCTCAAGAGTATGATTGGTGTTTCCCATGCAATGAACCTCATAACCAGTCCATGTGCTTCAATGGTGCCTTGAATCAAGCATTAATGGTGACAACAACTGGTATGGAGGGTGAAGGTAGTCAAGGAAATAACCAACAACAAGAAACATTCCAAAGAAAGAATCAGCTCCAAATGATACCACACCAAAAACTAGCGGCGAGAGTAAGATTTTTGTGGCATGAATCAAATGATTTCCCAAAGTGTTGCAGACAACACAAGGTCAAAGAGAAGAAATTTGGGTGAAGAACAACCATTGGCCCCAAGTAATTCACGACCTTCTATCACTCCACAAACTATTGGCAAACAAAATGCAATCCCAAGCATGCAAGGATTGCCTAAAACAACCCCTAGGCCAACCCAAATGCCAGTTGTTGCTGCCCATGTGCAAGGAATGAATGTGTAGGCCAAGGGACAGCAGAGGGATACTTCATCTCCATTCAATATCATTGATCAGATGAAGAAGACAAATGTAAACATATCAATGTGGGAATCACTATCTATCCCAGGCCAAAGAGATTTTCTACAAGCTGCCATGAAGGACTGGTCAACTTCAAATCAGCAAGTCCAAATGCAAGAGAAGGTGCTCACAAATGCTGCCTAGCCTGAGGGGAATCATGGAGGATAGCAAGGTAAAATATTGAAGCCCCCTCCATTCTATGTTTCATTGATTATTGGAAATCAATTAGTACACAATTGCATGATTGATTCAGGGCAAGTAGTTCAGTAATGCCCAAGCAAATAGCTGATCAGTTGGGAATTCAATATGAAACCATATCCAAAGGGGTGGTACAGTTGGATGGGACAACAGTAACAACAGTCGGGGTGATTAAAAACTTGAGTCTTACTTTGCATGCCTGTCCCAACGTGGTTGTTTTGCAAGATGTCTCAGTAATAGACCTTCCACCACTCTTTGCCCTATGTTTATCAAGGGATTTCACAGCTAAGATTAGAGGTTACTTGTCTGCTGATTAGTAACACATGCTGTTTAGAACAAGATATGGAACCAAAGCCACAATCAGTGTCTCGAACCTATTGCAAACTTTCACCGAGCCTTACACTCCAAGTCAGATTAATGCCAATTGTTCAGCGTTTGATCAAGAAGATCATCCAAGCACTGATGAAGCTAACACCAAGGTTGGAAGCATCCTAGATTTAACTCTTGATGAATGGGAAAGCAAGGTGCATGCTTTTGATCCTTATCAAGAAATAGAAGAATCTGAGCTGGGAGTCTATTGCATACATGAAGAAAATCAGCCTATTCCTAGCATCACCAAGCCAAACCACAAAGATGACAATGAGGTATGGCAGTTGTTTTTTGATGGATCAAGGAGTAGACAAGGTGCAGGAGGGGGATCCATGCTAGTTTCACCTCAAGGAGTTAAGCATTATTCAGCTCTTATATTTCAATTTGCATGCTCTAATAACACTGCTGAATAAGCCTTGGTGCAAGGACTGCATTGGGCAATCAAGAGAGGAATAAAGAACTTGCAAGTCTTTGGTGACAAAGTGAGTTAATTGTCAACCAAGTCAAGGGGAAAAATGATGTCAAGAGTGATCTACTAAAGTGCTATAAGAACAGGTGTGGGACCTCATTGAATATTTTGAGGGTTTTGGCATCAAATCCATTCCTAGGAAAGAGAACTAAGCGGCGAGGCTTGCAAAAGTTGGGCAGCCTTTGACGTTGTGGAGAGCATTAAAAAGACAAGGTAAAACCAAACATTCATGTGATTGTGAGGCCTTCAAAGCATAGATAACAATGTAAGTTGACAAGTGTTTGAAAATGATCAATGAATCATCCATTTCTTGCAAGAAGAGGCTGAATTCTCACCAAAAATTAGGAAAAGTTAGAGCAACCGTATGGTGACCAAGTGGTGCAGCTGAGAACCAAAAAACTACCAAAGGACTTATTACTTTGGAGTCCATTTTCAATCCTAATGATCAGTTTAGGAAGGAGAAAGAAAACATCCAAGTGAAGGGAGAAGATTCAGTGTCCATCTCAGTAGAAAGAGGCAAATCACTCCAAATTGGTAAGATGACAACTGAGCAAGAAAGGTATGAGTTCATACAACTTTGTCAAGAATTCCCTGATGTGTTTTCCTTGAGCTATGAAGATTTGAAAGGTTTCAATCCTGAGTTAGCTCAACACACCATTAAATTGGATCCAAATACTAAGCCCATCAGTAAAACAAAGGCCAATCAACCCCCACATGGAGCCTCTCATGAGAAAAAAATTGAATAAGTTGATAGAATCAAGAATCATATTCCCTATCAAGCATTCTAGTTGGGTTGCTAACTTGGTTCCAGTCAAAAGAAGAGTGGGGAAATCAGATTGTGTGTTGACTTCAGAGATTTGAATAGGGCATCTCTCAAGGATCATTATCCACTTCCTTCCATGGAGCAGATTTTACAAGTTGTTGCTGGCTCCGAGAGGTTTTCACTACTTGATGGCTATTCGGGTATAATCAGATTATGGTGAAGGAAGAAGATCAATTCAAGACAACCTTTACAACTAAATAGGGAACTTATGCATACAGAAAATGCCATTTGGGCTATCCAACGCTGGATCTACCTTCCAAAGAGGAATGGACATGGTGTTCAAATGTTTGATTAATAACATTGTACCTTGATATATCTTGATGATATCACTGTTTTTTCAAAAAATACAGCATACCACCTCTTTCATTTGAGACAAGTGTTCCAAAGGTGTAGAAGATTTGGAGTCTCCTTGAATCCTAAAAAGTGTGTTTTTCTAGCCCATGAAGGAAAGCTCCTTGGCCACATTTTCTCCAAAGAAGGATTAGAAATTGATTCGAAAGAGTCAAAGCCATAAGAGCACTGCCATTTCCAAGCCACAAGAAGGCCCTTCAAAGTTTCTTGGGAAGAATAAATTTTGTTCGGAGGTTTGTCCCAAATTTTGTAGCCCTTGTCAGACCTATCACCAAGATGCTAAAGAAAAGCATGGCTTTCAAATGGATAGAAGAAGGAAAGGAAAGTTTTGAAGCAATCAAAGAAGCCATCTCTCAAGCTCCAACTCTCATTAACCTGGATTTCTCCAAGGATTTCATCCTCTATGTGTTTGGAGGTGATGATACTATTTCTGTAATTTTGGTACAGCAGAATAAAGACAATGATGAGTAGCCAATTACTTTCTTCAGCCAAATCCTGGAGGACTATAAGGTGAGATATTCTTTCATTGAGAAGCATGTTCTTGCAGTAATCAGGAGCTTGAAGAAATTCAAGCATCTAGTTTCAAACAATAAGGTCCAATTTCTGGTTTCTCATGCGGGGGTTAAAGAATTCCTCCTCAACAAAGACATGAATGAAAAAGGGAAGGTTGGATTACTCGTGTCATGGAGTATGACATTAAGATCAAAGTCACCAAGTTGGTAAGGGGAAAAGGATTGTGTGAGCAGCTGATCTTGAGCAAACAAGAGGAATCATGCAACGAGAAGGAGGCTGTTTTGGCGTTGCAAGAAAGCCATGAGAAAGGAAGCACTCAAGAGGAGAATGATGGTGTCCCCACTCCTTGCTGGACCCAAGGTATAATGCACTTCCTAATCACAAGTCTATGTCCTCTAGAGATGAACAAGACCCAAAGAAGACACTTCAGGTTGCAAGCTGTCCCATATGCCCTTGTTGATGGTGTTTTATTCAAAAGAGATGTGAATGGAGTACTGCTGAGATGCATTGGTACAAATCAGATTCATAAGGTGCTGGAAGAGTTCCATGGTGGACCAGCTGGTGGTCATTTTGCACCAAGAGTGATAGCTCTAAAGATCATGAGGGCTGGTTATTATTGGCCCAAGATTTTCAATGATTGTTATGCATGGATCAAGAGGTGCAAGAATTGTGCATTTTTCATAGGTAAAGAGAGGCTAGCTGCCCTCCCATTGCATCCAATTTTAGTTGACCAGCCATTCATGCAATGGGGTTTAGACTTCATTGGAGTTATTAATTCCAATTCGAGCCAATGGATTTTAACAGCCACAAATTACTTCACCAAATGGATCAAGCAAAGAGCACTCAAGGAAGCAAATGAATCTAACATCCTAGACTTCTATGAGGTAATAGTAACCAGATTTGGCATACTAGCTACAATAATATCAGATAATGCATTGGCATTCATTGGATCTAAGGTGACTGAATGGGCTGTCAAGAATGGGATATACCTAAGTACTTCATCAAACTATTACCCCCGGAGTAATGGCCAGTGAATCTATAAACAAGAACTTGTTGAGGATCATTAGGAGGATTCTTGATGAGAATCGAGGTCTTGCATACCAAATTGAAATCAGCCTTATGAGCTGATAGGATAACTCCTAAAAGATCTACAGGTAACTCTCCATTCAAGCTTGTTTATGGAAGAGAGGAAATTTTGCCCATATCACTTGAGTTGCCAACATTGGAACTCATGAAACAGTTGGAGTTGTTGGAGTTTGAGCCCATGGAAATCAGATATGTAGAATTGATGGAGCTCCAAGAAATCATAAATCAGGTATCCCAAGCAATGGAGAAGGATCAGGCTTTGATAAAGAAGACCTTTGATAGAAAGGCCAAGAATAGATCCTTCCAATTTGGAGATCTAGTGTTAAAATGGGATGCGAGATAGAGCAAAACCAGAAGGCATTCAAAATTTGATGCCATTTGGAGTGGCCCATACATGGTCACAAAGTGTAAGGACAACAATGCTTTCCAGTTGTCTTCATTGGATGGCGAAGAACTGTAGATTCCAGTCAATGGAATCCATCTGAAGCATTGCTACTGAAGGAAATGCTTCACCCTATACATATTAGTTTAGGTTTTTCATTCCTCCAAGTGCTTGTGCACATTGTTTTGCTGTAGATTAGTTTTTCTTTCCCTAAGTGCTTTGGCACAAGCTTGCTGTTCCTGGAGATGTGTTTGCAGGCCTTGCTCCATCAGGTGATATTCCATCTTCCTCCTTGCAGTGTTCTAGTTAGTTGGGGTATCAAATAGAGAATTCAATGACTCCATACCCAATGGATTGCTTCAGAAACTGGTAACTTCATCCAGCAGGCAGATGACCCCTCTGAGTCACCAAAATTGTTATCCAAAATGTGCCCCTGCTCATTTTTTGTGGCTAACTCCTCTCATTTTTTCCTCTCTTGTGCCTCAGTCATAATATTTTACTTTTTAGGCACTCAAAACCTTCTGGAAATGACACCATTGGATAGAGCTCTTTCTCAGCTTTCCAGAAAGGTAAAGTTTTCCTCCTAACTCCATGTATTTTTGAAGTTATGGCTCGCAGTTTTTGGAAAAATTTTCCCCTGAAAGGCCCACGACCAATGAGATGCCGCCACATGGCACCTAGAGTGGTGGAGTGCGGGGAAATTTTGGAAAATTTTCCAAATGACCAAAAAGGTGCAAAAATTTGAATTTTTGCCCGCCAACCCGATTTGGCCCTGTTTTGCCCTAAAACTTCAAATGGCCATATCTTTCGATCTAGAGCTCAGTTTTTCACGTTCTTTATATAAATGGAAAGATAGTGAAATTCTATAAAATATTCTAGGGTCATTTTTGCATTTTGATGGATTTTTGAGAGAGAAAATTGAAAAATGCCTCTGGCACATGGTCATGGATAGAAATGACGTTTCAACCACCGTTTTTAATGAAGAATGGCTCACATTCTCTCCTAGCATGGCTAAAAATGTCAGGGGATGGATCTGTAAGGATACCCATGTTGTTTTGAATGCATTTTGGTCAATGGTTGAATCCCTTCCACGTTTTCCCATGTTTCTCTCTCCTGGGCTCATCCCTTGCACTGTAAAAGCTAGATTTGGCTCATTTTCAAAGGGTTGAACATTTTTTTTGTATTACAGGCCCCCTTTCTCACCCCGGAAGTGATTTTGGTGGAATATTAGACCTTTTCTAAGAACTCCAACTCATTTTTCCTCCCGTGTTGTAATGCAAGTGATTTTGATGTTAAAATAACAATACAGGCCCTATGATTAATTTTTCATCCTCTGCTGGTGTTGTTTGACTAATTTCTGATTCTTCATTACAGTTATTAGTTTGTGCATGTTGTTTTGTTACATTTTATGAATTGTGTCAATCTGCAGAAGTGAGAAATGCTCACCACTCCTTTGGTGCATCACCTATTAGCATTAGTTTTAGTTTATCTCGCATTCTCTATCTTTGTCTCCTTTGGAATTTAGGGTAGGATTAGGAATTTAAACCTCTGCAACTTGTAAGTGATAAATCTGATCAAAGGAGTTGAGGAACCAACCTCTAATCTAGATATTCCTTTCCCATTTTACAAGTCCCACACTTGGGGAGAGGATTCAATGTTGTGCAATCACACTGGATGTCTAAAATATCAAACTAGAAACTGATCAACATCCAGGTGCTGCTGATTTGCAACAACGGTTCCTATTTTATTATTTAAAGAGGTTAGTAGAAGAGTAAATTAAGATTTTTCTCATTTACTAGATAGCATTAAAATAGCTAGAGGTCATGTTTATTCTTGTAGAATAAGGGGAGAACATAATGATGAATAGAAGAACCTAATAGGTTAGTTAGTAGTATCATTTGATAATAATTACATTGAGGTCAATATCGAGAAAACAAAAGTGTAAGAAGAGTCTTGAAGGTGCATGTGGGTAAGGATTATGTTCTTGAGTTGTAAGAGCATTGAAGGAAAATGAGGAAGAATTACAAGAAAATTTCAAAATACTATTAAGAGGATTTACTCTTGAGAAGTGCTAATAGTCTATAACAAAACTATATGTTTCCTAATCATCTTATGAGATTGTTTGAATAGGGTTAACACAAGAAGGTGAACTAAAATTAGATGAGAAAGGTTGGAAACACCAACCAAAGGTAATGATGGAGTCATTGTTCTTATAAATACAAGAATATTTGAAGGTATGTCTTACATAGATGGGCTCACACTTCATTGAAAATATTTTTCTCATAAGTTATAGGTAAAATATTGTCCACCTCTGCATCAATTTGGTATTCGAGCAACTTGATATTAATAATTGAATGTTTTTACTTTAACCATAAGTTATGTAAGTGTATGGATGGAGTTTTGGAAGGTTGAAATAAGGTATAAGAAAATATATAAGAGAGGAAAGTACCTAAGAAATGTGGAAAGAATCCTGAGAATAATAAGAAGTCAAAGAAAGAGAAGAAAGGAAGAATGTCAAGAAACTAGGTGTGGAAAAGAACCTAGGTGAGACTCAAGGCAAGGTGAAAAAGAAATTCTAGAGAGAGAGAGAAAGAGAATGGAAACAAAAGAGATAGTGAAGGGATCAATTGAGTTACTATGCCACATGAAAAAGTAAGAGGAGAGAGATAGAAAGAAGAAAGAAGAAAATAGAAATGAGGATGCAAAATAGACTGACTTATGGTTCAACAAGAACTAAAAGATCTTAGGAAAGATGTGGAGCAGATTTGTCGATAGAAAAATTGGGTAAAGGAGAACAAAGGAAGAAGTTGGAATTATGATTAGAAGAAGAATTTAGTGGCCTATGAGGTTACTTGTGAAGAGAAAAAAATAATGCATCCGAGAGAAGTGATAAGAAAAGAAGAGAAGAGGCTAAATAAAATGTAGAAAAATGTAAATAAACGACAAGAAAAAGTGATCAAAGAGATTATATCTGTGGAAAGTTAGAAATTTGATGAAGAAGAAGTTATAGAGAGCTTATTAGCCTCTCTTAAAGAGGATGAAGGTGAAGATTTTTTTAGTAATGAAGGAGAAGAAGTATTCTAAGATGCTTGTACAAATTTGGAAGATCTCAATTTATTGAAGATGAAGAAGGTGTAAATGAAGTCATAGAAGAATTTAAATAATTGTAAAGGTACATTTGAAATTGGAGCAGCTAGAATACATCCAAAATATTGTATCCTTTTATTAACCAATTCTTTGTTGGGCGTCTTTAGTACTTCATCTAGATAAGGTGTAAACACTCAACCAAAGTGGGTGCATATGCTAGGTCCCTCTTTAGTTACTCAACAAGATGTGGTTAGATCATACATAATCATCATATCCATTACAACACAATATGAAAGAAGATACAACATCATAGATTGGTAACACATATAATAAGGAAATCATTCAACATAGATAATTAATAAGAGTATTTGAATTCCCATAATACCATGCTTACATCTACTAACCTTGACTACCCATACACAATTATCCATCATAAACATAATTGATTACATAAAAACTACTGATTACATTCACAGTTCCATTACATCCATGCATTGAACCCATGAATGCATACATAATGGCTCTCATGCACTCACATACTCCTATACATTATCATAATCTCTCCTACATGATATCCATTTTACAATAAGAACAATGTATATTTATACATGGTGGGGACTTGACCTTCACCATTTACATGTGTTTATCCTAATAATAGGTGTGCTAAATATAAACGCATGATTTTACAACTCTGCTTTATCTTTATTTTGAGCTATAAATAGCTCGGATTTAACATGCTTTAATTCATATAAATAGATCACCTTCATGCACCATCTTTATCCTTATTTTACCTTCCTTTCTGTGATTTTCCTATTCTCAAAATTTACTTGCATATCACATCATCTTTCTTTCTTTCCTATTTTTAGCCTTTAGCCAAAAATGGATAAGTCCTAAATTTATATGTATGTGCAAAAACCCTTGTGTGCTGACCCGTTCCTTTGTGTTGTGTGCATCCTCGCATACAATGTCCCGTCTTTACTCCTGCTCTTGTACACATGATTTTATGTATCCCTTTGTTATTTTTTTTTTTTTCTTTTATTTCTTTGCACGCACTCCTACATACAACTTCCAACTCCTGCGCATGTCTAATACTTAGCCATTTCTTCACTCCAATATTACCCCAAACTAGGAGTATTGTCCTTCCTCAAAAATAAATGAACCAAAGGATGCTCCTCTAAAGAATGAATGAAATAATAATGAATAAAAGACCAAAGAATAAATAATATCGCCCTACTCAAAAAATCAAGTAAAGAATATGCATGCTAAAAATTAGGTCTTCAAATGGTGAGAGGAGATCTAGAAATTCCCTGTTGATTACATTATCTAATTCCTTCTAGCTTCCGAGTTTCAAAATGCTCGGTACTTTCTCATAGGTCAGATCTTCGACCTTTCCCTTCAATTACTTCACCACCACATCTAAATGTATGGTCACACCCTATAGTGAATTCATTCTATGTAATACTTCGGTTGGATCTCTTTGAGCCTTTCTCGCTAGTGTTTCCTTCATGGCATTTATCAGCTCCCTCTTCTTTGCGACCTCTACCATGATTTTTTCACGTTCGGCCTTATTATTTTTCATTGTGGCCTGAATTTTCTTTGGCTTGAATTCTTCATTCATAGTGCGTGTGCTAAGAATTGGATCAAATCTTGGTAGTTGTCAAATATTTTCTCTACCTTCTTGGTGGCCTCTTTGACCTCTGTAATCAATGCCTCATACTCCACTATCTTCATCTCAATTTATTCCTCATTCTTTTTCCTTCTTTTGGCCTATTATTTAGTCATCAAAACTTGCCCACTCTCTCTTTCCATCAAAATCAATCTCAAAAATTCCTATAAGTAAGGTAACTCTATGGGATATTCATCTTGGGATTGGTCTACCAACTCCAGAATGCACATGTGATGCTACTTATAATGTTATCTCCCTTATCATATGCATCTTCCTTCCTTTTTTTTCTCATCCCTTAATTATTCTCATGCGAGCTTCTAAATTTTATTGTTATTTTTTGTCGCACCCTCTTGTATATTTATTATTATTGATCCTTTTTTATGTTCCTCCTTGCAACCTCGATAACCATATTATAAGACACATTGGAGGCTTGCTCATCAAATACATTTATAGGGAAAATAAAAGGGAACGTATTTCTGGATCCTTTTTCAACTTCATCTTGGATTATGAGTCCTTACTCACTTTGAATTCTGGTTCTTCCATATGCGTCTCCATACTCCAAGAAAGCATATTCTTTGTATGCATAAGTGTCACATCCCGATTGAAAATCTCCTAACTAAATAAATCCTCCTTTGGCACTAAGATTTGGAACTTTACCCTTAATACATTCATTTGATAATTAATATAAGACATTAGATGCGCATGTAGAGGTTCATGTCTTCTCCTTCCTCTAGAATGCTTCTTCTTAGGCATTTATTGCATAATATTAAACTAGACAACAATTGTTTCACCTCTTAAAATGCCTAACTCTTCCCCAGTTGGCTTCTCACCATTTCATTTTTCCTCCTCTTCGCGCTCCTTGCATTCCTCTTCATGATCTCCATTTCTCTTTGAGTCCTATTCATGCACGTTGCACATCTCCTCTTCATGTCCACTCTGCACGGTCTCGTCCTTGAGTTTTTTCTTTTTGTGTAGGCTCCTCATCATGCACCGAAATATCTTCATGTAACTACTCTTTCTCATGTGATATCTCCTCAACCACTAGTTCTTCCAAGTCCTCCTCTTTTCCTAGATATAAATCACCTGAGGTTTATTCTTTAGTGAGACCTACTTCTTCTTCACCGGCTTGGATTTTTTGCTGAAAATGGAAATTTCTATTCTCGCACATGAAGTAATTACACCCTTAATTTAATCCCTTCATTTCCTATATATTTACTTTCTTTGGATTTTTTCAAGTGTAGTCTATTCCTCTTCTTCATATTATTCATCTTCTTCCCCTTCCACCTCTTTTTTTGAGGAGGTGTTTCTTCGTGCCTTCTCTTGGAAACTCCTACCATCTTCTTCTTTTGTGGTGTATTTGGCGCATGATGAAGGTCTAGTGCATTGAGGTACTTTCCATACTTGAGCTTAGGCCTAATATAAATATATAATCTATAGGCATGCTTACCCACTATAATAATCATGGGTCTCAAGTCCATGTTTTTGGACTCCATCGTCTCCACATATTATGACCTAGATGGATACACATAAGTCGACGCAAAGTATGGTAGTCAAATTCTACCCCGTCTCCACCGAATGTCATTTTGTGTGCATATTTTATCCTATTCACAGAGGCCTAAAAATACTTTGTCTTGAAGGAAAATGCCAACTTACACCAAGGCCCTATTTCTACACTACTAAGTAAGAATTAGCCAAGGCAGTAATGTTGTTGTACCACAAAATTTTTCTGCTTGTCTAAAAGAGTAGGAAATTCCTTGGCATGTGCCATTCATTTTGAATTCCTCTCACAACATCTTGTATCACTTCTCAACATACATATCTTAAGGGTATGTTATTTCCCCATCATAAGTGAACTCTACAATTCTTTACACGAGATAGTTTTTCTCTATGAGATAGATCCACATCTTATCTCGCCAGGCCATTAAGTACTCATATCTCCAAAAACATATCAATAGAAGTATGACATCCTAAGTTATCTTCTCTCACTCTATCACCTGGGCCTTAGCTTCCTCAACAATATATAGAGAAATGTTGTATAGTGTTGTTTGGGCCATCTTGTGTGTGACATGTAGAAAATTATTATTTACTTCTATTCATCGTAAAATTATCCCAACTTACAAATCACTAGGCATGTGAACACCCTAGTAACTAGATCAATTATAATTTTGATGGTTAATGCACATTTCCCCCATTGGTAGTTAAAATTTGTTTCTATGGCCTCTCTTTCTTTGCGCCATCCTCCAAATCTAACCCAATTTCTTCTTTGCTATCATGAAGGACAATAACCTTTCTAATCAATTGTGGGGTTATGCACATTATTTTTCTTATGACGTAGAACAATTCCTTAGCTCTCAAGACATAAGCCACTAATAAATACTTTCAAGATTCCCAAATTATGGTAAGTCATAGAGATGTAAATCCCTACACTCTCTAGGTCCTTCTTAACCTTATCATCAATAACAAGTTATCCTTGAGCTATCCTCCGGGTTAGTTGCTTCATAACATCATTCCTAATGTCTCCTTCATGGGATTTTGTTCTATGGTTGTAATCACTTATCTTGGATTTAATCATCTATAAAACCCATGGTTTCCCTACTACAACTTCTGGTGGGTACCGTATTTCAAAAACCCATCCTTAGGTGCATCATCAACATTTTTCTTAATTTTGTTCTTCGGGGAATTCTTGATCATAGGAGACTTCTTTGGTTCCATTATTTCTCTAAACTATTTATAAACATATGCCCTAGGTACTTAAACTCAATCAATTACTCAAATATGTGCATTTGAATATGAACTTCCAAGCTTCTTGCTCAATTCTTACACTTACTCAATAGTTTTCTCTTGTTTGCTTTAACTTCGTTCCTTAGCTATTTTAACCCGTAGTCCTTTATCTTCACTCGTGAACCTTAACTCTATGAATTCAAACTCTGTAAACCCTAATTTGTGTCATATTTTGTGAACCCTAGTATGTTCATGCTTCCACACCTTCTCTCCTAGATTATACTTCCACTTTGAAGGATCTCTCCATACAAAGTGTTGTGTGATTTTGCTCTACTCGGGTTCATGTGTTAACAAATTTTCAATATTCTTTCTTCATAGTTCTCTCTTTTATATTTGTACTTAATCATAATTAAACACTCAATCACATAATTTCTTCAAATCACAAGGTAAGAATGAATTTGCTCATGCACTATTTATAGTTTTCCCAATTTTATCCACATTAATTAATCCTTACCTACAATGACTTTTTCTTTAAATGTTCTTTTTATTTTCCTCATTCCTTTTATATATATTTTTCTCTAGCACGTGATAGTCGTAACCTTTTGGTACACGCCACTACTTTCTAGGATACAGATCCCTCTTGCATGCACCTTCATGCATTGCACACATTATTCATCTATGTCACTTTCTAGGTAGTCTAACTTACTACTACCTTCCTCACATTACACTCACAACTCTTTATTCACTTGGTTCGAATTTGAGTAATATCCATTACCTTTAAGCACCATTCTCTTTAAGCACCTATGATACTTCCTCGCACACACCACTTTGTATATTTATAGTGTACACGTGATTGTTTCTAACATGTTCCTTAACCCTTATTTTATGTACCTATGTCTCATACCATCACATGCTCAATTACCAACTTCTCAAGAAGTACCAAGATCTCATTTTTTTCTTCTTGCACACAATGAATTTGCTTCACCCCTCACTCAAAGTATGTGTGGTCCTCTATGAATTAGTATAACATATAGTAATTAGATTTGGCATGCAAACACACTTATTAAAACAAAACAAAGAAAAACAATAGAAAGGGAAATATAATTTAAGTGGTAATACTACCTTATTACAAACACAAAAGAAGATTATTTATAGTAGGGCTTCATCCTACTCCCATTGAAGTAACCGGGAAACATGGTGCCATCCAGCACCTGTAATTGACATGCATTTTATTCCAATATCTTAGTTACTACAAATAGTCCCAACCAATGTAATTTCAATTTCCCCAGATGACGTGCAAACTTGGAGTCATACCGAAGCACCATCTTCCCTACTGTAAAAGAATTATTCTTAATATGCATATCATGCCAATCCTTTTGTCAACATTTCTCTATTTTCTAACTCCATCGTGCAATGACACTCCTCTCATCTAACTTTGCATCAATTTATCTATATAATCCTCTATTGCTTTCTCATCATCTAATCCTCCCGCACGCATAATACGTAGGGAGGGAAACATAAACTCAATGGGAAAACCGCCTCTATGCCAAACACCAAATGAAAGGGTGTGGCCTCATTCAATCTCTTATAAGTTGTTCTATATTCCCATAGAAAAAATGATACCTTGTCATCCCAATACTTCCTTCCAAAATCACATATATTTTTCAAGGTTTGTACCATAGTCTTGTTGAAGGCCTTAGTAGTTCTATTGGCTTGTGGGTGATAGGGTGTAGTATTATGGTGTGCTACCATAAAATATTCTGGTAATATTCTTATTTTTCATTTAGAAAATGAATTCCTCTATCACTCATAAGGATCAATGGACTCCATCCATGATTATGATGTTCTCCCATAGAAACCTAGTTGTTGTTGCTACAAAGTGCAATCCTTTGTAGGAATCACCTATTCCTACCTTGTCAAGTAATATGTGCATGTAATGATGTAGCACACACCTTTCCAACCCTCAAGTGGTGTAATTAGTCCTACAAAGTCAATCACCCACTTCTCAAATGGATCTATGCTCACTATAGGTCTTAGCAGAATCTAATCCTAGTTTCCAGATTTACCTATCCTATGACAATGGTATAAAGACTTGAAAAATTCCTTGGTATCCTTATAAAGAGTTTCCCACCATAAATGTGTAAGTAATATCTTGCATGTAGTTACTTCTCCTATGCAGTGTCCCCCAACTATCCCACCATGCAATTCCTCCATGATAGCTTCATGCTCATGATCTAGAACACATCTACACAAGACCTCATCTCTACCAATGTTATACAGGTCTCCTTCAATGAGACAATAAGGTGTTGTGTGAATGGAAATGTATTCTCTAATGTCTTCATACCTTCGATGCAAACTCTAGTTTGCAAGAACAATGCAATGTCTTCTAAGTCTATGGGAAAACATTTTAGTCTCAATAACTGGGTATCGACATAATTTCCTCTATTCTCTACACGTCCTCACCAAATTAATCCTTAACAAGTGACCAGGTCTAAATTTCTCTTACCAGACTTTACTATAACTGAAAAATCAAACTCCTAGAAAATAAGGATATAGTGAAAAATCTGCCCCTAAAAAACTGACTTATTCACCAAGTACTTCAACGCCATATGATCAATATAGAATATAAAAGGGGTGGCTAACAAGTAATGCCTAAAATTATGAAGTGTGTATATCATTGAAAAATATTCACCCTCCATAGTTGTATAATTTTTCTCAGTCAACATCCGTTTCTTACTCAATAAATGGATGGGATGATCTACATTTCTTTCACCTAGTTGTGTTAACAATGCTCCTATAGTTATACCAACAACATCTACATGCACATGAAATTCCTTATTCTAGGAAGGGAACCATAAGATATGTGTGATTGTTAGATTATCCTTCAAGGTATCAAAATGATGCTATTGCGTGTCACCCTAATAGAAATTTCCCTTGAACTTTAACAACTCTTCAAGGGGCACAACAATATTTTCATATCCCTTTATATATTTTCTATAGTAACTAAGTGTGCCCAAGGAACCCGTGGACTTTACTCTAGTTGGTAGGTTCCTCCGGACCCGAATAACTCGCAATCTTGGTTGGGTCCACCAACAATCCTTCTTTGCAAATGATATGTCCAAGTAGAGTACCAAAAGGAGTTACAAAAATTCACTTCTTGATGTTCAAGGAGATATTAAGCTACCTACATATTTTAAACATGAGTCTTAAACAATGAAAAAGATATTTCACTAGCCCATACACTATCCAATAATCCGGGTAAACCCAAAGAAAATTATGAATAAAGTCTTGAAATGCCTACACCACAATGCACACGAACTCTCTTGTGCATTCTTTAGGCTAAAATTCATAATCGCTGTGTAGGTGTAGTGCCCACTTCCCTTTGACACCTTTTGATGCTTATGCTGATACTATGGATTTCATTATAGACATTACTATATTTTGATTTAGTATGCTGCTAGACATTGGATTATGGATTATTGTGGATTTTGATTTGATTATGATGCATGATGATTATTAGAGACACCTGACATGTGGATGATGATATATTATTGGACATGGATATTTTATGGATGTTGTCGATATGTGATTTTTGGATATTGTGATTTGATCTGGAAAATGAATATTTTATGATGTAGATATATTTGTTGATTAAAAATGTAAATGATGTAATAAGTGACTTCGATGTTGTTGTGATTCATTGTGTAGTTGATTTTTGTGATTTTTGTATCATATTGGATGTTCTGATATGGCCATGAGGCCGAAGGAGGTATTTGCATTTTGTAGGTTAAAAATATCGCAACAAAACATCGGGGGATCGGAGACCAACCAAAATGGAATTCTAGGTGAATTCAACATGGTCACCATGGCAACTCATTTTATTGTGTTGTGTGTTGTTTTGTTAGAGATTCCCATGGGGGGAATCATCTTTATATGTGACCATGGGTTGTGTATTTTATTTTTATGGTTAATGTTTATTTATTGTTGTATGTATTTTATTTGTAATGTGTTCTCTTCTTTTAATTAATTAATTGTGATGGATTAATGTGAGAGATCATATGTTTAAAGTTTAATTAAATCAAATTGGGATATGGAAAGTAATTATTAGAGTTGTTGGCTGTTTATAATTAATTTTTAAGGGATGTGTAAGAGGTGTAAGAGTTTGTGTAGGTCATATTTTAGAGTAAGAAATACTCTACCTCCATGGAAATTCGAATTTGACCTTGGGGGCTGTTTTTGGAAGCTTGTGGGACAAGTAAAACTTGTCCCATGCCTCTAAATTTATGTTACCAACCATACTTATGGTTGAGGATGTGATTTGTGACTTTTATAATGCATTTTTATTCTTTTTGTGCATGTTTTAATTGCACTTTCTTACATTTTAAATTAATGGTTGTCCCTTGAGGTGTGGGCTGTTTTTGAGTGTGCAAGTAACTTGTCATTCTTCACCCACCTCTTTATTGAGCCTTGGATTTTGGAGTTTGTCTTTTGTGTTTGATGTGAGGATGTATGATGTGGCATCCTACATGGATCCACATCATCCTCTTCTTTCCCCCTTCTATATATTTGAAACTCTCTTCTTGTTTTGGGTTGTTGAATCATTTTGCATTCTTCCTTGGGGTGCATTTTCTTGGGAGAGCTCTTACTTTTGAAGGAATTTTTGGAGATGTGTTATTGTCTTGGAAAGCTTGCTGTTTGGAGCTATGTTTTTGTCTTGGAAAGATTGTAATTTGGAAGCAAAATAACCATGGAAAGGTAGGGACTTAACTTTCTTTTTATTTCTGTTATTTTCTTGTTGTGTTGTGTGGAAAATGCATGCTTTGTTTTATTTGTTGCTTGGTTGGGTAGACTGCCTTAGGGAAGGTGTAGGAGAAGGCTATGGGGAATTCTTGTGGGGTGGGAATAAGGGAATTCCATTGGCATCAGAATTTTGTGGAGGGAGTTTGGGGTTGGGATCCACCATGGAAAAGAAATAGCTTGCATTTCTTACTTTGTGGGGGGCATAAGGGAGAATCTGTGGGGGGCATAAGGAGGGATTTTGTGGGGGGCATAAGGAAATGTGTGTGATGAATTACTTGGTGGTTTGTATTTGGTGGATGCCCAATTCCCAATTGGGAGGCATAAGTAGCTTCCCCCATAGGCCTTGCTCCTTTGGCTTGCAAGATCAAGCTGAGTTTTGCTTTGAAATATTTTAAAATGCAGTTGTGAACTGCTGTTTGCTTATGGTGTTGCATTGTGTTTAAGAAAAAAATAATGTGTATGTGAAAGAATGCTGTGTGTGGAAGCCAGTTATTGCCATGGTTGAACTGAACCTTCTATTGTATCTTGGTTGGGGCTTGGGGACCAATGATAAAGGAAGGCTTATCCTTTCATTGGATGTCTTGGTTGGGTGGAGAGCGTTGCCTTTCCCCCTCTTTGTTGTGATCATTTGGAGAAGAAGAAGAAGAGAATGTTGCTATTTTGGAGCCAAAGAAATGTACAGTTTGACAGTCCCTTCTTGTGAACAAGTTATTGTGTTCCTTCCCACTTGAAGTGGATGAATTGTATAATTATTTGTAATGAGAAATTTCTTGTATTGATGAGGAAATATTGAATTTAAATTGTGTAATGTAAAGAACTATCTTCCATTTTCTATTTTGGAAAGGAATGTGAAAGAGTGTTGTATATTTTATATACTGTATTTGAAACCAAATGGAAAAGAGAAGTTATAAAGTTGTAATTCTTTTTAAACCAATAAAGGAATGCACTATCTTTCTCAAACTTGCATGGTTGTATTAAAATTGAATTATTATTGTGAATGGAATCTCTGTTTAATTGCATAAGAAGAATAAACATGTAGGTGGGAACTATACAATATTGTTTCTCCATTGAAATGTTGTAACATTCCCATTTTAAGACTATAGAAACAAGGGAATTTTTTTTTGAGTAATGTTCTCTATTCTAAATACGTAATTTAGGACACACATTCCATAACAACCATTCTTATAACAGATAACCATATGTAGCTGTAATGACTCGGTGAGCTACCAATCTATTCATTTCATGACTCTGTAAATTACCGATCTATTCATGTTTTAACAGTAAGTATTTAATACTTTTCTCGTATACTATGTTAATTTGGTTCTCTTACCCTATTCAGGTATTGAGTGATCTATCTAAGGAACCTAACTAATATTTGTTACCAATATTCATCTCACCACTGATCCTCGGACTAGGTAACATAGACAACACAATCGGTAGCTTGCGATACTTTGGCCAAAGATTTTTAACATACTATTCAGTATTACTTATTCCTTGACGGCATACTCGTCAATATGGAATATTTCCTTCACCCCCACTCTATTTTTATCTAGAATGTTCTTTACTAACTTTTTCAGTCCACTTGCCCGAGGTTTAACCCTATTTCAGTTAATAACATAGGTTATAATAGGAAGAGGCTCACAAAGACTTAGGGTATATTAGCATACTTTGGTCAACCTAGGTCAACCCCGTGTGCGAAGGTACCCTAAGTCCTAGAGGGCTACTTCATATCCTAACTATGCTACTATCCATTCCTAGAGGAAAACTAAGTTCAATTCCAAAAGTGTGTAGATCTTGATGATCAATGTGGAAGGGTGTTGCCACATGTCAACTGCATCACTGTATCCTCGAGAAGATCCTAATCTTCTTAAAGGTAAAACCCTGTAGTAGGCATGTGCCAACATCCTACAGAACAGCCTCGTCGAGATGTACATACCCCTAAGATTATTAATATTTAATTAAATTGGATAATTAAAATCAGATTTCAACAACCTTGCCCAAACCCTAATCCAACTCTCCCTAAGTTCTTTTCCAAATCAGGTTCCATTAATCCTTGAAGAACTTCCTTTAACTTAAGATTGCTTTCGATGTTCGTTAATTTTGGTTTAACAAGCAGTTACCCAAAAATATAGGACAACAACCTCATAAGTTCCATTTAATGTGACTTAACCATTCAAGGAAGTGTAACAACCACCTAGGTTGTAACTTAATAGACTTTACTAAATAAAGTCTAATGATTATAAATCATATCTCCCTTTTTGTTTACATTATTATGAGAGAGGAAGAGTCTTCCTCTTCATGGTTAAGTTCTAGGGTTTAACACACCCTTTATGTCCTTTAAAAAATCTATAGTTTTCATTGTATGTTCATTGCACATCATCTTACTATATTGAATTGTTTATATAAGAACATTAAATTCTATAACTTATCTAGCTGTATCTTAATTAGGGAAATTAATCTAATTCCCTTTATACTATTTAATCAAGAATCCTCATTTAATCATATAAATAATATGAAGAATATCAAAAAGATAAGATTCCATTTCTCTCTTATAAAGTACAAGATGATTTACACAACCAATGCAAGTAAATTCTCATCTTTCAATTCATTTTCAAAACTTATACATTTACAAGCTTATGCATTTTAGGCATACTGCATAACAACAACCTTCCTTCAAAAAGAATATACTTTTATTTTTCAATACAACTCAAGAACGAATCGAATACTTCACAAGAATCAGACTTAAATCAGCCAATGCATCATATAAGTTTTTTCCTTCTTTTATCACTTACGAAGTCCATCTACAAAAATTTCTAGCATGGGTCAGTTCAATGAACTGAGCATGATAAGCACTAAGCCTTAAAATGAAGTGCATTCCACTAATTTTTCCAATAAAACAACCCTACTTTAATGAACAATTAGTATTTCATACACTAAGCATAAGTAATAACAATAAAAAGGAAGAGCATCAATGAATCTGAATTCACTTCTAAAAGAAGAACATAATATAATCTATAATATCTGTCTTACAAATTAAAGTATAATTGATCCTATCAATTATCTTTACCAAACAACAGAACATAACATCTCATTGTTTCCAATTCTACCAAAATAGAATACAACACTTATCTTTACTATAAGATACAAGAAGTGTTTACAGCATATTCTCACTAGGATGTTTCATATATATTTCAAGTAAAGAAGAAGAGAAACCATTTCCATCATGACTTAAACTGCTTCCTTTAAAGGACATATATTTTAAAATTCAACATTTTAAGGTATTCAACAGAACAAATTCACATAAAATAAATCCAAGAAGGAACATGGTGGATCAACAAATCAAACAACAAGTTTGCATTTCCTTTTCAACAACCAGTCATCATTCTCCTTCTATTTTATTTCAGTCAAATGATAAATATGAGAATGTTAATCAAGTAATGAATAAATCTTTCCTAAAAGAATTATTAATAGAAGGTTCCATACAATTGAACTTATTCCAACTGTATTAGAAAAGAAGCTTAACAGAAATGATCCTAACCAATGTAATCATTTCCTTGACTTAATTAAAAAATCCCATCTTCAATATATATACAGTTTAAGTTCAAATAGGAGTTCCAAAAATAAGAACAAGAACACCTTAAAGTAAGAAGGAATCTAATGAAACTTTTCTTTAAAAATAACTTCCCATTGTAAGCAAGAGATCCATTTCAAATAGGAACATTAAAACAATGAAGGTCATACATAGTCCATAGACACAAAAGAATCATAACTAATTCTTTTATGGGTTCTACATTCCTTCAGTGGACCTAACAAGAAGAGAAATCCAAGTAAGTACTAACGCTCAGAATTACCCAAGAGTTCAATCAAAACAATATTATTTACCATACTTTTCAACATATTACTTCAAGAGTAAAAAAAATGAATTCCCAATAAGAATGGTAAACTACAAAGATGATTCCAGTCAAAATCTCACGAGTTTACCAAACAACTCATAAGACCATGTTTCCAGTTTTCTCCATGCACAGGCATCTGTTTCTTTTTAAGAGTTCAAAGTTTTAAAATAATTCACTTCAGTAATAAACTCAATTTAAATGATAGGATCTAACAACATATTTAAAAGATACTTTCGCCCAAGACTCGAAATACAAATCTAAGCACCATGATGAGCATAAGTTCTCACAAAGATCAAAATCATTCAATTGATTTGTAAACAAGTTTGGGCAACTTATGTTCCCTTTTGGTTTATATCTTTAAACAAAGAAAACAAAAAAGAATCCCAACTGAACCGACACCTTGCTCAGGTTTCCAATTCCAACAATAAGAAACAATTTCCTTGAATCACTTTGCATCACATTACTCCATATTGAGTTAATATAACTTCCACATCATAATGCTAGATAGAGTGCAATGAATAAAACTTTTAAACAATTCAAATTAAGAATCAAGCTTCCATTTTCAATTAATCATCATATCAAACCCTGGTTACCAACTGAAATAGTTTGTAAGATCCTAAACAGAGTTCAGACTAAACACCACAAAATATGAAGGCCGTGTTCTTAATGAACTCTTTCTAACATTTCAAATGGTCACAATAAAACACAGGCACCTAACCCTATGCGGACTATCAACAGTCCATATTATCCATAATAATACAACACAGGTATCAAGCAGTGCGAGGGTTTCAACAACAGTCTAAGTTTTTGCAAGATAAAATACAAGAACCAAGCCATATACGGATTTAACCATAGTCCCATCTATCTATGAAATAAAACACAAGTGCCATAGAACCAAGAATCTCCAACAACAGTTCTTACCTACCAAACAAGTTTCCAACAGAAAATTCAAGCTTGTATACAAGTTTTCATAAAAACATGAGTTCTTTACCAGCTCGAGATCACAAAACACATAAAACACTAATCTCAACAAACACAGGCGGAACTCAGAGTTTCCATAAAAACTCAGCTAGTAATTTATTGGCAACGAAAGTCGTTGGAATCAAGACGAATAATTACCAAAAACAAAAATGCCAGGAAGAGTTACCAACTTCATTCTTGCATGCATAGTTCTTGTGTTTAAACAATACAACATAAGTTTCCTACAGAATCAAATATACTGTGGATTCGAAATCAATAATGCAATACTTACTAAACCCAACAACCAATTATCCAGATAGAGCATGTAATGCATAAAACTCAACAGAGCAGAGTTGTTTTAATGAAAACACTTAGAGGAAAGCAAGAGATTTTAACAGTTAGAGCCTATCATGCCTGATAGTGTCTCTGTCAAATTGAAGAAGACCTCCAGCCAGCTCACTACTTCCCCTCTTCTCCACGAAAGATCAAACAACCAAATTCCTTTTCCAGAATTCCTCTTATACATTCCATGAAATGAAAATAGATTCGAAACTTCAAAAATAGCCATGAAGTGCAGTTCAATCTGCTAGTTCAAAAAACCAGAGAGCATGCAAAGTAAAAATCAGGAAACATGCAAAGTGAAACAACCCAAGAAAAATCTGCTTGCATGCCTACCAAGATGGTTTGAGCACAAAAACTGAAAGTAATAAATTCCATTAATTCCAAATCTCCTGCCTAATCTTCCTTGCCACTGCCTACCAAGTCTGGCAAATGCCAAGTCAAGAATAACATGCATTTCCATTTTAGTGACACTTCCACCTAAGCCTCCACCAAGTCATCTAGCCCCTACCAAAACTGGTAGTCCGTATGCATTTACCAACCTTATCAATAACATAAATGCCTTAGGAACCATCACCCAAGTGCATGCGACCACTTAAGTCCCCATTCATATCCATTAGTTTAGGATAGATTAGATTGCTTAGGTTAGATCTTAGGTAGATTAAAATTTATACCTTAGGATATAACACTAACAACTAACCCTCACCATAGGCCTTAGCAAATAGGTTAGATTACAATATTACCTTGTAGTATTAGGATCTAGGTTAATTTTAATACCTAGTAACCTTTCAAATTTCATTTGCACCAAGCTTAGGTTAGAATCAAAATTCTATCAAGTGACATAGCTTAAGTAGAAATATATATATATATTTACCTAGCTTAGGATCCCGTAGGTTAGTCCTATATAGGATCTTGGATCTCTCCTATGCCGTGAACAAGCTGCATTTCCATTTTCATCAGCAATGACCTGCCATGGTAAATCTCCAAAGACCCAAGAAAAACAAAGCATTGAATGGAAACATGTTCACAAAAAAATCAAAGAAATTGTAACTACAAAGTTCAGTCCAATGTGTATCTTAATCCATGGAATTCCAATTTACCATTCATTTAACAGTGCAAATTTAAAACATTCCTTGGATCATTGAAATTGATCCAAGGATGAGTCAGATAAATAGGTAAGTTTACAAATGTTTTTAAAACCAGATTGCAAATCACCTACAAGGAGTGAAAAATAAATGGATTCAGAAAGCCATTCAAATTCAGTCAAAGGATCTTAAGAGCAGAAAAGACTTATCCATATCAAGCATGATTTCTAATAATTAGAAGAAGATATCCTTATAAGGAAAATCACATGTCAACACTTGAAATGCAAAGGAGGAAAATAACAACTGTTAAGGGTGTTACAAATGTACATTAGAATTGAAATCAGAACTGCAATTTAACTTAGAAATGAATGGTTGATTTAGTCAAGTAAAGGTGTTAGAATAGAATAGAAACTATATATACACATTTAAATGATAAAATTGATATACAAATTTAAAAGAAATAATTCACTATTATAAACTTCATTATGGCAATTCATTTTAATAAAAATGTACAGTTCAGACTGCACTTAATAATCAACTTAAAATTTTATAAATTAACATGCTAAGACATTAATGAACCCAAATGGACAAAGAAAACTCAAGAAAACAACTTAACCATTGCCAATTTGAATACAATCTCTCTAACGACGTTTTTCTGTCTATTGTTGGAAAAATACAATCTTGAATAGATTGAACAAATTTACTTCCCTAAAACACTCTAAACCCTCCTTAGACTAATTCTCCATGTATGTTTGACATGTTGAGTGAAGGAGGAGATCTAATTTAACCAAAATTGAGAAGTTGAAAACTGCCAGTTCACTAATTAAAATCCTGCAGATACTTTATACAAAATTGATCCTTAAAAACATATCAAAAATTAAAATTTATGGTTTCTGTGTAAAGAGGGCATCGAGAGATTTCTAAAAAGTCCTTTTCTTTTTTTTCCCAAAAATGAGCTTTCTAGCTCAAGTTATGGTACTTGGAAGTTTTTGTGCCTTGGCGGGAAAATTTGGAAAATTTTCCATGACGGGCCATGCCCAAAAATTTCCCATCATTTTTCCTTAGAAAAGTTTTGGGAAAAATTGTGACTTGGGAAAATTTTCAATTTTCCTCCACTGGCCCATAGCCAATCAGAGGGTGCCACATGTCCTCTTGGGGCTACGACGGCGGAGGTGCGGTTCCCTTTTTGAACTTGACCTTTTGAAAATTTTGGGGAAAAATTTTCATTTTGGCCCCGCCGGCCCGCAACCAATGAGAGGGTGCCATGTGGCACCTTGGGGTGGTAGCGTGTGGGGGAGAACCCTTTGTTATTTTGGTTTTGGCCTTTGGAAAATTTTGAAAATTCTCTCTGCGGCCCACAACTCTACCTTCCCCTCGATCCTCTTCCTCTGCGGGTGCGCAGACCCACGCGTCCTTTTGTTCCCTTTTTCCTCCTCGGGCGTAATGCGCTAATTCCTCCTACCACTCCATCCCCTCCCTGTCTTCCCGATGTTATCTCGCGGTTTCCAAGTGTCCTTAGAGGACCCATGGAGGTGAAAAGTGTTTTGTGACTTGGATCCTACGTAATGGGAAAAATTTCCTAAGCCGCCCCATGACCCACCAACCCGTTCAAGGTGTTTTTCCCCACCTCTTGACAAGTGTCATTTTAGGGGAAAATTTGACCTAAGAACTCCGCCCACTCATATCTTGAGTTCTACAAGGAGTTAGGAGGACTTCTTTATATCACCAGAAAGGTGAGAAAATTTCCTATCCATTGGGAATGGTTTAGGGAAATTTTAGAAGTGTTAAGTATGAGAAAAATCCTGTTGAAACTCTAAGCCTATTAGAGAGTGGGTATGGGGGTAAATTACTCCCTGAACCTAACTAAAACATATAACCCTAAAGTTTGAACCTTGTGAACTTGATATTAGTTAATGAAGGAAAACATATGTTGTAGTACATTGGTCTAGTTCTAGAACTTGTTAGTGAAAACTGATGTCTTGCAACTTGGTTGTAGACACTTCAAAGCAAAAAAAAAAAAAAAATTTATCCCCTAATTTTTCTAGCTAACCCTAGGTTGTTTCTTGGGTCTCAAGTGGTTGTTTAAACGGGCACTATAGTTTGGTATCAGAGCGAGTGGTTCAAAGGCTTGGACCATTAGGCACACTAGAAAAATTGAGACATGAAAACTTAAACCTAGCACACTTTAAATCTAGAAAACAACTTAGTAAGAATATGTATATTTTAGTAAAACATGGAAGCTATGTAAAACTTAGCAAATGAACTAACACTCAATTTTGTCTGCAGAAGGAGGCTTAGACAGTGCAGAGAGGAACCTTCATAGAGACTCGAGACTCCACCACCACCACCACCACCACCACCAGATCAGGGTGTGGTAGCCATTCTACCCCATATTCTACGGACCCTTCAAGATGCCAATGCTGCTCTACGTGGAGGGTTAGGTGGAGGAAAGGCAACTAGTCATGACAGAGATCCTTCCATCGAGGGTTAGGTATCTCCTTAACTTAGCGAGGGAATAGAGGAGAGCACTCCCATACGAGTCAGTCACCACCTAGGAGACAGGGTGATAGATTTCCAAAGCTTAGAGAGTGGTCTCGAGCCCTAGGCTTAGGGATGAGTGTCTTGAGAGACCTAGAGGCGACAGGACCATAGCGGTGAATCACATCGGGAGATCCTAAAGCTTTATCCCTCACATTACTCGGGTGATACATGTGGATTTTAGGCGAGAGGCATGGCTAGTGATCTTGAGTGGTTGCTTTAAGCTTTTTCCTTTTTTCTAGCAACACGAAAGCTCGTGTTTGCGATCCATCTACCGAGGGATGGAATAGGAGTGTGGTGGAGGACGAGGAGCGAAGCTCCATGTAGATTCAAAGTCGGTGACACAGGGAGCTATTTGAGGAGAAATTCAAGAACAAATATTTATCATAGAGGTTCATACATCGAGGATTGATGAGTTTCATGACCTCCAATAGGCTTCTCTTTCAATAGCGGAGTATGAGAGTAGATTTCTAGATCTACTTCAATATGTAGAGTATATGCAGGATGAGTAGGTGCAGATTCACAGGTTCATCCGGGGCTTGAATTTGGATATCGGAGGTGCAATGTGCAGATCCACTATCCTCAGACATTAGCGAGGTTGTTGAGAAGGCCTATATTGCAGAGGAGACTCAGGGTAAGACCCAACAGGCTAGAGACTGAGTCCAGACCTACATTCAACAGATGTAGGATGGTAGATTGAGGGGGTTATTACCTCTTCCTCATAGTGGCCAGGGTATAACATAGTCATCCTTTAGGCCACAATAATAGCAGCATCAGTCCCGCCCACCTTATAGACCTCCACAAAGAGCTGATGCATAGAGAGGTCAGAGTATGGGGCCTCCTCCTAGGGGTCCCATCAGGACATAGGGTGGACCTAGAGCTCAGTCAGTGGGAGCTCACCAGTAGAGACCTCAATAGACCATAGCTGGATCATTGGGATCCACACCACAGGCTTCTAGGGAACCTACTAGAGGTGTTACTCATTGGGAAGGATCAGGAGGATGTTTTGGGTGTGGAGTTACTGGACACTTTTGATAGATATCCCACGAACCCTAACAACAAGGGTAAGGCACATTTGAGCTGATCGTAGGTGACATGGGATGTAACCACATGATTTATGTAATAGTTGAGAACTGCCAGGGAAAAGCATCGAGCATAGTCATTGAGACCACAGTAGTAGCATTGGTGGTATTCCTACCTCTGTCTTGTTTGATTCTGTTCTTCCGATTCTTTCATTTCACCATCTTTAGTAGAGTGATGTAGGATGGTGGCGGTTAGGCGGGTCTTAGTTGGGATGTCAAGATGGCTTTTAGAGTCAAGATATTTGTGGACTCCTTTGTTAAGGAGTGTGTGGTGGATTTGGGACCTTTCACCACAACCTCAAATCTCCTTATCCTTCCTTTGGGCTCATATGGAGTCATCTTAGGTATGGATTGGTTATCTACACACAGGCCGGGATGGATTGTTATCACAAGACTATATCTTGTGTAGATGATTTTGGAGTTAAGTCGGTGATCTCGGGACTCGGGAGAATTGTTTCCATTCACACCATCTTAGCTATGCAGCTCAAACGGTATGTGCGATGGGGTTGTCATATGTATGATGTTACAATTAGCGACATAACAAAGGATGGGTCTAGTGGACCATTGATAGATAATCATCCCACTTTGAGAGTGTTTTCTAATGTCTTTCTAGGGGAGATATTAGGTTACCACCCCCACATGAGATTTATTTTCATATATATCTAGTTCCCGAGCAGAGCCTATCTCACAAGCACCTTATCGGATGACCACCCCGAGCTTTGTGAGCTCAAGTTACAACTTGAAGGACTTTTTGAGAAGGGCCTTATCTATCCTAGTGTATCCCCTTGGAGTGTACTTGATGATCTTTGTGAAGAAGAAGGATGGATCCTTGTAGTTGTGTATTGATTACCGCTTGATTAAACAAGGTGATGATCAAGAATCGTTATCCTCTTCCTCACATTGATGACTTGTTTGATCAAATGAAGGGAGCCACGCTTTATTTAAGATTAATCTTAAGTCGCTACCATCGATTAAGGATTACAAAGGTAGAAATTCATAAGACTACTTTTCATATGAGATATGGGCACTATGAGTTCACATTGGTGCCTTTTGGTTTGAAGAATGCCCCTCCAGTGTTTATGAGTTTGATGAATGGGGTATTCAGGACCTTCTTAGATCACTTCATGCTCATATTACTTGATGAAATTTTGATATACTCATGTACATGTGAGGAGCATGAGGGGAATCTTTGCCAGGTTCTACTCTGTCTTCGTGAGTAGCAGATTTATGGAAACTTGGAGAAGTGTGCTTTCTTTCAGACATAGGTGCAATATTTGGGTCATATTATTTCTGGAGAAGGTATCACTATCAATCCTTCCAATATTAGAGTCATTATGGATTGGCCAACACCCACTATAGTGACTGAGGTGTGTAGCTTTATGGGATTAGTACGATACTACCAAATATTTATTCAGGACTTCTCTTAGATTACGCACCCTATCACTTCCCTTCAGAGAAAAGGGAAGAATTTTGTTTGGACAGACAGATGCAAGTAGGCCTTTAGAACACTGAAGGAGTGCCTCACTACAACACCCATTCTTATAGTTCTGGATCCACAGGGTGAGTTCTTTGTTTGCACAGATGCTTCGTTAGAAGGAATTGGAGGTGTGCTTTGATGTAGGATGGAAAAGTGGTAGCTTTTGAGTCTCACAAAATCAAGGATCACAAGCTTAATTATCCTACCCATGATCTTGAGCTTACGACGCAGGTTGTGCATGATTTAGTTAGATGGAGAAATTTTCTTCTTGGAAAGAGATTCACACTCGGGATAGATCATTTGAGTCTTCGCCACCTCTTCACGCACCCCAATTTGACGCTCGTCGGTGGCATTGGATGGAGTTGCTTTGTGAGTATGACATGGAGATAGTGCATGTGAAGGGGAAGGAGAATGTGGTAGTAGATGCTCTCATTAGATGGAGGCATGTGGCTATGGCCACCTCGGTGAGAAAAAATTGTAGAGTGGGATTCTTCAAACTTCTTCTTGATAGCTTCTACATTGCAAAGATTTGAGTAAAATCAAGTCACGAGACCCCTTTAGGGGAATTTTGATGGTTTTTCCTTAGAGGAAGATGGTATTATTAGGTACAAAGGCTGGATATATGTTCCTAAAGATAGAGGCTTGAGGCAAGAAATGTTGGTAGAGGCACATCGTGCACCCTATTCAGCCCATCCCGGGGTGAAGAAGATGCACGCTACCTTGAGATAGCTATACCACTAGAGAGGACTTTGTTGAGATGTGGCTCAGTTTATGTCATGGTGTTTGGAGTGCCAGAGGGTTAAGGCCGAGCATCAGCATATAGCAAGACTTATTTATCCTCATGCCATACTTTGGAATGGAAGTGGGACACCATTTCCATGGATTTCATTGTTGGGCCACCAATGTTGAGATATCACCATGACGCCATTATGGTCATGGTTGATAAATTGAAAAAAGTGGCTCAATTTTCTTTCATGAAGACCAATTATACAAATAGAATAGTGGCACGAGTATATTTGGATGAGATCATCGGTTACATGGGATTCTGTGGAAGATCATTTGTGATCGCGATCCTTTATACACTTCACATTTCTGGACTACCATGCAGTATGTCCTCGGGATGAGGATTAACTTTAGTAAAACATATCACCCCGAGACGGATGGACAGACCGAGCGAGTGAATAAGATTTTAGAGGATATGCTCGGGATGTATGTGATGGATTAACAATCTAAGTGGGAGGCATACCTATACTTAGTGGAGTTTCCCTATAATAATAGTTTTTAGAGTTCCATAGGCATGGCTCCTTTTCAGACTTGTATAGTAGAGAGTGCAAAACACATCTTAGCTAGGACAGGTTAGAGGATAGGGTTTCTCTTGGACCAACTCTTTTGCAGGACATGGAGCAAAGGTAGTGTTGATTAGGTAGAGATTGCATGAGGAACAAGACAGAAAAAGAAGTATGTGGATCAACATAGGATTGACCATAGTTTTGATGTGGGCATGAAGGTGTTCCTTTGTGTCAAGCCACACAAGAGCCCTATCTGCTATGGAAAAGGTTCTAAGTTAGCTCCTAGATTCATTGGTCCTTTTGAGATCTTGGGCGTATTGCCCTTTGGCCTACCATCTAGAAACCAAAAAGGGGCACACATTTATCTAAGCTAGAAAACCACACCTTACATAAGGTCTCATCAATTTCAAAAAATAAAAAATATTCACGACATATCAAAAACTCAAAGAAATGAAAAATTAAAAAAACATCCAAAAGCATCAAAATTCCAACAACTTTCACAACATATTAAAACACCAAAAATAAAAAACAATGTAAAAACTACAAACATAAAAACATCACAAATTCAAAAACTTCCAACTAAAATAAAAAATCCAAAAACATCCAGATAGCCCAAAAATATAAAAACAATAAAAAATATTTGAAATCACCTTTTTCTTGGTTGTAGCTAAGCTCAATATTTCACAATTTTAACACCATTAATATCACACAAAAAAATATACATTATTCTCTATATATGACCCCTAACATATATTGATACCCGGAGAAAAACATAGACAACAATGTCATATCTCATGACACATCAATCCCATCCACGTTCCTCACGTATATCATCACTTAGGAAGCATTGTTACCCTTGTCACATTCCTACATCAATTGGGTACTAAAAGGACAAAAAAATAAAATACATTCCATTTATTTTGAGTTTTGTTTTGTTTTTTTGTTTTCTTTTCTTTATTACATTGCATTATTATTTACTTTTGAGTCATTCTTTAGACATACTATAACATTTTCATTATGATTTTCAATTTCATACTACCTATTTTTTACTCTACATTAGATGACAACTACCCAAGAATTTCAAATAGTGTAATTTATGCAACATTCATCACATTTTTCTACCATCTATCATTCGTCTACCATTTCCCTCATTCATATTATATAACATTCCTCTATCATCTAACTAACATTCTAGCCTTCATCATATTATTCCATCCTATTAAACACCCCTCTTAGGGGATATATTTTTGAAATATTAATCTTCCTGTTAAATAATATTATCTTTTGTTTTATATAACCCATGTAAGTGGTCCATCAATCATCATTTTCAAGTGTTATCTATCTTGCTAAATAAGCTATAAAACCCTTGAAAAAATCATTGAAGTGACCCATCAATCAACATTTCTAATCCTTGTCTATTCCTATATTCCATTCAACTAGGAGAATCTCCTTCACCGTATTCTTCTACCATTAACCCTCTTCCACCTTTCGAGACCCCTTGAAATTTTCATGGTCTCTCGAAGGGCCACATCAATCTTATCATTTTTCTTCTAAATAAATCATGTACTTTTACTACTTTATTTGAAAATAGTGTTGCTACTGGTGACACCCTCCCAAATAGGATAAAACATAGACACCCCTAATCCACTATACTTAAATAATTCTTAAATCATGTTAAAAATCATATAAGTGCTTAGTAATCAATTATTAATTAATTAATTACTATTGGGGTGATAATGTCAAGTGGGTTATCTACCACTATAATATGCCCCAATATTATATTAAAGTTTGTTTATCAAAATTTATTATGAAGATATTCCAAAAATATCTTATACATTTAAAGAGTGAAGTGACTCTTCACCGATTCACCAACCCTATTGATTAGGGTGATCCCTCTCGATATTAGCTATGAACAATGAATAGATTAATACCAAATTGATATCTAGATAGATATATCAAAATGGAACATTATTCGATGATAATAGTATTAAAAAAGCGTGAGAACTATCTTAAAAATCATTTCGTAAGAGATCAAAAGAGCAAAGTGGAAGTGCTTTGGGTAAAAGCTATATAAAAAATTATTAATAACAAACAATGCTTTAGTCAGTGGGTTTTTTTACCTTCGGGTTTTCCCCACTTAAATTTGGTGTTACTATCTCTATGATCTATGTATATTTTCTTTTAGGTCTTACTCATTAAGCTATGTGATTCGCTATTTATTTAAGTTAATGCTGTGTCTTATTTAACTACACATCATAATCTATAGTCTTCATATTTTTAATGGTGGAACTGTAATTTTTCAATTATATTTCCCTTAATAAATCTAACATGGTATCAGAGTTAGTGATTATGCATGTGTAGGGTTGATTTGGAAGGTTTTAATTTGCTAGAGAAAAGAAGCTTGAAGTCTATTCACGAGATATGTGAAACCTTAAAAGTTTTGTAGTCATCTTCAAGCTAACTAGGTTTAAATTTCCAATTCCCACCTAAATATTGTTTGAAATATTGGCTAAATGGCTGTTTAGATCATGTTTGAGCTATTGTATTCTTAGATATTTACTTCTGCATCTTGTTTTAGTCATTTATAGATTAAATCCATCATCTGCATGAGCTTATTTTAAGTTTTCACACCATTTATAGATGTTGGAGCTATTTTTAAACGTGGATCCAAAATATATCTTTAGATATAGTTAGTTCGAGAATTTAAATCCACACCAACTTTACAAATCTTAATATTTTCACTAGATCTATTTTTGTGAAGTCCAATCCACTCATGGAATGCCAAGTGGCTTCGATCTGTCATTTTTGTTTAGATATTTAATTTTCTCGCAAATTTGTTTCTTTACGAATCACAATCTAATCCTCTTGTGCCATATGGGTTCACTTTGTTAGTTATTGGGCCCTAAAATTAACTAAGTCCCAACGAAGAAGCTAGCACATGTGAGAGGTAGTAAATAAGGAAGACACTATGGAAAAATCATGCAAGAGAAATGCACGTGGTAGAAGAGGTTGGCGCGTGTGGGAGCAGAAAGGTTTAGGGAATTAGCCATATTTTGAAGGATTTGTTGCAAGAGAAACACATGGAAATATCGAGTAGGCATGATGAATGGATAAGGTGTCATCCTAGAGCCTTGGAGGTTAAGAAAAGAATATTCCACATAAGGGATATTCCCAGGATGATCATTACAAGTAGTGGAGGAATTTGTAAGTCGCACGGACATTCGACCATTAAAGACCAAACTTAAACTTGACATGCAATATGATCATGAAGGAAACCAAGGTGGTGCATATAGATCCTATTTAAAGGAGTGTTTTGGTCCAAAATGAAGGGAGAAGTGGATGAGAATGAAGAGTTGGGAAAATGAAGGGTTAAGGATGGTTTTAGGTAGTGACAGGGTGCTATAGAAATGCTTGCAAGAAGGGTTTTTAAACATATTAGGCATGGATTCGGGTATGTAATGGGTAGAATAGCTAAGAAATCTCTCTCTATAGAGTATATTTGTAGGGTTTAAGATAGTATCCCTTGATGTATTTGGTCTATATGACCCTCATGATGTAATGAGCCATTACAAATGTTTATAAATCAATATATGGTGTGTTATTATGGTTATCCATACTCAAAAGTGTAAACCCTTATGTTATTCATATTATTCTGAGTCAGATCTAGTTTCATTATGCTTATTTACAATGTTCATTTCCATTTATGATGCATCTGTGCATGATCTGTTGTCTGTATCTTCTATTTTTGAGTGAATGTCTATGTTTCTATTTTTACAAATCATTATCCATCAATGGAAAACCATTCTTGTGAAGCTCACATAAAGGAGGGGCTTAGTTCTCATGTGCACCTTGGGTGAGCACCTAACACATGCTTTGGGTGATAGGCTTACGCACTTGGGTAGAAATAAGGTATATGAAGAAATGACTACATTTTGGTTCCATTCCTAGGACTTCTTTTAGAAGATGTTGTGAGAATGATGTGTAATGACTGAGCATCTAACCTTGGAAAATTTTGAGACCTAGCTTAAAATCATGGAGGATGAGTTTTCTCAGAGGTTTAGTACTATATCCGAGTTTGAGGTACAAAAATGGGTGGAGGAGAACCTGTATCACAAACTCTATGAGACATTCTTTTGTTATTTCCCAAAGTAGTGATATATGAATGGATCTCAACATATGCATCAAGGACAAGTTTCTACTATAGACCTCATGTTTGGACCCAGGAGGAGTATCGGAGGCTACAAGATGCTGATCCGACATGGACCCATGCTACCGATCACTAGTGGAGTAGAGTTCGACTAGTTATACCTTGGAATATTTTATTTCTATTTCCCGGTGTTTGCTGAGTTGGAGTTCTTGAGGGAGCCTAGAGGATCATTATCGCATGCTATTCCACCGCTATCAAGATCCTAGTCATTAATTTGAGTTTGGAAGCCTTTCCCATGGTGGCTAAACTCCTGCTGGGCATGGGGCATGGAAGCCAACGGACCTTATGGTTGAAATGGAGAGAGAGGAGAGGTGGCTCAAGTATAATGAATCTTGGGAGAGGGAGTTAATAAGACAACGCAAAACTATAAGAGTGATTGTTTATGGAGGTAGACATTGTGGGAAGGATTTGAGGTTTGTGTGGAGGATGTGGAACCTAAGCAGTTTGAGCTACCCCATCTTGTAAATCATTAAAGAGAAAACCTCTCGCTTTTGGAGAGAGCTCATCATATGAAGAAAGGAGAAGATCCGTAGGTGTGCATCTTAACCCACATAGTGACCAGACCCTTGTACTTAGTTTTCCAGTTCTGAGATAAGTTTTGATAATCCATTTTGTATCGATATTGGTAGTTGAGTGACATCTATGGCTACATAGTCATTTCTTGTGTTTGGGGTATTTTTTCTAGAAAAACATTTGGGCAAGGTGTGGGATCACAAGGTTTGAGTATCATGTCTGGGAGTGATGCGAGAAACACATCTGGGAGTGGTTTGCTATCACAAATCGTTGACACATAGTTTACAATGATGGTGGGATCATAGGGAGAAAATGCCTTAGTCCCCTTACCTATGATAAGAAGAGGATATGGTGGATTTGGAGGAGTTGGTACTAGTGGATCTAGTGGGTCTAGTGGTGGAGGCAACACCAGAGGGAATCAAGGTCCTGGCCTATGATGGATAAGGTCCAAAACACCATCAATAGGTGTTTTATGAGATGTCACTCCACTTACCTTATTACAAGGGAGTTGAGGATGCCATGAAACATGTACACAAGTGTGAGTTACTATGGTGTGTAAAGGGAGTCGCTGCCCCGAGAAAGGAAATCAAGTTAGTTTACAACCATGTTGCAAGGATGCGCACATATATGGTACATGAAGTATGACCCACACCGTCACTGGTGGATTAAATTGTGTTGCGTGATGCCTTTTTGGTGTAGTTCCACATACCTTAGTGTGAACATAAAATAATTAGTTCCTTGAAGGATATTCAACAAGGAATGGCAGAGAGTGTGCGGGAGTATGATGCACATTTCAAGACTCTCCTATCTAAGTTATCTTATGACATTCACCCTTTGCAACATGCTCAGTGGTTCATCGGAGGAATGATCACACCATTTAGGAGGGAAATTTCATAGAATACTTTCACGAGATCTACGCATGGCCTTGGAAGATGTATTATGTGCCAAGGTAGTAGGAAGTGTTGATACATGAATTAGTCCATTCTTAGAAGCCCAAATTACTACAATGGTAAAGCAGCTGGAGAAATTATTTGCAAACTCAGCTCATGAGACTCACAGAGGTTATGGTGTAAATATTATGAGGTAAAGGGTCATACAAAGGAAAATTGCCTACGAAGGTCAGTTCGTGCCATATCGGTGGATTGTGAGATTTTACACTGAGATCATTATGAAATTAGGTAACTACTCTGCTACAACACGTGATCCGTAAGAAGTATGTGTCCTGCTATTGCAAAATTTTCACCTATACTACTCATGACATGAAGGATTGTATATTGATTGACCAAATACATGATGCCATTGATACTAGTGTGTGTTAGACCAGCATTTCTAGTAGTTCCAAGGATGATGGTCTTCATTATGAAGGGCGTGCGGATGGAGGAGGTTGAGGTAGAGGATTTTGAGGAGGATTTAGAGGTTGTGGAAATCATAGGGGTGGAAAGAGTGACTAATTTCCATGGGGAAACTACTATAACTTTAGATCTACAAAACATTACAAGTACAAGTGTCCCGATTTGTTGCAATGCTCTTGGTGTGGGAAAAATCACAAGTATGAGGAATGCCTAGAATTGTTTGAACACATGAGCCAAAAGTAGCAGAAGGATAAGGGCACTTTGGGATGGTGAGTGTAAATCATGTTGATCAATAGTGGATGCTAAGGGTGGCATGTGAGTTAGAGTTAGAACTCAGATCTTGGCGACGATGTGAGATGAGGTTGTGTGCACTAGGGAGATACCAAAGAAGATACCACTGATTACAAGAGAAGAAGTGGTACAGGGGAAATATCTGAACCCTACACACCAAAAATTAGTGTATCAAGAAATCATGGATGTTATTCGAATCCTACAAGGAGAGATCTAGTTCCTGAAGGAGCAATCACAATAGTTAGAGTAGAAGAAGAGCATTGAGGCTCCACAGAAGGATATAGATGAAGTCAGGGAAGTATGTAAGATGTTGATACATGAGAATATTATCCCTCTATTAGGAGAGTGGTTGAGGGAAAAGTACTAAGTGCCGAGAGGAGAGTGTGAGAGGAAATTTTTTTTCATGCCAATCTACCTCATCACAACCTTAATTATGATAAGGAGATTACCTTGAATGAAGTTTTTGATGGATGTATGCTAAGTAATATTCTAATTGACATGGATATATAAGTTAATGTTCTCACCCGCAACACATGGAATCAAATGGGAATAACTCCATTACGGTCATCTTTAAATGTGTTGTATATGGATAATAAGATAAAGGAAATTCCCATTGGTGTTTTAAAGGATATTTTTATCAATATCCAAGGGGAGAAATTCACCAGAGACTTCAAAGTGTTGGTGTTTTTTGAGGTAGACAACTTTCTAGCATTACTTGGGTGCACCTGGTGCTATAAGAACAATGTTGAATTATGTTTCAATAAGGAGTATATAAGTTTTGAAAACAAGGAGGAACATGTTATCATTCCTTTGACAGATGGAAAGTCAACACCCTATATTGAGCCCTTGGGAGAAGAAGACCTAGAAATAATCTATGTGTGCACTATTAAGGACCATGAGGTTGTGCACCCAACTAAAGAAGGTATTATTCAGTCGGAAGACACTCAATTTATAAGTGATACAACTAGCATGGCATGTGACAATTGGGTGCAAGGGACATATGATTTAGTTAGAAGGTAGTTAAGAGGCTCTATGATGAGAGTAACAAATGTGCACTCAGTTAGGTGCCTAGGAGGAAAATAGTTTCCAAGTTACATTGAGGGAGCCAACCCTGATGTTTTCCTACGAGAAATGGAGACCCAATGGAGATGTGAGATCGAAAGGATAAGTATGTTTAGCTATACTTTTCTTGAGACCACAAAAATTTGGTAAGTGACCCATTGCTATAACCTTCTAGAGTGGTGTGAGGTGAGATTCAAGTTCTCTATTAGATTTCTCCAAAGCAATGCACCTACTACTATACAAGACTATCATTGGAAGGAACCCACCTCATTTCACATCCAGGCATATGAGAAGGCCTAGATGGAGGGCAAAAAATCCTTGCCTCCATATTTATGGGTTCATAAGCTTTACTCCACCTTACAAGGTTACACACGTCCATGGTACATTCATTTAGATCTCTGCTGTTAGACATGAAACTGGTAGGATTTGATGGATAATATCCTTCAATCTTTCGAGTATCGAGTAATAAACCATTGGTGAATGGGGTGCTATAAGTTGTTAAGAATCTAAATATGGGAGATAGTGCCGTGTGACAGAGGATAGATTACTTGGATTTTTTAGGTGAAATTGGTGTGGAAGCATGCTTTGATGAGGAAGAATAAGAGGAGGTATAACTTGATCATGCATGTATGGAAAAGGAGAAATGAAAATGTGTCTACGTGATAGATGGTGAAGAGGTGGAAATATTGGATGTTAACCATACTATAAATATGAGTGAGGTTATGGATAGTTCTGATGAGCAAGTGCGTGCACTACCAAAACCCCTAAAAACCAAGAAGTTTAAAATTGGTTTGGAGGAAGAACCTAAGTAATCTACAATTGGAGATTACTAGACAGAAAGGGAGGTTTCAAAGATTATTGATATGTTCTGTGAATTCCAGGATTTATTCCTACTTGGGTACCATGAAATTAAAGGATTTCACCACTCTTTGGGAGAAAATAATATTAACTTAAAAGAAGGTGTGCACCCAATTTTGAAGAGGCCTTATCGAATGAATCCAAATTTACAAGTCAAGGTCAAGGAGGATTTTGACAAGATTATCACATAAGGGATCATTGAGACTATTGAGAAATCAAAAAGGATAAGTCCGATGATCATCAAAATTAAGAAGGATGAAAGGATAAGGATTTTTGTTGATTACATGGATTTGAATGAGGTGTGTGTCATTGATACCTTTCCAACCCCTTCACCGAAGATATTATGGAAGGAGTAGCCGAATGTGAGATCTATTATTTCACGATGGATTTTCAGGGATATAATTAGGTTAGAATTACAAAGGAGGACCAATAAAAGATAAAATTCACCACTGAATGGGGAATTTTTTCCTATACGGTCATGCCTTTTGGACTAAAGAACACACCTGTTGTGTTTTCGTGCAATTGTGGTTCAGGAATTTTAGGACTTCATCCATAAATTTCTACAAGTCTACCTAGATGAATGGACAATATATGGATTGGTGAGGGACCATTATGAAAATCTGAGGCTGATGTTTGAAATATGCCGACAGTTGAGTATATCTCTCAACATTAAGAAATGTGTTTTTTCTACTCCATTTGGCACCATGTTGGGACATATCATATGTAAAGAAGGCTTGTTGGTGGATCCTTCCAAAGTTTTCATTATTGTGGGATTGGAGGAGCTTACCATTTAGAGTGCAGATACATGGATTCCTTGGGCATACACAGGTATTACCGTAAATTTATTAAGGGGTATGCAAAGATCATCATGACATTGGAGGAGTTGCTAAAGCACAAGAGTACATTTCATTAAGGAGAGGCCCAACATATGGCATTTAACACATTGAAGAATAGGCTTATCACCACACCCATATTATGCTTTCCCTCTTGGGATAAGCCATTCAATGTGTATATTTATGCTTGAGGATGATGATTGGAGAAATATTAACACAACCTGGAGAGGGAATTATTGACCATCCCTTGTGCTTTGATAGTAGGAAGCCAACCCCAACATAAATACCATAAAATGATCTATGCGCTGAAAAAAAAAACTTTAGGAAGTATTTTCTAGTGATGTTTTTATCTTTTACATAGACCACATGGAATTAAAGTAATTGGTTACCAATCCAATATTGAAAAGGCACATATTTAGGTGGTTCATATTGTTTTAGGAGTTTGAGTTTACAGTTGTTGTAAAACTAGGTAAGATTAATTTGGGGCCTGACCATTTATCAAGGATTGACTCAAGAGAGGACACATAAAGCATTAAGGATACAATTCCGGATGCACAACTATTCAAATTTTAGTATAAACCCTCGACTTGGAAGATATTGTTGTGTTTCTCAAAATGAGTGTGGCGTCGGAGGGAATGAAGAATTTGGAAAGGAAGCAGTTAGCCATACATGCGATGCCCTACATATTAATTAGTGGATACTTATACAAACTAGGCCATGATGAGGTTTTACACAGTGTGTGTGCTTGATCATGAGTGCACTGCAATCATGGAAGAGGCTCATGGTGGAATTGTAGGGGGGAAACTATGCAGAGAATGTGATTATGTGCAAGATCCTCTTAGCCGCCTGGCCTATGGTGCGAGACAATTTATAAGGATTGCATTGAATATTGCAAGGTTTGTGATCTTTTCAATCACCTTAGTAAGCCAGGAAAAAGGGATGAAATTCCATTGATACCAATAGCTAATGCTGAACCATTTGAGAAGTGGGAAATTGACTTTGTAGTCCCTATTTCACCTACTGTACAAAGGAAAAATTCACTCTATATCATTACTTTCACTGATTATCTAACATGGTGGGTAGAGGAAACACCTATGAGGGATTGCATGATAGCCACATCAGCAAGATTCTTGTGGGAAAATATAATCAATAGGTATGGATGCCCTCTGAGTTTGACTAATGACTAGGGTACTCAATTTTTGAATGAGACAGTCAGGATTTTGTTGGTCGAATTCATGGTGGCTCATCACAAGACTACCCCTTATCACCCTTAGGATAATGGGACCATTGAAGCATTTAACAGGATATTGAGTCCTACACCTACCAAGATTTATGATGTTGGGAGGAAGGATTGGGATGAAAAAGTGTCAATAGTGGTATGGGCTTATAGAACAACTTACGAGAGATTAAACAAAGCCACACCATTCCAATTGGTGTTTAGCGTCAAAGTTATTTTTTCAGTAGAGTTCATACTAACCTCTCTATGTATTGTGCATGCAAGAGGATTGGCTAATGAATAGGCATTGGAAGATGACATTGAAAAGTTAATGTAGTTGGATGAAATACCACCCTTTGCTAGATGGAGTTAGAAGAATGAAAAGGTGAGACAAAATTCCTAACATGATCATCGCATAAAGAGTAAATAATTTGAGGTTGGGAAGATGGTTTTACTTTATGATTCTAAGTTCCTACGCCATCCTGGGAAGCTCAAGGTCCATTGGTTGGGATCATATTATATTACCCATATACTTGATTTAGGTGCTTGCAGACTCTAGGTGCTTGAATGGAAACATGACTTCCTGAGTATTTCAATGGAATTAGGTTGAAGTCCTACTATAAATAAGGCTTTTGGGTATTTGTAAATAAGGTAGTATTTCCAGTTAGCTTAGGATTTACCTTAATGCATTCTATTTTCTTTATGTTTCCCTTCCTCATTTCTTTGTTCCTTTTGGTTTGTTTTGGGTGCATGTGTATGTGCAGTGGCTAATTACATCATCAAGGTGTTATGTGCATAGGACCACACATCTTTTTACTGTGGAGTGGAACATAAAGGGGAAGCGAGTAGGACGTGGTAAGAGTTGGAGGAAGTGCATGAAGCAATGTTGAAGTAGTTGCCTAGGTTGTAAAGTCAAAAGTGTAGGAGTTCGTAAAAAGAGCACGTAAAAAAGGTGATCATTACAAAAGAATGATGTCAAAAGGATTTGAGAAACCACGTACAAGGGTAAAAAGTGCAGGAGCAACATGAGGTAGGAAGTGGAAAGAACTTGGTCCAAGACATAGAGGAAGATTGACTTTGACATGAGAGAAAGTGCAAAGAGCTCTATGGTTGAGGCAGTTGCATGCCAGTAGTTTACGGAAGTGTTCATGTAGGTTTACATGTAGAGGAAAAATGTTGGATATAACACATAGAAGGATGGTGTTTGAAAAGATGACTTTAATGCATTTGTACATTGGTAGGTGGCATCGGAGTTTGTGTGGAAAAATTAAAAAGCTATAAATAGAAGGTTGGGGTGAGGTATTCTTTCACCTTACATTTTGTTATCAAAGAATTTCTTACGTTTTAAGGTGATTCTTGTAAAGAAGTTGTGAAGAGTAGTGTGCGGAGTTGAAGAAATTGAAGGACTTGTGAACCAATGTGGAGGAAAAGTACATGGGCGTACATGGAAGAGTTTGTTTGTGGATTTCTGTGGGTGGATACAATGTCTTGTGGAAAGGAAGTGCTCTAGGTTAGGGTTTACAAGCTAGGGTATGGGTTTCCATGGAAATTTTGTAGAATTAGAGCCAAGGGTTTGAGCAAGTGATAGAACTTGATGTAAGGAAGAAACTACAGAGAGACCGAGGAATAGAAAAATGGAACCAAGGAAAGGAGCGACCACTTCACCGAAGAAGGGAAAGGGAAAGGGTAAAAGAAAACCAACCATTTCCATAAGTATCAACGAAGAATGGTATGTAGAGATACAAAGACCCAGATGGTGTGTTTCTAGGGAAAGAGTGGGTGTTACATAAAAGGAAAATGGCGTGAGCGATTACAATCATCTCATGAGAACCACGAAAAGGGAGATGATCCTGAAGTTGGTTTGCCTTATGGAAAAGAGGACACTAGATGGAATACCCATCTAAAATGATGAAGTAAAAGTGAAGTTATAGAAGGCTAGGCTTCTACAAATTTATGAGTTTTCCTATTTTTGGAAAACTGGAGTGACTATACCAATGGTTAATGTTGTGCATACATGAGGACTATTTCTATTTCAAGGAAGGTGGATGCGCATAACCCAAAAGTTGATTTATAATTTCATTAGCCTGATCTATAAGGGAGTGATCTAGAGGAAAGTGTGGAGTAAATATTTTCCCTAAATCTATCAAAATCAACACAATGTGAAATTTGACTCTGATAGATTTCCCTCAACTATTTGAATGTCAAAAATGGAGTTAATACGTGCAAATGGTGACTAGGTCAAAGTTGTTCAACGTTTGTCAATGAAAAAATTGATGGAATAAAAATAATCTAATGTTAGAACCGTTGTGTAGAGCTTGCCAAGACCTTTTTGACACATTTTGAACAGACCAAATCTGAGTCCGTATGCAAAAGATATGTGTAGTCAAATTTTGGGTCAATAGTAGTCAACTAGGGAATAACGTGTTGCCACGTGTGTGTAATTGGTCAAGTGGCTCAATAGCGCAAAAGTAGTAAAAGGAAAAAAAGGAAAAATTGAACATTGGTTTTTATTCACCATGTATTGCCATGTCACTATATGGTTCCAAGTCATATGTTTCGAATTTGACCAAGCCACCTCCTTATCTCTCCACATTAGTTGGCTATGGTTTAAACTCCAATGCATTATACCCTATTTAATTTTTGAATTTGACCAAGAAACCTCCTTATATCTCCACATTAGTCGGCTATGGTTTAAAATCCAATGCATTATACCCTATTTAATTGCTACGTAGTGTATTATACTTTCCATGCATTTCTATGCTAACCATTTAATCATTCTCCTAAAATTTTTGGCATGAAATCCTCCAAACTTCCACGTACTCCCTTATCTCTCCACACCATGCGCCAAACTTAGCTTAAAGTTAAGCCACACCAAAAATTACTAAAAAAATGATAGGGGATGGGTTTTGAACCCACGACCTCCACTCCCAAAGGCTTATCCACCCAACCAACTCAGCTACAAGCTCGGATGAGATGAAACAGAGCTCGATGTTATTTAAACAACACTCAGGCAAAGACTATGTTAAGGAGGATAAGAGGTAGTTTGCATTCAGGCTAATTTTGAGGCACTTCCACTCAAAACCAGAGCTCAAGTTATATATGAAAGTTTCTCAGAATTTTGAGATGATCACGATGGTGTGATCATTTTCCCATTTTGGAGCCTTTGTGATAGATTTTTATCTGTTTAAGTCACACACAAGCCTTAAGCATTTTAAAGGCATATTTGATTGTGTTAGAAAGTCCAATTTTATATAGGCACTCATTTTTTGGGATATAAGACCTAATATAATTAGGAAAATTATAATATTGGAAGCTATGGGAAACTCAACAATAGGCCCATAGTGCCACACTAATCACTTGTGAAGCCTGGAGTGTCAACCGAAGTAACACAAGACATATTAATAATGTTAAGAAGGCTAATCAAGTTCCAAAGGAGATTGTGCACTAGGAAGGTGGAGGATGATCCCGACTGGTCATCGAGTTCTTCGAAGGACTGGAGTACTATTAGGCAAGTGAAGTTCCATTAGGTTTTATTGTAAGAAATAACATTGTACTTACAAAATTTGACTAGTGGAACGAATCATTAAGAACTCGGAGATGTAGGCTATTTCGAACTCCATAATCAATCCGTGTGCAATGTGATTTATGTTCTTGCATTTTTTACTTTAAAAAAGTAAATTTTAATGGTAATTTTTAACAAGCCTATAGGGTCCGAAGGTTGTAAAAAAATTGAAATTTTTGATGTGGATTTTTGGATTAGGAGAGCTACGAGATGAGGAATTGTGTGACAAGGAGACCATCAAGAAAATGGTCGAGGCTTATGATTACAAGAAGGGTTTGTGGTACTTTGACATCACTACAATCACTGACCCAGTTATGAGGATGGCCGTGCATTTGGTAACAAAGGTGAATGGGTAGGAGAGATGGACTCAGATAAACAAAAGTTGGTTGAATGTCTGCCACAAGATTTCAGAGGGAACCATTTACAACCTCTCAGCTTTCATTGTGGTGGAGATTATTGATGCCACATGTGACGGGGAGAAGATCATGTTCAGTAATGTCCTCATTACCATTATCTTTTTAGAAATTGGAGTGCTCGATGGGCCATATAAGTTTTTTTAGGGGTACCTGGATGAGAATGCCTCTCCCACGCAAAGGTTTGAAGCTTATACTTGTGACACCATGACGATTTCTCACAAGGCATGCTTGGAGAAATGGTATAAATGAATACACGTTGCATTTGGAGATGAACGGAGGATACCAGAACAACTACTTGCACTAGTGGATGGAGAAACTGAATTCACCATATACCAACACTTTTATATCTGTAGGTTTACCTTGATATATGGCACTAAGGGTCCTTGGTGTAAGTTACCCTTCTCCTTCACAATGCAATATTTTCAAGGCATGGTAAACATGTTTAAGGAGGTGAAGAAGATGAGATTTGATCTAAGTGTTGTAGATCAAGATCACCGCAAAATGTGTTAGACCTTGGTGTATCCCAAAAAGTGTGCCTATGTATAAAAGTACGTATCTCATGACGTACACATGGTAAAATCAGTGACATTTCCTATTGTAGGTAGGATGACGGCAAGGGTGTATGTGCGGTTAAGGCCCAAGTTTGAGAAGGGTGCTTATGTTGAGGATGACATCTCAATCCCTGAGGACTCCACTAGGAGGAAGAAGAAGGTAGTAAGTAATTAAGAAAAGAGAATGGAAGAGAATCCTACAGATAAGGCACTAAAATGCATAGACAATGAAAACCGTAGGGGCGAGGAGTCGGTGTGGGCACAATCACCTACGTTCAATGGAAGAAGTATTCCATCAAGAAGGAGTTACCAGAGAAATAAGAGTCTCCTAGGAGAGAAGAGTCACCCGAGAAGGAGGAGTCCCTTGTGTTGGAGTCACTAGTAAATAAAAAGTAATGTATGGTGTAAGGTTTAGACTCGGAGGATAACGAGAATCAAGGATGATGATTTTGAGGAGGAAAATGAAGAAGACAATGAAGAGAATGAGGAAGCTTAGAATCCTCCTATGTACAATGTACACAAGTTTGGTGAAGAAGGGGATGAAGAGGAGAAGGAGTATGAGGAGGGTGCCCATACCAAAGGAGGAAGTGAGGAGGTAAACATGTGTGATCAAAATACCTGACCTTGACCAAGGTGCAGATGGATAAAAATGTAGAGAGGGAGGTGGAGGGTATTATCCAAAATTTTGTGGAGAAAAATTAGAGCAAAGTGTCAAGGAAACTAAGGATATCAAAAGTGTAGGAAAGGAGTATGGGAGCATGGGCAGAAACCACAACTTAATAGTAAGCTTCTCAACAATAGCCGACACATATGGCAAGGGCACAATAGGGCACATGAACACACTATGACTTATATTAATGATCCAAGTAAGGTACTACACGTGCACTTCCAAAGTAATATGCCCACCAACCAAATCCTCACTTAGTATTCTTTTGATGAAGAGGGTGCATACCCGCGCATGAGGAAAATGCTATCTTGGGATTTTGAGTCCCACGTTGATGATCCTGAGTTTGAGGTAAATCATGATCCATTTATGAAGACAACATACACCAAGGGATAAACCCTCTTATAAATTCCCAACAATTTTCATATGAGCAAGTTTGCAATGCGTTAAAAATTATCGGTGGAGGTGTAAGCAAGGCTCTTTAGAAGAAATAATAGAATAAGGGTTTTGGAGGAAGATCTTGAGAAAAATAATGAGGAGATCATTGAGAGGGAAAGAGAGATAGAATAGAAGGAATTGATCGGCTCATTTAAGGCATGAACCGAGGGATGAAAAGATGAAGGTGCGTGAAGTCCATAAGAAGATAGAGGCCATTTCAGATGCCATTATCTTAAAGCACCCAAACTTGGCCCAAATTGAGTAGAAATACAAGTCAACTATGCATTACTTAAAAGACTTAGCGCACATACTCACCATGGAGAGGTAACCACTTGCATTATAATCAATGGAATAAGTAATGGTGTGCTAGAAGAAGGAAGAAAATTTGAAGACTGGGGAGATACTAACTCAGTACTTCGAGCTCCTTTCCTTAGTAAAAGACCACAACATAAATGGTAGAAGTTGTATATGAAAATCGTGGTGACAGGGACAAAGTAGCAAACATATTATTTTCCAGCCATGAAGTGGATCTGAAATAATTTCAAGATAAAAATAAGGGCAATAGGGTAGAGTGGGATAGGATCTTGGCTGAGGTAGAGAAGAAATTAGAGGTGATGAAAACTTAAGGGTTTTGATTAAAATTAAATTGAAAGAGTTGTACCCCAAATCACTTGCAGGATGGACACGCTAGGAGACCTTAGCAAGTAGATGGAAAGCATTGAAGATACGATGAAGGATAAGGGGAATGAGATGAGTTTTGAAAAATTTAGCATGATGGTGGGTGACTTAATTTAGTAGGTGAAAAGTGAGTTATATTCTTGGGGTGAGATTGAATCCCTAGTGAAGAAATATTTCCCACTTCTTATGTAGCAGAAAAATAAGATTCTTCCATTCTTCCACTATTTAGTTAATCACAGACTCCTCCATTTCCCCTATTCTTTATTCTTTGGTAGAAGGGAAAGGTGTTTCTGAGGAAATAAAAAATGCTTAGTGTGGGGTAATTTTGGGCCCTTAAATTGACTAAGTCTCAAGGAAGAAGTCGGAATGTGCGGGAGGCAGGAAAGAAGGAATGTTTTCGGAAAAGGAGCACAAGGGAAAGGTGCATAGTAGAAGAGGTTGGCGTGCGAGAGCATAAAGGTTTAGGGTTTTTGGGAATATTTTGAAGGAGTTGTCATAGGAGAAACAAGTGAAAATCCCGAGTAGGCATGTTGAATGGATAAGGTGCCAACCTAGAGCCTTGGAGGTCAAGAAAAGAATCTTCCATGTAAGGGATATTCCTAGGAAGATCATTACGTAGTGGATGCATTTATAAGCTAGCATAGAATTCAACCATGGAGGACCATACTTCCACTTGGCATGTGATCTACTCATGAAAGAAACTAAGGCGATGCATCCAGATCCTATTTAAAGGAGTGTTTGGGTCCGAAATGAAGGGAGAAGAGGGTGAGAATGAAGAGATGGGAAAATGAAGGGTTAAGGAGGGTTTTAGGTAGTGACAAGGTGCTACCGAAATTCTTGCAAGAAGGGTTTTTAAGCATATTAACCATGGATTCGGTTATGAAAAGGGGTTGTAATGGGTAGAATAGCTAAGAACTCTCTCTCTCTCTCTATAGATTATATTTGTAGGGTTTAAGATAATATCCCTTGATGTATTCAGTTTGTATGACCCTCATGATGTAATGGAGCCATGCAAATGTTTATAAATCAATATATGGCTAATGATTCTGTTATCCATGCTCAAAAGTGTAAACCCTTATGTTCTTCATATTATTCGAGTTGGATCTAGTTTTATTATGGTTATTTATAATGTTGATTTCCATTTATGATGCATCTCATGCATGGATATGTTGTCTATATCTTCTATTTTTGAGTGAAAGATATGTGCAAATCAAAGTTTGAGTCAATAGTGGTCAAATGGGGAAAAATGTTGAAATGTGTGTGCAATTGGCCAAGTGGCTCAATCAGTAGCAGATAAGTGGAAAAAGGAAAAAATAGGAAAAATTGAATGTTGGGTTTTATTCACCATGTATTGGTATGTCACTATATGGTTCCAAGTCATATGTTTAGAATTTTACCAAGCCACCTCCTTATCACTCCACATTAGTCAAATATGATTTAAAATCCAACAAATTATCACCTATTTAATTTCTATGTAGTGTATTATACTTTCCACACATTATCATTCTCATAAAATTTTGGTATTAAATCCTCCAAACTTCCACCTACTCCCTTATCTTTCCATGCCATGCACCAAACTTAGCTTAAAGTTAAGGCACACCAAAAACCACCAAAAAAATGATAGGGATGGGTTTTGAACCCAAAAACTCCACTCCCAAGGGATTTTCCACCTAACCAACTTGGCTACAAGCTTGGATGAGATGAAACAAAGCTCAGTGTTATTTAAACAACACTCAAAGCAGAGACCTGTTAATGAGGATAAAAGGCAATTTGCATTCAGGCTAATTTTGAGTCACTTCAACGTAAAACCAGAGCTCAAATTATAAATGAAAGTTTCTTAAAATTTTGAGATGATTATGATAGTGTGATAATTTTTCCATTTTGGAGCCTTTGTGATAGATGTTTTATTTGTTGAAGTCACACACAAGCCTTACACATTTTAAAGGCATATTTGATTGTGTTAGCAAGTCCTATTTTTATAGAGGCACTAATTTTGTGGGAGCTAAGACCTAATATAATTAGGAAAATTGTAATATTGGGAGTTATGGGAAACTTGCCAATAGGCCCATAGTGCCACACTAATCACTTGCAAATCCTGGAGTGTTGACTGGAGTTCGTAGGATGTATTGATAGCATCGGAAGGCCGATCGAGTTCCAAAGGAGATTGTGCACTAGGAAGGTGGAGGACGATCCCGACTGGTCATCAGAGTTCTTCAAAGGATTGGAGTACTATTAGGCAAGTGAAGTTCCATTAGGTTTTATTGTAAGAAATAACATTGTACTTACAAATTTTGACTAGTGGAACGGTTCGTTAACAACTTGAGACATCCATAATAAATCTATGTGCAATGTGATTTACGTTCTTGAATTTTATTGGATTGTTTTACTTAAAACAGAGTAATTTTTATAGTAATTTTTAACAAGCCTATAGAGGTTCAAGGTCGTAAAAAAATTTTTAAATTTTTTTGACATGGATTTTGGATCGTGGAGAGTCATTAGATGAGGACTTGTGTGACAAGGAGGCCATCAAGAAAATGGTTGAGGCATATGATTACAAGAAGGGTTTGTGGTACTTTGAAATCACTATAATCACTCGACCCAGATTATGAGGATGGTGTGCATTTGGTAAGAAAGGTGAATTGGTAGGAGAGATGGACTCAGATAAACAAAAGTTGGCTGAATGTTTGCCACAAGATTTTAAAGGGCACTATTTACAACCTCTCATCTTTCATTTTGGTGGAGATAATTGATGCCATGTGTGATAGGGAGAAGATCATGTTCAGTAATGTCCTCCTTACCATTGTCTTTTCAGAAATTGGAGTGCCCGATGGGCCAGATAAGTTTGTTTAGGAGTACCTAGATGAGAACCCCTCTCCCATGCAGAGGTTTGAAGCTTACACTTGTGACACCATGATGATCGCTCACAAGGCATGCTTGGAGAAATGGTATAAATGGATACACGCTGCATTTGGAGATGAATGGAGGATACCAGAACAACTACTTGCACTAGTGGATGGAGAAACTGAATTCTCGTATACCAACACTTTTATATCGGTAGGTTTACCTTGATATATGGCACCAAGGGTCCTTGGTGTAAGTTTCCCTTTTCCTTCACAACACAATATTATCAAGGCGTGGTAAACATTTTAAGGAGGTGAAGAAGATGATATTTGATCTAAATGTTTTAGATCAAGATCATCGAAAAATGTGTCGTCGACCTTGTGTATCCCAAAAAGTGTGCCTATGTAGAAAAGTACGTATCTCATGACGTACACATGGTAAAATTAGTGACATTTCCTATTATAGGTAGGATGATGGTAAGGGTGTATCTACGACTAAGGCCCAAGTTTGAGAAGGGTGCTTATGATGAGGATGAAATCTCAATCCACGAGGACTCCACCAAGAGGAAGAAGAAGGTAGTAATTAAGAAAAGAGAATGGGAAGAGACTCCACGTAGATAAGGCACTAAATGCACAAACAATGAAAAACATAGGGGTGTAGGAGTCAGACGTGGGCACAAGCACCTATGTTCAATGGAAGAAGTCTCCCATTAGGAAGGAGTTTCCAGAGAAAGAAGAGTCTCCTAGGAGAGAAGAGTCACCCGAGAAGGAGGAGTCCCCTATGTTGGAGTCACCCGTAAAGAAAAAGTAATGTATGGTGCAAGGTTTAAACTCGAAGAGGATAGAGAGCATCAAGGATGATGATTTTGAGGAGGAAAATAAAGAGCATGAGGAAGCTCAAAATCCTCCTGTGTATAATGTACATGATCCAGGAGAAGAAGGGGATGAATAAGAGGAGTATGAGGAGGGTGTCCACACCAAAGGAGGAAGTGAGGAGGTAAACATATGTGATTAGAATACCTCGACATCGACCAAGGAGTAAATGGATAACAATGTAGAAAGGGAGGTAGAGGGTATTATCCAACAGTTGGTGGAGCAAAAATAGAGCGAAGCAATCAAGAATTTCTTAAGAAAACTAAGGAGATCACAAGTGTAGGAAAGGAGTACGGGAGCATGGGAAAAAACCATAGCTTAGCAAAGAAGCTTCTCAATGGTAGCACACACATGTGGGATGGGAAAAGTAGTGGCACATGAACACACTATGACTTATATTAATGATCCAAGTATGGTACTACGCATGTTCTTCCAAAGTATCTGTTCCCACTAACCAACTCGTTGCTTGGTATTGTTTTCATGAAGATGGTGCATACCCACGCATGAGGAAAATGCTATCCTAGGATTTTGAGTCCCATGTTGATGAGCCCGAGTTTGAGGTAAATCATGATGCATTGATGAAGACACCAGACACCAAGGGAATAAACCCTCTTGTAAATTCCTAGTAGCTGTTAGATGAGAAATTTTACAACACGCTCAACAAATTATCGGTGGAGGTGGAAGCAAGAATCTTTAGCAGAAACAATAGAATAAGGGTCTTGGAGGAAGAGATTGAGAAAAATAATGAGGAGATCATTGAGAGGAATAGGGAAATAAAACGAAGGAATTGATCTCGTGCACATTTAAGGCATGAACCAAGGGATGAAAAGGTGAAGGTGTGTGAATTCCATAAGAAGATAGAGTCCATTTCAGATGCCATTATCTTAAAGCACCTAGACCTAGCCCCACCTGAGTATAAATATGATTCAACCATGCATTTCTTAGAAGAATTAGCACACATACTCACCATGGAGAGGAAACCACTTGCATTAGAATCAGTGGAAGAAGTAATGGCATGCCAGAAGAAGGAAGAAAATTTGAATACTAGGGAGATACTAACTCGGTACTTCAAGCTCCTTACCTTAGTAAAGACTGAAACACAAATGGCAGAAGTTATATATGACAACTGTGGCGACAGGGACAAAGTTGCAAGAATATTAGTTGCCATCCATGAAGTGGATATGAAATAATTTCAAGAGAAAAATAAGGGAAATAGGGTAGAGAGGGAAAATATCTTGGCTGAGGTAGAGAAGAAATTATAGGTGATTGAAAAATTAAGGGTTTTAATTAAAATTAAACTGAAAGAGTTGTACCCCCAAATCACTTGCAGGATGGATGCTCTGGGAGACATTAGCAAGTAGATGGAAAGCATTGAATATACAATGAAGGATAAGGGGGATGAGACAAGTTTTGAATAAGTTAACATGATGGTGGGTTACTTACTTTAGTAGGCACGAGTGAGGTGGATTCTTGGGGTAAGATTGAATCCCGGTGAAGAAATATTTCCCACTTCTTATGTAGTAGTAATAAGATTCTTCCATTATTTAGTCAATCACGACTCCTCCATTTTCCATATTATTTATTCTTTAGTGGAAGGGTAAGGTGTTTATGAGGAAATAAAAATTCATAGTGTGCAGAATGTTGGGCCCTTAAATTGACTAAGTCCTAAGGAAGAAGTTAGTGCACGCGGGAGGCAAGAAATAAGGAAGGCGTTCAAGAAAAAGAGTGCAAGGGAAAGGCACATGTAGAAGAGGTTGGTGTGCATGGGAGCATAAAGGTTTAGGGTCTTAGGCATATTTTTAAGGAGTTGTCATAGGAGAAACATGCAAAAATACCAAGTAGGCATGCTGAATGGATAAGGTGCCAACTTAGAGCCTTGAGGTCAAGAAAAGAATATTCCATGTAAGGGATATTCCTAGGATGATCATTATAGGTAGTGGAGGAATTTACAAGCTGGCATAGGCATTCGATCATGGAGGACCACACTTCCACTTGGCATGTGATATAATCATGAAGGAAACTAAGGCGGTGCATCCAGATCCTATTTAAAGGAGTGTTTGGGTTTGAAATGAAGGGAGAAGAGGGTGAGAACAAAGAGCTGGGAAAATGAAGGGTTAAGGAGGGTTTTAGGTAGTGACAAGGTGTTGCAGAAATGCTTACAAGAAGGGTTTTAAGCATATTAGGCATGGATTTGGGTATGAAAAAGGGTTGTAATGGGTAGAATAGCTAAGAAATCTCTCTCTGTAGAGTATTTTTGTAGGGTTTAAGATAATATCCCTTGATGTATTTGGTCTATATAACCCTCATGATGTAATGGATCCATTGCAAATGTTTATAAATCAATATATGGTGTGTGATTTTGGTTATCCATGCTCAAAAGTGTAAAACCTTATGTTCTTCATATTATTCTGAGTCAAATCTAGTTTCATTATGGTTATTTACAATGTTCATTTCCATTTATGATGCATCTGTGCATGGATATGTTGTCTGTATCTTCTATTTTTGAGTGAATGTCTATGTTTCCATTTTTGCAACTTGTTCTCCATCAATGGAAGACCATTCTCACAAAGCTCACATAAAGGAGGGGCTTAGCGCCCGCACGCTCCTTGTGTGAGTGCCTAATGCATCTTTGGTGATAGGATGACGTGCTTGGGGTAGAAAGAAGGTATATGAAGAAATGACTACAATGCGTAACACCTTCATTTTTATCCTACTAATTCCTCTCCCAAATATGGTCTTCTTCATCCTCTATCCATAATAGATTATTTTCCATTCCCTTCTCATTTCTTAGGTTAAGGGCTTGGTTGTTTGTTTTTCTCGCATCGAATTATCCCATTATAAGGACTTCCCCATACACATTATATGTTGACATGCCATATTTTAGTGATGCATAAGGGTCATCACAATATAAGTGTTTTTCTTATATATTTTATCCTCTTGGTGCCAAATAACATGCAAATAGTCATAATTTTATCTCTTTTTCTATTATTTTTAGCCATATATACTATTTTTTCGATCCTCTTTCTCTAACTCTATAATTCCACACTATGTTTCTCTAATCAACATTGTTATGCCTCCATGTACTTTTCCACTTCCAGTCCTTTCATTCCAAAATGATTTTTTCTATACCCTTCTAACTCTAGGACTTTATAATCATCATGCTCATGTGTTTTAATGAGAACTATAATATCCTTTCCTTTTACTATGACCCCAATCTCGGGTCTCTTCTCTAAGGGTAACCTCTATAATTCCAACTTACCAAGGATAATTTCTCATGGGGGATGAATCCTATTTGTTAAATGTCATTTAGTGGTTGATTTGGGCTTTTCCATTGTGTAACAATGCCCATTTTATTTCTTCCTTTATACTTTCACTTTCTCCCATTATTTACTTCTCTCTTTTTATTTTTGTGATGTCAAGTCTTTGTCCAAGTAGAATTATGTGTCCCTAAGAAATTTCTTGTTCCTTAGTATCATATTCTTATATTTTATGTTGTGCAAGGTAAATCTGATATTTCTTTTTCATTCTTGTATAACTCTTCCAATACAACTAGCTTTGTGAGTATGCCTAACCATTAGAATTGGTCTTTAATAAAGTCTCTTGCCAATTTGTTAGTTTTCTCATTTTTTCTATAGTCTTTTAGTCCTTGAAACTAATGTTTACAACCCTTTGTTGCCTATAATTTACTTTGTTTATCTAAATCTGACATATTTCTTCATGAGTTATTTTTGTTTGTCTTCATTCCTCCTACTATTTCTACCCAAGACATGGATTCCACAATTTGACCCTTCAAGCTAGTTTCTTTTACTTCTTTTTTTATTGCAAAGTTGATGTCGTTTTATGTGTGATATGTCCCCCCTTTTAGATATTTTTGGTCTATTTATTTTTTTTACTTTTGTTTGATCTAATGTGACATCGATCGAGGTCAACTCTTATTTTCCTTTATCCATGTTGACTTACACGGTACTTATTTGTTCTTTAAAAAATCAATTCTCTCTTATTGATTGCCAATTGGATTGTATAATTTCTTTCAACTTACTGTCCATGTAATGTTATTTTTCTTATATATCTTCAAGACACCTTTTCATGCTCATTAGTTCTTGACATATATTTTTGATGACCACATTAAGGGAATTGACGTGGGGTTATAAGCTTCCTTATTATGGTGATTTTCTTATTCATTGTTTCATTTGATTTCCAAGTGTAACTTGCTCACTTTTTGTTTGAAACATAGTTCCCCCTCATTGTCCTTTGTCTCCATTTTATCTATTTTCCATGGTTGATCCATGTTCTTTACATGTAATGTTAAGAGGTGGTTGCATATTATGAGTCAATGACAGATATTGCTTCATGGAATGATTTACTTCTATTCCATCATGTGGTTTTCTATTAATTTTCTTTCTCCACATCTTGATCTTTTGATCCTTGAATATCTTGTGTTTTCTTTATTGTATTTTTTTACTATTGGAATGCTATGTTTTGTGTTTGACAGAATACCTATGATTTTTACTTATTTTGTATTTCAGTTTCTAAGTCTATCTACATCTTAAGATCCCTTTGTATTGTTTTGTATTCATCTATATTAGCCTCTCTCTTATATATAACAATTTTTCCTGTGGGTGACCTATCATATGTGGATTGTATGATCCCCACTCTCCAACCATTGTCCCTATGTAATTGTTAAGACTAGGGTGTGGGTAAACAGTAGGATACCCAGTGGGATGTTGCATAACATAATACCATGGGATTATCCAACCTATTTGGGGCATCAATCCCACCAATGGTCCCTGTACATTTTTCACTCTTTCAAACCCTTTATTTCCATTATTATTGATGATTGTATGCTCCCCTTATACTATAACTTCTATTCTTGTGATGTTTTTCAAGCTCTCTTTTGTGGTCCCATCATGTTTAAATCTTGGTTTGATATTTTTAGATTACTTGTTTTCACAATCTTTAACCTATGTATCTATGTTTTCCTTATTATCTTCTTGTTGTTCTCTCATTTTTCTATTATGGTTTCTCATGAATGTGTTATTTAGCTAATACTATAATATGAAAAGAAAATTGATAGATATTTATAAAGGCATGAGTATTATGGGACTCACTTGTTAATCATGCTAGGTATATGAATCTTCTTGTAATTTTTGTGTAGAGTTTTGTGCCTTAGTCCCACTAATTTCCAACACTTGTCTTTCTCTTTTCATGAGGCACTTTCCTTTCTGTTTTCTTGTAGACATACATGATGAATTTGATGTGGCTCATAGAAAATAGTCCACATTCCTTGGTTTGAGACATATTTTCTCTTCCCCACAACACCAATTCCATTGGCTTATGTGCATTGATTTTACTACCCTTTTCAACAACCTATCATGAGAAAACTTGTCACTCCAAACCTGCTATGCACTATTCCACTTTCTTGTTTGTTGGAAGACTTTATAGTTGTCCCCCAACACTTGAATAAAGGGCCTTAACTATATTTCACATGCCAACACCTAGGTAGAAACTTGTACCTAGGTACAAACCTAATCGCCACACTATAGAAAACTATTTATAAAGGAGTGAGTATTGTGGGGCTCACCTAAAAATCCTACCAAGTATCCAACATTTATTGTGTAGGGTTATATGCCTTGGTTCCATTGATTTCAAACCCCTGTCTTTATCTTTTTCAAGAGGAGTTTTCCTTTATGTCTTCTTACTGCAACCCTACGTGTTACACTTGACGTGGCTTGGTTTACCTTCCTTGAGACTTTTTACTCTACCCCACAACACCAATTCTCTTGGATTTTGTTCCTTGGGTCCACTATGCATTTTTGTAACCTATCAAAAGAAAACATATCACTCTACACCTGCTATGCACTAACCCACTTTCTCGTTGGTTGGAATATTCACATTGTCCCCCAAAACCTAAATAACGAGTGTTCATGGATTCCACAAGAGGGTTGGAATTTTACACACTCACTCATAAAATTTAGGTATCCTTTTTCCAAGTATAATTATGTTTATGATAATATTTAATTAAAATAAATTGATTTGTTAAATTCATTGTAGAACCTTGAAAAATAACGACATTATATTACAAAAATTTCTTTTACACACCTTTTTTTTTCATATAACTCTATATTTTTGTTATAATACCTTCAAATAAAATAATGGTAGCCCCCACTATGGGACCAATGACTTATTTTTCCACTTTGAACTCTCAATATAAAATTTTTATATTAAAGATCCATGATTTTGGTGAGTTTTGAACATACAGAGACACCTAATTTTGTTATGGGGTTGGTTATTTGTTATAATTTTACATTGTTCTATTTTATTTATATGTTTTTTTGGTTATTTACCCATATTGGGTTCTTATGACCACATATTTTGTGTTATTGGTTGTCTTTTGAATTTTCTCCACCTTTTCTCTTTCTTCTCTTATTTCCTCTCTTCTTGTTGTTTTCTCTCTCTTCCCTCTACTTTTGGACTTCCTCATATTTTTACTAGAATAGTACTTACTGTTTTGGTAGTTTTTTTGTGTAGACCCTATGACCTTTATTTTTGGTCCCTCAAGGTTTTGGACCTTCTTTGTTAGTGTGTTTTACTCGTTATGTGTTATCATGCGTGACAATAAGGTTCTAATTTGAATTCAATAAGTTTATTACTAGATAGGTACATTAGTGAATTTAAAAAAGTGGTAAAAGGAATGAGATTTCGATTCAAATGATAATGAGATGTCCATGAACCAATGACGAAAATTAGATAAATATTCAAGTATTTAAGGAAATATGAGAAGCATAAAATATTTACTTCGCATTGATCATGTCATTGAAAGTGGTAATAAATGTGCACTAGCAATACATTGGATTACTTGTTGAAATTTATTATACTTGGTTTGATATATTCAAAATTAGATAAATATTCAAGTATTTAAGGAAATATGAGAAGCATAAAATATTTACTTCTGCATTGATCATGTCATTGAAAGTGGTAATAAATGTGCACTAGCAATACATTGGATTACTTGTTGAAATTTATTATACTTGGTTTGATATATTCAAATAATTGTTCCCATTAAAAGGTCCTACTAATGATGGAGGGATAACACAATGCTCTCAAAATACCTTATGGATTTTATTGTGTTTTTACAACGTTTTATCATCACATTAATGTTACAAGGAAAGATATTAACTTCCAAGAGATTTGAAAAGAATTATAAAAAAGCGAGTAAGGTTTTTAGAGTTAAGAGAAAATGAGTAATGTAATCAATTGAGATTTGATTTTTTTGACATTTTCCAAAAATATACCCTACACTTTAAGGAAATTGTTTGATTTTAGTCAAATGTATGTTTATTACTAGGTTGCTCTATTTGTGTTGATTTTCTTGGGTCTTCTTCACCTTGTTGTCTATACCTGCATCGATGCATCATAATGTATATTTATAAAGACTCTCTAACATAATGAAAAAATTTATATTCTTATCAAACCTTTTCTTGTCCATTATTTATGTTCCTATATTATTTTACGCAATTAGACCTATATTTAGTGACAACGTATGTTTAGATTTGAATTGTAATGTATGTGGTTACTTATAGTGCACTATTAATGTAAACTCACTCTTCACATCTATATTAAAGTGAATCTAAATTATTTTCACCCATCTTATTATTTCATCTTATAGTGGACCCAAACTAGCTTATATATATTTTCATGAACACGTAATAGTTTATACCAACTCTCGGGTTTATATTTTGTGAACCCGTACTAGCTTACCCCCACCCTTAAGGTTTAGTATTTTAGTGAAAATGCATTGTCTTTAAATAAAAGGTGAAACAACATTGTTGTGCATGTGTGTGACCTTCTAAGGTTATATCTAACTTCCTCTTGGTAGATCAAATTTTAAGATGCTTTATTTTCTTTTGTTTGTTCTAGATATTTTATCATTGTCTATTGGGCATTATATTTCTTGTACAATGTTTAATATATGTTATATATTTTATGTAATCCAAAATGAATAGATCCAAAACACTAACTATGAGAAATTCTAGGATAAATTCTAACCAATTGATTTTGTTGAAATTTCCTTTGTTAATCCTATATTTTTTTGTGAAAAAATGATGGTTTAAATGATCTTAGTGTTGTTCATGAAGTTATGGATTATTTTTCCAATGATGCTTCTTTGAATTAAAATGTTATGAATGGATCTCAAATTGTTATTAAAGGAAACAAACTACTCTTGATGATCAAGAACTTGACAAACTTATAAAATATTTTTTATTTTTTAGGTAAATAATCAAATTGATGAATGTGTTAAAGGATGTTTAACATCAAACAATGGGTTAAAAGGATAACAATGGGGCTATAATACAAGATAAAACCTACAAGGAGACTCATGGATATTTGAATTTTATTATTAAGGATCAAGATATTTAGGGTTCACCTTATTTTCTTTATCATTAAGTCATTTATCAAATTTCCAAGGAACTATTTCTCCTTATGATTGTATTATTTTCAATTCTTCTCTTACATTTTAAAAATAATTTGATTGTTTCTCAAGTTTCTCAACATATTCCACTTTCCTCTTCTTAATGCCATCAAAATACTCAACATGTTTCTCAAATATAATATAATATTTACAATGTTTCTCAATTTTATTATTTGCCTTATGCTTTTAGGGTAAGTGTAGGGAAATGGGGGATAAAAGGGGTCTTAAGTGGACAATTTTTTCTACAAAATAAAAAACTTAAACTTGTATGAGTTATTTGAGATAGTTAAACTCAAAATTTGAAGATAATATAAAAACATGAATTTTAACATTTCGAGTCTAGTTTCTAAACTATCAATTTTTTTAAAAAAATGGTTAAGTGTAAGTGGGTTAAGAATATAAAATGTTAATAGGTGCTCCTATTTTTGTAAAAAAACATAGTAGACAATCAATCGTGCCCCCCATTTTTTGAGAACTATTTAGTATTTTTGAAAACCCTTTGGTAGAAAGATAAATAGGAGCATCTAGTTTGTCATAGATTTTTTAAGTAAGTATTTATTTTTTTATGATTTTTCAAGTTCAAATATTTTGAAAATAAAAAATAATCTATAGCTGATTGTGGCCCCCACAACCGCCTAAAAAATCAAAAATTAGGTTTTTTTAATATGTATAGAATTAGTCCTAGTTTGTGGATTGTATAATTTTTTTTTCCAATTTGGAGAAGTGAAACAAAAGATACATGACAAAAGATAAGAATTTACAATCACTAAAAATAGAGGTATAAAAGACATAGTTTGAAATAAATATAAATGAAAACCTTAGAATAGTTAGAAAAATATAAAAAGTATATATTTAGAAAGAGGATAGTTTTCTTGATGTTGTAGGAAATTTTTAAAGAAAGATAACAATCATTTTTATAGGATTTATCATGGTGAAAGGTGATTTTTTGCATATTTTTTCAAAAACACACAGGTTGCTATGTTGTTATAGGTCCAAGGCATAGATTTGGGAAACCAAATAAATTCCAAGCCTGTAAAAGCTTGGTTCACGTGTGTTATTAAGGGAACGCATACAAGTTCCTTAGAGTATAGGAATTATATGTGTTTGTGGTAGGATTATATGTACACACATAATATTTTAATTTATTATTATTTATACTTTATTATTTCTTATAATTTAAATTTATTTTAGTAAATATAAGAAATTAGGGTCACTCTGCACCTTATGGAACTAGTCTCACAGCTCCATGAGTCACGGTTTAGGAGATAATTTTTATAATCTAATATGGTTAGTACATAGGTAATTTTTAGGATTTCAACATTCAGCCTAAATATTTTAGCATTTAAATTCTACAATTGATGTCTATTTTGGAAAAGAATATAGTCATTGTTTAGGTTTTGGTACTTTTTATATTGCTTACTAATATTTGTATGAGTGTTAGATGTGTAAAAATTAGATTTTACAAACCTCACAAATCTCAAAGGAAACAATTGCTCAAATATATGCACTCATGAAATGCCTTATAATACATAATAAATCAAAAAACATATACATGCTTTTATTACTTTGAAAATCCTTGACAAAATCTAAAAATACTACTCCCATTATTGGGGTTGTTACAAAATCAACAAAAAGCTTAAAGCTATTGCAATGGTGTTTCTTCATGAACCTTACAGAGTTTCACTTGTTCCATACGAATCAACTCATCTCTAACCCCTTGTCACTCTAGCCCCTCAAATGGAATACTTGACTCACTTCACAAAAACAATGTGCTCTTTTACTTTTGTAATTAATGTGCATTATATAATCCAACTATTACACAAACCATTCCTGAAATCCTTACATAATCATCACCATCACCCAAATTTTGTGTTGCACTTTCCTTTCTCCATTATCCTTCTCACCATCCTTGCACATGTGCACATGGACTTAACTAATATTGTAAAAATTATGTAAGAAATTAAATTCCTTCATGATACTTCTGCATCACAATTTTTATCTTCAATTTCAATCAAATTGAATGATTAATTCATGCCTATATTTTTAATTAGTCTTAGATTAAATAAAAAATTAATTAATATAGTTCCTATAAGATTCATATGGCTCAATTAATAAGAATTTCTTATGTTATTGAAAAATTCAACTAACTATGTAATGCATGATATAATTAGGGGGTACAATTGAGTCCAAATTCACTGTTGTCATGTAAAATATCTAGCATGAAAAATTAAAAATATTAAGCATGAAAACTAAGCCCCTAATTGAAAATTAGGCTTCCCAATCACTATGCATCCTTCCTCTGGGTAAATTACCTTCATTTCAACCTCCACCCCATCTCGGAGAAAAGTCTTAACAAGTTTTTAAAGTTTATATTAGTGTACAAGGATGATTACCCAATGTGATAAATTAATTCAGTAAAATTTAGTGAAAGAAAACTTCTTTCGGAGGCCTAAAAAAGGACATCATGGGGATCACGGTGTGACAATAAAAAAATTACGGTGTCAATGTGTACAAAATACTCTCACTTGGACAATGGATGTAAACAGAGAATCATGATGTTTGTGAAGGATCCAAAACATCAAGGATCTCATTAAAATTCAAGTCATCAAGGGAATGATCATCATGAGCATGATGAGAAAGGATAACCATGAGTGGTGATGGAAGTTATCTCAAGCTCAAAAATAAGTGCATATCTCTTGAGAGTGTTTCTAAACACTTAATCAATGTTTGGTGATGTGCTCACATCTTGTAATTTAAGGAGTGGATTTCACATTGCTTCAATGCATTTGGAGGTCAAGAACATGGATCTCACCCTCAAAAATTCCTTCAAGTCTCATTCAGGGATCAATCCTTCCATTTGGAGGAGGAAACCTATTTCCATGAGGAGAAATCAAGAAAAGAGGTGTCTAGATACTATAAGCATGTTTCCACTTAGGTGACATCTTGGTCAAGGAAGTGAATTGTGAAGTTAAAAACATTTGTGTCACTTAAGTCATCACTTGAGGTGTTAGAAACATGATTTCAACTCATGGTAACTCATTTTTTACCACTTTTTCATGATGAATGGACCCATGGTGGAATTTTGGAGGTATGATGTCCCCTTATCCATTTTTTCCAACAAAAGAGGAAAGGGGGACAAAAAAATGTGCTCCCCTATGGAGGATAAGTTTTATCACTCAAAAACACATCTTGGGGTGTTAGGAAGGTGTTTTTATATTAGAATAATTGTCATTGATGTCAAAGGATGCTAAAGGATATAATAGATTGGATAGAGTCATTGATGCCAAAATATATTGTGCATGATTTAACTAATAAAGAAGAGTGTTGAAAGAGTGTTGTTTGTCCTTTTAGAGTCTCATGTCATGCCCCAATTATTTCAAGTTCTCATCAAGTGCAACAAGTTCAGAAAGACATGGTAGTGTTTCATGGATTGGTTCAAGTGGAAGAGGGAATTCTTCATTGACCTCAGTGATCATCTATTAATTAAGTACTTCTCACTTCATCTCTCAATGTACCTTACAAGGCTACAAAAATTCATCATTCTAGGAGGCTTCTTCACTCACATAACTAATTATTTCAAATAATGATGTAGTTACAGTCCATAAAAACCAAAAATACATCATAGAGTCAGATTTGATTCACTTGTATATGATGTTATTGAGACCAACCAATCCCTAAATCTCATCACATCATCGTAATTAAGTTCATATGACTGAAATAGGGTAAACCACCTCTCTGCTTGAGCCAATGTGTTGATGTTTAGGAAGGTTTAAAACATGTATACATTAATTTAGTATACTTCAAAACTCTAATTTTTTAATAAATCCCTATTTTGAATCTCTTTTCTACCATAAGGCTTAGTCCTAGAAATTTATTATGATAAGTTTTGGTGTTACCATATAAAAAGAGATTTTTATGATGATAATGGTTTTAAACCTTTAGTAGAGAGGAAAAAAGAAACTAAAGTTTTAATATGTGTATAAAGTATCCTTATATGATTTCTCATTCCATCATATATGATGGTCTTGGATGCCTTGGTAGCTTGGACTAGCTCATCATATCTTGTTCCTTGAAGAAGGTTTGAACATAATGGCAGATTTAGGATATAGAGATCATCAACTCACTCCTTGAGTCTCAAATTTCACTCACTTTCCTAACCATGAGTGGAAACATCATAATATCAATGGAACAACACATTATAAGATCAATGGAATAACTTTCAAGACTTGATTATGCCTGAACCTAAAAATTTAGGCCCATTTTTGTCTGGAACCAAAAGGGGCAACTACACTATTTTGAAATTCTTCATGAAACCTTCAAGCCTTAGAGAAAATGGATGTCTCCAACATGTAGAGTGTTAAAATAGATTTATAATTCATATTTTTTCCTCCTAACTCCTTATAGAGACCCCAGTAATCTTTCGTGAGAAGTTAGATTTCATGATTAGAGTGTTTGTTCCATGTACCTAGAAAACTCACCGTTGAGTAAATAATCCTTGAACGAGTAAACCATTCCTAAATATTCCTACAATACCTCCAAAAGTTCTAAGATTCCCTGAAATTACCTCCGGATGCTTAAGATATTTCCTAAACTCTCCTAGAGGGTGTTTGATTAACTCTAGAATAGCTGTTAGTGCAAATCAGCAGCACCCCTGGATGTTGATCAGATTTCTAGGTTGATCATACTAGCATCCAGTGTGATTGCACAACATTGAATCCTTTCTCCAAGTGTGGGACTTGCAAAAATGAGAAAGGAATCTCCAGAGAAGGTTGGTTCCTATTCCTCTGTTCAGATGCACACAAAAAAATGCAGAGGGTTTACTCAAAATCTAATCTAACTTGCCAAGGAGACAGGGTAAGAAGATGCATAAAAATAAACCTAAGCTAACAGAGGTGATGCACTGAGGAATGAAGAACACCTATCTTGCCAATAAACACAAACCATTAAAATGTGATGCAAGATCATGCACAGATAACAAAATTTGTAGTGAAAGATCAGGAGGATGCAAATGAACACAGAGAGGGTTGAGAATCATCCATAGACATGCATTACTTGATCCAAAGATTGATACAATACACTAAAAAATGCCAAGAGGCAAATTTTCATTACAATTTTAAATGGGAGGTTCAAACTCCACAAATTCACCTACCGAAGAGAAGGAGGGAGGGGCAAAACAAGAATGTTTGACCTTTAGAAAGAATCCCCTCCTTACAATTTATAGGAAGAATGAGAGAGGGAAGAGAGAGGAAATCCAAATCTACCCCAACCACCTCTAGGTTGCATTTAATTCATCTCATTATGGTGGTGGGTGAGAACCCTAGCAAAAGCGGCGAACTGTATTTTGCATTAAAGCTGGTTGTTGAAACGTCGCCTGCCATTACCACACGCCGAGACATTTCTTGATTTTCTCTCTCCAAACTGAACAAAAATGTAAGATTGACCCTAGAATTATGTAGATAATTTCACCAGCTTTCCATTGATATAAAGAACGTGAAAATCTGAGCTCTGGATCGAAAGTTATGGCGATCTGAAGATTTAGGGCAAAAATAGGCCAAAATAGATCGGCGGGAAAATATTTGAATTTTTCCGCGCTCTGCCACTTGGATGACACATGTCAGGCTCTAATTCATCCATGGGTTCATCCTCTGAAAATTCCTTTCGGGCCCTTAAACTTGGACACGTGGCACTATTTTATTGGTTCGGGCCTGAGGGGCACATTTTTACCTTGCGCCAAACACTTACCAATTTTAACTCTTCCCGTTCTGACACGTGGTATGCTCTGATTCGTCTTCGGGCCTCCTTGTCTCTATTTATGGCCCTCTTGCCTTTTCACATCCCATGCATCCTCGCGTACTTTTGGCCTGGATGTCCCGAATGAAAATCTCCTGCTTTGGTCGATTCGGGCTTCCTTGTTCCTGTTTGGGGTGAAGACACGTGGCGAGATTCCATTCATTGGTGGCTCTTTCGGCTTTTCACGTCCCACATGTCCCTCATGTACTTTTGGCTCAGATGTCCTGGATTTCGTGAAATAGACTTAGGCATTTTTTCCTGCTCTTAGCTGTTTTGGCTTTTCACGTCCCGCGTGTCCCGACGTCCCAATTTTCCCAACTGTCCTCGCGAACAAGACTTAGCTGATTTTCTTACTTTTTTCGGCCCCAAGCTTGGTACGATGAACCTCAGTACGACTCGAACCCTTCAGACCCGAAATGCCTTAGAACAATCCTGCAACCTTATTTTTTTTACTCTAACTCATTGGGATTTCTTCTTGTATGGGAGAGTTAGAGAGAAGCCGAGGGACCCCAAAAAACATGATTTTTTGCCTTGAATCAATCTACTTGCTCGGGACTGAATAATCTGATGCATGTTATCAAAATTACCCTGGGGTGAATTTTGGATAACAATTTGGTGACTCAGCGGGGTCATCTGCCTGCTAGATGAAGTTACCAGTTGCCTGAAGCATCCATTGGGCATGGAGTCATGAGTTGTAGCCTGCAAACTGATCTGAACTTTGAAAACCTCCTCTCTGAGCCACTTGGAAACCCACTGAAATGGACTGTGCAAGAGCAAGACCAGCACCACAAAGACTATGTACAAAGATGAAAATCATACATGCTCCAAATGGAACATGCAGAGTGTACACAAGCACTTCTTTTACTGAAAGCAAACCTACCTACTCTATTCTAATTGGAAGCAAAGGTAAGCTAAACAAACCCCGCAGAATCAAGTTGTGCAAAATAGCTTCCTTTCTTCAATATGGAAACCATGCAACTGATTTGGCATTGAACATGGCTGATTGGATGGATGGAAAATCAACAAGAAGCTGGTCTTCCACCCAAATCATCAAGGTATCAGCTAAAGGAAAATTCAATACCTCTTTTAGTTGTTCTGCATTTGGATTGGAGAGGTATGACAGCTGATCTTTGGTTCTTTGTAGCTCATCCTCATGCTCAGAAGCAAACATGATTGGTTGTGACTTCTCCTTTGGCTCCAATAAAGCCAAATACCTGATTGGGCAAGGTATGGTCTGCTTGATATGCCCATAGCTCTAATTTTCAATTCTAAAAATGGAGTCTTCTTGTAGACCTTCTTGAATGGATGTGTGGAAGCAATGGTAGAATCTTTGTGCCTTTTCTCTTCCTCCAATGAAGGACATGAAAGATTAAAATCTTCCAATCTTGGTTCCAAAGAGCTGCTATAAGATGCGGGGATGCTGTAAATGGGTGCTCTCCTTCATGACAAAGAGGCTCGGTGTTTGGGACGTGGAAGATGAAATAAGGAATGGTGGGAACTCAATCAGTTCTTCTTTATCAAAACAGTCCTCTAAATCTGACAGATAAACTACCTCATTGTTGTCCTGCTGCAAATGCTCAACTTCCTCCATGGTCTCCTCTTGCTCTGCAACTTGATCACCATGGTTTCTTTCATCCTCCAACATTGAGTTTGAGAGATCAAACTCTTCTTCATTACTAGAACTTGAGAGAGATGAAGTAGAAAGAAGAACTGAAGGTTCTCCTGTAGCCTGCTTTGTGCTCAAAGCCCTTGGATCTGCAATTTTCTCCTCCACAACTAGAATGTGATCCTCTTCTTTTGGATTTGGAGCAGCTTCTCCCTCTTCTACTACTTGAAGACAATCCTGCTCTTGATAGAACTCTTCCTCTAGCACGAAGTTCGTTAAGTCAAACTCTTCGATCTGCTACTCTAGAGGACAAGTTGGGACTGTAAGATCTTCTTCTTCTGCTGCAACAAAATCAGTCCTGACCACCATTTGTTCTCTAACTCCAACCTCTTCTAAAGGCTTAACCATCAAGGGGATCTTTGTCATCCCAAATTTAAGAGCCCAACTCTTCAGACTTTGAATTTCTTTATCTTTGTTTGGCTCTTCTTTCCTCTGCTGTTTTCCTTGACTGGCATTTTGATTTTCATCCTCCCAACATGGATTTAGGAATGCAAGAGGAGAAGTGGATTGTAACTCAATTGATTTGGAAATTTTTCGTGGTGGTGGAGGAGGTAGAAACTCTTGTTTCTTTGGAGGGAATGGCTGTTTGGAAGGAAAAAGGAAAGAAGAATCGAAATGTGGTGGAAGACTAGGGAATGGAGAAATGGAATTAACTCCTGGGGTAGCATTGACTGGATCTAGAATTTGAAATTCCAAATGAGATGATGCTGCTTGAGTAATGGGAAGAAAAAAACTAGATGATGGTGTAGAACTTACCCATTGACAAGGTTGTTCAACACCAAGTGTATAGGCCTCTATTTTTGCTGTCCATTGTGCAAGTTGGGGCAACATCTTCATCATGAAGTCCAGCTTCTCCTAAGGGCTGAAGTGTCTTGGAAAAGGGCCTCCCCATGGACAAGGAGTCCTACAACCAATTCTGAAAGCCTTCATTTGAGCTGCTACTCTTGATTGCACCATCTTTGCCTCCATCTTTTGGATTTTTTCCACAAAATCTGCATCTTCCATTTGATTGTCTTCATTACATGCGTACCCTTGCTCTTGATGTGCTTCACAACCAAACTGACTTTGGTACTACTGCTCATATGGGTAGACATGCTGATTTTGAATTTGAACAAAATGCTGATTTGGAGGATTTGTAAAACATGTTGGAGGTGTGATATGTTGCTGTTGTAAATGTGACTTCCATGATGGAAATGAAGTCATGATTGCACAACTTCATGGAATGGAAAATAATGAAAGAGATGGAAAGAAAGATGGATGGAAATGGATGAAAAACATGTCTGTAACTTCAGAAATGGGTTGCTGATTAGATGGAGTCACCAGATGTGTTTGCAAGTGCCTCCAAAGGATGAAATCTTCACAGGAACACACCAACCTGCAAAAGATGAATTGGAAGACCTCTAAGGTCCCACTGGGCATGCCAAAACTGTTAGTGCAAATCAGCAGCAACCCTGGATGTTGATCAGATTTCTAGGTTGATCATACAAGCATCCAGTGTGATTGCAGAACATTGAATCCTTTCTCCAAGTGTGGGACTTGCAAAAATGAGAAAGGAATCTCCAGAGAAGGCTGGTTCCTATTCCTCTGTTGAGATGCACATGAAAAAATGCAGAGGGTTTACTCAAAATATAATCTAACTTGCCAAGGAGACAAGGTAAGAAGATGCATAAAAATAAACCTAAGCTAATAGAGGTGATGCACCGAGGAATGAAGAACACCTATCTTGCCAATAAACACAAACCATTAAAATGTGATGCAAGATCATGCACAGATAACAAAATTTGTAGTGAAAGATCAAGAGGATGCAAATGAACACAGAGAGGGTTGAGAATCATCCACAGACATGCATTACTTGATCCAAATATTGATACAATACACTACAAAATTCCAAGAGGCAAAGTTGCATTACAGTTTTAAATGGGAGGTTCGAACTCCACAAATTCACCTGCCGAAGAGAAGGAGGGAGGGGCAAAACAAGAATGTTCGACCTTTAGAAAGAAGCCCCTCCTTACAATTTATAGGAAGAATGAGAGAGGGAAGAGAGAGGAAATCCAAATCTACCCCAACCACTTCTAGGTTGCATTTAATTCATCTCATTATGGTGGTGGGTGAGAACCCTAAGAAAAGCGGTGAACTCGTATTTTGCATTAAAGTCTGGTTGTTGAATCATCGGCCTGCCATTACCACATGCCGGAGACATTTCTTGATTTTCTCTCTCCAAACTATACCAAAATGCAAGATTGACCCTAGAATCATGTAAGAGAATTTCACCAGCTTTCCATTGATATAAAGAACGTGAAAATATGAGCTCGGATCGAAAGTTATGGCGATCTCAAAGATTTAGGGCAAAAACAGCCAAAACGGATCGGTGGAAAATATTTGAATTTTTCCACGCCTCGCCACTGGATGACACATGTCGTGCTCTAATTCATCCATGGGTTCATCCTCTGAAAATTCCTTTCGGCCCTTAAACTTGGACACGTGGCATTATTTTATTGGTTCGGGCCTCGAGGGGCACATTTTTACCTTGCGCCAAACACTTAGCAATTTTAACTCTTCCCCTTCTGACACGTGGCACGCTCTGATTCATCCGCGGGCCTCCTTGTCTCTTTTTGTGGCCCTCTCACCTTTTCGTGTCCGATGTGTCCCTCGCGTACTTTTTTCCCGGGATGTCCTGCATAAAAATCTCCCGCTCGCCGATTCGGGCTTCCTTGTTCCTATTTGAGGTGAAGACACGTGGCGAGATTCCATTCGGTTGCAGCTCTTTCATATTTTTTTGTCCCACGCGTCCCTCATGTACTTTTGGCCCAGATGTCTTGGATCACAGCGTGAAACAGACTTAGGCATTTTTTCCTACTCTCGGCCATTTCGGCTTTTCGCGTCCTGCGCGTCCCGATGTCCCAATTGTCCCAACTGTCCCCGCGAACAAGATTTATCCGATTTTCTTAATTTTTGGCCCCAAGCTTGGTACGATGAACCTTAGTATGACTTGAACCTTTAGACCTGAAATTCCTTAGAACAATCCCGAACCTTATTTTTTTTTACTCTAACTCATTGGGATTTCTTCTTGTATGGGAGAGTTAGAGAGAAGCCGAGGGACCCCAAAAAACATGATTTTTGCCTTGAATCAATCTACTTGGTCGGGACTGAATAATCTGATGCATGTTATCAAAATTACTCCTGGGGTGAATTTTGGATAACAATAGCCAAAATAACTAACATGAAAATTGAAAATTTTGAAGCATGACAACTAAGCCCTTAATTGAAAAAGCTTCTTAGTCACTATGCATCCTTCCTCCTGGAAAGCCTACCATTAGTTCAAAATTTACCCTAGCTCAAAGGAAATTCCTAAGAAGATCATTCAATGTGTTTTAATGTGCAAGGAATAGTGTCTAAGGTGATTGATCAACTCATTTAGTTTTGATGAGAGATTACTTCCTCTGAAGGCCTAAAAAGGTCATTTTTGCCATTATGTAGCTAATTGAACACACTCCAAAATTTCTAAGAGAAAATATAAATCATATAAGGGTGATTTAAAGATAATTTAATATTTTTAAGTATTTTTTCCCTCAAAATTCCCCTCTTTTTGAAGTCAAGTTTTGAAAATTTTGAGTCGGTACCTTGGAGTAATTCATGCTTTTTCTTGAAAATATTTTCCTTCATTCGATGTCATTGTCAATCCTTCTCTTTGGCTATGGATCACATCGAGCCTAGTATTGTTTGTAGTTTTTCATTCCATGGAGAAAAATTTGAAATTTAGGCATAAGGGTGGGGTTTTCCCTTTATTTTTATTTTTCATAGTGGTGAATGACAGGCGTATCTTCCCTGTCAATTTGTGCCCCAACTTCCATGGGTACATGGACATATTTGATTGGTTATTTCAAGCGGTAGCGAAAGCCTCCACGTGTCTCAATGGCGTAAGTCCAAGAACAGGGCCCAAGGAATAGTCCTTGTAACACCCGCTAAAACAACCCACTTAAGACCCAAGAAACAACCTAGGATTAGTTAGGAAAAATTATGGAATAATTTTTTTGTTTAAAAGAGTCTACAACTAGGTTATAAGGAAACAAATATCACTAACAAGTTCCAGAACAATTATAATCCACTAGAACATAATTTTATTTTATTAACAATTATTAGAGGTCATAAGGTCCAAAATTTAGGGTTAGAAGGTTCAATTAGGTTCAGAGGGTAAATCTTCACCATACCCACTCTCTAACAAGATTAAAGTTTCAACTTGATTTTTCTCACACTTAATGCATTCAAAAATTCCCTAAATCATTCCCATTGGATAGGAAATTTCCTCACCTTTCCATTGATATAAATAAGTCCTCCTAACTCCTCATATTTCTCAAGTTATGGGCATGGCGGGCCTTGGGGTGAAAATTTTCCCCAAGAGTGGGCTGCAGGCCTAGGGGTGAAAATTTGCCCAAAGGGCGGGTTGGTGGGCCGCGGGGATACTTTTGGAAAATTTTCCCGCATGGGGAAAAAAAAAACACACCTATGCACCCACGGGTCTACAATTCCACAAGGGACATGTGGCGCTTCTCAAGCTAGCACGGAGAGCGGGGCGGCAGGAAGCATTTAGGAAAATTTTCCTCACATGGGACAAAAGCCAACATTATGCCCGTAAGTCCACAAGTTGTAAGGCACATTTGGCATCACCTAAGCCAATGTGGGGAAAGTGGAGTGGTGGGGAGAAATTTTTTTAACACCCCGAAGGGCTAAGAGGGTAACATTGACCCATGCCTCCGCCGACTCCTCATGCCACATGGCCGCTCCTAATTGGGCTATGGGTCAGCGGGACAACGGAGAAAACATGGAAAATTTTCCCAAAATTTTCTGAAACACAAAAAGGAAAAAGGGACTCACCCTCCATCGATGCCTTATGATGCCACATGGCATCACTTGATTGGTCGAGGGTCGGCGGGGCGGCGGAGAAAACTTGGAATATTTTCCCAAAAATTTCAGGATGCGCTAAGTTTAAAAAGGGGTCCGCCCCTCCGCCAACACCCCATGGTGCCACGTGAAGCCTCTTATTGGGTGCAACTAGCAGGGCAGTAGGGAAACTTTGGAAAATTTTCCAAAAATTTTTCCTAAGCTCTAAGGGAAAAATTTGGGCCCACGGGCTTGCCAAGGAAATTTTTCCCAATTTTTGATGCCAAGGAAGAAAAACTTTAGAAGGCCATAACTTTTGATAGAGAGATTGGTTTTGGGAAAACAAATACTTTATGGAAATATCTCAATGTCCTCTTTACACATAGATCATTAATTTTTGATTTTGATAAATTTAAGGGGTTAATTTTAAGAAAACGGCCTTTAGGATTTTACAATGCGAACTGGTAAATTTTAACTTGTGAGATTTATTCAATTTGATCTTATTCCTCTCTCAACATGTCAAATAGACATGGAGAGTTTTTATTAGGAGGAATTAGGATAATTTTGTGAGGTAGATCTATTTGATTGAATTCCAATTTAAAATTTACAAATTTGATAGCAAAACAACTGTGGAAACTTTGAACTCGGTTTTTCCAGGTTTTGAAGTATTTCCATTAAGTGTTTTTGTCTAATTGAATTTGTTTAGGGCCTACTACTTCAATTTAATCATTTAATTTGTTATTTTATTGTTGTAGGTTTGATCTGTGCATTTTTTGTTTAGATAATTGCCAGTTTGAAAGAACAAAACAAAGGGCAAATTTTTAAAGGATCTATTTAATTACTTTCCATCTCCCAAGTGTGGAAATTCATTCTAATCCTAGCCTAATACATTTAGTTGATTCAATCAAACCATCTATGGGCTAAAATGCAAATTCTAATTTCCAATCTTAACTTTTTTTAAGAACAGAGCATTATATTTTTCCTCACACGCAATTCTTCTTTTCAACAGAGATTTCAAAACACAATGGATGATCAATTTCAATACAACAATACAGATTGAAAAAGGTAATGCAATCCTTTATTGATTCCAAAATACAACATTACAACCTTTCTTCTTTTATTCCTTCCAAAACATATATTATATACAGAACAAAATAATACATTTTCTTCTCACGTGTTTCACTTTACCACTTTTCAAATAGGGATTTCATAGTGAATGCTAAACACAGATTTCCAATGGAATAAAAACATATGGAAAAGACAAAACCACTTCCATTAATTTAAATGAACTCTTACAACTTCCTTTCCATTTGGTTTCAAAATGCAACATACAAAAACACGTATCATTCTTTCCAAAACAGAATACAGAGTATAAATCTTTTACATTTCAAATTTCCACTTGCAATTAGTACAACATATTTCCATTAAAAACATTTACAAGTTCATCCACTTCAATTGGGAAAGGTTACAATGAGATTTCATTTCACAAGGGACTGCCAAACTGTCTTTTCTTAGCTCCAGAACAATAACATGCAAACTCCTCATTCTTCCAATTTGATCACAAAAAATTAGGGGAAATACAACACTCTCCACCCAACTAAGACATCCAATGAAGAGGATAAGCCATCCTTCTTCATTTTCCCCAGCCCCAACCAAAATACAATAAAAGATGTGATACAACTCATGGCAACAACAAAGCTTCCACAAACATACAAAAAATATTTTCATAAAGAAAAAAGTCCCAAACAGAATGTAGTTTACAACTATATTAAAACATGACAAACAATACAAAGACTTCATCAAACAAGCCAAAGGAGAAAGAAGCTATGGGGGATGTTGCTTATGCCTCCCAAGGGGGAAAATGGGTATCATTTCAAACCCTGTCATACCCTTATGCCTCCCCAAGTACCCCTTATTCCTCACATTTTCTTATGTCTCCCCAACCTCTTATGGCACCCCATAACGAGTAAATAAATGTAAGCTATTTCTTTGTAAGGTGGAACCCAAATCCCAACTCCCTCCACCCTTATACCTCCCTAAAACACACTTTTTCCTCCCACAAAATAACCCCATAGTATTCTCCTACACCATTCCTAGGCCATCTACCCAACAACCCACAAATATACCAAAACATTCACATAAGAACATTTACATATATACAAGAAGAGCATTTCAAGAGCCAAAATCCTACCTCTCCATGATGGATTTGTTCCAAGTTCCAAAAAAACAAGCTTTACCCAAATGCAATAAATCCAAAATAGCCAAGCCTAAGCATGCAAAAATCCACCAAAAAATCCTCCAAGAAAGAGCTCCCAAAACAACAAGAAAAATTCACCCAAAAATGAAGTCTCCAAAAGTGAAGCAACCCAAAACAAGGAAAAAAATTTGAATTTTATAGAAGAGGGAAGAGAAGAGGATGAGGAGGATCCATGTAGGATGCCACATCACACATCCTCAACCCCAACCCCAAAAGTCAACTTCATTCTCCAATGCATAATAAATAAGTGGGTGAATAATATGACAGTTCACTTACACACTCAAACAAGCCCATACCCCATAAGGACTGAAATTAAATTAAGTAAGAAAAGTGTAATTACAACATTCAACTTGACTTGTAAAAATGCATAAAAAGGTCTAAATCTAACCCTCCAACCATAGGCAAGGTTGGTATGTAAATTTAAGAGGCATGGGACAAGTTTAACTTGTCCCACAAGCCTCCAAAATCATCCTCCAAGGACAAATTCGAATTTCCAAGAAGGTGGAGTGTTTCACACTCAAAAGTTAACTTACACATCACTTACAAGGTCACTTACACATTACTTACACATTCTTACAACACTTTAAAACATGGCCAAAAAATCTATTAATTACATTCTTATGACATATTTTAATTAACTAACTAAATAATATGATTACTCACAATATTAACACCACATTAAATAAATAATGAAAGGGTAAGTGCACCACATAAAACACATGCAAAAATTTAACAAAAATGGACCAAATAAAAGAAAAACATAAAATCCCTTGGTCACATTTAAAGGTGATTCCCCCATGGGAATCCCTAACAAAAATACAAACACACAACAAAAACTAGTTGTCATGGTGACCTTGTTGAATTCATCTAGAATTCTAATGTGGTTGGTCTCCAATCCCCCGATGTTTGTTGTGATATTTTAACTTGCAAAACACAAATACCTCCTTTGGCCTCATGGCCATATTAGAACATCCAAATGAATATAAATATAATTTCAAGATCATCAATATATATGTGAATCACAACAATTATCACAACAATCAACAGTATCACTCATAATTTCATTAACAACTATATCATCATCAATTTTAATCAAATTTTCATTTTCTAGGTATAATCAAAATATCCAATTATTACAATTCTGAACAACATCCATCATATAACCATGTCCAATAGTATATCATCATCAACATATAAAATGTCTCTAATAATCATCATGCATCATAACTAAATCAAGTCAACAATAATCCATGATCTAACATTTAACATCATACTATAATAAAGTCTATAATCATGTCCATAATATAATCAGTAGTATCATGATTCATATCAAACAAAGGTCCAAAGGGAAGTGGGAACTATAGTCCTCAAATAAGCGTAGGATTTCCACGTGTCCTAGGCCCAAAATGAAGACAAAACAAGCCCAAATTGGCTAAGTATGGAAGTTTTAGTGGATGGTGCCACATGTATCATCAGTTGCAACTTCAAGGGTCAAAGCCAAAGGTGGTTCCCAAACTTACGCTAGCCCTCCACGTGTCCCGTGTCTAAAAGGGAAATATCTGGTTATTTAATCGACTAAGTACAAGAGGGTTGGTGGAAGCCTCCACGTGCCTCAATGGCGCAACTTCAGAAGTGAGACCAAAGGGATAGTCTCAAAACAAGTGCCAACTCATCACGTGGTCGAGTCAAAGGAGAGACAAAATTGGCCGTTGAAGAGTCTAGGACCAGTGGAAGGAGCCACACATCAGCTCGGTGCCCTTTTAGGGAGTGAATCTAAAGCAGAAACTCAAATGAGTGTGAACTCTCCATGTGTTTAGGGTCCAACAAGTCAAGTGGGCAGCAGAGGCACAAATCGATAAGTATAAAGAACCTAGAGAAGTCTCCACATGTCCCTTCAAAGATAACTTCAAAGGAAGAATCAAGAATGGGTCCCCAAGTGTGTATGGGCTCACCACGTGGTCATAGTCAAAGAAGGGACAGAGCCAGCTATTAAATTAACTAAGTATATAAGGGTTTCTAGAAGCCTCCACATGTCGATCGATGCAAATTCAAAGTAAAATTCTTGAGGCAAGTCCTAAATGTGCATTGAGCCTCCACATGTCCAGGGTCAGACATATGGCCCTATCAAACAAAAGGGACTTAGTCAAAAAAATAAAAATACTGAATTGGCCCGCAAAGGGACACGTGGCCATGTTTCAAGTGGTAGCAGATAGGCGGGCCATTTTTTGTTTTGATGTGTTGAAAAGTCAAGGTGGGAGGGAGGGCCATCAGAGTGATTTGGGAATTTTTGTTTTATTTCCAAAAAGGTGTAAAGTATAAAGTAAGCCACAACTATGCCATTGAAAAGTTAAAGCGGGAAAGTGGGTCATGGAGAGTGATTTGGGATTTTGGGCTTTGTTTCCATAAAGAGATCAAAGTTATAAAGTGACCCATGACCCAGCCCATACCAAGGATAAAGTCAAATGTTGAGCCCACATCAAAAGTCAAAGTGTGGAGGTGGGCCAATGGAGCAATTTGAGTTTTTGAACCCGCATTGAAAAGAGGTAAAATTATAAAAGTGACCCACGACTTCTTTACTCAAGTAAAACCATGTGTCAAGTTTGTATCAAAAGTAGGTGGGTGGGCCAAAATGTTCCAAAGTGCCATTTCTCTGAAAGAAATAAAATACAAAAGGCATCCTCAAGCCTACTTTAGTTTAAATCTATCCCATGTGGATGGCTCAAATTCAAAGTTTACAAAGGATGAACAATTACAATTCAATGCATCTAGTTTTACCACCAGGTATGGAAATGACTGAGGTGTTGGAGAGGCTCAGATGTCGGTTTCTTGAATTAGTTTCATCATTTTTGTAACCAAATGTAACCATTCTTGGAATCTATTTAATGGATTCTCCATGTCGTTGTTAGGGTTGGATCTTGGTACTCTGTAAAGGTAATAGATTCAAAGTAATCAATACAAAAGTTTTTCCCTTTCTTCCTTTGTTATTCCTTCTTTCCTTGTCTAAAATTTAGGAATCATCCATCTTTTATGATAAGAAACTTTTTGTTCTTGTTTATATGATTTCTGGAACTTTGTGTCTGTGGAATTATATTGGTTATGAAAGTGAATGATTCTACTCGCATATCCCAGTTCAATACATATAAGGTTATACTCATATCTATATTTCCCGAAGGTATTATTATGTTCTTCCTCTCTCATCTCCTTAATTTTTCCATTCTTTCATATTGATGATCTATGGGCATTAAAAATTCCAAAGTATCAAGAATCCACAATTTGAAATTTGTACATTTGTATATAAGTTTTTCTACTTGATTTCAATAAGGAAAACTCTCCCATTAAAGAGGAGGGAATTACTATCCCTTGATCATGCGGTTTGTTAAAGTTCCATTTAAAAACCAAACAATTTTTCGGTGACTCTACCGGGATTTAGTTTCAAACGGATCCCTTTGTAAAAGAACAAATTCAAGATAATTTTTGGTCTAAATGAACTCTACAATATACATGTGGGAAGAAAGCTCTTGGGGTTGAGGATTCCCATTTTCAACTTCTAGAGAAAAAACTTCTCTCTTCCTAGAAGAAGGAACAAAGGAACTCGCTCTATAAGCACACCTCCCGCTAAAGAAAGAAATTCCAAGGATAATGTTCCTCAGGAACATCTCAAGATTTCTAATATCTCTGTGCTTTGATACTTTTGGTGTTTCAATTACCCTTCACTAATTTTTCCAAAGATGGCAGTCCCTTTTCCTTGGGAGAAAATGTTGGGCCTCTTGCTCTTCCTCACCATCGCATGAGTTACCTAGGGGTAATAGGAAAAGTTTACCAAAATTCTGGGGTGATGAGAAGGTTCATCCAGAGGAACACGTTGCAGCCTTCATTGTTGCATGTGAGATTCTTGGTGTTGAACATGAAGATGTCTCTGTCAGGATTTTTCCAGAGACATTGCAGAAAATGCTTCTAATTGGTTTTATCATCTTCTGTTGGGTCGATCACTAATTGAAATACCTTGAGAACTTATTTTGAGCAATGTTTCAAACTCGCTGAAGATGTGCATGCTCTATTAGCTCAAATATCTCATATCAAGAAGGAACCATTTGAGCCCATGAGGGAGTTTGTGGCTAAATTCAAAAAGATAAATCATAAAATTCCATAGAACACTTGTCTAGTGGATAAAATCCAAAAGTAGTTCTTCCTCAATGCTTAGTTACTCAAGTAAGATATGAACTAAGGAGAGATAACCTTGTAACTCGGATGCTTTGATCAATGGTTAGATATCGTGTTCGTGATGATTTAATCATGTCCTGTAAACTAAAAGAGAATCCTCAAAATCTAAAGCTTCTTCTTCTTCCCCTTCCCCTGGAGTCAATTCTCGAGAAGTTATTACGTGCTTGCAAATGATCTCATAGCTATCAACAGTAAAATTGGCTCAACATACCAGATGTTCCAAGGAATAATTTTTATCCTAGGAACCATTTTCCTTCTTCTCAGACCAGATTGGCTATTAAAGGCCCACCCATCAAGGTTCCAGTCAATGTAACTTGTGAAGTTGAAGAACTTGATGATGAGGAGTTTAATGAACTCTATGAAGAACAAGAAGAAGAGGTTGATGAAGAACTGGAGGATCTTGGTGGATCTCAAGTTCATTTCCTCACCACTGAAGGTATGGATGATGAAGATGAATATGATGAAAGAGTGGAAGATATGAATAATGATTCATATGATGTTATGACTCAGAGAAAAAAATAGAAAATAAAAAGTGATGTAGCCTGCTAAGAAGTCCAAGGAGTTTCCTATAACTATTCCAGTGGTTGCAAGAAGAGGAGCTCCTATTCCCATTTCCTCCACACAAAAGGTGAGTATTACTAGTCCTTATTCTAATTTTTTTCCAAAAATTCTTGTCATTCAAATCCTAAAACTGATAAATAAAAAGTCTCTCAAGTTCCTAGTAATGATGCCCCATCCACCTATCGATGTTTTGATATCATTGATCACCTCAAAAGGACTAAAATCCAAATTTCGAGAGGAAGATTTTACCAGACTCATCCAAAATATTTTGCTAAAATGGTAAAATTTGTCTATTCTAAATCTAAAGCCTCATCCAGTACTTCTAAATGTTTGTTACCCACTCCCTCTTCTTCACCTCAATCAAGCCTTGTGGCTGCAGTCACTTCCCCCAATGAGAGAATCAAACCATTCTATGTGACCCTTCTCATAGATGTCCATAAACTCAGTAATTGTGTTATAGATTCAGGGGCATCGGACAATGTAATGCCTAAAAAGTAGCTCATGCTTTGGGTCTGACCCTAACACGTGCCTTTGGTTCCTGCTATTCCATGGAGAGTAGAAAAGTGCCTTTGGTTGGAAGAATTAAAGATGCACAAATATTTTTTCTACTTTTCTAGAGAAGAGGGTCTTAGCCACTATTTTGGTAGCTGATATTCCTCCCTCATATGGGATGTTGCTTAGTAGAAATTTATATAAGGAGGTAGGAGGTGAAATTCAAATGGATTGGTCTTATGATTTGATCCCTGGTCAATGGAAAAATGAAGAAGTTGCTACCTAAGAAATAGACTGAATACATTGTGCAAAAGACTAATGATCCAAAAGCACAAATACTTTATGAAGATATAGGGCATGGTAACTACATGATCGTGTCACAAAATGAATAAAATCTTCCTAAGGGAGTGATTCATGACCCCAATGACATTTGGACTCTAGAGTTTGATGAAAGCTTCTCTTAAGCTAGTTCTAGGGCTGGTGTGGTGCTAACCTCTCCAAAAGGGAGATTTATCCTTTTTCATTTAAGCTTTGTTTTGAAAATACAAACAATAAAGTTGAATATGAGGCACTCATACTTGGATTGAACATGGCAAAAGAAATGGGAGTGAAGGATTTTTGTGCTCGTGGTGATGTAGAGATGATTGTGAAACAAGTCAAAGATATTTTTCAAGTGAAGAATAGGAGATTGAAACATTATAGAAATATTTTCTAGGATTCCGTTGAGTTTTTGATGCTTTCTCCGTTGAAGTTGTGCCGAGAGAAAGGAACACTAGAGCTGATTCTCTATTTGTCTCAGGATCTCTGACCCAGATTTATCTCAGGAGAAATTTACCATTGAAATGATCCATAGGCCCAGTGTGCTAGATAATGAAAATAATTGGAAGGTTTTCAATGATGATCAACACTTTCTCTCATTCTTGGATCTTAAGGATAACTTTGAACAGCTTGTATTTTGAAGGAAGTGATACTTTTCCTAGGGAGTGTGTATTCTCTAATGAAAGAGATATCAAGGAAGAGATGGATCAAGATGGTTGCATCAAATTGAAAGGTAACAAGATCCCTAAAGGATTGGTGAGTTTAGAAGATTTGTTTGATAAGCATGATAGGTACATTAAGTATAAAGCTTCCCAAGGAGCTCAGTAATCTACTGAATGTGAAAAGATTAATATTGGGAGTCTTGATGAACCCAAGATGGTGAACATTAGAAAATGTTGCACTCAAGAGGAGAATAAGAAGGCCGTAAATATAATAAAAAGATGTGCTGATGTTATTTCCTATTCGTATGATGATCTCAAGGAATTCCAGCCAAAAAATATGTAACACTTTATCCCTCTGAAACATGGGATCAAGCCGTTTAAGAAGAAATAAAAGAAATACAATCCTAAGGTTGGTAGCACTATTTTTCAAGAGATATAGAAGTTGCTAAAGGAAAATATCATCTTCCCTATACATCATTCAACATGGATTGCCAACATTGTGCCTGTTAGGAAGAAGAATGGTGAGATTCACATCTGTGTGGATTTTAGGAATTTGAATCAGGCCTCTCTGATGCACAAATTTTCTCTCCCCATGATGAATCAAGTTTTGAAAGTTGTCATAGGCTCGAGATGTTGTCTATGCTTGATGGATTCTTTGATACAATCAAATGAAACTTAGTACCCCGCATCAACACAAGACTACTTTCACTACTCCTTGGGGCACATTTTCCTACAAGAGAATGCCTTTTGGTCTTATCAATGCTAGTTCCACCTTTCAGAGGGAAATGGACTTGGATTTTGGTAGTCTTAAGGGAAAGTGTGTTGTTGTGTACCTTGATGATTTGACTATTTTCTCCAAAACAAGGGTAGATCACTTTCAACATCTTGAAGCAGTCCTCCAGAAATGCAGAGAACATGGAGTTTCTCTCAATCCAAAGAAGTTTTTATTTTGTGTCACTGAAGGAAATTTTTTGGGACATATTGTCTCCAAAGAGAGAATCAAGATAAATCTGGAAAGTGTTCAAGAAATCTAGTAGATTCCTCTTCCCACAAGCAAAAAGGGGGTTCACTCTTTCTTTCATAAGATTTGAGGAGATTCATTCTTGATTTTACAGAACTGACTATGAGCATTTCTCAAATGATGAAAGGAAATAAAAATTTTTGTTGGAATTCTGAGGGGAAGGAAGCATTTGAAGTTATCAAGAAATCCATTGCTAAAAATCCCATCTTAGCATGTCCTAATTTCAGAAAGGATTTTATCATCTATTGCTATGCTACAGAGAATACCTTGGCTACTATGCTAAGTCAGAAGAATTATGAGGATCATGAAATTCTAATTTCCTTCATGAGCTATTCTTTAAAATATCATGAATTGAAATATACTATGATGGAGAAACATGATTTTGCAGTGGTCAAAGCTATCAAGTAGTTTCATTTTTATACTCTTAATTATCACTCTATTGTGCTTATTTGTAATACAAAAATCAAGTCTATTCTTACACAATAGGAGTTTGGAACCAAGAGAGGAAATTGGGTAGAAAAATTCCAAGAATATGACCTTGATATCAAGCCAACTAATCTAGTCCGGGGTAAAGGCTTGTGTGAGCTTATTGCTGAAGGAGCTGATGCAAAATTGTCCAAAGAAGCAATTGATGTTCCTATTGTCCTCTTCCTCAGTTCAACAGATGAATGGTATGTTGATATTGCACATTTTATTACTTATGGAGAGTGTCCATCTCACTTGAGTGGCAAGGAAAAGAGGCTATTAAGATAAGGTTTACACAATATGTATTATGGGATAATGCTTTGTTCAAGTGAGGCATAGATGGAAGATTCTTGAAGTGTGTGGACAAAGAGCAACAAAATAATTTGTTCTCATCTTTTCATGATCGGGATTATGGAGGCCATTTATCTTTTGCCATCATTATCCATAAAATACTTTGTGGCTTTGAGGTATTATTGGCCTATATTGTTCGTAGAGATGCATCAAAATGGGTAGGTAAGTGTGAAGCCTATCAGACTTTTGTTGGGAGACCTAAGTTGGCTGATTTACCACTAAAACTAGTAGTGATTGATGAGCCTTTTCAACAGTGGGGATTGAATTTCATTGGAATTCTTAACCCACCTTCTAGTGCTAGACATACTCATGTGCTAATCTACAGGATACTTCACAAAGTGAGTAGAGGCTATTCCAAAGTGAAATGCACTACTTCTAAGGTGGTGTGTAATTTCATTAAAGAGAACATCTTGATAAGGTTTGGGGTACCAAACAAGATTGTGACTGATAATGCCTTGAATTTTTCTTCTTTTGAGATGATGGATTTCTACTATGGTTATGGAATTTCCCTTGCTCATTCTTTAGAATACTACCCCAAGGGAATGGATAAGCATAATCAACAAATAAGAATTTGGTAACCATCATTTGGAAGCTTGTAAATGAATCTCGAGGTAGTGGCACAAGAAACTTTATGATTCTCTCTAGGTAGAAAGAATTACACCCAAAAGAGCAATTGGAATGTCTCCATTTTAAGTGGTGTATGGTGTTGAAGCTCAGTTGCCAGTAACATTGGAATTACCAACCTTGCACTTAATGAAGGCTATTGAAGATTAAAGTTTTACCATTTATTTGGACAAGAGGATCATGTATCTCTAGAAGATGGATGAAGATAGGCTGCAGGTATTTGATAGAATCTCATCTCATCAACTGAGGGTGAAAGCTTTGTTTGACAAGAAATCTAAACCCGTGAGATTTTCAAGTAGGAGACATTTTTCTACTATGGGATAAAAGACATGAACCTCGAGGAAGCCATGGTAAGTTTGTTTACCTTTGGCTTGGTCCTTTTAAAATCAGGCACTTTGCTAGAGAAAATTCATTCTATTTGGATTATATGGATGGTTATCCTCTCCCACTTCCTTATGGTGGGTAGTATCTGAAGTTGTTCAAGTCCTAGGTGACTAGGCAGTCCTATATATTGTGTACAGTGTTTTGGTTTTTGGTCGTTCCTTTGTGTTTTGTTTCTCTTCCTTTTGGTTTTTTTCCCTTTCGTGTGTTTTGTTTTCTCGTATTTGTTTTTCCTTTGACTCTATTTTCCCAATAGATAGGGAACCATTTACTTTCCTAGAAATTTTCTATGGTTCTTGATCTTGCCCTGTTCCTATGTCAAGTCATCCCTAGAAAGAGCCAGTTGTTTTCACTCTCAAAATTCCCCTCTCTTTTTGAAGTTAAATTTTTAAAATTTTGAGTCGGTACCTTAGGGTAATCCGTGCTTTTGCTTGAAAATATTTTCCTTCATTTGGATATCATTGTTAATCCTTCTCTTTGGCTTTCGATCACGTCAAGCTTGGTATCATTTGCATTTTTTCATTCCATGGAGAACAATTTGAAATTTAGGCATAAAGGTGGGGTTTTCCCTTTCTTTTTATTTTTCTATAGTCGTGAATGATAGGCATATCTTCCCTATCAATTTGTGCCCCAAAATCTATGGGTACATGGACATCTCTAATTGGCTATTTCAAGTGGTAGCAGAAGCCTCCACACATCTCAATGGTGCAAATCCAAGAGCAGGGCCCAAGGGACAGCTTCTCAAATAAGCACAAAGTGCTTTCCACCTATCCATGGCTCGAAATGAAGACAGAACCAGCCCAAATTGGCTAAGTATGGAAGTTTCAACGGATGGTGCCACATGTCTCATCGATGTAACTTCAAGGGTTGAAGCCAAAGGTAGTTCCCCAAACTTATGCTAACCCTCCATGTGTCCTGTGTTTGAAAAAGGGACAAAGTCGACCGTTTAATTGACTAAGTACAAGAGGATCGATGGAAGCCTCCATGTGCCTCAACGACACAAATTCATAAGTGAGACCAAAGGGACAATGTCCAAACAAGTGCTAACTTGCCATGTGGTCAGAGTCAAAGGAGAGATAGAATTGGTTGTTAAAGAGTCCAGGACTAGTAGAAGAAGCCATGCCTCAACTAGGTTCCCTTTTAGGGAGCCTATCCAAAGTGGAAACTCAAATGAATGTGAAATCTCCACATGTCTAGGGTCCAACAGAATTCAAGTGGGCAAAGCAGCCCAAATAAGCTAAGTATAAAGAACCGATGGAATTATCCACATGTATATTCAGCATAAATTCAAAGGAATAATAAAAACGAGTCCCCAAGTGTGCATGGGCTCGCTATGTGGTCATAGTCAAATAAGGGGCATAGCTAGCCATTGAATCAACTAACTATATAAGGGTTTGTGGAAGCCTCCATGTGTTAGATCAAAGTGTAAATTTGAAGGAAAATCTAGAGGCAAGTCCCAAATGTGCACTGAGCCTCCATGTGTCTAGGGTTAGACATATGGTCTCACCAAACAAAAGGGACTTAGTAAAAACACAAAAATAATGAATCGCCATGCAAAGGGACACATGGCCATGTCTCAAGTAGTAGCGGATAGGTGGGACCTTTTTGTGTTTTGATGCATTGAAAAGTCAAGGCAGAGGGCAGGCCATCGGAGTGATTTGGGAATTTTGGTTTTATTTCCAAAAAGGCATAAAGTATAAAGTAAGCCATGACTCTTTCGTTGAAAATTCAAAGCGGGAAAGTGGGCCGTCAGAGTGATTTGGGAATTTGGGCTTTGTTTCCATAAAGAGCTCAAAGTTATAAAGTGACCCATGACCCCACCCATGCCAAGGGATAAATTCAAATGTTGAGCCCACATCAAAAGTCAAAGTGGGGAGGTGGGCATGGAGCAATTTGAGTTTTTGAGCCCGTATTGAAAAGAGGTAAAATTATAAAAGTGACTTGCATGGCTCCATTGCCACTCAAGTAAAACCACGTGTCGAGCCCATATCAAAAGCGGTGGGTGGGCCAAAATGTTTCGAAGTGCCATTTCTCTAAAAGGCATAAAATAAAAAAGGCATCCCCAGGCCCACTTTAGTTTAAATCTCTCCCACGTGGATGGCTTGAATTAACAGTTTGCAAAGGAAGGATGAACGACTGCAATTCAATACATCTAGTTTTTCCACTAGGTATGGAAATGGTCGAGGCATTGGAGAGGCTCAGACATCAGTTTCTTGAATCATTTTCATCATTTTTGTAACCAAATGTAACCATTCTTGGAATCTATTTAATGGCTTCTCCACATCATTATTACGGTTGGATCCTGATACTTTATAAAGGTAATAGATTCGAAGTAATCAATACAAAAGTTTTTCCCTTTCTTCCTCTATTATTTCTTCTTTCCTTGTCTAAAATTTGGGAATCATCCATATTTTATGATAAGAAACTTTGTGTTCTTGTTTATATGATTTTTGGAACTTTGTGTCTGTGGAATTATATTGGTTATGAAAGTGAATGATTCTACTCTACATCTCCTTGGTTCAATACGTATAAGGTTATACTCTGCTATCTATATTTCCTAAAGGTATTGTTATGTTCTTCCTCTCTCATCTCCTTAATTCTTCCATTATTTTGTATTGATGATCTTTGGGCATAAAACATTTCAAAGTATCAAGAATCCACACTTTGAAAGTTGTACATTTGTATATAAGTTTTTCTACTTGCTTTCAATAAGGGAACCTCTCCCATTAAAGAGGAGGGAATTGATGTCCCCTGACTATGGTTTGTTAAATTTCCATTAAAAAATCGACACTAAGTAAATTTAGAAAAGTTCAGAAATAAAATCTCATTCAAGAGCAATCTGCTTAAGACTAGGTTTTTGAAGTGCAGGAATGGAAGATAAAATGATAAAAGATGACATCTTTGGATGATTCTAGGATTTCTAGAAAGAGTTAGGATGAAAAAAGGCATTAGAAATATATTATAATAATCTACAAGGTATAATAATCAATATTGATTTAAGGCTCAAATACTTCTTGAGATACTTCAAAGCTCTTGAGCCGCCCCTCCTCGTTTAAAATGAAATAAGACCTAAAATTTGAGTTTAAGGTAGAATTAGATTTTAGAATGGTTTCATTGATAAAAAATGTTATTATTAGTGTTTTAGTCAAGTATGGAGGTCAATAAAATGTAACTCATCCTAAAATTTCATTCAAGGATTTATCCCCTATCTAGAGGAGGAAACCCATTTCCATGAGGAATAACTTGAGAAAAGGTGTCTAGGTACCATAAGCATGCTTCCACCTAGGTGTCATATTGGTCAAGAAATTTAATTGTGAAGGATTCATCATGTTTAAAGGTTAAATGTGGAGCTCAAGGAGTGACTTGATGATCATCATATCTTAACTTTGTCATTGTACCCAAATCTCTCCAAAGAACAAGCTAAAATGAGCTAGTCATGCCACCGAGGTATCCAAGACCATTATGTGTGAAGTATTAAGGAATCATATATCTCCATGAGATACATATGAGAAAATATGTGTATGAGCATCATGAATTTTATTCCATGAAAGGATGATTTTAGAGTCGGAAAGGTGAGTGGAGGATCTTCATCTCGCTTCACATTATTTCTAAGAATGAGCAATCATTTCAGTTCACTTGATGTAATTCACTTAGTGTTGTTCTTAAGAACACATTAAGGATGAGGCACATTAAAATGAACTCATTTTGGCCTTAGGATAGGAATCCCATTCAGGGAGAAATCCTCTATCTACAAAGTGAGGATCTCATTTCAATAAGAAGAAGGTAAATATCACAGAGTTGATTCGTGGTCACTAAAGTGAATTATGGAGAAAATTTAAAACTTGGTATGAATTCAAGTAGTGGTAGGAAAAATCCAATCCATGAGGTCAAAATTATTGATATTGTGGAGCTGAATTGCTTCACAAAGGATCTTATTTACAACTTGTAGGTTTACACAGTAATCGACATCGGTCATCTGACTAACATCAGTCACCTAGCATACTAACTAGTACTAGTTAGGGTAACCATCACCGGTTACTTGTGTATGATTGTTTATATTTAAGTCATGGGAATTAGACATAATATTTTTTTAAAAAAATTTGATCTAATGGCTAAAGTGCCCTAATTTTGTATAGGCTTATATAAGCTAGGAAGCTAGGGTTAGAGGTTATATTGGGATAATTCTAAGAAGGAATTCTTGGAGAGAGCTTAGAGAAGCTTTTGAAATGAAAAGTATTGTAAATCATGTAAGATGTGTAAGATTGTAGATATTCAATTGTATAACTTCTGGAATAATATATTGGTTGTTTCTTGGTGGACGTAGCCCACACTGTGGTGAACCACATTATATCCTGTGTATTTTCTTCTATTGGTTATTTTTATGTGTATTTCTTGTATGCTTTAATTTGATATATATATCTGAAAACTAGTTTGGTCTAACCCCAACAAATGGTATCAAAAATTTGTTCGATGGTTGTGTGTGTGGACATATTTACTCATAGAGATTTCTGATTGAGTGGGAGCACAACAATGACATAAGATAGTAAATACAAAGTAGAGAAATTTGAAGGCCGTAATTATCAACTATGGAAGATGCATGTGGAGGATTATCTGTATCATAGAGATCTATATTTACTATTGGATGAGAAGGCAAGGCATGTAAAGATGAATGATGAAGAATGAAATATTCTTGATAGAAAGGCTCTGGGATCTATAAGTTTGAGCATGTTAGTATATGCAGCTTTGAATATAATGAAACCATCAACGATGGTAGATTTAATGAAAGCTTTAGCTAATCTATATGAAAAACCAACCGTATCGAATAAATTTTATTTGATGAAGAAATTATTTAATTCTAAAATACAAGGTGGTGGATATGTGTCAAATTATTTCCATTCTATTTTTTGTCATGAAAATGTGTAACAAGGAAATTAACAATTTCCAAGCATGCCAACTATACCCCTATGTTAATTTTTTCAAGGAAAATCATTCCAAGACACCGCATGTCCTGTCAGTGAGTCCAAGTTACCTCTTAATTAATTTTATCTCATCCCCTAGGTGATTTAGGAAAGTCCATTCATCCCCCCTAGGTGATTTTAGGAGTTCATTAAAAGTTTTAAGCTACAGTAGTTATGGGAAGGGCTATCGCTGGCCTTCCTAGGGCTGAAACAACCCCATGAAGTGGATCAAAAAGGTAAAATTGACATGGAGGCTATTTAAAGGTCTTGGGACATCATGGAATTGATTCAGAAGATTTAGGAAGGTCTCAAAGAAGTTGGGGTAGTTTCACCAAAATTAAGGTTCACAGGCCTAGTAAGTGCACATGCCAAAACAACCGCTGAGATTCCAAAGGTGATTTCAGAGCTCTGGATGGAGTTAGGAGAAAAAAAACATCACCGGAAATATAATTCCAAGCGCTAAAATATGCTGAAATCATTTTTTTAGAAAACTTTGGCGCATTAGGTGCAGAAGTATTTTTATTATGCACATATGGAGTACAAAATAAAAAATATGATTTTTAAGGGAAAATGGAATAATCAAGACATGATTATCCCACCATTGGATTAAAAATGTTATTTATAGTTAGGATCATATAAAATTTCACCAAAAAGTTCACCAAAGAGCTCAAGTTATCATCATCTCAAGTCGTCCTCTTAGAGCGAGTTCGGAAGTTAACTAAATTTTGGGAGGACACATGTCACCCAGGAGCTAGGTAGGATTTTGTGTCCCTAAAGTTCCTCAAGGTTAGGACATCAACCATTAAAAATTCACCTATCACCAACATGACCTCTAAAACCTCATGCGACCTTCAGATCTTCAATTTAGCTCACACAGTGTTTGTGGGAGCTCAAATTCTCTGCCGTTGGATCTCTCGCCACGTGTCGGCCTATAGGAATTCCATGGAATTTTATTTCCCTCATGTCCCTCACATTTTAGGGACATCAAACCTTGAAAAATGTACCCATCCCTCTAAGGGAAACTTTTGGTCACCCATGTGACCCGCTTCCAGCCCCTCAGTGCTTTAAAGCTGATTTTCTAGCTCTCACTTCCTACCGTCGGATCACCTCCATGTGTCACCCTATTTATCACCATGGAAATTCATGTCCCTAACATCCCTTTGAGGTGAGGGAGTTCAGGAAAAAAAAAGTGCCTAACCCTCTTTGTGCATAATTTTTGTTTTGTTAAAAATCCTCACCTGCCGCTTTCTTCCCGCTTCTTACATCTAACTCTCCCGTGCACAGTTCTTCCTCCAAAATCCTCTGAAACTTCCCACCACCACTCCAATAGGTCTATCAAAGAATTTTTTTCATCCACTCCATTAAATAATACAAGTCTCAGAAGGATATTTGAGAAAACAAGGAAGAAGAAGTGAATAACAAAGAGAAGAAAATAATGAAAATCTCCATTGTCGTGAAACAAAGATTCGTATAAATATTGCAAACCAAAGGTACGAAAAAACACACCAATTTTTACTGTTACTACCTCTCTCAAAAATCATCAGAAAAAAACCTTAAATCTTACCTTGTGCTACATAGAACATTCACAATGAAAAAATCTTCTTTCTAGCCCAACAAAGAAAAAGTTGGATTTCCCGTCAAATCGGTTGTCAGATTGAAACAAGATTTCACTTGAAGAATAAGAAGAAAAAACCCACATCAAAAATATAATTTTTTTGCAAACGGAGCAGAAAATAAGACCTACAATTTTTGAGGTCCATTAATGGCTCCCGTGTCTAGAAGCACTGCTAGGTCCAAAAATTGAAAGATTAAAATCTCCTAGACTATTAAGTGGGTAGGCCTAAAATTTTAGAGGGGTGATATTGGCCAAAAAAATATCGTAAATTTTTTTCCACATCAATCTAACCTTTAGAAGCCCACTTTATAAAAATAGTAGGTCTTCTACATATGGGACTACTATTTTGGGAAAGTCATTAATAGAAGAACTTACAAAGGAGACAGAGACATTGGAGATGCATTGCAACTGAGAATTCATCAGAACGGGCATTTTGGCACTTACTAAAAATAGTAAGTGGTCCCATGAGCACCTGCCAAAAATAGAAAGTTGATCCAAAAGGAGAGAGGAACATAGGGAGAAGGGGAAATTAGATTCGTAACATTTAGTTGAGGTTCAAGGGAGTTGATTTTTCATACTTACTAAAAATAGTAAGTTGTTATTTCTAGGGAAAACATGAAGCAGAAGTGGACGTGATAGAAGTTGGCACAACCCTTTTCCTACGAGTACGAGATAGAAGAAAATGATGTCTTATACATGGACTTGAATGACCTAAGAACTCACATGATAGCCAAAGACCAAAAGAAGATTAAAGATCAAATATTCACCAATGGCTTGTTCACTACCGTAGGACACCTAGTGTTTGTCCAAAGTCTTGAGTTGGTCCTACCACCGGTCTCACCACTATGAGCCCAAAACAAAAATGATCTAAGCTGAAAATAGTATAACAAAGGAGGTCATTATCCGTAGAAACATCTCACTTTCTATGTAGATACTAACATTACCCAACATGGTTGTCATCTCAAAATACACTTCCTTACACGATTGGTAAACGATGGATGCATACGTGCAAGGGGTCGTGCTTAGGTCATGGATGAAAATAGGGAGAAATCCCTCAAGGATGCCTAATAAACTTCTAAGGTGCAATTTCGAGAAGGATATTTGGATTTCATCACTCTCCTCGAGAGTAATGGGAAAAGAAATCACAAGAGACTTCCAAGACTGGATGGGCCTTTTCATTTTGACGTTGATAGAAGGAAAAAAGGAATTGATTGGGGGCAGATCATCTACAAAAACATCCATCTATTACTGCTCCAAGTACCCATGATGAAGAAGCTCCACATGACTTATTACTTGGTCTACCTCCTCGCTAGCTCAAGATTATTTAAGGGATTATCTCTCACGTAAAACATTGCCATCAAGGTGCTTGCGTTTGAGAAAGTTCCACATGTGGTGATGGAGGAAATCCATAGGAATTTTTCTCACGTGAACAACGCATTCACAATGTATTTGGTTCAAATCTTATAAGGGGATCTGGAAGATAAGATGTCATCATAAGTGGCATCCATGATAAAGAAATATGGTTCTTATTTCAAACAATTCTCAACCTTCTCCTTCCCCGCAGTTGTTGGCTTCACCAAGCTCGTTAAGGCTTCCTAAGTACCTCGATGAATAAATTATATTGTTCAAGCTCTAAAGATAGACCATTCAAGTGAATAAAAATATTAGAAGTAGGAGGAAGAAGTTTATTCCATTTCCTATCTCTCTTGGAGTATTCACGTGTAAGATCTCAAATGACACATCTCATATGGAGGATGATTTTGCTCATTTGACTTTACATTCCTACATCTCTAAGAGTTGATCGATAGGAATATATTTGAAACTCCCTCAGAAGACTTATCACGTGTATAGATGAGGGCCTTGGGAATCAGGTTTGGGGTAATCAATTGGGCCATCACAGAGCTAGAGGAAAAAGAGGAACAAGCATACAAATTGTAGGATAGTGTAAATTGGAAAATTCAGAAACTTGGAGTACATGCAATCAATGAGGATACAAATGGTGATGAGTTGGTTGGTCCATTTGAAGAATACATAAAGAAAGAGGCATGACACCCATCATCCTTCACTAAGGATACCCTTGAGTTCCTCTCAGAGATTTGGGCCTCTATGCCACTTATCACAGAGAAACATTCATCATGGTTCGAAGTGCAAAGACATCAACAATGTGCCTGATCGATGGACAAATACCTTGGGTTGCATTCACATTTCTCATGTTGACAAAGTGGAGCTTTTAACAACTCATTTCAATGAAGATATTGGAGGAATAAGGGCCTTCTCAAGAGCATGAAATGGAAACCAATAAGTAAGCAAGATCAAATCCACTTTGCAGTGACTCATTCTTCTCGCATAATTCTTCTTATTTCTCTCTCTCTCTCTCTCTCTTCTCACCCAACACTCTCTCTCATCAATGTTATATTTTTTACATTCTGTTTACACTTTTTAATATAACTTTAAGTGAATTTAGAAACATAATGTAAAGTTTAAATCAACTTGATTTTATAAAAGGGGAATTAAATATTTAAGTGGAATATGAATAATCTAAAGTCAAATTAAAGTATTTGAAAATTCACCAGAAGATGAAGAGTTTCCTTCTCTTCTATAAATTTTAATAAGCTCCTCATTTGAGATTCTTCTTAGATAACTTATGAGACTTCTTAGATATTGGAGCAATTTTTTTGGTGAATTCATTAGAGAGATATCCTTGTGAAGAGAGAAAAGAGAGCAATTTTCTTCCATTTTCCCTACTAAAAAATGTCTTCTATTTATATGTTATGTACAATTTCTGCTTGAGCTTAAATAAAGGAAGAATAAATTTTAGCCTTTTTTGAATTAGGAGTTTAGTGGTACTTTCTGCTCCTTAAACACTATTTGGTATTTTTGTCATATGCAGATTTTTTTAATTCTAAATTTAAGTGTATGTAATGAAATTTCGGTTTGGTGTATGCAAGTCTTTGATTTTTACATGCATCATTAGTTTCTCTTTTCTAAATTTCTCACTCCCTTTCCTGATTTCCTAGCAAATTCCTTTCTTTTAGATATATGTAATATTTTTCCGCAGGTCATGGAGTGCCCCCTGTTGGATCCCCAAATTAAAAGCTACTAGGATAAAACTCACTTTTACTCGTGCATGCACATACAACATCTGTCTTGGTTAAGTAGAGAGACTTAGAATCGAGAGGGTTGGTAAGATAGCCACCAATTTTTCCCCGACAAATATTCTTACCAACAGGTTTTTAGCTCCCACAATGGCAAAAATTTAGTACCATCTCGCACTTGAATATCACCGTAAGGTTAGAAAAATACAAAATTCGTAAAATTCAAAAATTCAAAATTTTTTTTCTAGAATTTGAATAGCTATATGAGCCTCATTTCTACAAACCATGGCTATTCTGGGTGATCCTCTTGTTAAAAAGACCTAAATTTCTCTTCCAAATCTAAGAAGATATTGCTTCGATTTTAGAGAAGCTATCTGGCATAACATGAGAATCGTAAACCACTACTTCATTACCACGAGAATTCTTGACCGTGAAGAGGAACATGCTACTGAATTGGAAAGGAAAAGGAAAATTCCAGCACCACAAAAGAGCATAAATTTCCAAGTTGGAGGATAGAAGGTATACCCGTAGCAAAGACAAGGAGGACAAACCGATCATACTTTTTTGAAGAAGTTCAAAGAAGACCTGAGCTACCCCGAATTCGAGGTCTCCTTTTTATCACACAACTAGTCACATTGGGAGTCTGAATATTTTCAATCCATTAGATGTTGAGTTCTCATACATCAACAAGAATCTTGAATATTTCACTGACGAAGAGACCATAAAAGATGCTAAAGAAAGAGAAGAAAGAACTCAAGCTAAAATACAATCTCAAATTGAAGAAATTGAAAGAGCTCAATCAAGCGATGCAAGAGGAGAAACATAAGTCAAAGCCTTAGAGAGGTCTCAAGATAAAATTTGAAATGGAATGGTAGATCATGATCATGAGGACCGTAGGCCTAATGTGCCATGGGGGGACACTGGCCCACTCACCCTTTCTCAACCACTTCATGAGCTACCAAAAGACTCAAGAAAAAACTTTCCAAAATTCATAGGGGATGGTTCTCAACTCCCTAAAGAACATGTAGCAATGTTTATCACCACTTGCACTATATTGGGCATTGAGCATGAAGATGTTTCAATCCACCTCTTTGTGGAGTCACTTCAAGAAAAAGTTATTGAATGGTTCTACATGCTACCCCCGAGGTCTATCACATGCTGGGAAGATATAAGAAGTACATTCAAACACATGTTCCCGACTCACCACAAAATACTATCAAGATATCTTGGTCCAATTGGTACAAATGAAGAAAGAAACCTCTGAATCAATGAGATACTTCATATAAAGATATAATAGAGTGATAAGAAGAATCCCTGAAGATGTGGTACCTCCTGAAAAATATTTTGAAGAGATTCTTAATCGGGCCTTGCCCTCGAAGGACCTAACTAAGAACATTGAGGGAAGCTCAGGACTACGCGATAGAAACTAATGATGATCTGATCCTATCTGGTAAAGTGAAAGGTCCAAATGGAAAGTAAAAAGGCCAAAATTCAGGCTCAGTCACCATGGACCTAATGTTCCCAAAAATGGAAAATCAATTGGTTTCCTTGAAGAAACAACTATCCTAGATCACAATGTGGAACACCTCAAGGAATCCAAATCCTCCCAATAGACCAAGGATTGTTCCACCTCCTCACCAGATCTCTCTCAAAGCACCAGCAATCAATTCTACCTATGACACTGAAGAACCAGAGGAGGAAGTGGAAATTAAAGAACCTGAAGAAGAAAATGTAGGGGATGATGACAACTATCTTGAGGTTGAGGAAGTTGATGGTGATACACACAATGACTTAATTGAGTACGTTGATGATGAAGAAGCCCCAAGCTTCTCATGCACAATTTTCACTTACACACAGTCCAAGAAAGGTACTCCATCCTCAATGGATGTGGTAAGGGAAAAGAAGAAGAAGAAAGAATATTCTCTTGTGGAGGTTCCACAAAATAAAATCATTAGCAGAGGATCACCACTACCACCTTCTATGGAGTCAGCTAAAGAAAAAAAAACCATTGGCTAGCAAGGATCATGCTACCATACCAAGTAAATCATCCACTCCTCCTAGCTCAAAAATTGCTAAAAATAATTCTCCTTCAAATTTTGTTTCTATAAAAACATCTAAGGTTCCATCTAAACCTACATCCCCACCTCCTTCTAAGCCAATTACTACACCCATGAAGGAAAATTCACCCCCAAAGTAGCAAAACCTTCACCATGTAAATATTATGTCATTCCCGAACCTTTTCCTTGCCTACCATAACCCCATTTGACTTTGTGGAACACGTAAGAAAAACTAAAGTCCAACTCACAAAAATATAATACCTACAAATGCATCCTACCCAATTTGATAGGTTCATTGATGTAGTTTGTGGTGGTAATCCTATAACCTTAGGTCTAAATTCCAAAGGCTTACTCCCCACACCATCCACACCACATTCTCAAAATATGCTAGCCCTCGTGCCTCCAAAATCAACAAGGTTGAATCTTTCTACCAGTCACTCCTCATTAAAGGCTTCCAACTAAATAATTACATCATAGATTTCAGAGCCTTAGATAATGTAATTTCCATCAAAGTTGTAAATTCTCTAGGCCTCAGCTTGACCTAGGAAAATAACACCTACTATTCAATGGAATCCAAAAAGTTATCATTAGTAGGAAGATTCAAATATGCATAGGTAGCATTAGCTGATTTTACAAATAAGAAGGTGTTTCTAACCATCCTGGTGGTAGAAATCCAAATATCCTTTGGCATGCTATTGAGCCAAAGCTTCTGCAGAGACTTGGGTGGAGAAATAAAAATGGATTTTTCATTTGCAACTATTCTAATGAAAGGAGAGATGAAGAAGTTGCTTCCAGTAAAGAAGATGAAGTTCACAGTATGAAAGTTTGATGATCCAAAGGAAAACATTATTTTTCAAGATAGTGGGCTAGGCAACTAATTTATCACATAATAAAAAGATGAGAACTTTCCACTTCTTATGGAAGAGGAATAAGATCAAGTTTAGATGATGGAATTTGATGGTAGTCACTCAAGTGCAGTTCAAGAGAACACGTGGTGTCAGTACTATCCTTCCAATGAAATTTACCCATTTTCCTATAAGATGCAACTTGATAATAAAAATAACATGACATAATATAAATCTCTCCTCTTAGGCATGGGTGTAGTAGAGGACATGGTAATCAAGAAGTTGAGATGCCAGTGGTGATGCAGAGATAATAGTAAAGAAATTCTAGAAACAATATCGTATAAAAACTCCAAGACTCTAACATTCTAGAAATAGAGTATGGGATTGCATTGAATCTTTCAACGTATTTTACATCAAAGCTATCCCAAGAGAAAAGAATGAAAATGTTGATTCACTTGTAGTTTACGCTTTCCTAGTGAGACCTCATCTTTCGCTTGGTAAAGACAAGGTAACCATTGAAATGGTATTCGTGCCTAGTGTACCAGATTATGCAAATCATTGGCAGTGTCAGTAATGATGATAACTAGATTCTAGCATTTCTAGAACAAAGGGATAATTTCAATAATCTCTTCTTTGAAGGAAGAAAAATCCACACCAAGAAGCGGTAGCCAAAGAAGAGAAATAAGGAATTGAATGGATTAATGAAGAAGTGATCAAATTGAAAGGAAACAAGATTCCCAAAGGCCTAGTTTCTCTGGAAGACCTCTTTGACAAACATGAAAAATTCATTCAAGAGAAAGCAAAACAATATTCTCGATGCCCAGCTTGATTTTGATAAGGAAAACATTGGCACTGGAGGAACCAAGGATGGTCAATATTGGAAAATGTTTCTTTCCCAAGGAGAAGAGAAGGTTTGTTGCATTGCTCAAGAAATATTCAAATGTTTTAGCCTACTCTTATGATGAACTCAAATCCTTCCAACCAAAGGAAATGCATCACTCAATTCCTGAAGCAGGATGCCAAGCCATTCAGGAAAAACCAAAGGCCATATAACCAAAAGATTGTTGATACCATCAAAGAGGAGGTAATGAAGATGATTAATGCAATGATTATCTTTCCCATCCATCATTCAACATGGGTGGCCAACATTGTTCTTGTGGAAGAAGAATGGTGAAATAAGAATATGTGTAGATTTCTGCAACTTGAACCAGACATCACTGAAAGACAATTATCCTCTCCCTATCATGGACCACATTTTGCAAGTAGTCACTGGATCTGAAATTATTTCATTTCTTGATGGATTATTAGGGTACAATCAAATCAAAGTGTCAGAGGAGAATCACATCAAGAAAACCTTCACAATGCTTTGGGGCACTTTTGCCTACAATAGAATGCATTTTGACGTAATCAATGCGGGAGCTACATTTCAAAGGGTGATGGATTTGGCATTCAAATATTTAAAACATTACATCATCATATATCTTGATGATCTCACAATGTTTTCAAAGAAGAGAGGAGATCATATCCATCACTTAGAATAGGCACTTGCAAGGTGTAGAAAACATGGCATATCACTAAACCCAAAAAGTGCATTTTTGGAGTTACGAAGGAAAGTTACTAGGGAACATTGTGAATAAACATGGAGCACACATTGATCTTGAGAGTATACAAACCATTCAATTACTATCGCTACCCACAAACAATAAATGAGTTCATTCCTTCTTTAGAAAGGTGAATTTTCTTCATCACTTTGTTTTGAAGTTTGCTGAATTGACAAATAACATCACCACCATGATGAAACCACAAGAAAACTTCAAATGGAATAATGAAGGGAAGGCAGAATTTGAAGAGATAAAAATCCATTGCCAAGGCTCCATCCTTGTGTCTCCATATTTTAACAAAGAGTTCATCATGTATTGTTATGCATCAGAACATACCCTCTCTATTGTTCTTGTTTAGAAGAATGATGAAGGCATGGAAGCACCTATTGATTTCATGAGTTTTCCATTGAAAAATCATGAACTAAACTACATCCAATTGGAGAAGCATGCCTATGTAGTGGTCAAGGCTGTAAAAATTTCAGGTTTTACATCCTCAACTCTCATACGGTAGTGATGGTACCCGACATTTGAATTAAGTCCATCTTAACATAACAGGATCACAGAGCTAAAAGAGGAAATTGGATTGCAAATACTCAAGAATATGATTTAGAGATTCGACCCTCCAATCTGGTAAGGGGAAATGGTTTGTGTAGGTTAATTTCTAAAGATGAAATACTCAAATCTCAACACGGTGAAGATAATTATACTTTCTTAACTTGTTCCAAAACAATCCACATGTTCTCTTTGTAACCATTACTAATGAGTGGTATGCTGATATTGCATATTACTTAACTTATGGAGAATTCCCTTCTCATCTTGATTACAAGAAAATGAGAACACTCAAGATGAAGGCAATAAATTTTGTAATCTAGAATCATGCACTTTATAAGAGAGGTCTGGATGGATGCTTCCTCAAGTGTGTAGATAAAGAGCAACAAGAAAATTTTCTTAAAGCATACCATGACCAAGCGTGTGGTGGAAATTTCTTAGTGATGGTCACTACACATAAGATCCTCTAAGGAAGGTATTATTGGCCCACCCTCTTTATAGACACTTAAGAATGGGTTTCCAAATGTGAAGCATGCCAAAATTCATTGGGAGACAACAACTTTTTGCACTACCACTCACCTAGTTGTTATTAAAGAACCATTTCAACAGTGGGGACTAGATTTCATTGGTATTCTAAATCCTCACTCAAGCATGGGGCACACCTATGTGGTCAAAACAATAGAATAATTCACAAAATGAGTGGAAGCCATTCCTATAAGCAAGACAACACCTAAAAATAAGCAACTTCATCAAGGAGAATATCATAGCATGTTTCACGGTGCCACATAAGATTGTAATGAAAATGCTAACTATTTATCTTTAAGGGAGTTGACTAAGTTTTTCTATGGCTACAAAATCTCTTTATCTCATTCATTAGACTATCATCCATAGGGAAATGGAAAAGCTGAATCAACAAACAAGAACATTATAACCATCTTCCGTAAAATCGTAGATGAAAACCAAAGGAATTGGAACAAAAATTTGTATGATGCATAATGGGAAGTCGATCACTCCCAAGAAGGAAATAGATATGTCACCATTCCAATTGCTGTATGGGGCTGAAGTGGAAATTCCCATCGGATTGTGATGTTGTCTCTCAAGTTTATACATGGAATAAAAGATGGATGTACAAGGATTCCATTAACAAGAGTATCCTCTTTCTTGAGAAGATGGAAGAAAATAAACTCTGAGTAGTGGACTGTATTAAAGAGCACCAAATTGAAATTAAAGAATATTTTTGATAAGAAATCCAAAGCAAGAGAATTTAAAGTTGGAGACTTCATGCTACTATGGGATAAGAGAAGGGAACTGAAAGGTAGTCATGGAAATTTTGATTCATCATGGATTTTCCCATTCCAGATTCGTGAAGCTTGCGGCAAGAATGTTTTTCTACTCTCATATTTGGATGGAACGCCACTGGAATTGCCTCATAGTGGGAAATACCTAAAATTGTATCATTAGTGAAAGCGGGTTATCCCCTTCCTTGTACCATAGGTGATTTCTAGGTGTGTTTCCCTTTATTTTGTGTGTTGTGTGTTTCCTTTCCATCATTATTTGTGTGTGGGTGTGTGTGTTTCCTTCTTCGTTATCCTTCTCTCTCTTAAATTGTAAATGAATTTGGAGGGCCCAATGGATAAGGAACTGATTAATAGATCATATGGTTTGAAATTGAGATTCTGGATTACCCATGTCATGTCTTCATTGTAATCAATCCATAGCATGTCCCCAAGCTAGAGCTAACTATTTTCATGCAAATGTGTAATAAGGAAATTAACAATTTTTGAGCATGACAACTATACCCCTGTGTTAATTTTTTCAAGTCCTATCATTCCAAGACACCTCGGGTCTATCTAGTCAGTCCAAGTGACCTCCCAATTAACATTATCTCACCCCTTATGTGATTTAGGAAAGTTCATTCATTCCCCTTAGGTGATTTTAGGAGTTCATTAAAATTTGGAAGCTACAGGCAGTTGTGGGAAGGGCTATCACTAACCTTCCTAGCTACTGGAGAAACCCCATGGAGTGGAGAAGAAAATAAAAAATAGACATGGAGGTGATTCAAAGGTCTTGGGACATCATGGAAGTGATTCAAGAAGATTCTAGAAGGGCTCAGAGAAGTTGGGGTAGTTTCGCCAAAATTAGGGTTCACAGGCCTAGTCAATGCACATGCCAAAACAACCACTGAGCTTCCAAAGGTGATTCTCGGGAGATCCAAATGGAGTTAGGAGAAAAAAACATCTCTCGAAAGATAATTCCAAGTGTTACAAGATGGTGAAATCTATTTTTAGTCATTTTTACTCCTATCACAAAAGAAAGGAACCCCCACTAGGATGCATCCCTCAAGGTCAAGGAAATAAACCATATCACCACCACAAGACCTCTAAAACCTCATGTGACCTTCTCGATTGTTCTCACCGAGGCACATGTCGCTTTTAGGGAACCCCACCGAGTCTCTCTTTTCTCTCTTTGTGTGAGTTTAGTGGGAAACATCATCTATGATTTGTGTAAGAGATTTTAGAAGGGAAGTTAGGACATACAAGAACCATAGGGCTTAAAATGGCCTCTAGATCCTTGCAGTCATTTCAGACCGAGTACTTAATAGAATCCATAACATGTATTATGATAGAAAGAAACATACAAGCATCCATACTTAGCATGAAAGGAAAGAGAACTCATAAGAGAGAAGTATGCATCAAAATCATTGATATTCATGTATATATTATAACAAGAAACCTTATTACATCCATGGAACCATTACAGAGGGTCACAGAGAAGTAGACCACAGTCATGCATTACACTGGACTTATGTAACTAAGCTACCAAAAAGAAAATTTACAACCCCCAAGCCTAATGCATCCTCTCCCAAATACAACTATCCACTTGATAGAGTCCTCACAACATTTCTACAGAGCTCCACCCACTCTCTATGTATCTCCTTTCTATCTCTGCAGGCTTGTATTTATAGCTTTCTAGACTACCAACTTCCCTCTCAAAGCCCTCATCTGGTGCCAAGTGTCCAAATGTGGTCCTCCATGTGAGCATGCTTCTCCAGGCCTGAGCTTTCCACTTTATCCCATGATGTTCTTCTAGAAGATTCTATCACAGGCATGCTCCTTCCTGGGCCAACTTGTCACGCCAGTAGCTAGCATCTTATCCACATGCAATCGGGTCATGCTTTTCATGTGTTCCACTCTAGATGTCCAAATTGACTAAGTCTCGATCTTGACCCCAAAATCATGCAAGTCTACGAGATCTTCTTAAACATGTCGTCTGCTTGCCATAGGATTCCTTAAACCCTTCTCTTGTGTACTTTTTCCTTATGCACCATTCCATAACTAGGATCTTGCATGCCTACGCCTTTCATACTTGGTCAATATTCTAGGGGTCCAACATCACCCCACACTACACCTGTTCTCCATCCAAAACACTCCACTTAACCAAGATGTATGCTACCTTAAGGAACCAAGGTGTAGTCTTACATTTTGTAAAAGAATAAAGGAATGAAAGAATTGGGGAAGAAGGAAGAATGGGGGAATTCAACTCAGCAAGCTAGGAAAATCCTTCCGCAAGTCTACCTCTAGCTTGTTCCATATGTCGACCTCGCTCTGTGCCTTCTGATAGAGGTCACCAATCAGGATGCTCACCTCATCAAAACTTAGGCCAATTCCCTGGGTGCCCAAAGTGTCAATGATCTTCTCCATCTCCTTTCCTATGTCTTCAGCATGTCCATCCTCCTGGTAATCTGAGGGTATAGTTCTTTCACCGGGCCTTGATTGAACCCCTTAATGTTTCAATTGCCTCATATTTTCTTTCTACTTTGCAAGAACCTTGTCCCTCTCTTCCCTATTTCCTTTGTTCTTTTCTTGGAACTCCTTTAGCTCTACTTGAGTGTGGTGACCAAGGTGCTTGCTACCTTATCCCTGTCTGACACAAGTATCATATGTGGCCTCAGTAGATTGGGTAAATGATTTTAACCTCTGCGAGCACCTAGCTATACTCAGTAAAGAGCGCTACCACCCTCAACCTATCCTCTTCCTTTAAGCACGCAAACACTTCTTCTGTAGACTCTAGGCCAAAGGTCATCTCTCCATGGTGAGGATGCATGTTAGATCTTCTAAGCATTCCAGAATGGATGCGTACTTCTATGTGGGTGGTGCTAGGTCTGGGTGCTTTAAAATGATGGCACTCTTGATAGACTCCACCTTCTTGTATACTTCCTGCACCTTTTTTCTCATCCTTTAGCTCACACCTCAGCTATGCACTGATCAGTTCTTCTTGCTTCAAGCTCTTGGCCTTCTCTCGCCAGCTCCTCTTCTTTCTTCCCTAGCTTTTCCTCTAGCACTCTTATTCTATCATTGTGCGTAAAGAGCCTAGCCTCTGTCTCAACCGCGACCTTGTTGAGCACGTTACAAACCTGCTCATCCGAGAGTTCCTAGAATTTACCAAGGGATTGGCTCCCTTAGACTCTGGTACTATTATGATTTCTCCTTGCAGACTTCAAAGTCTAGCTCATCAATGTGGGATTCAAACACCCAAGAGAGCATCTTCTTCATCCTAGGGTACACGCCCTCCTTTTCAAATGACCCCATGGCTAAAATCCTTTCTATGGGTACAGTGCTCTGGAACCACACATGTAGTACCTTCTTTGAGTCATTAACATAGCCCATCACTTGTCTTTGTTCTATATCAAGGGTCCTCCTACCCGAGCGCCTTTGGGAAAACTCACCATTAGAGCGGGACCTCCTCCCATGTTGTCATGCTCCTTTTCAATGTTTTCCTCTTTTCCTTCCTCTAGCACTATGTCAACACTGCGCTCCAACTCTTGGTCTACTAAGGCCTCGAGCATTTTCTTTGCCTCTCTCTCTCTACCTCGTGATCTGCTCCTTTGTGAAGCTTATGGCTTCCTACTTTTCCATGCCAACCTCCTCACTCTTTCCCATGTCTTGGGCACCTTCCTCATCTTGTGTACCCTTTTTCCGCACAAATACAAACTCTTATTTCTCTTCTTTCTCTCTCTTCTCCTTAGTCATACATGCTAAAAACATGTGGCTCCTGGTCTCTTTCAGGCTCATCCTCCTTGTCTATCATCTTCTTCACTCTCATCTCTCTTCTACCCATGTACTTCTCCAAGCTGTTGGTCTCCTCCGAGTCAGCTTCCTCTTCCATCCTCTACTTTTTCCTGAGAGGTGGCTCCTTGACAGGGGATTCAGCCTCTTCCTCTTCCTCTGGTGACTTTTCCTTGGTGAGGGGTTGCCTAGGTGCCTCCACTTCTAGTGTCTTCTCCTTCACCGGGACTTCTTTCTCGTGTAAGTACTAGGGCTTGGCACTCATTGTTGGCATGCTCACTATCTGAGTAGTTTGCACACTTGGTGCTTCTTCTTCTTCTCTTCCCCTCTTCTTGGGTGTGGGCCTCTTCCTACCCATGGGATCTTCAGGTATGGAGACATCATTCTCTAGGTATGCACCCTTCTCAAACTTGGGCCTTATATGAGGTATACGCATGCCATGGATCCTCCTGCAATGGGTAGCATCATCGGCCTTGTCATCTAGACCTCATGCGACACGTACCTTTCCACATACACATGCTTACCACTGGGGTAGTTCAACCTTTTTCACATCTCTCTGCTCTCCGTCTCCAGACTACCTAGTTCCAAATTTAGCTTCTTAGATTCCTTGAATCTATTTACTCCTACTTGGAAGTATTGAGTTATGAAAGTGAAGGGAAGCTTGCACCATGGGCTCCATGATTCATCTACCAGCCTAAACCTACCCAGGTAAAAATGTTGATATACTGCGAATTCAGCTTCCCTTCAATGACTACTAGAAGTTGTTTGGGAATCCTCCACTCTACCCGAACACATGTTCCTCAGGCACGTATACCACTTCTCCAGTCACCTTGTGGGGTGCTATCATTGTGTCACAGGCATACTTCTCAAATCTCTTCATGGGTGAAGGATCCTCGACAGGGTACTCCCATACAAATTTTTCTGGTGTGTCAGGCACTCCAATCTCTAAAACACAATGGTTAGTAAGATGTTTCAAGAGGATTTTTTCCCCTCCTTCGTGCAACTAATAATCTCCTCCATGATGTATGCAGATAAGTTATATATGGTGCCTTCTAATTTTTCTACAAACATGTAACCAAGGTTTATTGACCTGGGTCCATCTCTCCTGCCATTCAACTTTGTTACTAGATGTGTCCATCTTCATCACTAGGTCCTTGATGTCTGAGATGTCATAGTACCTCAACCCTTCTTGTAGGCATATTCATGATGGTTTCCTAAATTGCCTCCTTGTCGCTTAGGTCATCCTCCAAGTTGTTTCCTTCACATATGAGGCTTGTGAACTGAGAGATGAGTTGAGGAGTAATGCACATCTTGCGCCCTACAAAATGGAAGTAATCTTCATGTACTCATGACATTAGCCATTGGTATAGGCATTCTAGTTTTCCAAAATAGGGCAACTCATAGAGTTACAACAACCCTACCTTCTCCAATTTGACCTTAACATCATCATTGTAGATGGGCAAGCCCTCTGGTGTCCATTTACTCATGGGGCACACTAACTCCAAGTGCCATTTCTTCTCGATCATGTTCATTTGATGGTTATAATCACTTACAGGCACATTCCTCAGGTGATATCCCACTCCTTACCCATCATTACCCCATCTGGGTATTGCATCTCTGCATACCACTCTTCATTCGTATTCACGCCAGTTTCTTGCTTGCTTGCCTTGCCCTTTCCTTTCCTTTCTTTCTTGGGTGCCATTATCGAGGTCCTCCTATCACTTCACTCCCTCCTTGTTACTCTGTTCTTCCACTTCTTCCAACCTCAGATCTCAAACCTATGATAAAAATCTTGAACCCATGCCCTAGTTTTTCAAACCCTAACTGGATAAAACTTCCACAAGATGGTGCCTCCTCACAAATTTTCTCATGCCCATGTAACCCCTTCCTTCTGGTTTTACAAATTCAAACTCATGCTCTCATGCTTCAATCTCACAGATCTTTCTTCACACGATCAAATCTAGAAACCCTAGTTTGTAAAAATCACTTCTTTCTCTATTTGCAAAGTGAAAATGAAAGTGCCTCACCCTTTACTTATAGCTTTTCTCTTTTTGAACATTAAATGCTACTTCACCTACCACCATACTTTTTCCATTTAATGTGGCTTTTTCAAACAAATCCCATCTTCAGTGCTTTCACTCACGCACCCAACCTGTGCGAAAACTCCTCCAACCTTCCGACGCAACCAATCCAACATGACAGAGACTCTTACACGCATAAACCAACACCAAAGGCACTTCTTCTATCTTGATTTTTTCTCTCGCCTACCTCGTGTTGCTTAATGCTTTCTCCTCCTTAGTATGTGGGATCTAAAAGTAGCTTTATCCTGCACCAACCATCCTTCTTCCATCTTTTCTCTCCACACACCTCTTTCAACCGGGCCATTCAACAGGATTTTTAACATACTTCCTTGCACTCTAACCATGCACTCCTTCACATTACTCCACCCCACACTTAAAACAATGCACGGTCCTCTACGCACTCACAAATTCTCCAAAGTAGCAATAAGGTTACCGGTGCCCAAGGTGCAAAACAAAACAACAACGCGAAAGGGAAACACAAGAAAGGGAAATGCATAAAGGAAATTTCTAAACTAACTAGAAAAACTACCTTATTTACAAACACCAAGAAGACTTATTTATAGTAGGGCTTCAACCTACTCCCATTGAAGTGTCCAGAAACTTCATCCCATCCAAACTTATAATTGGCATGCACCCGAATCAAGGATGTACGAGATTGTGTAAGGACCCAACCAATGGAATTTTAACTTCCTAGGGTGGCACAAAAACTTAGAATCATATAGTAAAACCATCTTCCCAACCTCAAACTTCTTGTTTCTAATGTGGTGATCATGCCAAGCCTTTTACTTTGCTTTTTCTATTTTTTGGCTCCACCTGGCGAGTGATCGTCTCTCATCCAACTTCATTAACTCATCAATCCTTTCTTCCAATGCTTGTTCATCGGATAACCCTCCGCATGCTATTCATAGAGAAGGCAACATAAATTCAACCAAAAAAACAAATTCCATGCCAAACACCAATTGAAAATGGTGTGGCTTTGTTCAGCCTTTTATACATTGTCCTGTAAGCCCACAATACTATTGATACTTTTCATCCCAATCTTGTCTTCCGACATCACAAATTTTGGTTAGGGTATGACTCAATATTTTGTTGAATGCTTCCATGGTTCCATTTTCTTGTGGGTGATAGGGCGTAGTCTTGTGATGAGCCACCATGAACTCTGATAATAGGATCCTCACGGTCTCATTCAAGAAATGTGTACCCCTATCACTGGTCAAACTCAACGACACCCATACCTTGTGATAATGTTCTCCCACAAGAACCTTGCCATTGTGGCTGCTGTGTAATCTTTAGTCGAGCTACCTCTACCCACCTTGTCAATAATCCATGCAAGTGATGACATAACGTGACCCAGTCCTACGCGCCATGCTGGTGCAATAGGTCCTACAAAGTCTATTGCCCACTTTTCAAAAGGCTCCGCTGCTAGGGATAGGGCACAAAGGCATTTCATCTCTCCTTCCTAGTTTTCCAATGCACTGACAATGGTCACACACTTTACAATAGTCTTTACAATCCTTGTACAGGGTTTCCCACCACAAACCTACCATTAATATCTTACGCGTGTGGCATCACCTACATAATGCCACCCACACTTCCTCTCGTGTGCTTCCTCCATGATGGCTAGGTGCTCATGCTCTAATACACACCTACGTGTAAAACTTCATCACGTCCCAACTTGTATAAGTCTCCACTGATTAACATGTAGGGCATGACACGTATGGCCAACTAATTTTTCTCCAATGTCTTCATTCCTTCCGGTGCCACACCTTCCTTTAAAAATACTGCAATCTCTTCCAAATCCGAGGGCACGCCATAAACCTAAATAAATAAGCACGTCTCGGCATTGTTTCCTCAATACTCTATGTCCTCCCCTGAATCAATTCTTGATAGATGATCAGGCCCACAATTGATTTTCCTAGGCTTCACTACAATGGTGAATTCAAATTCTTGAAACAACAACACCCACCGACATATGCGCCCTTGTAGAACAAGGCTTGTTCACCAAATAATTTAATGCCATGTGGTCAGTGTAAAACACAAAGGGTGTTGCCAGCAGATACTATCTAAACTTGAAAAGTGTGTAGATCATCGACAATGCCTCACACTTAGTTGTGGTATAATTCTACTCTATCTGGTGTCAGCTTCCTACTTACAAAACACAGAGGATGATCAACAATCCCTTCACCTGGCTGTGCAAGCACTACTCCAATGGTGGTCCCTGAGGCATCTACATGGACATGAAAGGGCTTGTCCTAAGAGGGAAAACGTAATATAGGTGCGGTGACAAGCCTATCTTTTAATGTATCAAATTCCCTCTGATCGCCTCTCCCCAATGGAAGGCACTTTTATGTCTAAGCAGCTCCTCTAAAGGCATGGTGATCTTGGCATACCCTTTGATGAATTTCCTTGTAATAGCCCATATGCCCAAGGAATCCACGCACTACTCTGCTCTAGCTAGTAGGCTCCCCTAATCCCACAATAACTGCAACTTTAGTGGGATCTACCAGCAAGCCCTCCTTACATATGATATGCCCCAATAAAGTCCCAAAGGGTGTAGTAAACACACACTTCTTAATGTTGAGGGATATCCTCAACTACCTACACCTCTCAAACATTAACCTTAAATTGTCACAATGGTCTTTAACTAGACCATACACTATCTAATCATCCAAATAGACTTGAAGAAACTTATGGATGAAGTCCTGGAATGCTTGCACCACTATGCATGAAAAAATAGTAGCGCATTCTTCAACCCAAAGGGCATGACCATGTATGCAAAACTTCCCCACTTAGTGGTGAAATTTGTCTTCTCCTAGTCCTCCTTTGCAATCCGACTTGGTGGTACCCTAAAAATCCATCCATAAAGGAATAGATTTTGCGCCCAAATGACTCCTTCCAAAATTTCTTTAGTGAAGGGGGTTAGAAAGGGATCAATGACACAAACTACATTCAATTCCCTATAATCCACACAGATCCTAATCTTCCCATCCTTCTTGATGTTGATTACCATCGACTTATCCACTTTGATTCTTCCACTACCTCAATGATCCCGAAGCTATCATTTTTCTATCTCCTCCTTAACCTTCACATGCAAATTGGGATTCATCCGGTAGGGCCTTTTCCTAACCGGCATGCACACATCCTTCAGTTTTATCTTCATCTCCCCCAAGGAATGGTGAACACCTTTGAGCTCATGGTACCCATGGGAATAAATCCTCAAATTCATGCAATAGATCAATGATCTTAGATACTTCCTTCTCCGACTAGTAATCTCCAATAATAGCTTCCTTAGGTTCTTCTCCTAAACCGATGTTAACTTTCTTCATCTTTAAGGGCTCATGGTAGGCACACGCACGAGTATCAACACTATGTCCACTACCTCGTGTGTCCCTATAGAATGGCTAACATCTAAGCTTTCCGATTCCTCTCCATCAATCACATACACCAACTTTCCTTTTTCTTTTTCCAAACACGCACTCAAGTTGTAACTCTTCTGTTTCCTCTACTTCTTCTTCAAAGCGTGCCCCCAATCCTTAGTTCACCTAGTAATTCCAACAACCTATCTTCCATCCTTGGCACTATCCCCCATGGTAAGGCACTTGATACCCTACAAGGCCTTATCAATCGATGGTTTGGTACTCCGATACTCAAAGGTTTGAATAAGGTCAGCCACGAGCTCTTTCAATTCCTTGTCTGGCGTGGTGTGTCTCGAATGAATATACCATGCACGTGCATGCAACCCTATGTAATGTAGAATACAACTTGTGCACCTAGAGGGATGGTGGAAAAGCTTCCATGCACCTTCTCTCCAAACCCATTCACACTCCTGGATATGGAAAGAGGTGGGCTCCTTCCCATGGTAGTCCTTGATGATGGTGGGCACATTGCTCCTAGAAAATCTGACAGAGAGAGCAATTCTTACCTCACGCCACTCTAAAAGGCTCTCCTTGATGTGTAGCCCACCACCGAGCCACTGCTACTATGCCGAGCAAGACATAACTTAACATCCCCTTATTCCTTCTCATTCTTCCACTAAGCTTCCACCTCCTAGTAAAGATCTCAGGAAGGCTCCTCCTAAATACTTGGGTAGTTTCTTTTCCTCCAAGGCACCGAACCATGCATGCCTTTATTACCTTGGTCACCGACCTCTCAACTACTATCCCATCAATTCATAAGTCCCATGCACCCAATTTTCACATGCCAGACTAGTGGTATCACTCACTGATTGAGCATATTCAAACTAGATAACCCCATTAGTAGGGTGTATCATCTCAGGGTCTCTGATTGAGCACACATATATCCTATCCAGAACTTCTTCCCCAATGGTTCAATATAGGGTGTCGACTTCCCATCAGCCAAGGGTATAATGACCCATTCCTCCTTGTTCTCAAAGCTTGATGTACCCTTTGTTGAACCAAGGTCCGTATTGTTCTTGTAACACCAAGGGCACCCAAGTAGTGCTAGGAAATTGTCCGCCTCGGTGAGCACCAAGACTTCAAAGTCCCCAAGTAAACTTAGCTCCCTGATAGTGATAGCTGCATCCTTTAAGACACCGATGGGCATTTCCTTAGTCTTGTTTTCCATATACAACACATTCAAGATGGTCTGTAATGTAGGTCTTCCCATCTGATGCCATGCATCCAAAGTTAGAACATTAACCTCCGCGCTCAGTGTCAATGAGGATATTACTAAGGAGCCATCCATCTACAACTGCATTCAACATGATCTCCTTATCATAGTCAAGGCTATGAGGGGGAAGGTTCACGTGCAAGACCTTCCTCTCGCGCTCTCCTCCAACGCGTGGTACCTTCTCTCTCAACCATGATCCTAGAAAGGGAATGATATTCTCCTGCCTTAGCATTCTACACACCTCCTTGACCTCATCCAAGTCATCCTTTGGCACCTCGACTCTCCTTCCTTGTTCCTCCCTCCTGGATTTCTCCTTTAGACACTAGATTTCCCTTATAAGCTCCAAATGACATCCATGGTGTCCTGATATATCTCCTTTTGATGTGTGGGGTCTGATACTTTCCATGAATGACCTCCTCCCTTGAAACTAGGTTCTTCTATCTTGGTATCTCTCTTACACACGTGGCTTCTACCCTTGTTGTTACCAAGATAGGCTCCAAACCTGCATCCCATGTTACCCGAGGCATCCACTATATGTCTCCTTCTTAATACTAACCATTGCAGCAGCCCTTGTCCTTCCAGTGCTACTGATTCATATGCTCAAACAATTCTAGGCACTCCTCATACTTATGCTTCTTTCCACACCATGAGCACTGCAAAAAGTCCAGGCATTCACATTTGTAATGCTCAAGATCCACAATTGAAACAGTTCCACGTGGGAACTCACTCCTTCCTCCTCCATGGTTACCATGACCATGAATCCTCCTCAAAACCTCTTCCACGTGTGCCTCCATCTGCACGCTCCTCATAACGGTGATCATCACCCTTAGAACTACTAACAACACTAGTTTGGTGTACCCCCCATGATCAATGGCCTCATGGATCTAATCAATGAGCCTACAGTCCTTAGTATCATGGGTTGTAGAAGTGAAAATCTTGTAGTAACAAGATACATTCTTCCTGATTACACATTATAACAAGGGGAACCTACTCGCATCATGGTCCCCATGAAAATTTCACAATCTACCACCACAACGTGCATACTATCCTCCAGGGGAAATTATCCTTAACGTGCCCCTCTATTTCACAATCTATGCACCACAAACCACTACAGTCTCATGGGCTGAGTTCATGCGAACAATTTTTCCAACTACTTGCCATAGCAGCAATCTGAGCCTCCAAGAATGGGCTAACGCTAGTATCAACACTACCAATAGCCTTGGCATGTAGGGCAAGCTTCCAATGCCTCATGCATGGTCTATAAAAAGTTTTATGAGATAAGGCCCTTCTAAAAGGGGTGATCAACCCTCCAACAAACCACTGAGCATGCTGTGAAGGGTGAATATCATATGATAATTTAGACAAGAGAGTTTTAAAGCACATCATACTCCCACACACTCTCTACCATTCCTTGTTAAATCTCCTTCAAAGCGCTGATGCTCTTTTGCTCAAACTCAGAATGTGGAATTCTTCCAAGAATGCATTCTTTAAGGTAATATAGTCCACCACTATTTGATGAGGGTCATACTTCCTATACCAGCTATGTATGCACGCCCTTACAACATGGTTACAAACTAACTAGCCTTCCATTCTGGGGTTGTGACACCCTTCACACACCATATAGTTCACATTTGTGAACATGTTCCACAACATCCTCAATACCTCTATAATCGGGAAAATGTAGAGACATTTCAAAGAAAACTTGTGGGGGTGGTTAGGGCCCAAATCCTCCTCCACTAGATCCTTGGTTTCCACCTATATTTTCCTCCACCACCTAATCCACTAGGTCCACTAGGTCCTGAACCACCAGATCCACCAGGCCCACTAGGTCCTGAACCACCAGATCCACCAGACCCACCAGCTCCTACTCCTCCTGAACCACTAGATCCACCAGCCCACCAGTCCTAAAGTGGTCATGCCAAGGGTCCCCATAGTTCCACTGAGCTGCATGCCTACGGTTTGCAACAATGCCCCACTACCAATAGTATACCCCACGCCACTCCCAGACGTGAGACCAAATGCTTGTGTGCCTATACCTTTCCCAAAAATTCCTAACATTGGGCTGTGTTTGCAGCCATAGAAGTCCCAAATGAGAAATTATACCTCCTGGGCATAGAACAATCACCTCTAATGTAACCAACTAGATTAGCAATATTATCCCCCGATATGGAAAACCAAGCACCAGGGTCCTGGTCACTAGGTGGGCTCAGATGCGCACCAATGGTTCTTCTTTCTTCACGTGATGAAATCTCATCAGAAGCCAAAGGGTTTCTCTCACGTGCTTGCCAAGATGGGGTCACACAGACTACTCAGCTCCACATCCTCAACGTGAACCTCAAATCCTTCCCGTAACATCTGCCACCATACATCCATCACACCTACAACCTCACATCATCTAACAATCTCCCTTTCACGTGCTTCACCATACTTGAGTCATCTCTCCTCCCTTTCTTTTTCCGCCACCACAACATCTACCATCTTCCTCCACCCTAGCTTCCTCACCCAATGCTCAGAATGGTTTAGCCGACCATTGGGAAAGCCTCTAAACTCATGGTAATCATCAAGATCTTTAGAGCTAGAGGGAAAACACGTAGAAACAATCCTCTGGGATCCCTCAAAAACTCAAACTCAACAACCTCCAGACAAGAATATGTGGAAATGGCATACTCCAGAGTGTAGCTAGCCAATACTCCTTTCCACCAATGATCCACAACATGGGTCCACATCAGATCTACATCCTGTAGCCTTTGGTATTCTTCTTGGGTCCACACATGTGATCCATAATGCCAACTTGATCTAGATGCATAGGCTGAGAGCCATTCATACAATTCCACAGGGAAGCAAAAAAAAAAGTTTCATACAGATCATGGTAGAGATTCTCTTCTACCCATCTACGCATCAAACTCAGGTCCAGTGTTGAATCTCTGAGAAAATTCATCCTCCATGCTCTTGAACCACGATTCAACACTTTCCAACATTAACCACTCTATCATTACTCATTACATAGATCATGATGTATGCTAAATCCCACTACAACTTTGAAAAGAGGTCCTAGAAACAAAACCAAGATGTAGTCATTTTTACTCCTATCACAAAAGAAAGGAACCCCATGCGCGCTGGCCTATCACCCAACTGAAAGTGGGCACTCACCCGAGGCACGTGCGGGTACCGAGTCTCTCTTTTATGTGAGTTTAGTGGGAAACATCATCTATGATTTGTGTAAGAGATTTCAGAAGGGAAGTTAGGACATACAAGAACCATAGGGCTCAGAATGGCCTCTAGATCCTTGCAGTCATTTTAGATTGAGTACTTAATAGAATCCATAACATGTATTATGATAGAAAGAAACATACAAGCATCCATACTTAGCATGAAAGGAAAGAGAACTCATAAGAGAGAAGTATGCATCAGAATCATTGATATTCATGTATATAATATGCAACCTTATTACATCCATGAAACCATTACAGAGGGTCACAGAGAAGCAAACCACAGTCATGCATTAAACTGGACTTATGTAACTAAGCTACCAAAAAGAAAATTTACAACCCCCAAGCCTAATGCATCTCTCCCAAATACAAATATCCACTGACAGAGTCCTCACAACATTTCTACAAAGCTCCGCTCACTCTCTATACATCCCTTTCTATCTCTCAGGTGTTTGTATTTATAGCTTTCTTGGACTACCAACTCACCCTCCAGTGCCCTCAGATCTGGTGCCAAGTGTCTGAATGTGGTCCTCCATGTGAGCATGCTTCTCTAGGCCTGAGCTTTCCACTTTATCCCATGATGTTCTTCTAGAAGATTCTGTTGCAGGCATGCTCCTTCCTGGGCCAACCTTTCGCCAGAATGGCATCTTATCCACGCGTAACCGGGTCATGATTTTCACGTGTTCCATTATAGATGTCAAAATCAACTAAATCTTGATCCCTTCACATGTCACCTACGAGATTCCTTAAACCATTATCTTGCGTGCCATTCCATAACCGGGATCTTACGTGCCTAAATGCCTTCATACTTGGTCAATATTCTAGGGTCCAACACATCTCCAGAGCACCATGGAATTTTATGTACCTCATGTACCTCACATGTCAGGGACATAAAACCTTGAAAAATTCACCCAACCCTCTAAGGTAAACTTTTGGTCACCCATGTGACCCGCTTCCAACCCCTCAATGCTTTAAAGCTGATTTTCTAGCTCTCACTCCCTGCTCGTCGATCATTGCCACATGTCACCATCTTGCTCACCATGGAAATTTATGTCCCTCATGTCAATTTGAGGTGATGGAAATTAGGGACAAAAAATGCACCCAAAGACTCTCTCTGTGCATAATTTTTGATTTTTTTTAAAATCCTCACCTGTCATTTTCTTCTTGGTTCTTACATCTAACTCTCTCATGCACAATTCTTCCTCCAAAATCCTTTGCAACTTCCCACCACCACTCCACCATTACTGAACCTCAAACCAAATTTGTCACAAAATTTTTTTTTCCACTCCATGAAATCATATAAGTCTCAGAAGGAGATTTGAGAAAACAAGGAAAAAGCAAAGAACAAAGAGAAGAAAACAATGAAAATCTCCATTGTTGTGAAACGGAGATTCATAGAAATCTTAAAACCAATTAGGCACGAAGCAACACACCTTTTTTATTGTTATTCACTCTCTCTAAAAATCATTAGAAAAACACCTTCAATCCCTCCTTGTGCTACACAAAACATTCACAATGAAGAAATCTTCTTTCCGGCCCGATGAAGAAAAAGTTGGATTTCCCACAAATCAAGTTATCGATTGAAACAAGATTTCACTTGAAGCATAAGAAGAAAAAACACACATAAAAATATAATTTTATTTTTACAAATGGAGGAGAAAATAAGACTTGTAATTTTCGAGGTCCATTAATGGTTGTCGTGTCAAAAGCACTACTAGGGCCAAGAATTGAAAGATTAAAATCTCCTAGACTATTGAGTGGGTAGGCATAAAATTTTAGAGAGGTGATATTGGCCAAAAACCCATATCATAAAAATTCATTCCACATCAATCCAACCTTTAGAATCCTAATTTCTAAAATATTAGGTCTTCTATATAGGGGACTGCTATTTTGGGAAAGCCATCAATAGAAGAACGTGCAAAGGAGATAGAGACATTGAGATGTACTGCAGCTGAGAATTCATCAGAACAAACATTTTGGCACTTACTAAAAATAGTAAGTGGTCCCACAAGCACCTGCCAAAAATAGAAATTTGATCTAGAAGGAGAGAGGAATGCAGGAGAAGGGGAAATCAGAGTCGCAACATTCAATTGAGGTTCGAGGGATTTTTTTCATACTTACTAAAAATAGTAAGTTGTTATTTCTAGGAAAACATGAAGCAAAAGTGGATGTGATAGAAGTTGGTACAACCCTTTACCTGTGAGTAGGAGATAGAAGACAATGATGTCTTGTACATGGACCTGAATGACCTAAGAACTCGCATGACAACCAGATATTGAAAGAATATTAAAGATCGATATTCACCAATGGCTTATTCATTACCAAAGGACACCCAAAGTGTTTTTCCAAAGTCTTTAGTTGATCCTAACCTCGCTCTCACCACTATGAGCCCGAAACATGAACCATCCAAGCTGACAATGGTATAACAATGGTGGACATCATCCCTAGAACCATCTCACTTTCTTTGTAGATACCGACATCACCCAACATGGTCGTCATCTCAAAAGACAAGACCTTTCATGATTGGGAAATGATGGATGCATACATGCAAGGGGTCATACTTGGGTCATGGTTGAAAATAGGGAGAAATACCTCAAGGATTCCCAAGAACCTTCAAAGGTGTGAGTTATGAGAAGGATATTCAGATGTCATCACTCTCCTCAATAGAGTAATGGGAGAAGCGAGACACAAGATAATTTCAAGACTGGATGGTCCTTTTCATCTTGACGCGTTGTGAGAAGGAAAATAAAGAATTGATCAAAGGCGATCATCAGTGACAACCTCCATCTACAACTACTCCAAGTACCCATGATGAATAAGTTCCACATGAATTATCACTTGTTCTACCTCCTTGCTAGCTTAAGATCATTCAAGATATTGGCTCTCACGAAACACATTGCCACCAAGGTTCCTACGTTCAAGAAACTTCCATATGTGGTGATGGAGGAAAGCCATAGGAATTTTGCTTACATGAATGATGCATTCAAAATGTATGTGGTCCAAAGCTTAGAAGGGGATCCAAAGCTAGGATGTCATCACAAGTGACATCCTTGATCAAGAAATATGGTTCTTATTTCATACAATTCTCGACCTTCTCCTACCTGTGAGTTGTTGGCTTCGACCAAGCTCCACTAAGGCTGCCTAAGTACCTTAGTGACCAAATTTTATTATTCGAGCTCTACAGAAAGATCATTCAAGTGAATAATAATATTATAAGCAAGATGAATAAGTTAATTCCATGTCCTATCTCTCTTAGATGCAAGAGCTCAAATGATGCATCTCATCCGAAGGCTACTTTCGATCATTTGACTTTGCATTACCACATCGCAAGGAGTTGATTACCAGGAATATATTTGAAAATACCTAAGAATACCTATCCTATGTATGCGTGAGGTCCTTGGAAATCATGTTTGAGGTAATCAATTGGGACATCACGAACCGGAGGAAAATGAGGAACTAGCATACAAATTATAGGATAGTGTAAATCAGAAAATTCAAAAATTGGAGTATCTATAGTGGGCAAGGATACAACTAGTGATGAGGTTGTTGGTCTATTTAAAGAATACATCAAGAAAGAGGTAGGAAACCCATATTCCTTCACTAAGGATACCCTCGAGTTCCTCTCAGAGATACAAACCTCTATTGCACTTATCACAAAGAAACATTCATCATGGTTCGTGAAGTTGAAATACATCAACAATGTTGCTGATGGATGGACATATACCTTGGCCCACATTTACATTCCTCATGTCAAAAAGTGGATCCCGTAGTAACTCATTTCAGAAAAGTGATTGGAGGAACATGGACCTTATCGAGCGTGAAATGGAAACCAGACAGGAAGTGAGATCAAATCCACTACAAAGGTGGCTCATTCTTCTTTGTAATTATTATTCTTTCTCCTCTTTTTCTCTCTTATATCTTCTCACCCAACGCTCTCTCATCAATTTAATATTTTTGAGTTGTGGTTTACACTTTTTAATATAACTTTAAGTGACTTTAAAAACATAATGTAAACTGTAAGTCACCTCGATTTTATAAAAAGGGACTTAAATATTTAAGTGGAATATGAATAGTCTAAATTCAAATTAAAGTATTTGAAAATTCATCAGGAAGATGAAGAGTTTCCTTCTCTTCTATAAATTGTAACAAGCTCCTCGTTTAAGCTTCTTCTTGGAAAACTTCGAGACTTCTTAGATATTGGAGCTATTTTTTTGGTGCATTCATGACAGAGATATCCTTATGAAGAGAGAAAAGATATAGAAAGTTTCTTCCATTTTTCCTACACAAAAATGTATTCTATTTCTATGTTATGTATAATTTCTGCTTGAGCTTCAATAAAGGAAGAAGGAATTTTAGTGTTTTTGACTAAGGAGCTTAGTGCTCATTAAATTCTATTTTGTCTTGTTGTTGTTACATAGATTTTTTTATTCTAAATTCAAGTGCATGTAATGAAATTTTTGGCTAGTGTATGCAAGTCTCTAATTTTCTACTTGTAACATTAGTTTCTCTTTTCTAACTTTCTCACTCCCTTTCCCACTTTCCTAGAAAATTCTTGTCTTACAGATATATGCAATATTTTTCCATAGGGTCAGTGGAGTGCACCTGTTGGATCCCCAACTGAAAATCCACCAAGATAAAACTTACTTTTACTCACGCATGCACATATGATAGTTGCACTGGTTAAGTAGAGGGACTTAGAATCCCATAGCGTTGGCAAGATAACCAAAAATTTGTCCTTGATAAATTTTCTTGCCAACACTATTATAAATCAATTAAATTCGGTTAATATCCCTTTTGAGGATGAAGTGAAATAATTTTTATTCTTATTTTCTTTTCCAGATAGTGGGGATAATTTTATAATGGTTAGTAATATGACATCTGCTACTAATATTTTAAAGTTTGATGATGTGATTGGTATAATTCTAAATGAAGAAATATGCAAGAAAAATTCGGAGATTCATCATCCGGGAATGCTTTGAATGCGTAAATCAGAGGAAGGAAAAAGGAGAGATATAAGAGAAAGAGTAATGGGGAATTAAAGTCTAAGAGTGGCATATCTAAATCCAGAGGTAGAAGAATAACCTGTTGGAATTGTGGAAAGAAAGGACATGCAAAGAAGGATTGTTGGTTCAAGGAAAATAAAGATAATGTACTAGAGATAGGTAAAGAGGAAAATGTAGCATTAGAGTAATACAATATTCCCTTATTATCTTCTTAGATGATAAAATTTAATCATGGGGTTTAGATTCAAGAGCTTATTTACATGCTACCCGTAATAAGGGTTATTTTAATAATTATGTCCAGGGTAATTTTGGGCATGTTTATTTAGGAGATGATGAACCATGTAATATTACTAGTAAAGATGAATTTCATCTTAAATTTCAGAATGGAAATACATGGTTATTGAAATATGTGATGCATGTGCCAAGCCTCAGGAGAAATCTTATTTCTATAAGACAATTAGGTGAAGATGGATGCATGGTTACATTCATAGTCGATTCTTGGAAAGTTTCCAAGGGATCTCTTGTTGTAGAAAGAGGCAAGAAGGTAGGAACATTATATTTATCTACTTATATTATAGATTCCTTTTCTGTACTATCTACTTAAGATTCAGATGCAAACATGTGGCATAATTTTCTAGGCCATATGAGTAAGAAGGGAAAATAGATCTTAAAGGAAAAGGGTAAGTTATCGATTCGAAAGATGTAGATATTGATTTCTATGATGATTATATCTTTGGAAAGTAAAATAAAGTGAGGTTTCTTAAAGTTGGGGAGAAAATAAGGAACAAAAATTGGAGATTTTGCACTCATATGTGTGGGGACCACCAAATAGCTTCTCATGGAGGATCCCAATACTATGTGACTTTCATTGATGATGCCACAAAAAAGGTATGGGTTTATTGTATTAAATGTAAATTTGATGTTTTTGAAACATTTAAAATATGGAAATCCCTTGTAGAAAATCAAACTAATTTGAAGTTGAAGTGCCTTAGATCTAACAATGGTGGTGAGTACTACAACAAGGTTTTCAATGATTATTGTTTAGTGAATGGAATACGTAGAGAAAGAATGGTTCCTATAACTCCATAGGAGAATGGAGTGGTAGAAAGAATGAACATAACTATTATGGAACATGCTAGAAGCATGAGGATACATGTTGGATTACCCTTGCAGTTTTGGGCAGAAGCAGTAGATATAGTGATATATTTGATCAACTGTGGCCCCTCAAGTGCACTGAATGGTGGAATACCAGAAGAAGCATGGAATGGAAAAGAGGTCGATATTTATTTTCTTAGAGTATTTGGTTTAAAATATTTTGTGCATGTTGATAAAGAAAATAGAAATAATTTGGATGCTAAATCCAAGAGATTCACTTTTATTGGTTATGGTTCAAGATTTTGGATTCTAGTTTTGGGATTTAGAAGATGCTAAGATTCTTAGGAGTTGTAACATTGTATAGAATGAAAAGAGAATGTATAAGGATTAAGTTTTGGTACCCAAGAATGAATTGAGTGAAGAGTTTGTTGAGAAAAGTGCATTCTCAGATTTAAAACAAAAATCCATGTATTACATCAAGGCGTCATTTAGGGTGACTGATGTCGGTTAGAGTAGGATCGATGTCGATTAGGTGAACTGACATCGGCTATAGAGGAACTGACATCAGTTACAGGAAACCAATGTCGATCCATCATTAGATTTGGACACGAACATCCAAGGTCCGAATCAGCCTTAGGCACCCCAAATTTTTGTAAGGTCTCAAAGAGTAAGTAAACCTCTAGAAAGATTTACTCCTTCATTATTTTATCTTTTATTGACTGATAGTGGTGAACCAGAAATTTTTGAAGAAGCAATGTAGTAGGATACCCATGTTGAGTGGGAGCATGACATGGATGAGGAGATGGATTCCTTGAAATAGAACTAGACATGGGATTTGGTCAAGTTGTCAGTAGGTAAGAGGAAATTGCAAAACAAGTGGGTTTACATGATCAAGGAGGAAGAGGGTGGACAAAAAGATACAAATCAAGGCTTGTGGTAAAAGGATTTGCACATAAACCAAGTATTGATATATTTTTTCCCGTTGTTAAAATGACTTCCATCAAGTTATTTATAGTTTAGTTGCAATAGAATATTTGCATTTAGAACAACTTGATGTTAAGATAACTTTCCTTCATGGTGATTTGGAGGAGGAGATCTATATGAATTGGTTACTTGGTTATGAAGTCAAGGGTAAGGAGAAACATGTGTGTAGGTTGAAAAAGAGCTTGTATGGGCTCAAACAAGCTCCAAGGCAATGGTATATGAGGTTTGATAATTTTATGCATGATCATGGTTATATGAGATGTGGATCTAACCATTGTGTTTATTTCAAGAAGCTTGGAAATGGGAGCTATATTATTTTTTTACTATATGTGGATGATATGATTATTGCATGATCTAGTATGCAGGACATTGGTGAGCTTAAAGAAAAATTATCTCACACATTTGCAATGAAGGATTTGGAGCTGCAAAGAAAATCCTTGGCATGAAAATTCACAGAGACAAGAATAACAAGAAATTGTATTTGTCTCAGGAGGATTATATCAATAAGGTGTTGAAAATATTTAGAATTCAAGATGCAAAACTTGTAGGTACATCTATGGCTAGACACTTTAAATTAAGAAAATATCAGTGTCCTACATCACATGAGGAGGTCGAGTACATGTCATGAGTTCCATATACTTCAGCAGTTGGGAGTCTTATATATGCTATGGTTTGTACTGTAATAGACATTACGCATGCAAGCAAAGTGAGTTGTGAGAAGATTTATGGCCAATCCAGGTAAAGAGCATTGGAAAATATTCCAATGGATTCTCAGGTATTTGAGAGGGACATCCGACATGTAGTTATGTTATGGAGGGTCAGATACTACTTTATGGGGATATGTTGATTCAGATATGGCTAGAGTTTTGGATGGTAGGAGAAGCACCACTAGATATGTATTCACATTAGGTGGGATGACAGCTTAGCTTGATTTTGAGATTGCAGAGGGTTGTGGCCTTATCTACTATAGAGGGTGAGTATGTTGTAGCTATAGAGGATAGAAAATTGATGATATAAATGATCATGTTAAAGTGAAATTCATTTGGAAAAGAATGAAAAACATTTAGTTAAGATATCACTTCATATAGAAAGTGTTGGAGGATGGGAAACTGCAGTTATAGAAAATTCATATGAATGAGAACCCTGTGGATATGCTAACGAAGTCATTGGTAAAGGAGAAGTTGGAGCTACACTCCACTTCTATTAGTCTTCAAGTTTGATACTTGAAGAGGAAGAAACAAAGCTAGGAGAGGAACCAAGGATGGAGTTATGTAGGATAGTGCAAAAATTTATCTCCAAGTGGGAGATTGTTGAGATTGTGGAGCTGAATTACTTCACAAAGGAGCTTATTTACAACTTGCAAGTTTCCACAAAGAATCAACATCATTCAACTCGACTAGCGTTGATCACCGAGTGACGTCACCACCTAGCATACTAACCAATATCATTTACCTATGCGTGATTTTTTATATTTAAGTTACGGGAATTAAATCTAATCTTTGTTATAAATTTTATCTAATGGTTGTAAATGAATGGCTAAAGTGCCCTAAGTTTGTATAGGCTTATATAAGCTAGGAAACTAGGGTTAGAGGTTATATTGGGAGAATTATAAGAAGGAATTCTTAGAGAGATCTTAGAGAATCTTATGAGAGGAAAAGTATTTTACATCATGTAAGGTGTGGAAGATTGTAGATATTCAATTGTATAACCTTTAAAATAATTTATTGGCTATTTCTTAGTGGATGTAGCCCACACCGAGTGAACCACATTATATCTTATGTATTTTCTTCTATTGGTTATTTCTGTTTATTACTTACTTGTTTTAATTTGATATATATATATATATATATATATATATATATATATATATATATATATATATATATATATATATTACGGTTTGTGTAACCCCCAAAAAAACCTACAAAATGACTATATGTTTTCCCAAAACAAAGACTCGACTACAATATATATATATGCCCTAAAAGCTTTAGGTCCTCTGAAATCCTCAAAACAAGTAAGTACTAATCAAATTAGATTTTGAAAAACTATCTTCTATATTATAAATATTGGATTTACGAGACCACTTCTATCAAGTGGAGAGTGTTCCTAATTTCTTATATTTACTAAAATAAATTTAAAGTATAAGATATATTTTCTTTTATTATTTCTTTAAATTTATTTTAGTAAATATTCCCCCTCCCCCCTTCCAAAATTCATAAAACTAAAAATATGTGTGCATTTCATAACACTAAAAATGTGTACACATTTCATAATTCCATAAACACATATATATTATAATGTGTACATGTTTTAGGTACAGAAATTACCTAACCTACCGAACAATAACGTATACACGTTTTGGCTAATTTCAATTTTTTGTCTTGTTTTTAGCCCCCATTTTGGTACACTTACCCTTTATTCTTATTATTTCTACTACTACTTCTCTTTCAAATTTTTAAAATTACTAAATAATGAATGTTATTAATGATTAGAATAACCAAATTAATGTGATATCTAGAGAAACCTGAATTTAGCAATTTATCATTTGGAAACGACAACTTTGGATTTACACCTTAATTATGACTTGTGCGCACATTCTAACCCTAATCAACCTATCACTATCTCACTTCTATGAATTTATTATCTATCCAAACTTATCAAGAGCTTAAATAATTATTTTAAATAATGTAAAACAATATAATATCCACAAGTATCTTACCCAAAATATTGTCTCACTATTTGTCCGTATGGAACCATCACGTTGTGACCAAAATGTCCCTTAGTTTGGTCCTATGACATATGGTCCCATTTCTCATCACCCAATGGTAAATTTTACAATTTTATATCTTTTCTTAGGTTGGTTCATATCCCATAGGTTGGCATTAATACAAAATTAAACCCATGAACATATATAACAGAAAATTCAACTCACTTATTTACCCACGTGATACTCATCTAGAAATATCAACACTACTCATTGCAAAACACATTCCTAAAGAACTATATGCTCTCTTAAACACATTAAAAGCAACAACACAACTGATAATAAACCCATACATAGGTTTGAATCCAAAACAACTAGGTTCAAGAACAATGCTTCTAATTTCATATACTTTCGAGTCAAGTCAAGCTTAGCTTAAGCATGCCAAGCCATTGTCTCTCATCATCAAATGAAAAAGTTGTTAAAGTAGTTGCATGTATATAAATATCAAATGTTAGGTGGAGAATTACATTTTTTTGAGGCCTCTTCAGAGTAGTGCTAACACATGTGGTACATGGGAAATTCAACCCAATCACTAAATTTTTATAGGGGTCTTCTACCCATGGTCGGGGTTTGAGGGTATATCAAATCACATAGAAGGTTTCACATATGTGTGACACCTAGGGTTATAGTTTGGAATTCATCATAGAGTATTGAAAATATCTAGATAGTTACCAAGCACCAACACATCCCAATAGGAAACTATATAATTCAAGACCAAACTGCATCGACACTCTAAAACAAGTCATACGATTCCATACTAGCTTAGTTTACGATTCTGCTTATAATACAAAGTACCTCTATGTAATTTTTGGTCTTCTCAGTTACTTTAACACTCCTAGATCATATATTTTATTTTGTGATCAAATAAGTACACTTTTTCTCTTATGTTGTGAGAAATCATTTTTATTGTTATATTTGAAATTTACTTTGGGAGCTATATTTTGGTTTGTGTTAATTTTATTTAATTAACCAAAATATATGACTATACCCTTATGCCATTAAATAAATAATAAACATATCACAACATCCCCACCTATTTAATTATTTATGTTGTAATAATTTAGTGAACCTACCCCTTGATTGAATCTCTTAGCTTACGCAAAAAACCTAGCTTCCTAGGGTTCTTGTTTTTACTATGGTGTTTGATCCTTTTTCACATTTTAGAATTTTTATCCTCTATGATTTCATGGTTTATTGTTTATACCCTTTTAAATTTTTATGAAATACAAGAAAATAAAAAGGAATATAAGGTCATTCCACGTGGTTAATCCGATTAATTAACTTCCAACATTAATCATCCAAATATCAAAACAATGCATTAATACTTACAACTAGTGGTCAAAATACGCTACAAGATTACAAACACAAGAGGGGAGATGCACTTAGATATAAAAATGATATAATAGATATTTGGGTGTATAGCTTAGAGCATCTAGGAGTGTAGAGACTAAATATACTTCATTCCCGACACTACAATTGGAAGATTACATAGTATATAACCATATAGGTCTATCAAGAATGTTTATACAGTCCCTAGACATGTTGTATGATCTTGTACCTTCTTAGAATGTGGTTTTCCAACTTCTTTTCCATTTGGTTGTGTATAAATGTGTCACTTTTAAACCCTAAGTGTTTCACAATATTGAAACCATATGAAAATAGCTAAATCAAACTCAAACCCTAACCATAGGTAATGCAGACCAACAACATTAGAGTTTAGGTTGAAGTACAATTAGATAATTTCCTACATCAGCACTTACTACTCGAAGGTGAATTAAATTACATGTAGTTCTCAACCTAGAATGTAATATATATGAATGCAGTTAATTTGTAACTTGAACTACTTTAACCATGTTTGGGATGATTGTGCTCTTGGTAGGAGGCCGAGTTGGGATCTTTTGGTGTTTGGAAATGAGGGAAGATGAACTACTTGGCCTAGTTTAGTGCTTCATAATTATAGTAGTGGATTCCCTAGTGGATTTACATCAACTTTGGGAATAATTAGGGATCCTTGAGTTCCTTTTATTCTAGTATTTTTAATAAGAGCTCAAGGGAGTTCTTAGTGATTCTAGGTTGTTGAATAAGGTGATAAAAACTTGATTATATAGGAATTTGAAGGTAATTTTTCATGTAAAGACCAACTCAGAGTATAAAAGACCCATTAAATATAATGAAATTGAAACTAAAGTTGGAGGATAAGTAGTTCCAAGATGATACATGTCAGCCATGACTGTAAATTACATCCCGACCTCCCGTTATAAAATTTTGGACATGGAAAGAATGGATGAAATATGGAAGTCAGTATCATGATGATTAGAGGTTAAGTACCAATTTTATACCTTTATACTCAAAATTTGATAACACGTCAACATGTAGGAATAATCAAGTTAGGAGAGAGATAAAAGATGTATTGAGTGGGGATAGGATGTGGGTGTTTGTCTTAGCCAAGAAACACAATCATAACCAATAGTTTTAAAATGATAAATTGCCAAATTTGAGTGTCTACATTTTCCCCTTTCAAGGTATGACATGAAAATGAAATGATTAAATGAAAATGATACCTAAGTGCATAAACATGATTTTTATTTGCTCAATTTTTTTCGTCTATATGTGTTGGTGTTGGCATGATCCATGATGAAACCTACAACACATAGTGTAGTCAATGTCCATAGTAGAAATTGAATTGTAACTCAAATGTAAATATAGAATTCTAAACTTACCAAAGTGAAATAAAAAGATGTGAACATGGAAGGAATAAACTTATTTGTTTTTGCAGAGGGAAGAGCTCACATTTCCTTGCTTGTAGTTAGAGATTTGAATTGTATTTATAAAATTTCCAAAGGATTGGGGGTGAATTGTGCCAAAGGAGAAACTAAAGTATTGGTTACATGCAACCCAATACAAAATAGAAGATAGAAGGAGAAGAAAAGAGAGATATACCATGACACCCCATGAAGGAAAAAGACCATGTATCAAAGTTTTTAGTAACCATGATATCTTCCCCTTTGAAAGAGGATAGGAAAGGTATACTTCCTACAAAGAACTAAACTTATTTTATAATTTCCATAACCCCATGACTCACACCATTGTAGATGGATATAGGCCCAATTTTGTATATAGAATCAAATTATAAAAGACAATGGGTTCCCAATGCACACCCCATATTTCACACAACTCAATAGGAGTATGTAATACTATGAAATAATGATGGGGAAGGAGAACCATGAACCCAAAACCATGTATTTTGTAACTAAAACTGAATATTATAATAAAAAAGTATTGAAATATTCATGCCCCTTGTAAATTATTCTTAACTATGTCAATTGAGTCTACGATTATGTCAAAAACTATATCCATAAGTGGAAATATAAAACAATAGAAAATTCTAGTGTGATTTCCCCATGGTAGAAACATATGGTAGGGTTAGGAATGTCCATACGGTCCTAACCTTTCTAAATGGTTTTGAACATGTGGATTTTTTCTGAATTTCTATATCTAGAGATGTTTTTGAGGATTTGTTCCCTGTTGAAACTTGTTCCCAAACCCAAAAGTCTTCTTGTAGGTGTAGAATATATCCTTATGAATGCCCCCTCTTTTGAGGTGTGTGTGATAAAGAATTTGAGCATGTAACTCAAAATAATAAATGTATACCATTAACTATACATCTAATCAACTATAGAAGGATGTGGAGTACTTGAAATGGTGGCTACCTTTGAGAACATGTACCTACAAAAGGGGTTCTGCATGGTGACAACCATGACACACAAATACATAAGTAATAATAGAAACAATAATAATAGTAACTGTTGGTGCTCATTCTTATCCTCTTATTCTATTTGCCATTTTTCCCCCTTTGTTCTACATGCTCTAAGATGTTTTTCTTCAAATTTGGTGGTATGCAAACTTTGTTCTCCAGATTGAATACTTTCAAAAGCTCATAAAATTATTATTTTGCCCCTTTTAAAAGAAAAATACATGCATGCCCTCTTTTGTGCCCTAATTTTTCCAAATCCACAGGCATCTATCATTTTTTCCATCTTTCTCACCTTTGGAGCTTGTGGTTGCTCGTTTCATGCATTTTTGCCCTCAAAAATATATCCCCATGGTCGTAAATTTCATAAAATCAATTTCCCTTTGTTTTTTGACCAAAAAAATCCTTCACCCACGAAGAAAAAATCAAATTCAGGCATCTCTGGTAAATTCTGTGTTTTTTTACGGTCATACAGTGTCATTTACCCATCAAAATTAAGCTCAAACATCCCCTCATACATGGCCATTTTTCGTTGGTCAAGGATCAGCGGTTTCTTTGAAAACTTAACATTTTTTGGTGTTTTGGAAAAATTCAAAATTTCCCCACAACTCCGCAGGAGGACACATGTCACATTCTCATGCAAAGGCAAAATGGGAGGCTCGCGGAGGACTTAGGAAAGTTTTTCCTCTTTGCGAAGGAAAAAAAGGGTGGCGGGCATAGAGGAGAGTGCGGGCTGCTAGAGGAAAAGGGAAAATTTTTCCCTTTTGGTAAAAAGGACTTAATGTGGAAATTTGAGGCATGGCTCCGCGATGAACCAGTGACTAACACATGGCAAGGAAGGAATCGGAGGCGTAGGCCCATGGAGGCAAAGTCAAAAATTTTCCCTTGGTGAAAAAGGGGTGTAAAAATGTGATTTGAGCCACAAATTATCAGTGATAGAGAGATTGACACATGTCAAGGATAGAGGCAGAGGTGCAGTCATGGGGGAAAAGTGAAATTTTTCCTTTTTCAAAAAATATAAAAATGTGTAGAATTAAGCCATGACTTCAATGGGACCCACCATATGCCATGTGTTAGCACCAAATTTCAAGGGCGGAGGGGCGGAGAAAAATTCAAAATTTTACATTTTTCCAAAAATGTTAAAAAGTCAAAAAGTGATCCCAAATCCATTCCCAATTACATTTTGACACATGGAGGGCTCAGATTGAAGGGATAAAGGCAAATCAATGATAATTGTACATTTTCTATTTTGGCCACCATTTTTGCTCCAGGAAGTGTGGAAATGTAAATTTTGCATCAATTTTGATCAATTTTTGGCAAATTCGTGTCGTTTATGCCTGCAAGGACCAATGCAAGTAGTTTTAAGGATCAATTTGTAGATTTGAGGTGTTTTTGAAATGATTTTTTCCCTAGCCCGTGTAAAACATGAAAAATCAAATCAAGAAGTTGCAGAATCAAATTTAGAAATGATAAGGATGAAATAATGAAATGAAAAGGGTCTACATGCTTAGAGAATGATAAACATGCCTCCACATTGGATAATGATGAAGGATTTGTAATGATTCACCTTTTTAAAAAATACACTGCAACTTTTGTTGCTAATACATTAAAACGTCCTTTTTGTGAATCATGTTAGAATTTTGTAACAAACTTGATTTTGGGAATATTATTTTCTTGGGAAAGAAGGATCAAATGTAATTTAAAGTTATATAATGCATGCTTTTGAGACATGTAAGAGGTCGATAAACTTAGAAATTCACGGAAAATTTGGGAAAAATCCTGCTTCCTTGAGAAACCACCGAGAACCATTTATAATTCCTTTTTGCATAAGATTTGTATCATGTTGAATTGGTTTCAGTTTTAAAGCCATCAACAACCTTTGATATTATTTTTATAACATTCCTCTCGCTAATAAATTTGGTCATTCTGGATTATTTTGTGTTGTCTCTTGGCAAAATTTGATTGCACTTATGTTTGTAATGTTTTCAATTTGTGTTTCTTATTCCTATTGCATAGTCTTGTTTTTGGAATCTCTCTTGATCATACATGCTATCATTTCTTGTTGATAGTTTAGTGGCATCTGCAATCTCACATTCAGAAGAGCTTTCATCTGATAAAGAGATAAACAAATTTAAAATCACTTTACCTTCCTTGAATTTAGAGGTTGTTTGTAAACCTTTGGGTGCACCTTAGGTCATGATAAAATAGAGATTTTTGGATGCTTTGTTGGTTCATTTGCTTCAAGATTTTGTGGTAGGTTGTCAAAGATTGTGTGGAAGAGTGCATATCTAGGCCTCCATTTGGTGCACATATCCTAGTTGAAGGAGTACCTTAACCCCTTTGAAGCATTCTGTTGTTTAGGTGTTACAAAATTTCTTGCAAAGGTCCTCAAAGAATTTGGTAGATTCTGGTTAATCTTGTCTAAAATCTCCCACCAAAATTCATTCAAAAAAACTAATCCTACCCCATACTACCCCTGCATTGCATTGTGTGTCAACAAAGGAATCCAATCCATCTATAAAAATGCACAAAGCAAATCAGGATCATACAATGTCTTTAGCAGCCTCAACCTTGTCTTGAAAGCATTTCCATCATTTAGTAGTGACATCTCTGTTGATTTTGAATAATGGGAAATTGATCATGTTTTCTCAAGGCCATCTCCATACAACCTACACATTGCAAGGATATCTTCACCTCCTTCAAATAATAAAGGCTACAATATAGGTTCTCTTACCTTGGTTGAAAGGCACAAACTAAAATAGTTAGGACAAGATCAAGTCCTATTTGAGTGTTATCCATCTCTCCACAAATGAGTGCCAATTAAATCACATCCTCGGCTACAAAACGACACACATCATGATATATATAACTTCAAACTTCATGCCATATCTATGATGTTTCTCATAATGAAAAGGAGAACAAATTTGGGTACCAACACCAAGGTGGTGCCATTGTTAGGGACATTTTTTAGTATTTCAATATTTCAGATCCCTGGTAATACTTCTTATGTGATTTATGTGCAATTAAAAATCTGAGTATCATCTTCTGATCAGATTTATAAGGCTAGAATGAAGAGTAGAGTTCTGAGTTTGATATTTTCTTAGTTCAATCTGATCCATGTGCATACATATTTGAGATATTTGAATGCATATCGACCTCGTGATGTCCCTTGCAAATTTTTCATACAAATATATTGTTGAAGCATCATTTTATAATCAGATTTGTAAGGATTAAGTGAAGATATAAGTTCTTCCTACAATTTTACTAGTTTCCAGTAGTTGTTGCACTTCATTTGCATTTTTGGTTGATAAATTCAAGAAAAGGAAGGTCTGATTTGTAAAGTTTGGCAAGATTTTCAGTGTTGATAGGTATTTAACAAAGTATTTTAGTGCATTTGCACAACTAGGGTGAAAGTCCTTAGTGGTGACTCCATGTTATTCGATCTTGATAAATACTAGTGTCTTACCTTTTTGTCATTTATTTTTGTGTTACTAATCTCTGCAAAACTGGAAGGAAGAAGATCTCTCTTCATTAAAGACTCTGCTAAGAAGTTGTTTTTCAGATTCAAGGAACTTAGAGTTAGAAGGGAGAAGAGTTTGGAAAGTTATTAAAGGTCAGACATTAGGAAAATATATATCCATTGGTGAGAGAGATCAGCCTTTGGTAGAGGATTATCACTCTTCTTCCAGTGATTCTGATTCAAGCAATCCTCTCATAAACTTGTTCACTTCAGCTAGTGAAGGTCCTTCTGTTGTACCTGGTGAGTTCCTTCTTCAATCTGCACTTGTGTGTTTCAATCCTAATAAAACTTTCCAAGAAAATTAACACTTAGAGAATACCAGTCTTGTGAATCACATTCTTGAGCCCCAAAGACCTTGCACTCCTCATCAGCTTGTGTCACCCCCAAGATCACCTCCACCAAACAATATGGCTCAGCCTAGACCTCCATTTGTTGTTAACACCTTTGGTCCTATAGAATTTAGAGGAATGGATGGTTACCCAAATGCTATCCCACAAGATGTCAGAAATAGGTTGCCAAAGTTCCAAGGTAACAATGCTATAACTGGTGATCAGCATCTCAAAATTTTTGTTAACATGATGGAAGATTTTGAAATAGAGTTTGAAGATGTGTATATTAAATTGTTCATTCATACACTAGAAGAGGATGTTAGGGATTGGTACAAGGCTCTACCTGATAATTCAATTGATTCTTGGATTGAGATGAAGAATGCATTTAGGTTGTAATATGGTAACAAGACTTGATCCTAGATTTCTCTTTTCGAATTTGAGAATATTAATAAGAACCCCAATGAATCGAGTTAATGACTTCAACACAAGGTTTAACAAAAATTTGAGAAGGATGCTAGTTAATCTAAGGCCTTGTGATGAATCTTGTCTAATCAAATATGTAGATGCATTTGATAAGAAAGCAACCTACTACTTAAGAGACAAAAACCCTACCAATCTAAGACATGCTTTCACCATGGCACTTCAAATTGAAAATAATATCAAAGCAATTGGGAAACTTCTCAAGAGAGATGGAGTAAATTTGATAAACCCTGAAAAACCTCAAGCTAGCAAGGGTACTGATTTGGAGGAGGTTGTGAAAACTTTGGTAGGGGCTGTAAAGAAATCTCATACAAGTTGGCAAGAGCTGAGAAAGAAATTGGGTAAACTTCACAAGGTCAACCAAAAGCACAAAACCATGACATATTTTCCAGTCATCCTAGAGGTGATCAAAGATCTGATGATAGAGGGAAGGACCCATGGGATATACAAATAGACATCCTCAAGCACATAAAGGAAGAGTGTTACGTGATCCCCTAGTTACTAGGGTTGCTGCTGTTGAGGAAGTTGCTAATATTGATTGGTGTGATAGGTGTTTTCTGCCCCATCCTCCATGTTAAGTGGACTAGAAATATGGTGAAGCTAATAATGATGATGGTACTAATGATGATATTTTCATGGTGGGCTGGTTTTCAAGATCACAAGGAGGATCAACATCTACTTAAGTGATAAGTGCAAGGAAAGCTGCAACCTTTTGGGATTACATCAAATGGGTACAAGTCTTTCTTTCCCCTCATACTCTTGAAGTTGATGTAGTGCAAGATTTTGAAATTCCTAACAAATACTTTGAATACTTAAGAGCTTTGATTATTAAGAAGTATGATGGTGGTATCCCTTCAGGAAGATAAAAAATTGTTGATGAATGTTGTTGTAGCTTAAGAGAAAGACTATAACAATAGAAGCAAAGTTGTTAAGGAGTTGGGCCTCAAGAAAACCTAAAACACCCTTGCTCACAAGTATCCCCAAAGAAGCTTCTAGAAGAGAAGAACTCATCAAAAGTTCTGTTGTCCTAAACAAAATCTCGAGTCCTCCTCATGCCCAAGCTGCAAAGAATCCCTTACCAACAAATGAATATTCTTGTCTCCCTTCCAATGTTGCTTTGCCAAAGAGTTTTCCCTATGACATAGCCCAAGTATTGAGCCAAATCAAAGTGAGTGTTCTAATAATTGAGTTGCTTAGGATTCTTGAGCATAAGAAGAGAGCATTTGAGTACTTGGGATTGAAGGAGGAGAAGACTACTCCGAGTAGAAATGTAAATGTTATTGAAACTCCTCCTTAGATCATTGCTGACCTTGAAACACCACTAGCAGTAGAGGATCTTGGAGAGACACCTGAGGTATATTTGGGGACATCCTTGGTTGATTCCCAATTGAATGTTGATCCATTCTTCACAACTTTGATCATAAAAGATAGGCTACTTCACAATTGTATGTTTGATTCTAGTGCATCATGTAATGTCATGCCTCTAGAAGTCATGAATGAGTTGGATATCAAAGTGACAACATCCTATGGAAAGTGTACTACCATGGACTCAAGAGAAGTGTTGGTTGTTGGTTGTGTGAAGGGTTTGGTGGTGTAACTTACATCTTATCCCGAGAGGAATTTAAAATTGGATGTTGTGATTGTTGAATTCCCTGCTAAATGGGGTATGTTATTGTCAAGAAAGTGGGCTACAAGTGTTGGAGGGAGTTTCCAAATGGACATGTATTTTTCCACTATTCCCATTGAGGGCAGCCTTGTCAAGCTCTATGGAGAAAAGAAGATGTTGCATCTAATTGAGGATCCAAACAATGCTTCTTATGAAGTATTATTTGTTGATGTTGATGTTGATAATTTTATTGGGTTTTCTGATGGTAAAGAACACAAGATGGATCAGTCAAAGTGCCTTGAATAGGTAAGTTCTCCTTGGACCTTGCTATTTGATGGAGCTTGCTCCAAATTTGGAAATGGTGCTGGTATAATTTTGATTTCTCCTAGCTTGGAAGAATTTGTTTTTTCCTTCAAGCTTAATTTTGAATGTACTAACAACATTGCTGAGTATGAAGCCTTGTTGTTGGGTATGAGAATTGCATGGAAGTATGGTGTTAAGGACATCATTGCAAAAGGATATTCAGAGCTAGTTGTCAAACAAATAAGAAAACTGTATGCTACAAAAAATCAGCGGATGAAGTAGTATAAGCATGCAGTTTGGGATCTAATTGAGATGTTTGATTCCTTCAATATTGTGCACCATGATAGAAGTTTCAATGCTATTGCTGACAAGTTGGCAGTGTTGGGGTCAAGATTTGGAGATTGCACCATTTCACCTTATTGTGAGTACAATGTTGAAGTGTTAACTAGGCCAACTATCCCTGACAACATCAAGCATTGGCAAGTGTTTAATGATGATGCTCAAGTGCAAAGGTTATTACAAAATCAAGGTGAGTTTGTAGATCAAAATATTTATTGGGAACCAATGGTGTGTGTGACTAAAGGAAGAGAGAATTTTTTGGAAAATATATTATCCAATTGAAAAATAACACCATTCCTAGAGGTCTTATTGCTCTTGAGTCAAATTTTAGCAATGCTGATTGCATCTTCAATAGAAACATGTCTACCTCAAGGGATGTGGAATATCATGAGTTGGGAACAAGGGAAAACCAAGAAAATTTTGGTTAGGAAGCGCTTTAAACAAGGAAGAAAAACAGTCCTACCTCCAATTGTTGAAACAATATCAATACTGCCTTGCCTGGTCATATTCGAGTTGAAAGCATATAGAGAAGACTTATTCCAACATGATATCCATCTTGAGAAAAATGCCAAACCATTCAAATAGAAGCAAAGGCCAATTAATCCAGTCCTCTCCATGAAAATACAAGATGAATTGAAGAAACCGAAAGAGGGAGGGATCATTCACCACAAGGTATTCATCTTGGGTTGCAAAACCTTGTACCCGTCGGAAAAAAAATAATAGGGATATTAGACTTTGAGTAGACTTCAAAAATATGAATAGAGCTTCATTAAACAACAATTATCCTTTTCCAAACATGGAGAACATGCTTTCGTTAGTGATCGGATCCGAATTGTTGACCACCTTGGATGGTTTATCTCGCTACAATCAAGTTGTTGTTAAGGATTCATAAAGATTTAAAACTACCTTTACCACTCCTTGAGTAACATATGTTTATGTGAGAATGAATTTTGGTCTCATGAATGTTGGAGCTACCTTCCAAAGAGAAATGGATGTTTCTTTTTCTAGTTACATAAATGACTTCATTGCAGTTTATCAAGATGATGTGACTGTGTTTTCAAGGAGTAGAAAAGATCACTTGTAGCATTTGGAAAGGATGTTGATCAGATGTAGAGAATTTGGAATCTCTCCCAATCAAAAGAAGTGCCACTTTGGGGTGTAAAAGGCTAAGCTGATCATTCATATTGTTTTAAAGGCCGTGTCATGATTGACCCTGAGAGAGTAGAAGTAATCAACAGGGCGCCAATTCCAAGAATGAAGAAGGGTATCCAATATTTATTTGGGCAGATCAATTTCATTAGAAGGTTTGTGTCCAATTTTTCTGAGTTGACTCTTCCTATCACATGCATGTTGAAGAAAGATCAAATTATCAAGTGGGAGGAGGTTGCCCTTAAAGATTTTGAAGGAATCAAAGAAGCACTTAAGCATGCACCTATCTTGGCAGCTCCGAATTACAAGAAGCCTTTCCAAATCTTCTCTTTTGCTTCTGAAAATACTATTGCATATATTTTTCTCCAAAAGGATGAATATGGGGCTGAGAGGCCTATTTCCTTCTTTAGCAAGGCTTTACAAGTTGTTGAGTTAAAGTACACAATCATGGAAAAACAAGCATTTTCCTTGGCAAAAGCAATGAAGGTTTTCAGGCCTTATATCTTAAGTTCAAAATTTGTTACTTATGTTCCCCACACCATGGTAAAATACATCTTATCAGAGATGGAGATCTCAAGTAAAAGATGTAGATGGGTGAACAAACTATAGGAGTATGACATGGACATCCAAACCACAAAGTTGGTAAGAGGTTTGGGTCTTGCTAAGCTCATGGCTAAGAGAAACTTGCAGAATGTGGAAGTGAATGAAGTAGAGGAAGAAATGGTAGATGTTCTTAAGAAATTGGTAAGTTCTGAGTGGTACAAGGATATAATATTTTACCTCGATGCATATATCTTTGTCTTGATCATTTAAATAAAAATAAATATACCTCAAGTTGGCTTCTCAAAAATACATCATCACTGACTTTGGGCTGGCTTGGAAGAACCCTGAAGGTGTCCTCTTGAAATGTATAACTGAAGATGAAGCTCCCAAAATAGTTGCTGATTTCCATGGGGGAGTTTGTGGAGGACACTTTGCTGGAAGGGTTACAACACACAAGGTTTTGAGAGCTGGTTATTGGTGGCCTACTCTCTTCAAAGATGCAACCATGTTGGTTAGAAAATGTGAAAGCTGCCAACGTTTCTATGGAAGAATGAAAGCTTTAGGATCCCTTCCTTTGCAGCCTATATCAATTGAAGCTCCTTTCAAACAATGGGGGATGGACTTCATTGGTGAAATTTCATACCCTTCTAGTGCTAGACATAAGTGGATCCTTGTAGCCACAGATTACTTCACCAAGTGGGTAGAAGAAATCCCCACCAAGAAAGCAACACACTAAGTTGTTATGGACTTCTTGTTGAATAATATCATATGCAGATTTGGTGTGCCAGTCAAGATTGTGGCTGATAATGCCATGTGTTTCAGAGCTAAACCTTTGATGGAAATGTGCAAGGAGTATGGAACCAATCTGACTTATTCTTCAAACTATAACCCCCAAGGGAATGGACAAGTTGAGTCTAGCAATAAGAACTTGTTAAAGATCATTCGGAGGACCTTGGAGTTGAACAAGAGAAAATGGGGTGAACAACTGAAATTTGTAGTTTGGGCTGATAGAATCACTGCTAAGAGAGCTACTGGTAAGAGCCCATTTGAGTTGGTGTATGGAACTCAAGCTCTACTGCCCTTACGTCTATACTTATCTTCATTTCAATTTGTTTAACAACTTGAGGATCAAGAGGTCAGTCCATATGAAACAAGGATTAATCAGATTGTGGAGCTAGATGAAGAGAGAAGAGCATCCCACTAGAGGCATGTCGATTTAGAGTGAAGTTGAAAGATGGTTTGACAAGAAGGTCACTCCTATAACCTTCAATATTGGAGATTTGGTTTTGTTATGGGATAGCAAAAATGAAGATAAGGGCAACCATGGAAAATTTGATGCATTATGGATGGGCCCTTACTCCATTGATATCAGAATTGGTCAGAACACCTTTTTTCTCAAAGATTTAGATGGGGAATTGCTTGAACTTCCTATTAATGGTAGGAATCTAAAGCATTTCTTGGATTAATCCCCAAATTTGAGGTATGCACCACTTGTATAGTGTATAGTGTTTGGTTTTTTCTTTGTTTTTGGTGTTTTGTCGGTTTGTGGTTTGCCTTGGTGTGTGGTAGCCATTTTTGTTGGGTTCTCAGTTGGTTTTTGGTGGTTTTGGCTCATAAATCCTTTTCCAAATGGATTATTTTGGCACTTTATCTACTTATTGTTCTTGTGGCACTCACTAGGAGTGCGCATCCCTGAGCAAGAGTCGATGTTGGTGCTCATTCTGATCCTCTGTTCTATTTGCCATTTTTTCCCTTTGTTCTGCATGCTCTAAAATGTTTTTCTTTGAATTTTGTGGTCTACAAACTTTGTTCTCTAGATTGAATGCTTTCAAAAGCTCATAAACTTATTATTTTCCCCATTTTGAAAGAAAAATACATGCATGCCCTGTTTTGTGCCCTAATTTTCCAAATCCATGGGCCTCTGTCATTTTTTCCATCTTTCCCAGCCTTTGGAGCTCGTGGTTGCTCATTTTATGCTTTTTTCCCTCGAAAAATCTATCCCCATGGTCGTAAATTTCATAAAATCAATTTCCATTTGTTTTTTGACCAAAAAATCCTTCACCCACGAAGAAAAAATCAAATTCGGGCATCTTTGGTAAATTCTGTGTTTTTGATCGGTCATACGGGTGTTATTTAACCTTCAAAATTAAGCTCAAACATCCTCTCATACGTGGCCATTTTTCATTGGTCAAGGATCAACGGTTTCTTTGAAAACTTAACATTTTTGGTGTTTTGGCAAAAATTCAAAATTTCCCCCGCAACTCCGTAGGAGGACACGTGTCACATTCTCATGCAAAGGTGGAATGGGAGGCTGGCAGAGGACTTAGGAAAGTTTTTCCTTTTTGGTGAAGGGAAAAAGGGTGAGGAAAGGGTCGCGGGTCCATAATGGAGCAAGGGGAGACATGTGGTGGGCGAGAGGAGAGTGTGGCCACCACCTGGAGGAAAAAGGCAAATTTTTCCCTTTTAGTAAAAAGAACTTAATGTGAAAATTTGAGGCATGGCTCTATGATGAACCAGTGATTGACACGTGGCAAGGAAGGAATTGGAGGTGTAGGCCCACAGAGGCAAAGTTGGAAATTTTCCTTGGTGAAAAAGGGGTGTTCAAATATGATTTGAGCCCGCAGATCATTAGTGATAGAGAGATTGACATGTGTCAAGGACAGAGGCGGAGGTGTGGGCCCGCGGGGAAAAAAGTGAAATTTTTCTTTTTTTCAAAAAAGATAAAAAATGTGCAAAATTAAGCCACGACTTTAATGGGACCCACCATATGCCACGTGTCAGCACCAAATTTCAAGGGCGGAGGGGCGGAGAAAAAGTCAAAATTTTACATTTTTCTAAAAATGTTAAAAAGTCAAAAGTGATCGTAAATCCATTCCCAATCACATTTTGACACGTGGAGGGCTCAGATTGAAGGGATAAAGGAAAATCAATGGTAATTGTACATTTTCCATTTTGGCCGCCATTTTTGCTCCAGGAAGTGTGGAAATGTGAATTTTGCATCAATTTTGATTAAATTTTTGGCAAATTCATGTCGTTTGTGCTTGCAAGGACCAATGCAAGTGGTTTTAAGGATCAATTTGTAGATTTGAGGTGTTTTTGAAATGATTTTTGCCCTAGCCCGTGTAAAATGTGAAAAATCAAATCAAGAAGTTGCAGAATCAAAATTTGAAATGATAAGGATGAAATAATGAAATGAAAAGGGTCTGTATGCTTGGAGAATGAAAAACGTGCCTCCAAATTGGATAATGATGAAGGATTTGTAATGATTCACCTTTAAAAAAAAAAACACCTAGCAACTTTTTGTCAAATACGTTAAACGTCCCTTTCTCGTGAATCATGTTGGAATTTTGTAACAAACTTGATTTTGGGCATATTATTTTCTTGGGAAAGAAGGATCAAATGTAATTGAAAGTTATATAATGCATGTTTTTGAGACATGCAAGAGGTCGAAGAAACTTATAAATTCACAAGAAAATTTGGGAAAAATCCCATTCTTTGATAAACCACTTAAGAACCATTTCTAATTAATTTTTGCATCGATTTGTATCATGTTGAGTTGGTTTTAGTTGTAAATCCATCAACAAGCTCTGAGATTTTTTTTATAACATTCCCCTCCTGATAAATTTGGTCATTTTGGATTATTTTGTGTTATCTCTTGGCAAAACTTGCATGCACTTATGTTTCGAATGTTTTCAATTTGTTTTTATTGCTCCTATCATGCGATCTTGTGTTTGGAATCTCTCTTGATCATACATGGTCTCATTTCTTGTTGATATTTTAGTGGCATCTACAATCTCACATTCATAAGAGCTTTCATCTGATAAAGAGATAAACAGATTTAAAATCACTTTACCTTCCTTGAATTTAGAGGTTGTTTGTAAACCTTTGGGTGCACCTTAGGTCATGATAAAATAGAGATTTTTGGATGCTTTGTTGGTTCATTTTCTTCAAGATTTTGTGGTAGGTTTTCAAATATTGTGTGGAAGAGTGCAGATTTGGGCCTCCATTTGGTGCACATATCCTGGTTAAAGGAGTACCTTAATCCCTTTGAAGCATTCTATTATTTAGGTGTTACAAAATTTCTTGCAAAGGTCCTCTAAGAATTTGGTAGATTCTAGTTAATCTTTTCTAAAATATCCCACCAAAATTCATTCAAACAAAATAATCCTTCCCCGTACTACCCTTGCATTACATTGTGTGTCAATAAAGGAATCCAATCCATCTACAAAAATGCACAAAGCAAATCAGGATCATATAATGTATTTAGAACCTTAACCTTGTCTTGAAAGCATTTCCATCATTTAGTAGTGACAGCTCTATTGAGTTTGAATAATGGGAAATTGATCATGTTTTCTCAAGGCCATCTCCATACAACCTGCACATTGCAAGGATATCTTCACCTCCTTCACAAAACAGAGGCTGCAATATAGGTTCTCTTACCTTGGTTGAAAGGCACAACCTAAAACAGTTAGGACAAGATCAAGTCCTATTTGAGTGCTATCCATCTCTCCACAAATCTGAGTGCCAGTTAGATCACATCCCCGGCTACAAAACGACACACATCATGATCTATTTGACTTCTAGATTCATGCCATGTCTCTCGATGCTTTGCTTTCAGATGAAAAGAGAACAAATTTGGGTACCAACACTAACAACACGTTTATAATATAAGAATCAATGAGAGAAAACAATAATCGAGTGATAAAATAGAAGAAATAACATTCAATGAAGAGTCACTTTAAGGCATAGAGCCGAAACATGGGACACCCACAATTTCGTGAGATAATCAAGGCTCATAGGCCACATACAATAGAAAAATGCCACGCAATAAAGGCATAAAGCCACATAAATGGGACACCCACGATGCCAATGGAAAAAAAAAAGAAATTATGACAAATATAATGAAGTAGACACATAGTATTACAAACAATTAGCAATGACGTATGTCAAATAATGATAAAAATCATCATAGTAAGTAGTAAGAAAGCACATGAAGCAAGATATGTAAGAATTTCACAAGACACGTGCTATTTTAATTAGTTCACAAGATAACATGTACACAATATATGTAATCAAGCATAATGAAGAGATGGAAATTAAATATAATGAAACAAGAACACCTATTTAATGTGGAGGGATGCCCATAAGAGAAGAATGTAAGGAACCAAGGTACATCCTATTATCCTGTAATGTTTTATGTGTTTCCTACATCAAGTTCAATACATGTTGTGAACATATATGTGTAAGGAGTAGAAAATATATGCTATCAATTAAACCATAGTGAAAAACAACATATGTAATGTAAAGTGCTAACAACTCAAGTTGTGTGTAGATATTGGTTTTGTATTTTTAAATATGTGAATGTTTTTAGTATTTTTAATTGACCTATGTATAGGGATAGGGGTATCATAAGTTCTCAGATCTGTCAAGGAGATCATCAACATCATGATAAAAATCAATAAGATCTAAGGTTAAAGGATTGTTAGGGGTGGTGATGTGTATATCTATATCCAAGGGTTGGGGTGTTGGTGAATTGGATCATGTCATGGTCATTTGTGTGGAGAAGTAATGTCTAACAATTGTCAACACTTTAATTTGGGAGGACATTCTCGTAATATGACAAGGACACCTCAAGTTTCAAGCATAGTAATATTCAAAATAAGAGCTCTGTAGTGACTAGTGTCATGTCTAGAGATGTAACTATAATCGTAAAAGGGGTGGCTTGGGTGTTTAGATAATGTTTCTAGAGACTGATGTTAAAGAGAGGGTAAATGTAGTAAGTCAAGATCTAAGAGGATAGACATAAAATCTAGTGGATTATCCAAGATATTTGGGATGATGATTGAACTAATGGCTAGTATAGTATCCACTTTTTAGAGTACATGTTGTAGTGGATCATGGCTAGTGGTGACATAGGTAGCATGATCAAAAATAGTTGTAGAAATAGTTTCATGTATATAATATTTAAGATGGTAATGCCTTGGATTATTAAAGACAAAAAGAAAAGGAAAAATAGACTCATATTCATCAATAGCATTGAAATTAAGTTTATGTATGTGATCATTTGTGAGTTCAATAGGATCATCATCGCTATTGGAGGAATAATCCTTAACATTAGTTTTAAATAAATCCATATAGAAGGTTGGAGCAATAGATGTAGTGGAAGTAATAGTAGAAAATTGAGGAAACACATGAGTAATTTTATTTATTGTTGGTTCAACCAATGGTGGTGTAGGAATGATAGGATTTGAGGTGTGGTTAGTTTGGCCAATAACATATAAAGGAAATTTATCTATAGGAATTAGTTGCGAGAGGAGGATTTATAGTATGCATCTTCCGATTAGACATATCAACCTAGAAATATTTGAAAGGGTCTATATCAACATATACAATATGTTCATAACCATTGTAAAGGAATTTGACACATTGATGAAAAGTAGATAGGAGTTCCTACATAACATGAATCCAATGATGACCTAATATTAAATTATAATAAAAAACATTATCCATGATGTAAAATGTAGTAGGTAAATTCTTAGGATCAACAAGGAGATCCAAGGTGATGGTTCCTAAAGTATATTGAGTAACATTATCAAATCCTCACAGCATAATAGTAGTTGTATTAATTAAAATAGTAGAAATATTCATTTATGTAAGGAAGGAATGTGAGCATATATTTAATATAGAACCATTATTGATCAAGACATTTTTGATGAAAAATCATTGAATCTATGCAATAGAAAGAAAAGGGGAGCATGTGTCCTCATTAGATATAGGAGAAATGCTAGCTATATGAAAAATGATGGCCATGTAAATTTGCTTGAATATATATCCATGAGAGAATAAAAGGAAGTGGGATGAGTATCATTATACAAATTGAAAGATCACAAAATATCTTGTAAAATATATATGTAAACAAGTGTCTGCTAAAGTAGATCTAAAAGAGATATCTTAGTAGGGGTATTACTGAATTTTTCCAATATATCATACCCCTTAAGGGGAGTACTATTATTAGTTAATGAAGCTACCCGTGGTGGCGACAATGGTTAGTTACCCATAATTGGATGTTTTTACATTATTTTGTAACTAAATTAACAATGAGAACCAAAGAGGAAAGATAAAATTTTGGTAGGTAGTTTATGGTGATGGGAATGATATCTGATTTCATATCCATATAAGTGGTAGTCATATCAATCATGTGGTAAGAAAGGAAAATAGAAAGGCTCCTAAAAATATGTGAAGTATGCGAATGGACTTTGTTAGAGGGATAATATACCATACCGGCATAGGGGAGTGAACCATTAGGCTTGAAGAAAAGACCATAGAATATTGGAGGTAGAGACATAATAATATTCAATATAAAGATTCAAACAAAAACAAGAGAGACGAATATACAAAATTTAACCCTAAGACAACTATGGTTTGATCCAAAATATTCAGCACAAGAGTAAGGTTCACCAAATGTTTATACCCTTTTTAATTTTTGTATTAGGTTGTTATGGAATGTACAACAATAAAAATGAATGTAAGGTTTATTATGGGGGTTATTATGATTGATTAACTTCTAACATCGGTCATCCAATATCAGAATAACACATTAATACTTGTAATTAGTGATTACAATATACTACAAGCTTTAAAAATAAGAGGGAAGATGCACTTAGATATACATAATGATACATGAGATATCTTGGTGCATAGGTCAAGAATACGAGAGTGTAGAGACGAAGATACTTTACTCCTAATACTATAACTAGAATATTCCCAGGTATGGAATTGTACATGTCTATGAGAAATATTTATACAACCCTAAACATGTGGTACGGTCTTGGACCTACTTGGAATGAGGTTCTCAGTAACTTTATGTGCTTTTTTGGTGCTATGAAAATGTGTGTCACTATCAATTCCTCGATTTAATACAATACCAAAACCATCTAAAACCATTTGAATTAAACTCAAACCCTATCAATGGGTTGGAGATCCTATAAGAACATTAATATTTGGGTTGAAGTGCAATCTGTAAACTACATATGCCGGTAACTCTATGAAGAGGCCTAAAACCACACATAGTTCTCCACCTAACACGTAATATCTATATGAATGTAACTATTTAAAAACTTGAAGTACTTTGACCATGCTTAGGATGATTGTTATCTTTCTATGACATTGATTTGGAATCTTTGGGTACTTGGAAATGAGGGAAGATGAACTCATTGACTTTGTTGTGTACTTTAGAACCGTAGTAGTGGCTTCCCTGGTGGATGTGCATCAATTTTGAGAAGATTAAGGGAGATTTGGGTGCCTTTTGTGTTATTATTTTCAATAATATCTCATGAGAGTGCATAGTGATTCTAGTTTGGTGAATGCAATGATTGAAAAATTGTTGATGTAGGGCTTTGAAGGAATTTTATCATGTAAATGCTAACCCAAGAGGATGAAAAAACCTAACAAAGATAGTGAAATTTAAACCAAAGTTGGAGTATGTGTTGGTCTAAGACCGTATGTCATATAGGACCAAAAATTAAATCATGAACCTATTATATGGTTTTAGATAGGGAGATAGTGAGTGAAATATGGAAGTTACATCATGATGAGTAAAAATAAGTACCGATTTATGCATTTATACTCGTAATGTGATGACACATCAATCTGAGGAATAAGTAAGTTAGGAGAGAGATAACACGATACACTAAGTGGGGATAAGATGTGGGTGTTTATCTTATATAATAATAAAATTCATATCTAGCAATATCAAAATTATAAATTTCCAAATTTGAGTATCTACACTTACTGTGTGGTTCCTTTATTCATATCTTGATGAGCCCACACTTGTGTTACATACTTTGGTATTGACACGTTTGAGGATATTATTGATGTTCCTAATTAATTTTCTCAATATGAGTTTGATTATACATATGGATATTATTCTACTAGGATTCATAATACGTATGCAAACATGAATCATACTACTTTTTGTTTGTTAATATTATCTCTGTCCTCTTTGTTAATAATTTTTAAGGGAAATGTTATCAATATGATTTTAATGATAATATCCACACCTTTATTGAGGATGATAAATAAACATTCATTATTTTTAATAACATAATCCTAACACATTGATGTCATTCTATACACTTCTCATGATGAACAAAAGTGCATAAAGATGTATATAAGAAACTTGAGTCCATTATTGCATCTTCCATTGTAGTTATGCCTACTATTGATACATCCATTGTGTTTATATCTTCAGGTGAATCTTATATCCCCTTTTAGTGTTACAATTCCTATCCCTATGTTTACTACTACTCCTACATATACTATAAATAATCATATAAATTATCATCCCTTTATTAATACACAAGCTCTTGAGATCCTTGTTCATAGCTTGCAAACACAAATATTATAATTGTAACAAAGGTGCATCTACCCCTTATAATTCCACAAACTTTACTCAGTTACTTCATAACCCACTTTCACTTGAAGTGGATTCCTATCCTTTTCCTATTGGTTTTGTGTCTCCTAAGCTTCCTATCTATGATGGAAAAAGTGATCTCCAAAAACACATCCATGCTTAGATTATGCTTACAATGATGTATTACTTACCAATATCTTTCTTAAAATCCTTAAGTAATTTATATTTTAATGGTCTTATGACCTTCATATTCATTCAATGTGGTGCTTTATCACTTTGGTTAATCAATTTCTTGTGAAAATTTCAATCAATATCATGGATAAGTTATCATGTGCTTAAATGTATAAAATGAGACAAGACTTCAATGAGCACATTAGTGACTATTTTCTAAGTTAAAATGCTATGCTTACTAAAATGAAAAATTTCCTAGCTAAAATTGAGATTCAAGATCTATTCACTTAAAGCATTCTAGATCCTCTGCAGGAATGATTTTTTTTATAAAAAATTTGGTCATTTGATTAACCATGTCACACAATAGAACAACATGAGGCTAATATCCTTACACCAAACAAGATTAAGTATGTTTCTAATACTCCTAAAATATCCAATGGTAAATTTCAAGGAAATCCTAATTTTAAAGGTAAATCTAATGATAATGAAATTTATGCTAACATTATCGTCAATGTTGTGTCTCAATCTACCTAGTTTTAGTTACAAGATGCTCCTTAGAGGTAATTTACACAATTACCATCTTCACCCCAAGTGGTCCTTCAAAAATTGCTAGAGTGACATGTTGTATCTCTCCCTCCACCCTTGGAGGTTGATACAATCAATCTCCATGGTAAATATTTTTAATCTAATGCCTATTGTGATTACCATAGATGTGTTGGTCTTTCTATTAATTGATATATCAAAATTGTGCCAAATTATCCAAGATCTTATTGATACAAAAGCTATTGAATCTGAATCACCTCTTGATAAATCTAATCCCACTAATGATAATGTTGAGCTTAATATTTTTAATGACCCACTTATTAATCATAATACTATCGAATCTAATCCAAAAGTGTACCGTACTTATCAAGCTTAGCCTCCTCCAACTTTGTATAAGCATCCTTTATCTGACACATCAACCCATCCTCCGTAGGTCCATTGTTATTATATATCCTTATAAAAACACTAAAATATAGTCCACCTCAAGGGGAAACCTCAAAAAATAAGAATAAATGATTAAATAGACTTAATAATATGATATGTTATGCCTTTGGGAGTATCTTACCCATCCATATTTATATACATAAATATGAAGGGTCATACCCTTTCATCCTAATCAGGTTAACGTAGCTTCTTTATTAAGAAATAATAAATGAAAGGTTAAGGTTATTCATTTGAATACATAACCTTAGTAATCATACAAAGATATATTTTTTCAGATATAATATGTCACATCCCCTTTAGAGAAGCTTTACCCTCAATGTTTGGAAACTTATGATGTTGTAGCATGAATTCTCATATTTCCATATCATGTCTTCAACTTGTAGATTATTCCATTTAATGAAAAAAAAATTAATGGATAAATTTCTTATGTACTTCACTCTTTTCTAGATGATTCCCTCAGGTTCTATAATGAACTCACCTTCTTTATCTAACTTCAATAATTTAGACTAGTCTAGAAGGTTCTACCAATTACTTTCTTCAAGTAGTAGACATGAAAGAAGAGATGAATTTTGTAAGAGGGTAAAATTTCTAACTCATAAGATACATTTCCTATCAAATTGAGAACCTCATAGGTTTCACAAAAATTGATGCCACTTGATGTTCTTATGTTGTTTAAGCAACCTTTATTTTTAAGGTAGTAATTAAAGGATACCAAATCTCCTTCCTTAAAATACCCATCACTTTAATGTTGGTTGGATTTTTGTTTCATCCTATTTTGAGCCATAAACAAATTATCCTTAAGGACTTGAAGTATTTCTTCTTGGTGTTAAAAATGATCCTCGACTACATGTGATTTAGGAAGACCTTA